>OY978224.1:27517719-28717719 GCA_963854785.1 Vaccinium vitis-idaea
GAATAGGAGTTTTGATAAAAAAATTACCAATTTATGAGAAAAAAAATAACCAATTAAAAATTATTAAATAATTAACTGGTTAATTGTCTTGATTAATTCAGATTAACCAAACCACAAGCAATGCAGTGAAAATAAAATGGAGACAAGATACGTACACACGATTTACGTGGAAAAACTTCGGGTCCTAAATAACCCTAAGCCAAAACCACGGCCTAACACTACTGCTTTATTCTATTAATAAAAAAGAAGTACAGATTGCAAAATAGTAAAACCTTACCCCAAGCCTTTACCTATTCTCGCCAATCTCCGATGCTCCCAGAGCTTCTTCAAGATTCAATAGATGAACCACAGACTTCACGCCCGATCTCCGGATTTAACCGGCTCCGAATCAATCTACAAAAGATTCGGCCACAGCAGTATACGGCACCACGAAACACGAACACCAAATGATATGATATGAAAAGTGTTTTCTTAAAAAATCTAAAAGCACAATAAAAATATATATATAGTCTCTCTCGATATTTCCCGTAAAAAAATGTGCTTCAAAATACTAATGCACAATAATATAGTCTCTCGGTTTTCTTCTTTATGGAAAAAATGTGCATCATTTATATGGGTGGTGATCACATTATATATAGGCAAGGAAACCGATACATGTGCCCCCTAAAAAATCACTGTCGGTGATCCTTTCCAAAAGATTAAAAGAACAAGAATCTTCTAATGAAACACATATGGAAAGAGATAAAGAAAATTGTTTCTTTTCTGTTAAAAAAAATGAGTACAACTTATCAAAGTTGTCCTCCCTTGTATGGGCATGAGAAGTGCCGCCCTCCAAAAAGATATCAGTATGATATTTTCCAAAACAAATTGATGGTGTCTTTCAATGGCAAGTGTACTAAAATATAACCAAGTGGAAATGCCTATGCATGTGAATGATAAACAAAATCTTTGATTTCTTTTCCATAAAAAACAAATGTGCATCAGACAAATAAGGGATAGTACCATATATAGGCAAGATTGGACGCCTATTCATGAGGTTCCCAAAATCTCTTTTATCCTCTCCAAAAACAACATCTTTCAATGAAATAGATACGGAAATCAAATTTCCGGAGAATTTAAATGAAATTTGTCTACTTATGTAAACATATGTATATAAAGAAAACGCAATTTTCGGAAAGGTAAAATAAAATTATTTGCTTGATATCAATATATTTATATGAGTATGGAAAGCAAATTTTCGGTGAGTTAAATAAGAAAGGCAAACATGTAGAAATATAATTTTTTATTTAACAAAAAAAAAGTATGCGTGATATGTCGTGCAATGCATTTACCTCTCACACAAATAGATTGACTTCGCAGCGGTCAAATTGGCGTCGACAATGGGAGGAGCATCGAGCGAGCAACTACCCTCTAAAAAATCTACCCATACATGAATAATGGTTTTGGACAACCCTGGAAAGTCCCAAAAATATCTAACAAATTCAAGTGATTTGGATTGGTTACAGAGATGATATCATTTTTTTAAGCAAACTGTGGATTGAAACCGTATTTAAGTGGTTTGGATTGGTTTGATGCATTTTGTGGGATGATTCAGTTCTCAAAATTCATAATTCGTATGTATTGGTTTGGTTTTTGGTTTACTACAAAACCCAACCAATTCGGTCCATGCTCATCCCTAGTAACCAAGCAAATATTCTTCCACAGAACAATCTATATCGATATTCGTGAAGGTTTTCTCGATTTTTGTGTGTCATCCTTGCGCAGGGGTAAGGAATGTTGGAGCTCAAATATTTGAAAAATTGAAAGATCAATTATCAATCAATTACACTCAATTAACAATCAAAGGAAATACTACAAAATTTAGGGTTAAATTATAAACAATTGAAATGTTATAATATTGAAAACTGTGAAATGGGTTACCTGTGATTTGGGTTAAGATATCAGAATAGTATGAATTCGATAAGGCCAACTGGTCTCTTTAGCCTCTTTTCCTCTTCTTTGTCTCATTCACAGGAAAAATTGTAAAAATAGAAATCGTATTCTCCCCCTCTTGCTATTTTCCTCTATTTTATTTTGAGATTTTTCATGGGCTTTAATTGGGTTAGGTATTCAAATATTTTTTGGGCTTATTTTTTGAATTGGGTGTTAAATATCTTTGGATTTGGTGTTCAAAATGACCACACAAAAAAAAAAAAAATTACATGTATTTTAAAATTTTTTTTTTTTTGGTGTTCAAGTGACAACCCTACTGCTAATGAAGAGCCGCCTCTGAAACCACCCTTTCTACATTCATATTATTATGTTCCACCTCACCTATTTTAAAACGAAAATCAACACAAATCACTTCATCTAACACCCTCTAGTCTTGTCAATGCCCACACAAACATTTGAGGTTCACTCCCAAAAGTGTATACCCCACATTTTTGTGTAATTTATAATGGTGCTTAATTGTGTCTTTTTTTTTTTTGTTAAAGAGATAAAATTATTATTAAGCAATCACAGCAGGTCCCTGCTAGCTGACACAAACAACATATACAACCAGGAACACAGAACTAAGCAAAATCTATATCACCGGTGTCCGGGTGAGGAGCAAAAAAGGCAAGAACATCCTTTGCCAGAAAGTGCGCACGTTGTACATCCTTCCGAGCCACTTTCGAAAGTCTACAAAAAACCAGCTTAACAATGTCCTCTCTCGAGCTGTGTATCAAAAAGTGTCATGGTGCTTAATCGTGTACTAGGACATTCAAAACTCTCCTCACTCACACCCCTCAATCTCCAATAAAAGCAAATACACTCCAAATTTGTCCTTACAGCATCGATCATACCACCCTCCATCATCATCACAAAATGATCCTCCACCACATGAGATACTTGAACACTCTAGCCCTTTTCTTTCTTTCATGACTAAGACAATTAGAAGTCTCAACTTGATAGACCACAGTTTTGAGACTTAAAATTTTGTAACTTAATTACTTTTAATACAATATATGCCAAGTTTGTTTTTTGTTTTTTGTTTTCTTTTTGAACGGCAAAAAAAGATTTTATTAATCTCTGAAAACGAATTACAAATATTAAAAGGGACTGAAAAAAGGCATCATAGCGCAAGAGAGATATCCCAACAAGGTTGACACCCTTCTCCGCGACAATCATATGCCAACACAGACCCAAAAGGGAGATAACAAGGTTAACAAGCAATTCAACCCAAAATAGTACTCGAGACTAGGGAAACAAGAACACAGAGAAAGCTTGACAAAAATTCCACAGAAATAGCAGCAACCAAAGTGATCTCCAAGCATTCCTTTTGATAGGCACCAGAATCTGAGATATAAGCATTCCTTTGGGTAGTCAAGACTCAAGAGAAGCAGCATCAACTAGATTCTGTGATAACCTTAGTTCTAAAATCAACATTGCTCGCTTCACACTTGAAAAAGCTTTTAGAATCTCCTCTTTCTTGGGATAACCTTCAACATCAACCAGATTTATAACCACATGGACAAACGAATGAAACAAACTCCAGAATTAAAGATTTCAACCTTCACTTGCAAAGGTACACAAGCAGTAGCATACTCCAATCGAGGTCCAGTATCATTGTAAGTTCCATCAGCCGAGATCTTTTATTGGTTGTCACATTTATGACCAAAACACACCTTTTTATGTATTTCCCTTTATCGAGTTGTACTTTTATTTTTCATTTATTCTAGAGTGTCTGTAAAGGTAAGGCAAGGAATCATCTTTATTTATATTGCTTTTTGAGTGCGGTAGTCGTCTAAGGTAGTTTTGAGAACATTGAGAAATTTGTGAAAATTTTGTTTCCATTGAAGACTGGGGATATTGTGAAGATTATGGTTGGTGAAGAGTGAGGAGTTGGTGAAGATTTCTTTTTTAAATATGGCTAGATTATTATGCTGAAAAAGTTAGAATGTGTCAAATTGGAAAGAGATCATAAGAGATTCAGTAAATCATGGGCGACTGTCTGCTCGAGCGAATTTATGCGTTGCTCAAGCATATGTAGCTGTTTCTCATTTTCCTTATAAATATGAAGGCTTTCGGGTTCAGATGATAGATTGAGAGAAGCTAATATTTCCTGAGGTGATTTTTACTCTCTTAAACATTTCGGAACTCAGTGTGTTTATTGCATCTTGAAGAACTTTGGAGGATCATGAAATCCAAGTGCTAACCACCCAACTTCAAGAGGTTCATTCCATCAACTTTCATTGTCGAGTTAAAACCCTTTCGTGGAGTTCGAAAGGTATTTCTGGAAGGCTTGAGGATTCAAGAATCGGTGATCATGCAAGGGTACGATGTGCGTGGATTCGGCAGGTAGTTCTTAGGACTCATGGTGAGGATACACGGTCAGGTGATACGAATACTTGTAATCGTACAATAATTTTAGTGCATGATTCCTTCCCGTGGTTTTTCCCATTTAGGGTTTCCACGTAAATTTTTGTGTCGTGCGTTTACTCATATTTGTGTGTGATCGATTATCTTTGTTTGGGCTAACATTTAATCCTTGCAGTAGTATAGATTTTTCATTTGGTACCAGAGCAAGGCGCTATTTATTGTAACTTTGTTTCTAAGCGGATCCGTGGTTGTCTACTGCAATGGAATTGAGTTCCAATCGTCCCCTGGTATTAGATCAGACGAATTTTGATCATTGGAAAGCCAAGATGGAAGCATATTTGAAGGCCATTGACGAAGATGTTTGGAGTGCATGCGAGGTAAAATACACTCCTCCAACTGTAAATGTCGAAGGAAATTTTGGTCCGAAGGAAAGTGCAGATTACACGCAAGCAGAGAAAGCAATACTTGCTGCAAATAGCCGAGCACTGAATGTTCTGTTCACTTACGTAGACACTAAGGAATTTCATCGTATCTCAACATGCAAAATTGCAAAGGAAGCTTGGGATATCCTTGTAACCACACATGAGGGAACTAATACAGTGAAGCAAGGAAAATTGCAGCGAGTGACCACTGAATTCGAGATGATACGCATGAGGGAGGACGAGAGCTTTGATGAGTTCTATACGAAACTGAATCATATAGTCAATACCAGTTATACTCTCGGTGAGCCTATCTCTAATTTTCGAGTTGTTAAGAAAATTTTAAGATCTTTACCTGAGCAATTTCAAACCAAAGTTGATATTCTTGAAAGTAAGAAAAAACTTCCCGAAATGTCTGTTGAGGAGATTGTAGGTCTTTTTCAGGATTATGAAATTACTCACTTTAAACATGATAAGCACTCCTCAAAATCAGTCTCTAAATCGATTGAAAAAAATATTGCTTTTTCTAGCGCTCGTAACGGTACTAATGATTCTGATAGTGATGATGTGTATGACATGGAGGCTATTGATTTGTTCACTAAAAACTTTAAAAGATTTAAAAAAAAAAAGGAGTCTACGGAAAATAATGACACTGTCAAAAAGAATAAGGGTAAGTTTGATTCCACTAATTTTAAAGAACGAAAAGGAGTAAAGGGGCAGCCTTCGGGGCCAAAGTGTTATGAGTGTCATGGATACGGACACCTTGCTCAAGACTGTGCTAATAAAAAGATGAAACAAAAGGTTAACAATGTAAAGACTTGGGATGATGACACAAGCGAAGAAAATTCCAAGAGTGATGAGGATAATACTAGTAACGAAAATAACTTCTTGGCTTTTGTATCTAAACATCAGGAAAAATCTGATTTGAAGTCAAAATGTGATGAATCAATAGATGGCGATATTATAGAGGAAATTGTGGATTTTGATGAACTAAAAGAGGCCTATGATAAATTGTATCAAGAAAGCCTAAAAATCACAAAGCAAAACTCTGAATTGGTTAGAAAAAGTGATGTTGCTGAGTCTGGGTTGGTCAAAGCCATATCTTCGGCAAGAGAATTGTCAGAGTCTTTGGATTTTATCACTCAAGAGAGAAATCAACTGAAAGATGAAGTGGATCATCTTCATAAAAAGGTTAAAGAGCTTGAGCGTCTAAATGGGGTAAATGGAGGTAAGATAAATAAGTTGTCTAAAGAATTGGAAAATGCTAATGGTGTTTTTGAGCGTCTTAATGCAGGATCAAGGATTCTAGATGAGATTCTTGAAGTTCAAAGACCACCTAGTGATAAGAAAGGTCTAGGGTTCCATGCCTCATCGTCAAACATGATTGATGGAAAGAAGACAATTATGTCCACTCAAAGCAAGCAAAAGGAGATCTATGTGAAAAAATTCGAGAGGTCTACAACTCTTCTAAATCAAAACAAGGAGGTAAATTCTAAAGCTAGTGTAAAAACAATTGTGCCTCAAGCTTTTGCTAAAATGACTAAATCTATACAAAAATCTATTATTGATAAATTTATTCCTATTTGCCATCAATGTGGTGTTCAAGGTCACATTAGACCGCAATGTAGGAAATTGCATGATACTCATACTTCATGCACGCACTTGGCACATTCGCATGATTATAACAAATTTATTCCTACATGTCATTTTTGTGGTGTTAAGGGTCACATACGACCTAATTGTTTTAGACTCTATGGGTACCCATTGCTCATTCTCAATATAGCAATACTAGCTTTTATGGAGGTAGAACATAAAGACCTAATAAAAATAGTATTACTCCTCATGCAAACAATAGAGTTTTGAGTCATAAACATGCTTCTAAATGTACTGGGCTAGATGAAACAATCAAAGTTAGACCCACTTGGAAGATTATCTTAGACTTGAGACCTAGTGCTGATTTAGTTACCAACCCTCTTGATGACATTGTATCATCTGGAGCAGTTGACTTAGCCTTTTAAGGCTTGGTCTCGTATCATGGTCTAGGTTAATTCTCACTGACTTTCTTGTACCTAGATCTTAGGTTTGTGTTGTTTTATCTTTTTTTTTTTTTTTGCGTACTAATAAACCTTCCCTAATTATTAAAAAAAAAATTTAAAAAAAATTAAATTTAAAATTATTTTTTTTGTCATGTGATCGGGGTGTGCCTTTTTTAAGTTCTCTCTACTCACTCCTGCTATTCATCTCTCATCTTGTGTGTTTTTGGTGCGTCTTTAAGTTGTCTTTACATGTTCTTTATTTGTTAAGTTTGACTTTAGTTTCACTTATATATATCTTCTTGTCTTTCTTAAAAATATATATATATA
Organism: Vaccinium vitis-idaea; assembly: GCA_963854785.1. Lineage (NCBI taxonomy): Eukaryota > Viridiplantae > Streptophyta > Magnoliopsida > Ericales > Ericaceae > Vaccinium > Vaccinium vitis-idaea. The sequence continues at coordinate 27,524,843 of OY978224.1, forward strand.
ATAGTTATAATTAAATTATTATATGTTATTATTGATCGTTTTGCTGAGTAGATTGATTGTTGTCGGTTTTCCTGAGCATCATCATATTATATATGCTTGTGCATTCCCTTTATCTCTATTGCTTGAATGATATTTCAGAAATCAAATGTATCATGGGTCATGTTTCTCTGACTTACACATCATTCACGTCAGTTATAGCCAGCTCATTAACTCCTAACCGGCATTTCTCATGTAGATGGCATGTGTCTTGTGAAACTCCTAAGAGATTGACCGCTATATATGCAGTTATGATATTATCGAGGTTGTTTATCTATATGCATTTTAAAAAAAATATAAAATGTGGGAGTTTAGTTGAAAAAAAAGAAGGATGCAATTGGTTTCCTTTTCTCTGCATTTTCGGGTTTTTCACTTAGTAATCGGGCCTCTTGCCTCAGTAAGCAGTGAGTGTTCGCGTCAAACGGTGGAGAATTTCGAGATTGTATTTTATGGTTTGCTAAGGTTCGTAGCCTTTTTGACTAGAGTAATTAAGTCCGTTGGGGTATCCTATATACTTAGTGCCCTAAAGTCTTTTGGTTTGGGTGTCACTAGCCTAAAGCTCGCTACACGGGTCAACTAGAAAGCTTAAGGAACTTAGGCATTGCACAACCATATTGTGAGAATTGGACTTAGATAAGGGGTTTTTTTGAATTTAAAAAAAAATGCATTGGAGTCAAGTGGAAATTCACTTAGTATTCGGTGAGGCGGAGTTTGGCTCATTGATAAATCCAAAAAATTGCTTGGTTTGACTTCTCGAGGGGGAGTTTATCTCGACAATCTATGAATACATGAGAAACAAAGTTTTTGGTTGAGTTGAACTCCATATAAGCTGACGTGAGTCACACACACTCACTTTTGTCATCAGGTCTTGACTTGTGATACATCTGGGGTCTTTATATCTACTTGCTATATGAATTAAGGATGTGTCCATGCATTATATTCTTTGAGTATGTTCATCGAATTCCATAAACATTAGTCTGCATCACATATGATTGATCATGAGTGACATATATATCTATAACTTTTTTTTTGGAGTAAATCCTTGTATTCATTTAAAAAAAAAAAAAAACATATAATGAACATAACTAATTGAGGGTTTTCATTTCACTTCATTTTTATTGGTATGCTTCTTGTCATTTTCGCACAAGCGATTACTCAGGCGAGGCTTTCTGGATCCCTCTCTCTCTCTCTCTCTCTCTCTCTCTCTCTCTCTCTCTCTCTCTCTCTCTCTCTCTCTCTCTCTCTCTCTCTCTCTCTGTTTGGTTGTATTCCGCTCAAGCAACTCGAATTTGGCTCTAGTGACTGAAGTCTGCTTATATATTTATGGATCACATAAGTTAGGGTTTTTATCTATCATCTTGGCATTGTGTCTGCATCCCCTCCTGCGCGACCTTTGTTCTCCATCAGTCTTATGGATGAAATTATTAGTTTACGGAATCTATTAGTTGTTTATGTGCCACTCTCTTGGTTACCATCATTTTCCCTGCATAAGCTAAAGTTTTTTTTATTTATTATGACACTATGCTTAGTCGCCTCATTCGCATTTGTTTTATGGCTATGCTTCTCAGTTGCAAGTGCTACTGTATCTGTTCCTTTGTCCTTCTGTGACAAAAGGGGGAGAAGTATTATTGTGTGCTAATGCTGACTGTTTGTGAGTTTCTTTGTGGTGGTACAGCTTTTTCAGGTTATCTCTCACAGTCAATTAGTTAGGGAAATAGGGTGTTTCCTTTTAAGTATGCTTTGTCATAGAAGTGACATAGGGGGAGATTGTAAGCTCCATCAGCCGAGATCTTTTATTGGTTGTCACATTTATGACCAAAACACACCTTTTTATGTATTTCCCTTTATCGAGTTGTACTTTTATTTTTCATTTATTCTAGAGTGTCTGTATAGATAAGGCAAGGAATCATCTTTATTTATATTGCTTTTTGAGTGCGGTAGTCGTATAAGGTAGTTTTGAGAACATTGAGAAATTTGTGAAAATTTTGTTTCCATTGAAGACCGGGGATATTGTGAAGATTATGGTTGGTGAAGATTGAGGAGTTGGTGAAGATTTCTTTTTTAAATATGGCTAGATTATTATGCTGAAAAAGTTGAAAAGGAATGTGTCAAATTGGATAGAGATCATAAGAGATGCAGTAAATCATGGGCGACTGTCTGCTCGAGCGAATTTATGCGTTGCTCAAGCATATGTAGTTGTTTCTCATTTTCCTTATAAATATGAAGGCTTTCGGGTTCAGATGATATATTGAGAGAAGCTAATATTTCCTGAGGTGATTTTTACTCTCTTAAACATTTTGGAACTCAGTGTGTTTATTGCATCTTGAAGAACTTTGGAGGATCATGAAATCCAAGTGCTAACCACCTAGCTTCAAGAGGTTCATTCCATCAACTTTCATTGTCGAGTTAAAACCCTTTCGTGGAGTTCGAAAGGTATTTCTGGAAGGCTTGAGGACTAAAGAATCAGTGATCATGCAAGGGTACGATGTGCGTGGATTCGGCAGGTAGTTCTTAGGATTCATGGTGAGGATACACGGTCAGGTGATAAAAATACTTGTAATCGTACAATAATTTTAGTGCATGATTCCTTCCCGTGGTTTTTCCCATTTAGGGTTTCCACGTAAATTTTTGTGTCGTGCGTTTACTCATATTTGTGTGTGATCGATTATCTTTGTTTGGGCTAACATTTAATCCTTGCAGTAGTTTAGATTTTTCAGTTTTAATAATGCATTTCAAGACCTGATTTCTTCAATCGGACCATTCATAAATTTATCCTCATTATTACGAAGCTCCTAATAAAGTTTCAATTCAATCAAACCTCGTGTGGATACCAATTGTCCCCATTGCTGAAAATCAACAGGGAAACAAACGATTGATTTTTCTCTGATCTTGAGAAAATTTTCAAAAAATGGATGCTTTAATGACGTCCAACACGTCTTAAAATATTAGGGAGACTGCCCCGAATAGGTTTACATTCAACTTCTTAGTCCACACTTGGACAAACCCAAACTCATAAGATTTTTCTTTAACGACTAAGGCTCCTTGTAGCCTCTCTTTTAGCTGCAATTTTCATTCCAGTGGGAGCATCCCACACATCAATGGGCGCATTTTTTTGTGCCTCACCTCGTAACAAAGTATAAATGTAATGACCCGCCTCTACCTTGCAAAATATTGTCCGCTTTGTCTGCCAAAGCTCCATGGACTTTCCAATAGGTCACCCATCCTAGGATTGCTCCAGGGTGAGCACGCTTAACTATGAAGTTCTAATGATCTTGGATGCCCGCATGATTTTAAAAGGCCTTGTGCAAGTTAGGGCATGATCTATTTTCTAATATCATACAACTCTGTTGCATCCAAGCGCGCCATGGGCTATCACATTCTCCCCACCTTATGATCAAAGTCCGCGTTGCATATTGGCCCAGTGACCTTCACCAGGAGGTATAACACTTAGTTCTGCATAACACTTTGTTCCCACTTTGAGATTCAAGAGATGCCTCCTGCAGATGCTAAAGGTGGCTCATACCTCATAGTCCGAGGTTAAGCTCTGATATCAACTGTAACAACCCGCCCCCGCCTTGCACTATATTATCCGCTTTGGCCGCCGAAGCTCCCTGGAATTCTTAGTAGGTCACCCATCCCAGGATTGCTCCAGGGTGAGCATGCTTAATTGTGGAGTTCCAATGAGCTTGGATGCTCGCACGGCTTTAAAATGCTTTGTGCAAGTTATGACATGATCTATTCTCTTATATCATTGAACTCCGTTGCATCCAAACGGGTCATGGGCTATCACATTACATCTAGGTGGATCATTTGATGTCACATTCACCCCACCTTACGATGTAACGTCCTCGTTGCATATGGGCCCGACGACCTTCGCCGAGGAGGTATAGCACTTAGTTTTGCAAATAGCATTTTGTTCCCACTCCAAAATTCAAAAGGTGGCTCCTGCATATTCTAGAGGTGGCTTCTACCCCGTAGTCCGGGGTTGTGCTCTGCTACCAACTATAACGACCCGCCCTTGCCTTGCATAATATTGTCTGCTTTGGCCACCTAAGCTCCATGGACTTCTTTGTAGGTCACCCATCCCAGAATTGCTCCAGGGTGAGCACGTTTAACTGTGAAGTTCCAATGAGCTTGATGCCCGCACGACTTTAAAATGCATTGTGCAAATTAGGGCATGATCTATTCTCTTATATCATAGAACTCGATTGCATCCAAGCGGGTCATGGGCTATCACAATAAAACCCCATCTAGTCTTCTGGTCGTGTGTACCACCAACTAGATGATTTAATTCTCGATGTTCAAGAGATGATTTCATAAAACGGACGCCACCACTATGTCAGGTTTGTCTCAAAATCTTAAAGAGACCAGCCTCGAACAGGTTTGCACTGAACTTCCACGGGCGAGCACGGATGAACCAGAGTGTAAACTCATGCAACCGAAAGGCCAACAAATATTCAATATGAGGCGCCATTTTTGGCCAATGGGATACCTACATTTAGCGCATCATATACAGGTTACCCTCCCCCTTTTTTACTATACATAGAACCCCTGTCCTTCATATTTTCTCATGCCTTTAGAACTCTAAACACCCCCCCCCCCCCCCCCCCCCCCGGTGCTCTGACTTCTATACTTTCTCTCTCTAATCGTTAGCCTCCTCCAAATCCTCAATCTCCGAGAAAGATCCATAACTTGCCTGAATCCTCGGCGAAGCCCTATGGGACCTCTAAGAAAAACGTTAGACTCCTTCAAAATCCTCGGTCTCGGAGAAAAATCCTGAGCCTCCTCCGAATCCTCGGTGAAGGCCTGCTTCTATCCGAGAATGATCCTTAGGTGCTATGGAAGCCCTGCCGGCTTTTCCTCATTGAAATCCCAACCCCTTAGTCGAACCAAAGATAATTAATTTTCACTCGACAAATCATTTATTAAAAAAGGTTCAAAATAATCAATTCTTTATTGTTGAAATAATGTTCTTATAATTAAAGTTAATAACTTGATTAGTTAGTGAAAACACACAGTGTATGAGTGGTACTTATTTATATTTGATTCATTTTTTTTTTACGGTATAAAAAAATTTAGAAGTTTATTTAAGTTAAATTACGAAGCTAAAAAAACCTTTAATCTTTTTACCTTTTATTATCCACCTTACATTGAATGCTTATCTAAATAAACCAAGGGCCCCATTTTTTGAATTCGTATTAGGCCTCCAAAATATCAGGGCCAACCCTATAAATGGGCAAGCAAGCGTTGGGCTTAGGCAAGCCGAACATTGGAACCGGCCTAGCGGTAGCGGATCCTCTGTCCTACAATCTCTGTCCCACTCTTTAGATCTGTTGCCATCTCGCCCAAATCTCCCTCCTCTTCCAACTCCCTAAGGTCTCGTTTGGATGCAGTACTAAGAAGAGGGATGAAACAATCCGGTCGGATTAGGGGGTGATGGGACGTTTAGCCCATGGTTTGGGAACAAAAAACACACCCCGACTAAATAGCTGTCGGCTAAATAATCCTGGAGAACCCGGACTAAATAAAAGCCGGGGGGGGGGGGGGGGGGGGGGGCGGCTTATGTTTAGTCATGGGCAATGAGGATGGTCGAATTACTTGAATACCCCACAACAATCAACAAATAAAGATCAAAAATTTTCAGATCTAGAAATTTCATAACAAATACAAACATTCGGGAAAAGAAAAACGTATCAGGGTGAGGGATTTGCCGGACCATCACCGTCGTTTTCATTTTTGTCGGACCATCGCCGTTGATTTCATTGAATTTTTGCCCATTCTCTAGTGTTCTAGGTGGGTTCAGACGTTCAGGAAGAAGAAGAAAAAAGATACTGACCACACTCTCTCTCCCTATTGGTTTTAAGTGTAAAAATTACACTTCACCACCCTATATTTAATTTGGTAATTCACTTAAGCCCTAAATAAAACTAGTTTTTCATTTATTATCTTCTTTAAAAAAAATATACTTGAGAAAAAATTGTTAAACAAAAATTGTTAAATTGTTAAACTTTTCTCCTTGTCACTTTTTTTGGATTTAGAAAAAATTGTTAAACAAAAAATATGCATTTAGAAAAAAACTTTTAAAAATTACATGTTTTGAATATTTAATGATTTTAATTTATAAAAAAAATTATTGGAAGGAAATATTATGGCTTAATTTTTGTTAAGTGTAACAAACTAGTTATATTTGAAATTATATAATTGATTTAACTAATAATCTAATACGGGCATATGAAAGGGTAAATTTGCCTTTTAACATGATTTTACATCATCCACCGTTCTTATCCCTCCTTTTTTATCTCTCATCCAAACCATGTACTATTTAATCCTCCCTTCTTTATTGTCACATCAATGCGGGTCACCATTCTTATTTAATCACCTCTACTATTTTATCCCCCCTTATTATTTAATCCCTCTCAAACTATAATACGTCATCCAAACAAGCCGTAACTCTGTTACTTGACACCTCAATTCTATTCACTGGCGGCTCCACATGAGCCTATGGGTTGTCAGTTGACCACCCCAAAAAAATTATTTTGTTTAAAATATATGTAAGAGTTTAGGCCTTTTTGAACACCCAACCTAAAAATATTTGAACACCCTACGCATAAATATTTGAACACGTATCCCAAAAAATTTGAACAAGCATAAATATTTGAACACGTAACCAAAAAAATTGAACAACTAACCCAAAAAATCAATCCACAAACCAATTGAATTTAAACAACCAAATTAAAAGTCATAGGCGACTCCATAGCTTATCATAGATGGCAATTGAACAACTTAAACTCTTTTATATTTTATATTACACGTAATAATTTTATCTCGTTTTTGTCTGAACACTTAGTCCTACACTGTGAACATCCATCAATCCATAAAATTTACAATTTAACACATATTGTATAAGCTCAAACCAAAGCACACACTCTTAATGATAAAAATAAAAAAATAAAAAAACTGGAGACAAAAAAAATACCTATTGATATATCGTGGTCTTCCTTTTATCTGAACAACAATCAACTCTATATCGCCAAAAATAAGAGCTATGTACAAAAAAAAAACCATGGGAACCTATCGCGAAACAACTTTCTACAATAAAAACTAATATTCTTATGTGTTGATTTAATTTTGCTTCGCCTAAAATATAGAATTCGCCGAGAAAACTTGCAATTGTGACATCTTACGTATTTTCGTATTATTTGGTTGCATTATTCACACCAATATACTCCATAAAAATTAGTGTATGTATGACTAGTTAATAGACCTAGTAGAATAAAGATAATTTTTTAACACCATGTTCAAAATTCCTAGAGCTGCCACTCCTTCTATTCCCTTTTAGCCCCACTTTCATAATATAATAAATATCCAAAGTCCAAAACTTCATGTTCATGTTTGTTCTTTTCTGGCCAAAATTTGAGAAACCAAAAGTCTCCTTTTTGCTTTGGAAAAAAAAAAAGTCTCTTTTTGTTTCTATGGGATTTATTTTGCCCATCTTTGGCACTTTTATATTGAGAGAAAGAGGCAAATACAAAGCAGGGGAGAAACAAGAAAAAAAAATTTGTAGCCGGTCAAAAAAAAAAAAAAAAAAGAAGGAAGAGAGACACAAAGCATGGAGATTGAAACCAATGCCTCTTCTTCTCCAAATTTGATGTTTTATAATGCTAGCTCTCTTATTCATAAAAGCTATTGGTTAATGGTTTTTTTTCCCTCGCTTTTGCCAATTTTATGCTATCAGTGGGGGTTAGAAGGGGATTAGTGGGTTATCAACTAAAAGGAGTTCGACCTCTCTTATAGACTTGAACCCAAAATATCTCCATTGTAAGCCAATAGGTACAACTAGATGGGCTAAATGCCGCGTCTAGTCTGGTTAAGTAAATTGGGTTTTGCTCAATTTCCAAATATAGATAATTGACCTGTTGCAAATGTTTCCCCCTAATTCAAATCCCTTAGGCCCCGTTTGATACGAGGTTTCGTTTTGGGGGGATTGGTAATGAGATGGGATTAGGATTGGGATTGGTTATAAGGTGGGATTATTAATGAGGAGACAAATCCTTTCTCATGTTTGTTTTTACACAGGATTAGATCATGGGATTGTTAATAACATGTTTGTTTTGTCTAGGATAGGATTAGATCATGGGGTTTGGTGGTTTGCACAGGAGAGAAATCCTTCAATCCCAATCCCGTTGTTAACAATACCAAGTACCCCCAGGTATTACGAATCCGGCCAATTTGGGGGATTGGCATGCCCATGGGACTATTAGTCCTGGGCTTATTTCTCAAACCAAACATAGTATTAGAGGTCCCACCTCCTTATTAGTCCAATCCCACCCTCCAAACCTTGTATCAAACATGGCCTTAGAATTCTAAAACTCTGAGAAGAATTTTTTTTTTTTTTTTGAAAAGAAACTCTGAGAAGAATTTATTCGCAAGACTCGTGTTGGAGTTGAGAACTGATAAGGAATAGAGCTGTGGAAAAAACGAGAAAGTGGGAAAAGGGAATAGAATTGGGGCATCAGTCAAGTGACAGAGTTGGGTCATCCGCTGTTTTTCTACATTGGATCCCATAATTTGTACCTGCAGCATCCCACTTCTCTCTCCTCCTTTTCCCCCCTCTCCTCTCTCCTTTGATCCTTTTTCTCCGAAAAGTGATATGCCCCCCACTGCGCACCGCGCCCCGCCTGGGCCCCAGCGCCTGACAACGGAAAAATTACTATTTTGCCCCTCCTTTCCTCCTTTAATTACACTCTAATATATTATTTATATTAATTCATTTATATTACTTTATTTACTTTATCTTATTACTTTAATTCCTTTAATTATTTTATTTATAGTACTTTATTTCCTTTAATTACTTTATTTACTATATTTATATTAATTCATTTCTTTATATAAATTAAATTAATTATTTAATTCATTTAATTCAATTCAATTTTTATTTAATTATTTATTTATATGTTTTATTAATATCTTTTTTCTCTTTTATCTTTTTAATATGCTCTAATATCTTTTTTCTCTTTTATATATTTTAATTAATTTATTTAATATATTATTTATATTAATTCATTTATATTACTTTATCTTATTACTTTAATTCCTTTAATTACTTTATTTATAGTACTTTATTTCCTTTAATTACTTTATTTACTTTATTTATATTAATTCATTTAATTATTTATTTAATTCAATTCTTTAATTCAATTCAATTTTATATTTAATTATTTATTTATATGTTTTATTAATATCTTTTTTCACTTTTATCTTTTTAATATGCTCTAATATCTTTTTTCTCTTTTATATATTTTAATTAATTAATTTAATTATTTATTTATCTTTTTGTTTTTTATTTATTTAATATTTTTTATTTACGTCTTTTTTCTTAATTATTTAATTGTATTTATTTAATTCATATATTCAGATTATTTCTTATCTTCTTATCTTTTATATTCAGATTATTTCATTTAGAATTTTTGTTTACCTTCTTATCTTCTTATCTTCAATTACAACAACTCATTCAGATTTTCTTTTTAACTTCTTATCTTCATTTACATCAGATCATTCAGATTTTCTTTTTAACTTCTTATCTTCTTATCTTCATTTACATCAGATCATTCAGATTTTCTTTTTAACTTCTTATGGTAAAATCCTAGAAGATCTCTTTTCTGACATTGATACAGCTCAATTAGAATAGATTTGAAAATCCTAGCAGATCTCTTTTCTGCCAGCCATTGTTGACTTTCCTATTGAGACATACTTTTCCAAATTTGAAAGTTGTGCTACATTTGTTTGTTTTTACAGAGCATGTGAATGTCTTTGTCAAAGGAGACATGTGAATCTACTGCACAACACAACTACGACAAACAAACGTTCAGAATTTCTTATCTATTTATACTACTTCATTCTTCTCCTACTTCACTTCTTCCTAATTCTCCCACTACTACTTCACTTCTTCCTCATTCAGAATTTCTTTGTTTTTTCGTTTTTCATCGAAGAACATTATGGATGACTACTACTATCCAGATGGTTGCTCATTTGAGAATAATGTTCCCAGTGAGGAGAGCATCAATTTCAGCAGTCGCGATTATACACCCGAATTTAGCACTGATCAGGTTAGTTATTTCCGTTGTTCTTATGCATATTCGTCATTCATTTTGAAAGTAGATAAATATGATAGGACTGGATAATGTTTTACTTATACATATTCGTTTTTTTTTATATAGATTTTTGAAAGTAGAGAAGATATGTTAGCTTGGGTGAAGAGAGTTGGTCTCGAAAATGGTATTGTGGTGGTTATTAATAAATCTGATAATTTAAGGCGGCAAGCTGCCGAGATGCATTTTTGGTTGTGAGAGAGAAGGAAAGTACAAACTGCACCGTGGGGTTGAAAGGCTAATCTTGCATAGGAATACTGGGACTAAAAAGTGTGAGTGTCCATTTGAGTTGCGAGGTATACCAATACCTCCAGACGGTGCCAAGTGGGGTTTAAGAGTTTCCTGTGGTCTCCATAACCATCAGGCGGCAGAAAATATTGAGGGCCACGAGTACCCATCAAGGCTAAAATCAATGGAGAAAAAGTTTGTGGTCGAGATGGCCAACAGCACCGCCCCTCGTGAAATTCTTAGTATTTTGAAGAAAAAAGATCCGTCAAACACTACCGGAATTAGAAGCATTGACAACGCTATTTCCATAAACAAGGAAGCCAAACGGGGTGGTCTAACTACTACTCAGTATGTGTTAGAGCAATTAATTAAGAATGGGTACCTCCACGACTTTAGGACAAATCAAGACACCAACGAAATCACAAATATTGTTTGGGTTCATCCTACAAGTCTAGAGCTATGTGTCAACTTTTCATCCGTGTTGGTAATTGATGCCACATACAAAGCCAATGAGTATCGAAAACCACTATTTGAGATTGTGGGTATCACATCCACAAATAAAACTTACTCGCTTATGTTCGCATATCTTAATAACGAGAGGGAAGATACATGTACTTGGGTCTTGAATACCTTAAAGAAGTGGATGGTTGGAAAGGGGGCATCGTTGCCATTTGTGATTGTTACAGATCGTGATTTGGCACTTATTAACGCCATTGAAGAGTGTTTCCCCATGGCACGTCACATCCTTTGCATTTGGCACATAAATCAGTGCTTAATGAAGAACTGCAACGCTGTGCTTGGTCCATTGTTTAATGACTTTTGCGATTCATGGCAGTCCCTTATTCATTCATCTAGCACTTTGTCTTACCAGCATAAGTGGGCTGCCATGTGCGAGGAGTATAGCCAATATCCGCGTGTCATAACTTATCTTGCGGATACACGGTTAACGCCGTACAAAGAGCGATTTATTACAGCATGGATAGATACATGTATGCACCTCGAAAGCAATTCAAGTCAAAGGTATAGTCACTTTATAACTTTACCAGTAAAATTTTCTGCATTATATTCTGTTACACTATTTAAACAAAGTGCATTGTTCTATTACAGGGTCGAGTCTGCACATTCGAAGTTAAAGCAGTATTTGGGGGGTACAACCATGTCATCGCTCCAAACATCTTTTGAACGCATAGATAATATGATGACAATTCAGTTTGGGAAAATTAAGAAGTCGTTCCAGAAATCTCTTAACATTCCACGCCACAACCATTTACGTGACGCCATGTTTGATGATATCAGGTGTCGCGTTTCATTATATGCACTGGGGTTGATCGATTTTCAACTACAATCCGCCGCAAACGCCTACCCCCTCCCAAGCGGTAGTTGCGGCTGTTCGATCAGAACAACACACGGATTGCCATGTATGCACGATTTGAGGGCTTATCGTTCCTACGGCATGTCAATTCCGCTATCCAATATCCACGTTCATTGGAGTAGGCTCTCTATGCACGCGACCGGGTTTAATGACGAGGGAGAACAACCCGACGAGACATCTCATGTGGTTGACATATTACAGGGGATGGATCCACGTATGCGAAAGCATATGATAGACAGGTTTGTGGATATGGCAGATCCGTCTCACAGCAGTGTTCAAGCCCCATCATACAACACTGAACAAAGAGGTCGACCTGTGGGAAAAACTGAGCAAAGTGGACGGCGCATACCTTCCTGTACAGAAGCATCTACATTGAGAGGGAAAGGGAAAGGGAAAAATGCAGGGAGGGAGAGGGTGGAGAGGGAGACGGAAGAGAAGGAGAGGGAGGAGGTTAACTACATTCATTATTTACCTTGGCAATTTCAGCAGTATATGTCCCACACCAAAGACGTCAAAGGTGATGGTCATTGTGGATTCAGGGCGATAGCCGCGCATATCTATGGCACTGAGGAGTGCTGGGTTCAAGTACAACATGATCTTATCCAAGAAATTAATCAGAATAGATATCTCTACAATGCGGTTTATCCGGTGAAAAATATGGCAGATGATGTACTACGGTCACTGAGCTATTGGATGCCTACGGCTCCAGAACCAAATTGGATGGACTGTATGAGTTTGAGGATAGTCATCGCATCACGGTACAACATTGTACTACATACATTTGACGCGAATGCTGGAAGTTGTTTTACTCACTTGCCCTTGAGATCCCATCCAGTTTCAGTCCAACAGCGCCAAGAAATAACTATTGCCCGTATTAACAATCACTTCGTGCAACTTTTTTTGCGCCCTCATCACCCTGTACCACCCATCCCAATATGGTGGTGGCGGAATGCATCGAATGAAGCTGCAGGATGGGCTGTTACTTATAACGTACGTGTTCAATTGTGGAACGACATACTGGGCGTCGTGCCGGGACCACAATTTGGTGGCAATATTGATTAGGGTTGAACATTGTCAACGTGATTGTAATATTTAGACACTTTAAAACGTGATTGTAATATTTATCTACTTTTAAGCGTGATTGTAATATTATTCACTTTTACAAGTTTTTTAATATATTATTCATTGTTAAAACAAATTAATTAACTAATTAAAATAATATAAAGTTTGTAAATATAAAATCAAATTTAAATGTCAATGTTAAAAAATAATTTACTTGCAAATGTAATTTGCGTAAATCAAATTAAATAAGTAATTAAAGAAAGAAAAAAAAAAAAGCAAAGTCTGGGCTGAAATAGGGGGTGAGGGGGAGAAGGGTATTGGGGGGAATGGGGGTGGGGCCAATTGGGGGGGTGGGTGTCAGAGTGGTGTGCGTAACACCACTCTTTTCTCCACGTCTGTTGCGTCAGATAAATTTTCCTCCTTTTCTCTTTGTCTCTCTCCTCTCTCCTTTTTTTGTTACTACACCAGAGTTGAAAGTTAACCTCTGAGTTAACTCTTCTCATCTTAGAGCAAGTGCAGCAGGAATAAGGCAAACTAACTACGGAACAGTGGAAAAATACATTTTTTCAGTCCCTTTTTACCTTTCACTCAGCAGCAGCCTCTCTATAATTCTCTACTTCTCATTAAAAAAATATAAAACAAATAGGAAAACCAAGGAGTAGATGACAAGTGGGAAAGGATAGAAGAGAGAGAAAGTCAGTTTGGAATAAATGCCAATAAAATAACCAATTGCTATGGAACAGTCGTTGGCATGTTTAGCGTGATACTGTTGCAAAGGTAAGGATACCCAGGTGGATACCCAAGCTGCTGCAGCTAGGATTTTTGGGAAAATCTGTCTACTTTACCCAATTTGAGACATATACCCAAGCTAATGTAGTTGCTCTTACAAAGCTACCTCTTCACTACACTACATAAAAAGAAAAATGTTAGTTAACTATGTTAGTGACTGACTAATTTGGGGCTTTAACGCCACTATTACAGATGGTCTTAGGCCATCTCTAGTGGTTGAGTTAAAAATGTGTGTTATATGACACAAAAGTGTAAAAAGTGGGTCCTATTTATATGTTGTTATGACAAAATGTGTTGTTAAGTTAATAAGTGTTGTAATGGTGTTACTCCCTCTGTTCCAAAATAATGGTTACTTTTTGGTTGTCCTGCCACTCAAACAATTGTCTATATCTCACAATTTATAACATTTTTTATAATTTTAAAAATTTTGTTTAATAAAACTAATTGAGATCTATCAAACAAGATCCATATTGAATATAACAAGTATTATAAATTAGAAGATATAGACAATTTTTTAGAGGTTCTAAATAAGGTAAGATAACCAGTAATTTGGAACCGAGGGAGGTTTTGAGGGAGGTTTTGGAGGTATTGAGTAGAGAGAGATAGAAAGAAAATTTTATTGGAGACCGTGCAGGGTGGTTCTTGAGACCTAAACCGAATAAGGTGAAAGTGTTGCCAAAGTGTGAAAAGGTACACATAAATGGGATAGAGTACTGGACGGTCTCCTGCTTTTTCTCCCCCATCTCTCCTACTTTCCCCCCCCCCCCCCCCCCCCTCTCTCCTCTTTGTCAGACCCACAATGTCTCTTCTCTCTTTCTCTCTCCTCTTCTTTGTTGCTACCATAGGTGTTCCTGTTAGTTTCTGTACTAACATTTTTTCTCCTCTGCTACACTTTAACCACCTCTTAGTTACACCATTACAAGGGAAAAAAAGCGAAAAAGTTAGCTAACTGTTTTAGTGACTGACTATTTTGTGAATTTAACTACACCACTACAAATGGCCTTAGGCCATCTCTAGTAATGGAGTTAAAAGTGGAATCAACTCAGATATTAGAACAGTTAGATAGAGTTAATGTTTTCTTTGGTTGTAATAGTGTAGTTTGGTTGTTGTTAGCTTGTGTCAGGAGTGGAAGAAAACTACCGCAGGAGTGAACTGTGACATGCACAGAAGCTACAGCCGAATGAGGAGAGAGGAGAGAGGAAGAGATAGAAAAGTGGGGGTGGGTCTGACACAGTGGAGAGGGAGAGGGGGGGTGGGTCTGCACACACAATTTTTAACGCCACCATTGTGGCACTCAATAACTTAACAACACATTTTGTCATAACAACACATAAATGGGACTCACTTTTTACACTTTTGTGTCATATAACAACACAAATTTAACTCCACCACTACAGATGGCCTTAGGGAGTTGGAATGGGAGGGAGATCTGGGCGAGGTGGTAGAAGATAAAGGGTGGGACAGGGATTGTAGGATATAGGATCCGCTGCCCGACCCAGCATATGTGTATCTTAGGTTGTAGACGATTTGGTTTGGTCGGGTATAGACATTTTCCCAAACCGAACCAGATATTTTAGTTAGGATATTTCACCAACCAAACCAACCAAATATTAATGGTTTGGTTTCAGAATAATATATCTCTTATTGATCTAACACAAACCAGTTGGACCACTGACAATGATAATTTCCGCCAAACTTATAAGTCACTTTTTAGCATCTAATTATAACTACAATTTTTCAATTTTCAGATCTAAGAACACGAACCCTAACCTAACATTTACATAAGTTTTTTTTTTTTTTTTACCTTTATTGTAATGCATGTAGATATAAATTTCTTATGAAAAAAAATATAAAAGTAAAATTTTCGGTCCGGTCCAGTTTATTTTGGATTTTAAGGTGGCAAAACGAACTAATTTGGTTTTTTTATTTGCGAAAAATCAAACCGGACTAAATTGATTACCCTAAGAAACCAAAATAAATTTAAAAATTCGTTCTCTTATGGATTTTCGATTCTTTTACCGGTTTGTCGACATTCCATTCCTAAGAGTGACACATAAAGGGGGTATGTGCGATAATTTTTCTTAGATTTTAGATTGTCGATTCTGATTCAAATTTTAGTTTTTAGATTCTAAAGAGGCTATGAACAGTGTTTTCTACAACTTTGAATTTTAGATTAAATTTTATGGAAGTTTGAAGAGGGGTTTTTGTCGTAAAAGCTGCAAAATATGTTTTCTTTACTATGAATTAGTCAAATTTTTTCTCAGGGATAATTTTTTAAATGGCAAGGGATATTTTTTATCTTTTCGCCTATCACAGATTCTAATAATTTATAAAATAAAAATCTAAACCGTAGCTTTCTAAAAACCTTTTCTTTCTTTTTTTTCTTGAAAGAGCTTCAAAAAAAGTTGTTGACTTTAGAAGTTCTACAGATTTTTTAGAAAATAGAATCTCATAATCTGCTAGTAGAATTTTTCGCGTACAAAGTAAGAAGAAAGCAGAGAGCTCTGTCTCTCTCACTAGGAATTCTTTTCCTTTCCCTACCCTACTTTCTCCTAGTTAGGGTTGTCCTTGGGGAGGTGGGCTGCCACCTCACCGTCCAATCGCTCCATCTTTTGCCGGCCAGTGGCGACTCTAGAAGTTCGGAAGCGTGGGGTTATTCATAAACGTCAAATATACTTTTACCAATCATAAATCAAAGAAAAACATCACAATAATTGCAACAAAAAATCTTATTCCAACAAAAAATCACATTTAAAACTCAACTTAGTAAGACAAATCAACATCTCCTTGTCAAAATAACAAAACAATGGCTAGGAATAGAGGGTTCATTTATGAATTTTTTGAAAATTTTAATATAATAGTAGTATTTATTTTTTTTCCCGTGGGGTCGGCTAACCCCCCTCTCCATAATGTGGAGTAGCCCCTGACCGGCCCTCCGCCTACTCAACTTTGTCCCCTCCCTGCCTCCACCTTACCAATAAGTACCTCCCTCGCTTCTTTACACACTGAGTATATTTTTTCCCCTAGTTTGGTTTTTTGGGATTTGATCAGACGAGGAGATGAAATTAGGGTGATTTGGGCCCCTTCCGATGAATAAGAGTCTCCAGAATCCGTTGGCAGCACCTATGGAGTATAGGTTTTTACCAGGGAAGCGACTCGTTTTAAACTCGGTTACTCGGTGCGACTCGGTGATGTGTTAATCGGTTCTCGAAGTTTATGATCAGTTTGTTATTTATTTATTTTTTTCATTTTTGTTTCTTAGTTGTTTTTTATGTATTTAAATCCATTTTTTTTCTCTAGCTTTTAGTTTTTGTATGTGGTGTTGTGGGACCTGAATCTGTTTTTGTGCTCATTGTGATTTCGAGGACCGTCAATCTTGCCGACATTTCTCTCTGTGATGAAAGACTATCGTGGTAGTGGGGGTCTTGTCCCAAAGTGTCATCTGGCTCTCCTTTGTAGTAGTGAGAGCTTGTTAGCGAGCGATCAGTGCTGCATTGGACCGGCGTTAGCTTGGACCGCCTCTCCTTTGTCTTTATTGCAAACTCTTCGTGCCCCGGACCTTAGAGTTTGTTAGAAGTGAGTCACTAATGTGGCTCGTGTTATGATTTTGGCATTAGTCTTCCTATTTTATTAGCAAAGTAGGTCTAGATGTATTTTCTTTCCTTTGGGAAATGCTAACGGGTGCCATAGTGCACCCGTTAAGAGTACAAAAAAGTACAATTTAAAAGTACATTTGTACTTTAACGTACAAGTGTACTTTTTTCTACAAGTAGGATCCACAAAAGTGTACGTTTTGTACCCTTAATGGGTGCACTATGACACCCGTTAGCATGACCCTTTTCGTTTTAGTGTATTCATTGAAATTTTTTAGAAGTACCAAATGACTTTATTGAAATACAATCATGAAGGTGAATAAATAAATAAAAAAAAGGTAAGAGTAAAGCACACAACTAGGGGTGTAAGCGAACCGAGCTATTCGCGAGCTCGGCTCGGTTCGGCTAGCTAAGAGCTCGTTCAAACTCAGTTCGTCAAATAAACAAACGAGCTCGAGCCCATATTCTTGGCTCGTTAAATAAACGAGCCGAGCCCAAGCTATGTCATGCTCGGCTCGAGTGAGCTCGCGAGCCAACACACATATACATGCAATATAAATACAATATATGTAAATGCATACTCACCCGCCATGTGGCAGATCGTGGGCGCTTGCACATGGGTTCTGTGGTGGAGAGGTATATTTATAGAAGATATTGGTTGCTTCTCAGCCTCAATCCTCAATAGGCGATGTGGGACGTTTGGAACCAAAGAGTAAATGCAAAAGAAGAAGTTGGATCCCACTGTTGCCTTCTTCTTGTTGTCCCACATCAGCTATTTAGCAAAATTTCTTCTAAAGGGACCCTTATAAGTAGAACACCACTCCTCTTTCCCCTCTACACTTTCCAGGAATGTTTTCACGAGCATACCCGAGCCGAGCTCGAGCTTTGGAAATTATTAGCGAGCCGAGCTCGAGCCAAGGTTTTGGAGCTCGTTTCGAGCTCGAGCTGAGCTCGAGCCAGCGTTATTTTGGTCAAGCCGAGCCTGAACATGTGAAAACTCGGCTCGACTCGATTACAACCCTACACACAACACATGATTATTGAGAAAGCCATAACAAATGTTAGGTTGGGCCCAAAGTGGTTAGCTTCAGCCAACAAACGTCATGACATTGACATCACACTGTATTTTTCTTTCATCATATTCTTTGGAAAATTTAATACAGTTCTGCTGACGGAAGCCTATAAGACTTTCTTTAAGCATAGAGAAAGACAGAAAAACACTCTCTAATATATTTTTTTACATTTTTAATACATTTTCACCACTTTTTATATACTTTTTAACAGAAGCCCAATGGATTTTTTTAACATTTTCCAACTTTATAAGTTATTTGGAAAACTTTATATGTGTCATATGACTTTATTGAAATACAATCATTCATCATTTATGTTGGATAAAAATATAAGCAAAAAACTACTCCCTCCATCCGGATTTGTTAATCCGTTTTTGAAATTTGTGTTATTTTTAATTTCTTATATCACTCAATTTATTATAGCTTTCATGATTTTTTGAATTTTGTATTATACAAAAAATTGAGATCTATCAATTATGATCCATATTTTTTTTTTTTTTTTTTTGAGTTTCTACACATTGACATGTATTTTAAAAAGAGACTATCAAATTCGGGGCGGAGAGAAGCAAAGCACACAACACATGTATGATTGAAGACCATAACAAAGTGTTGGGTTGGGCCCAACCCCTTTTCCTTTTTCTTTATGAAAGGGAGGAATCGGTGTTTGTTTACTGAAAAAGTCAAGAAGTTGATGGACGGCTGAGATGAGTTGGAAATACAATGATGATGATGTCATGTGGTGTGATGTCAATGTCACGACGTTTGTTGGCTGAAGCAGGCCACTTTGGCTTTGGGCACCGATTCCTCTTCTTCTATATAACTGTAACGGCATCGAAGGACCATGAACAGGTCCCATTATTATAATCTCTGATATCGGAACCCTCGTGACGACGGCGTTTCACCTGCCCAAGCTCCTGTAACATGGATAGGCAGAAGAGGAAACGGAGGGACATTGACAGAGAAGTGGACGGAAAGAGGACGAGGGTGGGTGAGGACAACGGAGTGAAGAAGGCGGAGGAGCCGGACGAAGATGAGGTGGAGGAGTTCTTTGCGATTCTGAGACGGATACGCGTGGCGGTCGAGTACTTCGAGAAGGGTAAAGGCGAGGGAGCAGGCGGCCGTGGGCTGGCGGCGAAGGAGTCTTCGGCGAGGCGGAGCCCGTCTTTTCTGCGTCGAGATTTTGAGGAAATTGACGGTGTCAAAGGTTCGGGCGACCGGGAAGGAGACACGGGTCTGGATCTTAACGCCGACCCAGATTCTGATTCAGAACAAGCTCCGGTTGGCGAACCCGTTGTATCTTGAGATCCGGTGTCCACGTCGCCACGAGCAAAGCCTCTCCGATCTACTATTTTCTTTTACTTCTTTGCTCTATTTTTTTTTTTTTTCCCCGTGTGATTCTTTTGATGAGCGGGTTGAGTTGGCCGAGTGCTAACGAGTTGTTCCAAGTCAGGAATTTGGTCAAGTCAATTTTTAAGTTAATGTATTGTGAAGAAATGAACAATTAATTAACTTTGATTAATTGGTTTATATTTGTCTATAACTTTTAATTTATTAAGTTTTTTTATGTTCAATATAGATCTTGTTTGATAGATCTCAATTAGTTTTATTAAACAAAATTGTTGGAATGACAAAAAACATCATAGATTATGAGATATAAACAATTTTTTGAGACATTAAAAAAGGTAAATAGACCCAACAATATGGAGCGGAGAGAATATTGTAAAGTGTATTGAATTAATTTAAATTTAAGTCAGAAATTGGAACAAGATCTAAGCTTGGTATTTGTGTTGTACTTATGTCCGTAAAGTGAGGTTAAGTTAGTTTTCTACGAAATTACGAGCAATTTTTAAGGTTAAAAAAAATTACCAAATTTTTTTTTTTTTATACAATATCTATCTTGTTTGATAATTTTCAATGACATTTTTTCAACGGTGCAAAAAAAATTTGAAAAATTGTTATAGCGCATATTATTTTTAAGTTTGAAAAAATAACACGTAATTTTATAAGGGATCAACATTATGAGACCGAGGGAATATTTTTTTGACCCCACGACCCGTCTTTAAGCTTTTGTTGGTGATTTTGATTGAATGGGGTTAAATTTCTCCACCTGCAACGAATCTACAGGCAAACTCAGTGGTGGAAAATACAACGCATAATGAAGTTAAATTGTTTAAATTTAATTTTATTTCCGTACCCCATCCTTTCCAAATTTCTCGTCAATTTACGTGTATGACGTGTCATTTTTTAATTGTCTACATCTTTCAATCTATTTCCGTACTCCCTCCTTTCCAAATTTCTCATCAATTTACGTGTATGACATGTCATTTTTCAATTGCCTATAGCTTTCAATCTGTAATGGTTTTTACAATTTTGAAAACTTTGTATAATAGAACTTATCGAAAACTATCAAACGAGATTCATATTGCATATATACTCCATCCATCCCAATTTATTGGTCCATTGTACGGATTCCAACTAATTTGGGGAATATAATCATTACATTTGTTATATATATATATATATATACTCACTCCTTTTATCCTTCAAAACGTCATCATTCCATGTACTTACTTTGAAAGAGAAATGAATGACAACAAAAGGTGGTACTTGAGACTAAAGATTTGGGACAAAGGGAGTATAAATTATAGATTTTAAAAATATAAATACTCCTTCTGTCCCAAACTTTTTGTTTATTTCGCAAAACGAGAACTTGAAAATAATACAAAATTTTCAAGAAAAATTCAATATTTTTTTAACAAGTTACTAGATATTAACGAGTACTTTTTATTTATGAAAAAAAAATTAAAAATTTTGTTTTAAAGACATGTTATTTTTAGGTCCTCGTTTAGCAGACCGGAAAATTTTTTGGGACAAAGGGAGTAATTTTTTGTGACATCGGAAATAGCGGGAGTGGATAGAAGAGGGAATAGTAAATCTCTAGCCTTTGATTATCCAAAGTATTGAAACAAAGGCTTAGAGCATCACCAGTGGTATACTCAAACACAAAAATACTCAAAGATAAGTATTTTGATACACAAAAGAAGCTCACAATGGTATTTGGATAAATACTCAAAGTTAACAACATTTGTTACAAATACTCAACTTTTGGCATTTGGATACTCAAAACTATCAATCTTTCTCAATAACCAAATTTTGGGGACCACACCCTATCAAAAGTAACAACATTCTCTCCCCATTTTTCAAATACTTAATTCAAAACTCAATTTTTTTTGCCCTTTCTCTCAAAAATTGAATTATCAATTTTTAATCTTTACCAAAATATGTTCAAGATTGATCTCATTTTAAACGTATTGTGAATATCTTTTAAATGGTACTTATATTATTAAAAAATATATGTACAAATTTAAAGTTGTGCCCATTTCATGAATAAAAATAGAGTGAATAGTACTTTTTTATTATGGACACAAATGAACCATTGTAGAAGGGTAGATACTCAAACTTATAAACCCATTAAATGAATACTCAAAATGTGATGTGGCAATATTTGAGTATACCACTAGTGATGCTCTTATCTTTTGCTCCTGCTTTTTCTCTATCTTTATGTTACTTTTAAATTTTGAAATTTGCAAGCTGTCGACCTTGTCTTCATATGTGTTTCCTAATGGTTGATAACCTCAATCGACCTATTGAATTTGAGATTGTGCAAATTTCGTAACGCACCGGAATTCACAAAAGACTAGTTAGCGTATTAGTTCAAACGAGATAAATTCTCGAATCCATGAGATGTTATTGAATTCACAAGAAAAAGAGAGACAATTCTCAAAGTTTGTTTATTAAATAGAAGATGAATTATGCCATAGGATTACACCCTTATTTATACTAGTAAGACTACTAATAAAAAGGAAATTACTTAGTGTGGAGACCAAACAAATCATTACTCGGAAACCAGGACTATAAGAAAAAGGAAATAAAATAAGGAAATAGAACTCTAGAAAACTAGAAAATAGGAAACTAAAATTGTGCTAAATAGGCAGCACTAAATAAGATTTGCTATTGATATTATTTCCTAAAATTTTCCAAAACAAGTGGCAGAAAATTAAAATATTCTAAATTAATCTTTTACTAAAATAACGTTTTCCATACATTAAAACCCTTAGTATATTGTCCTGTATCAATGTTAGTGAAATCTTATTATTATTATTATTATTATTATTATTATTATTATTATTATTATTATTATTTTCAATTTTTGAATGCTAAAATGGTTTAGAACCGAAAATCGAACCAAACTGGACCGGTCTAATGGTTTGGTTCCATATGCGTAATAGTCTGTTTATGATTCTTAATTCTTTGAAACCGTTAGATATGATTCGATTTTTGATTTTCTATAGAATTGGACCCCTAACGTATACTAATTTGGACACATGATTATAAAAAAAAAATAGAAATAAAAGGCACGTTTTTCTTGATTTGATTTTCTTATTCTCATGCGTTGTGTTTTGGTACTTTCGACACATGGTAAAAGAGCATTAACATGTCAAATGGCAAAATATTTAAAGAGTATTTAAGGTGGTGTTTTGTAGGCTACGTTTTAGATTTTCATTTTTAATTTTTGGCTTTATGATTTTTTGAATTATTGTCAAATTGTGTTTTTAATCTAAGAGGAGTGTGTGTGTGAAATATGCAAAATGCATTTTGCAACAGGAATAGTGTTTTGACTTCGTCTACCACGACGGTTCTTTTTAGTGCCACAACAGGTTTTGCTTTTTGACTGTTATACCCTCGTCAGCAAAACCAACTCCTCTCTTCAAGTTCTCTCTCTCTCTCTCTCCCGAATACAGAGCAAAAACCATGTCCTCTATCTCCACGCTGCCTTACATTCAACCTCCATACTTTCGATCCAAGGGATCCATTTCCTCTGCTTTGTTTTTTCTCCTCCAAAACACTGGCACATGGCCGAGTTTCTACCACCGCCCCATTCTTTTCTTTCTTGTTTACGTAGTTGTTTTAATGGTTGAGAAAAACCCAAAATCCTTACTCATACAATCTCCTTTGATAATTTGATTACATCCCTCTCCCTGAACCCTCAACGATGCAGGTTCCCTTTTTATTTTTAAGTTTTATACATATGATAGATCAAATTAGCTGATGATTATGTGTGTGTCGATGCTTGCTCGATTTCTGTGATAACTGACCTTTATCACCGTTGCAATAATTGCAATGGAATGGTTGGGTAGAAAAAGAAGGGAGACAGCCAGACAGGTGTGCCGTCTCTGTAAGAGAGAGATGTAAGAGAGGAAAAGGGGCTTGAGAGAAGGATTAGGGGTAAAACTGGAAGACAACATAATTAGGGGTCATAGGATCGTGGCACTAAACAAACACCCGTGGCATTATCACCATCCTTCGTCAAATTGGACAATGAGTTTTGAGAGAATAAATTCTGGGTGTTATTTCTCAAACACCCAAAATTAAAAAAAAAAGAAGAGAAAATACAAAAGGGGTAGGGGTGTTTGGGAGCTTATTTTTTGACTTTTCATTTTCAACTTTTTAGCATTTTGAATTATGGTCATAATGTATTTTGATTTTGATAGGAGTGTTTGAGAGATATATGCAGAATATATTTTGCAATAGAGGTAGTGTTTGATAGGTGTGTGCAAATTACATTCTGTATGTCTTTTTATTAACCAAAATGAGAAAAGTAAAAAATGAGAAGTAAAAAAACTCTTTTCACCCTCTTTTTTTCGTTTTGCTCTCTAATGTTAAATTCTGAAAACTCATTCTCACAGAATGAGTTCTAGAGTTGCTCCCCCCAAACACCTAAAAAGGTGATAAGTAGAATGGGGAAATCCAAAAAAATAAGTATGCAAACACCCTCGAAAAGTTTGTGCTTGTTGAATGAGTATTTCCTAATAAAAAAATAATATGGGTATACCTAACTTGTAATTTACATGCACACTAAGGTGATGTGACAGACAAAAAGAAGCTCAATTTGTGGCTCACCTGAAATGATGGGCTTCTTCTTGTCTATCATATCACCAGATTATTGATTGATTTCCTAATGCGTTCTACACCGCCGAGTGGCTGTTTCAACTACCCCACGTCACTACCCGTGGCCAACATGACACCACATCACCAAGTCGACATGACATCAACCCAACCACCCCGCCGACAATACATTAATAAATTAGGCATAGAATGTATCGAGATGTTAAAATAAGCTACTCCCTCCGTCCCAATTTTATAGTCCCTTTTGGGGATTTCAACTTAATAAGGGAGCATAATCATTGTACTTTTAAAAATATGTTTTTTCTTATTTTACCCTTCAATCATTACACTTTCTTACTTTTTTATTACTTTTAATTTCAAATATAAGGGTAAAAGAGGAAATTCTTTAACAATTCCTCATTTGGTTTTGAAGTGGGACAATATTTTTGGGACGACAAAAAGTGTCAAATGTGACTATAAAATTGGGACGGAGGAGTACTTTTTAACATTGACTTTTAGAAAAGTATTTTAAGCATAATGGCCAGCTTTGATCGCTAGTGGGGAACTCCGAAATGAGTTTTCCGGAAGTGATACTCTACATTTGGTGTACGTTAAAATATTGTACCCTTAGTTTTATGGTTTCACAAACCCCAATTTCTCATAACACTAACGGGCCCATAAATAAATTTGGTATTCCAAATATTAGTAACAACAATTTAATTTTTGTCTTTTCTCTTCATATTGTGTATAATTTGAGCGTGGTTATAAAAAAAATGAAGTGCCAAAATCAATTATAATTTTTTTTTTTTTAATCTAACACTAACAAGTCCAAAATTAAAATATAACAAATCTAATTCCTCGAGCCTCGTGACGACAACGTTCAACCTGTTCTATCTCATGTTAAATAGGGGAGTATGGAGAGATTGTTTCCGATATTTGACTCCTCCTAAATGTGATTATAAACAAAAATCATTGCCTTGGAACGATCCTTCAAAGATGCATTGTTTCCATATTTAATAGTCTACCCAAGTTTCATTGAGGTCCCCGTTGATTTCCACATCAAGTATCCTGGATAAGTAGTTTTATCCAGCAATATCTTGTACTGTGAATTCTAAATTTTTTATGTTCGTCATCTTCTAGAAAATAACAAAAATTTTATTCATTAGTCATTTGAGTGATAGACAATTGATCAAAGAATCAATTGAAGGGAAACAAAGCTTAATATTATCATTTTTTTTATATATCTTTCGAAAGTATAAAATTCACGGAAGGCAAATTTTGAAGACATTAACGAACAATGAAATGTTGACTGCCTAATAGATGATCATTCATTACAATTAATGCGACACGTAGCGGTGAAGATAAGATCACAAATAATTTTCGCTAACAAACATGAGTGTGACACAAACTTTGTGCCACAACTCCACTCACATGGGGTGTGGGTCCCACATGGCCCCCACATGCGGGCCCCACACCCCACGTGAGTGGGGTTGTGGTTGGTTGTTGCACAAAATTTGTGTATGTATCATTGATTTAAGTATTGCTATGATTTAACCGGATGACATCATGACGATGGTGTCATCATGAGAGTCATTCAACCGATTTAATTACAACTGTACTAACAGTTGTCCACATGGTTTGGATTAGTGCATGTTACTAGCTACCTACCTAAATGAATAATATATTGATAAGAACAGAGCAGAAAAGCATGTTGCTGAAGATTTGTACTTTGTAAAGTCTAATTAAAATGGGATCAGCTCCATGTCTTGTGCCGTTAGTTTAAAACTCTTCACACTCATTTGTAACTTTGTACTAGTTTGGAACGCAGTCTGTAATCTATATTGTTCCTTTCGTGAAATTTTCATTGAAATACATTTATGCAAAGGTTTTATTTCGTCAAATACCTAATTACGTAAACAAGTTGTGGTTATATATATATATATGGGGCCGGTTCTCCTCACACATAAAAAAAACTTTGTATTCATAGATTAAACATAATTCATAGATTTTACCAAAAAAAAAACCCTTGTATTTCATGTTATAACTCCTTACATATATGGAGTTCTTATCTCGATCCCCCCCTCCCCAAAAAAAAAAAAACTCCTCCTAAGCTACTTCCACTTATTAAGAAAAACAACATATATACAACCGTTGATTATGAAGAGGAACCCCTCGATTGATGTCAAGTGTCCCTTTGAAACGGTCAACCAAGGTTAGAACTTCTTTCCCCAAGAGATGAAGAGACAAAGACCCACCGATCAAAATAAAGTAAACAAAGACCCGCAAAAAACAAAAATGGAAGATATACAACCAAAGTGGACAACAAGGTGGATAACACACTCACATAATGTATGGGCTCCACACACAGTTGAGTGTGAAGTCTACCTTGTTATGCATTTTTGTTGTGTACCTACTATTGATCCGAAAAAAAGACCTATAATATAGTAAACCGTTGTCAACTTGGAAAAATGGGAGAATATCCCCTGCTGAATACCCTGAGAAGCTGCCACGTATCCCTGTAATTCTCTCCAAACTGAAACCAGCAAAAAAACGAAACTGTTACCAATTTGTTAGGGAAGTCAAATCAAAATCAACGTTTACTTATCAAGACCAATCTCAACCGTTTGCTCATACCAAGTGACCCATTTAAACCTGGGGATTACCCGAGTATAAACGGGCCCACCTACCACGCGCCACTTATAAGTGGGGGTCCTAACAGATGTACAAGCAATAAATCTTTTTTTTCTTTTTTGAGAAAAGGGTTTTAACATTTTCAGGGTTTTTCTCACTAAAAATCATTCCATGGTTTGTTATATGTTAATTAAATGTATAGGGTAGAATCAAAATTAGATTTTTTGATCGGCGGGTAGATTCAAAATTAAATGTATAGGGTACATATACAGTTTTTGTGAAAAACTGCTCGGATATGTTTGTTTTTTTTTTTTGATGATTTCTCGCAGGAACCCTTAAAAACACCTTTTAAATAAAAACACATTTTAAATACATTGGACGGTTCGGATTTTGCAAAAACAATTTTTAAAACATTCAAAACACCAAAAATCCTCTAGTTAGGAATCCCTGACTGGAAAATCTGCCTATATGTATATATACAATATAAATAGACACGTGAAAAAATTGAAGTTATTTAAGATGAACAACATATATATATATATATATATATATATATATATATATATATAGAGGAAGAGCTTTCCATCCAAACCACAAAAATCCGGACCTGTCCACACCTCATAGTTCCGGACCAAATTTTGACGATCCAAACCGCTCAATGTGTTTAAAATGTGTTTTTAAGGTCCAACGCGAGGATTTGTAAAAAAAAAATACCGGGAAGGGCTTGATCCAAGCAGTTTTTTCATAAAATTGCACATATACACGTTTTATGAAAAACTGACCCAATCAAACCCTTCCCGGTATTTTGTTTTAATGTCCTTGCGACGGACCTTAAAAAGACGTTTTAAACACATCTAACGGTTCGGATCGTCAAAATTTGGTCCGGAAAGTGGGGTCTGGACGTTAGGTCCGCATTTTGTGGTTTGGATAGGAAGCTCTTCCTATATATATATGCACACATCAAAATTAAACGTTAAGTACTAAACCACAACTTGTCCATTTGCCTTTCACTATCCAACCAAATATGCTTTTTGCATAAGAAGTTCTCTATATATTCTTGCAATATTGATGGTTTGGATTATTTAAGTGCACTTAGGATGAACCAAAAAAAGGTATCAAAGATTGGTTTTTTTTTATTATTATACAAAAAACCAACACATTGGATGGTTCGGATTTTACAAAAACAATTTTTAAAACATTCAAAACACCAAAAATCCTTTAGTCTGGGATCCCTGACTGGAAAATCTGCCTATATGTATATATAGAATATAAACAGACACGTGAAAAAATTGAAGTTATTTAAGATGAACAGTGTATATATATATATATATTAAGAAGTTTCCTGTGAGACTCCCTAACAAAAAAGTGTGGGAAAACAGTTGTGAGCCGTTGGATTTTATGCCCTTCACGCGATCCAACGGCTCACAACTGTTTTCCCGCACTTTTTTTGTGAGGGAGCCCTCATAGGAAACTTCTTGTATATATATATATACACACACACATCAAAATTAAACGTTAAGACCTCGATTGGATGGTGCTAAAATTTCAAGGGGATAAGTTTTAGAGGGGGTATACTATAAGAGGGGGTATTATTTTTAGAGGGTTGGCCCACATTGATGTGATGTTTATGAAGAAGTGAAAAAAAGTAGATAGTTTGAATGGTGGATTAAACAGGGAGATAACTTTTGACTTGATTTGGATGTTTTATAAATAAGAGGGGGTAAATGATGGAAAAAGCTGTCAAATGTCTATTTTGCCCTTGTGGTATAACAAATTTTGATTATGAATTAAATTAATTATATAATTACAAAAGTTAATCTATTTTATAAATTTTGGACAATTTGAAGCTATAAAAATTTATTAAATTGGAAATTTAATTTATTGTAATAATTTTATTTAAATTTTTTTTTTTAAATTGTGGTTTTAATCCAAATTTTGTTTTTAATTGTATTTAAAAAAAATTAAGTATACAATAAATATGTTAAATTGGTGGAGGTATTACTAAATAGTTGGAGGGGGTATAGTGTAGTTTCTTACCTTTATGATCCTATTCCCCAGAGAGTCAGAGACGTTGGTAGGCATTCTCTCTTCTTCTTCTTCTTTTTTTTTTTTCCCGTGAACAGCCTCTCTCTCTCTCTCTCTCTTCTCCTCCATACCCAATCTCATCTTCAAACTAAAAATCGAAGGCTATAACGTGAGATTCGATCTAAGAACCAACCCACCATCGGAGCACCTTAGATTTTCGGTCATCTCCCTCTGGTACCAGATTTCTGGGTTTCCATTTTATTTTTTTTAAAACAAATTTATGTAGTTGGATGATTTATGTTTTCTCCCTCTGCTACC
Organism: Vaccinium vitis-idaea; assembly: GCA_963854785.1. Classification (NCBI taxonomy): domain Eukaryota; kingdom Viridiplantae; phylum Streptophyta; class Magnoliopsida; order Ericales; family Ericaceae; genus Vaccinium; species Vaccinium vitis-idaea. The sequence goes on from OY978224.1 coordinate 27,554,061, forward strand.
AGGTTTTTGTTCTCAGATGAATTTGATTTTTATTTTTTGTATTTGTTTGTCGGAATTTCTGGTGCAAACATGGAGGGTGGGGGTTGGGGAAGGGGATAAGGAAGGGTGAAATTGTAAAAAATCCAACCCTCTTCCCCCGGATAATTTTTGGGTAGGGTTAGGGGTGCCCAAATTTTATCTGGGACAAAGCCCCTGGAGGGGTGAAAACATATCAGGGGTGAAAACGAAGACCGGACAGTTTTTGGGTTGCCAAACCCAGCCAAAGCAGTGGGACCCATGTTTTTTACCCGGTATAACTTTTGAGGGGTGGTTTTAGACCCAGCCAATCGGGCCCTAAGTACTAAACCACAACTTGTCCATTTGCCTTTCACTCTCCAACCAAATATGCTTTTTGCATAAGTTCTCTATATATTCTTGCAATATTGATGGTTTGGATTATTTAAGTGCACTTAGGAGGAACCAAAAAAAGTATCAAAGATTGGGTTTTTTTATTATTATACCAAAAAAAAAAAGGGATGGGGAATGGAGATGGGTTGATTGTTGGGAGTACGGCGGAACTAACAAACACACAAGAAGCAAAGATAATCAAGAATATAAAATCATTAAGAACGCAAAAACAAAGAGATTTTACATGTTTTCACAATTAATGTAACATCCCTATTTAGCCATGGAGGGCACTGTTCCCTTTACCACTAAGATCTGACTTGATTGGTCCGACTCGAAACACTCAACGAAACATTGTACGATTGAAGTAGGCTTCATTACTCCAAAGCACATAATCTGTGGGTAAGTTTCCCATTTGATAAAATCTACTAAAATTAACATTTGCTAAAATCAGTAATTGATTTTAGCAAATGAAGAAGAATCTTTGCTAAAGTCAAAGATTTTTTTGTGAGAGATAAAATCAAAAAATTTAGCAAATATTGATTTTATCTTTGTTTTTTAAAAAATGAACGTTCTTCAAAGATGATTGTTCTAAAAACCCAAATGAAACTTGATTTGAATGAAACAAATTTTTGTTTTAAAGTATGATGAGAGATGCCCTTTAGCGGATCCGGGAGCGCTAGCATCGGTTGGACGATCGGAGATGTTCACCGTGTAGAGCTCGTCAAGTACTAGAAGTCTACCAAAAATCAACTTGATCGGATATCGTTAAATACGTCATCGGAATACAAATGCCTTAAAAAGAAATCGAACACAAATGGACAGAAACACTGGATCAAAACCACTGAACCCATAATTCTTCAAGTTATTTGTATTCCGATGAGACACTTAACAATATCCAATCGAGTTGACTTTTGGTACGTTTTAGTACTCGACGAGTTCTACGCGGTGAACGTTTCCAATCATCGTAAAGATGCCGGCACGACCACACCGTGGGCTGCACGGCACCCCGGATCCCTCTTACTACAGTACAGTTACTACAGTAAATGTGGCGTTGGTCCCCGAGTGGTCCGCTCTAGACCAGACGTCACCTCACTAGGCCAAATTAATGCATCATACAATTGACGAAAGCAAAAAATCGAAGTGACATCACCAACCCATCGATCTCCGCCGTCCGCCAATTTTTGGCGTCATTTTTTTTAACGAACAGCGATTCATTTCCTCTATAAAACGTTAACAGCTTTCCTGGTACTCTCCAAACAAATCCCACAATAAATTTACTATATTCTCTGGGAGACTTTTGACCTGTAACATGGAAGGTGAGAAGAGGAAACAGAGGGATACCGACGGAGAAGTACTGGACGGAAAGAGGACGAGGGTGGGTGAGGATAACGGAGTGAAGAAGGCGGAGGAACCGGACGACGATGAGGTTGAGGAGTTCTTTGCAATTCTGAGACGGATACGCGTGGCGGTTGAGTACTTTGAGAAGGGCCGCCGCCCTGAGTTGGCGGCGAGAGAGTCTTCGTCGAGGCGGAGTCCGTCTTTCCTGCGTCGAGATTTTGTAGCAGTTGACGGTGTTAAAGGTCCGTGTGAGGAAGAGGGAGACACGGGTCTGGATCTTAATGCCAAACCGGATTCTGATTCAGAACCAAATCCGGTTAGCGAACCCGATGTATAACGAGATCATGTCTCCAAATGCTAACTTCCTAAGCCCTTCAATCCTTTTTTTTTTTTTGGCTTCTGTCCCTTCATTTTCGCTTTGCTTGAAATTTGAGGAAAGTAGAATAAAAGAAAAGAAAATGGGACGAAAAAGGAAGGAAAAAATTTACTATTCACAAGCAAGGGGAATTATTTTTTTAACTTTCATTTCTTTTGTATTTTCTTTTCCAAACCAACCATTTGTGATTTTTGTTTGGAACGATGAACGGGTTGAGTAGGATGGATGTTAAGCTAGGTCTTTTTGTGAATTTTCTCGGTAGCTTTGTGTGGAACTTGTGGAAAAGAAAAGGAAAGGAACAACGAAACAAAGAAAATTCCTCTTCCACTGTTTGGTTTGAAGGGAAAGAGAAAAGGAAATCGCAAATTCAAATATTTTGCACAGTAAATTTTCATCCCATTTGCCTTTAACTTTCTGGCCTAAAATGTTTGTCTGGTCTGCAAAACTAAGACTTAAAATGCCTTTCAAAAAGAAAAACTAAGACTTAAAATTGTTACCTAGTGAAAAAACTTTTAATTTTCTTTGAAAAAAATTGGATTACTTTGAAATCCTTATTTTCTAGACAAGACAAATATTTTGGAACAAAGAGAGTATGGTTTTTTCTTTTCCTTTCTCCCACTGTCCTCAAGTTCGAAAAAGTGATCTGCACTGCCTAATGTTTCCTCTGCAATTAAGGGTGACATCCCTCTTTTCTTTTTTCCTTTTCCTTCAGTATTTCGCTGAATGGTGCTTTTTTTTCTTTTCCAAGTCATACTTTGCTTGTATTTGCCTTTATCTCGATGTACTCTTTGTCGAGTTTTAATAAAATTTTATTGTCGATAAAAAAAAAAGTTCGAAAACTTGTTAGTCTTTTTAGTTTTTGCCGGTGGTAAGGTGGTTTTGAATGACTAGAGTTGGACTTTTTAACCCGCTATGAACCCAGGCAACCTACATATCCGTGGTATCAATGATGTTTAACATTTTGGATTTAGTTTGAGTTTACTGTTAAACTTGTTCTCTAACCTTCAATGTTCCAAAATTGTTTGTTTTCTTTTCTCTCTATGTTTTTATTTTTATTTTAAATCTACTGTAGTTTTGTTAATCCCATGCTCTTGCTTTTTTCTATCCTTATGTCATTTGTTTTCACTTATAAAATGTGCAAGCCGTCAAACTTGTCTTATCTGTGTTTCCAAATTGCTGGGAAAGCTCAACCGACCTGTTAGAATTTGATATTGTGCGATTTTCTTGCAAGTTGAGAAATAGAGTCCACATGCAGCCAAATATATATGCGATTTTCAGGGTGTGGTTAGGCTGGTGTAAAAACATGACTAGTGTTTCGTTTTCTGTGTTCTTTTGAAGCAAGCAGTACTATTGTTAATTACCGGGGGGAAATCTGCTGTGAGAAAGGGCATAAGAAAATTAGGAACCAGCACTCCTCCCTCCATAAATCACACATGACCAAGGAAAGAGATCATGTTTTGCTTGATTTTTTTTTTTTTATTCTCTTGATCTGTGTTCTGGTACAGATATTCCGTCCCAAAATGAAAGTCCTCTATGAAAAGACATGTAATTTCCAGATAAAAAATAAAATACTTCATTGCATGATTCTTCTTCAAGTTTCTTGACACCAAATTAAAAATCTCGATTAGTTTTTTTTTTTGGGTGTGGAAAAATTCAAATAATTATAAACGAAAGTACATTAATTCTTTCTTATTTAGAAATTGCATGTATTTTTCAAGGGACTATCATTTCAGGACAAGGACGGAATATGAAACACAGTTACACAGCATTTGAATAGCTAAGATTAGCCCTTCCGAGTAGGTGTCCTGAAGCGTCTACAGGATCTTTACTGCAAACACTAAAAGTCAGACCATATTTTGTGTAGGCAAAAGCTGGAAACCACCTAATGGGTGGTCAGCATTGCACCCCACGCGCGCGTTGGTGGTCAGCAATTATGGTACCATTGTTGCAGCTTTGTGGTACCAGCTTTATTCTGTTTACTTTTTTTTTTAATTGGTACCATTGGTGCACTCCATTCTTGACGGACCCTGCTAGGGGTACAGATTATTTTGTACAGAAAACGCACAGAGGGCCCTCGGGGACCCACTTTTGGGTCCCACACGAGTGATCCGAACCGTTCATTATTCTTAGAACATTTTTTCGAGTGTCCCCAAAAAATTTCAGTTCAATCGGACGGTTAGAAGTGCTTGAACCAAAGTCCCACCGTTTCAACCAAAAAAAAATTCGTTGAAACGGTGGGACTTTGGTTCAAGCACTTCTAACCGTCCGATTGAGCTGAAATTTTTTGGGGACACTCGAAAAAATGTTCTAAGAATAATGAACGGTTCGGATCACTCGTGTGGGACCCAAAAGTGGGTCCCCGAGGGCCCTCTGTACGTTTTCTGTACAAACTCGTTCTGTACGAGTAGGTTTATCCATTCTTGACTGATATGATTTGTCTAGCAAATTGCTCAAAATAACCTCCTTTTACTTTTACTCCACAGTTGTCGTAGACTCGTACGGTTGTGTTTGGTTTGACTTTTAATTTTAGTTTTTGTAATGATTAGAGGGAGAAATAGGTATAATAATTAAAAAATAAATATTAATGAATGGAGAGAGATAGAGAGAAAAATATAAATAATATTTAAAATAGAGATAATAATTGAATAATAATTGAGAAAACCGGTTTTTGAAAACCAAACCAAACAAGGCCGTAGTACTCCGTAGTCCGTATTCCACCATTTTCGCATTCTCCAAACATCAAAAAACATCAAAGGGACGTAATTCAAACTTAGGGCTGGTTTGGGTAAATAGAAAAAATTGATTTTTTGGATTTTTGAGTTTTGTTCTTATTCAATTTTTTTTTGCATTTGTTAGTTTTCGGTCGATTTTTTGTGGTTTCTTAGTTTGTCTTGGCGAGAGGAATCTAAAAAGTATAAAATTATTAGCCAAATTTAAAGTTTTGTGAATAAAGACGAAGGTGACATCTAAAAAATCGGTTTTTCAGACTTGGGTGAATTGATGTGGTTAGGAAAATTACTGTTCAATCTTTATACTATGCATCCTCATCAGCCTCAACAAAATTTAAACCAAATTTAACATGAAAAACACCTTTTATACTTTAGCTAGCCGCTTTTCTAAAATTACACAGAATCAGACTCTCTATTATAACTTTACTGTTTTAAACTATTTATTTTTTATTTTTTTTCTACCTTTTAAAATAGTTACAAATATTGAAAACATATTATGGGACTCCGATAATATTTATGAGCTCGTCGAGTAGATTTTAATACATAATTACATATTCAATGTTGGTCTTATTTGATAGATGTCGTCGAGTATATTTTAAATGTGTATTTTTTTTCCAACATTGGTTATGAAAAATAAAAGTTATAAATATTTTAATTTGTGAATACTCCCTCCGTCCCAATTTGTTGCGCCTGTTTCCTTTTTGGAACTTCTCAAAGAATTGTCTATATTTCATAATCTATAATATTTTTTACAATTTTGAAATCTTTTTTTTAAAAAATTAATTGAGATCTATCAAACAAGATCCATATTCACTATAAAAAACATTATAGATTGAAAGATATAAACGATTTTTTGAGACGTCCAAAAAAGGAAATAGACACACAAATTGGGACGGAGGGAGTATATATATGATCCGAACCGTTCATTGTTCTTAAAACATTTTTTCGAGGGGTCCCACAAAATTTCAGCTCAATCGGACGGTTAAAAGTAGTTCAACCAAAGCCCCACCGTTTGAATCAAAATCTTTGTGAGTGAAACAGTGGGGCTTTGGTTGAACCACTTATAACTGTCCGATTGAGCTGAAATTTTGTGGGGTCTCTCAGAAAAATATTTTAAGAATAATGAACGGTTCGGATCACTCGTATGGGACCCAAAAATAGGTCCCCGAACGCAATCAGTACGTTTTCAGTCCCTTTTGTTTTGTACCCGTAGAACTGTCCGAAGTTATTGCTACCATTTTGAAAAGGAACAATGATACATACACTCCCTCCCAACCACTCCCCACCACTCCCCCTCTCACATGTAGTGAGACCCACCACATGTGGGATCCACGGTGGAACCCACCACATGTGAGAGGGGGAGTGGTAGGGAGTGGTTGGGAAGGGAGTGTATTTATCATTTTTGTTTGAAAAGTGTGTCATGAAGTACAATGACAGAAACAGTTCAAAGAAAAGAGTACAATGACAGAAGGTAAAAAAGTATATTTTAATTCTTTGAGGACCACCTATTGGGTTGCATCTAGCGAAACCCTTTTGTGTAATCATTGTTGGTTTAGAATGTGAGCGAATATTTAATTGAATGCATTCAAGACCCGGAAAAAGGAGTTAGGTTAGCTGTAACACCTCAATTTTTTTTGAAGTATTATGTATATATATCGTTTATTATAAATGTTTTATAGACCAGAAATGATTATCTTAATTTAGCAGCGGAATAGTGAAATAACATAAAATTATCATAGTCGAGTTACTATAATTCGAAGTATTTGTTGGAAATAAGATTACAATCTTCCAACAAAAAAATAATGAGATGATAAGGTCATCTGGATGTTCAGGTTCATATCCCAGTCTTCTACTGACACCTGCTCTTCAGTCTATTCCTTTTTCCAGTAGTATAGCTCATCGCCTTCACCTTCGTTACCTGGCGTAATATGCCAGGGTCAACAATAGGAACAGGAGCGATAAATCACTCTATAACTAGCTTTTACCCACTAAAGCATTAACCCTTATGTTACAATCAACCACAGTTCATATATAATCAATAGGATGTTCAGAAAGAGAGAACAAGTGTGTGATTTCATATCTCTAGCCTTTAACTTATATTTCATCTAAGCAATCCAGCTTGGTTGCCCTAACCAGGAGCCCCAATGAAACGGCCCAAGTCATCTACCTAGTCGAAGTCATCAACGCCTCACAAGGATGAATTTTCCAGGGGCTAACCGAACTAATGGACCCACGAAGAACTAACCGAATCATTGGGAGTCTATAGACTGTGACCTGGCACTATAATACGTACCACCTTTTATTGCCTAAATTACAAGGAATCATCACACAATGTCATAACTTAAAGTTTTCGAATTATAACATTCTCTAGCTGAATGGCTTTCAATTTATCTCATAACCACCATAATCCATTTAGTTGACCACCTATCATAATACCAAGACTCTATAGGATGGCCTCCCTAGATCTCATCAGATCTTCACCTTAACCATTTCCAATTTCCTTTAACTTAGCATTGCCTAGGTGATTACTACGCACATATCAGAACCAAGTGAACTTAATTGTCCTATATAACAATCTCAACATTGTCATTTATTTCAACGAGGTAATTGCAGAATAAAACAATAATCACTCTTAAAAATGTGGGCAAATAACACAAAAGTTGATAGGATTTGTCCTTGTGACTTTTGAGTTTTCAACATCTTAGCACATCAATCCATTTTTTGAATTTTTAGCTATTTGAGGATGTCATATTAATTTCGTGAACCTTAGATAATTTGGTATTTAACGATTTTAGGTTTCGAGTGTAGGTTTGTAAAACTTATGGGGTGAATATTTCATTTACTAAACTATGGGGTCATATTGTTATTTAAGTAAGTTTAGTGGTGGTTTCATAGCTTATCAAAATTATAGGGGTTGTATAGAAATTTGAAGTCATGTAAGGGCGATATGTTAATTTGGTTAAGATTTAGGATATGTTTGTACTTTATTAAAGAGTAGGGGTGAAATAGTAAGTTGAGTGCATAAGGGTATAATGGAAATTAAGTTGAATATAGGAGTATTTTAGTAATTTGATTAGTATGACGGCATTCTAGTAAAATGACCATGTACGGGGCATTTTGGAAAATTAACCAAGTTTAAGAGTAAATTGGATACTTGGTAAACCATAGGAGTGATTAATTAATTATGAACTTAGAAGTCTTTTAGCCTAATAAGTCATTGACTTTTTTTTTTTTTTTTGTCTTTATTTGATTTGTTTTCGCATTTGATAGTTTTGCATCAATTTTTTTTGTATTTTATTGATTCGTCTCGACGAGAGAAATCTAAAAAGGTAAAAAATTATGATTGGAACTTTCAATTTTTGAAAAAAATTAGAAAACGTGTAAAAATCTGGCGTTTTGACTTATTTTTGTCTTTATTAAAAAAATTTAAGCTTGGATCATAATTTTTTAATTTTTTGATTCCTTTCGTTGAGACAAATTAATAATATACGAAAAGTTAATGAAAAACTAACAAACACAAATGGAAAAAAAATCAAATAAAGACGAAAACATAAGTCATGTGGCTTATTAAGCCAAAACAGGTCTTAATATAATTAAATACTACTTAATTGTAAGGTTAATTAGCAAACTAACAACTTAAAAGGCTAGTTTAGTCATTTTATAAAATATAGTGTACCTTTTTGTATATGGGATAATACTAAGGGTATTATAGTAATTAAGCTATCTTTATTTGTTTTTCACGACTTTCGAGACATGTCATTTTCATCGTTTTTGTCACATCAGCAAAGTAAAAGGGAAGTGTTGTAATTTACTTAAGTATAAGGCCCAGTTCCACCCACCTGGCTTTTTAATACTCTCAACATCCACCTTAACTTGGTGTGTGCTTGACCGAAATCCTATACCTAATTTAATGGGTTGCCCCAAGCGTAGGGCGGAGACCGGTGTAGCACAATACCCGGTAAGACCGGAATCGAATCCACAGAGAAGGTGGAAAGTGCTTACTAAAAACTCGGGATGCTAGCGTAACACGGCTCTTAGGTAGCCACCCTTGTGATTTGATTGGTGAAATTACCTAAACTAAGAGAATTGATTTTACTTAAATTAATTAAAAGGAAGTACGGTCGTAGGATTCATAACACGGTGACCAGGTCCAGACAGTTCCGCTCCATTTGGTGTTCTAAAAACGTTTGATTTTAGAGAGAAAAAGGTACCCCGAAAGATGCGAATCCTCGTGGTCGCCGTTTACCCATGTACAGCGAGGAACAAGTTTTCGTCCCCCGTTCCCCGCGTTACATGGGCTCCGACAATGCCCGGATACGTCTGACGGAAGCTCTTTAATAACCTAAAATTGCTTTTTCCTTTGTTAATTTAGAAAATAGGAGCAGAACGAATCCAGCCCTGGCCACGGCGTGTTAATCACCCCGCGACCATACCTAATGAACTACTCACTCATATTAAATTGAACAAATAACAAGATTCTGAAATAAAGCATGCTTGAATAACTAAATATGGATTAAAACAAAGATTCGGAAGCAAAGCGATGACAAACTCCCGCGAACGAAGATTTAATGAAAATAAAACAAAGAGTTACCGAAGCAATATCTGAATCTGCGAACTAAACACCAAAACTCCAATGCAAAAGTCTCCGGAAAATAGAATCTCCAGAGGAAAAGTCGGCTACTACTCGGAAGCAAAAACAAAACAAGGTTCGAACCCTAATTCGGAACAAAAACGAGGTATTTATCACTTTCCGAAGTCAACACACGTGGCAAGTCAATTTCTGGCTTTTAAGACCCTCGGTATCGATACAGGAGAAGTCCTGTATCGATACGCAGACATTCTGTTCAGCTATAATGCACACGGTATCGATACAGGACAATATATGTATCGATACCGAGCCTCTAAAATTGCTCCCTCAAGCTTGTTTGGTCGTCCCTACTTGGGTCCCACCGGTTCCCAACATGCCCAATGCCTTGTGTTCACTTTCCCGTGCTCCTCCGGCCTGTTTCCTACAAAACAAACACAAACACCAAAAACAAGAGACAACACCGCATCAAGTGGAAAATGGAATAAATCGCGCCTCTAATGCGCTAATTCGCCCTACTTAGGCGCTTATATCTTGAGATATTGAGCGCCTATCAGTGTGCATCAGCATATCCGTACTTACTTAAATGAATAAATAAAGAAAAAAAAGAGCAGAAAGCGTGTTGGTGAAAACAAGACACAACAGATCACCAGTTACCTCTCTCTCAACATCCACCTCAACTTGGGGAGCTGTTGTGTCCTGTTTGCAGGGAACAACCTGAATCTCTTCTTCATCTGTTTTCTCGCTACAAATTTGCTCAAGCAGTATGGAAATTCTCTCCCCTCGGCCTGGATTCTATGAGCGTGGGAGGAGAGGATTTCCAAGACTGGTTCACTACGTTATTGGCAAGGTGGAAAGATGGGGGAGAAAACGAAGCTAGGCGATCCCTGGCTTTTGCTATCACATGAAGGATTTGGAAATACAGAATGACGCTCATTTTTTTGGCCGTGTGTGTGATCATGTGGCTGCAATCAACAAAGCATGCAAGGCCTCGAACGATTGTTTGGAGGCGAATAAATCTAAAACACAGCTGGGGGTGGAGAGTGGTCCGGACCCATGGAATCCATTTCAACGATGGTCTCCACCGGTGGGGGGAGGATTAAATTTAATTTTGATACTCCGATTTTGGTGAACCAACGGAAGAATTGGACTCTTCGGAGGAAGGCTCTCCTCTTGCTTTTAATTCACTTGAAGAAGAGTTTTCTTGGCACCACTCATCTTGCCACTCTGGATCACCGTCGTATTCATTTTCAGAAATTGCGATAGTAAGCTCCATGTCATGAGCTCGTGTGGCCAATTCTTCAAAAGTCTTTGGTTTTATGCCTTGCAAAATATATTGAAGGCTCCAACACATTCCTTTGGTGCACATCTCAATGGCTGAGGCTTCTGATATGCGATCTTTGGAATTGAGGCTCAAGCTTCTCCATCTATTGATGTAGTCAATGACCGGCTCATCTTCTTGTTGAAGAGTGTTGCTAAGTTTAGTCATGTTGACAATGTGCCGTGTGCTGAAAAACCTATTGAGGAAATCCCGCTGCAATTGGTCCCAACTGTCTATGGATTTTGGCTTCAAGTCTATGTACCAGTCAAAAGCATAACCTTTCAATGACTGTACAAATTGTTTGACGAGCAAATCTCCATCCGTCCCAGCACTGCTACATGTCTCCACAAAGTGTGTAACATGTTTGGGATTGCCCATTCCATCGAATTGCAAAAATTTTGGAGGCTAATAATTTTCCGGCATCTTCAGTTGTTTTATCCTCTGTGTGTACGGCTTGGTGTATGACCGAAATATTTGAGAACTTCTCGCATCTTTTTCAGCAATTTCCCCCATGATGAATTCCTTCAATTGATCAACAGGGATTAATCCGTCATTGGAGACTTGAATTTTGTTACTTGAAGTCTCTGAGTTTGTTGAGACTTTGAGTGCTTTGTGTGAAATACCTTCGCGTGAAACTAAGAAAATTTCTTCTGGAGTAGCTTCTTGCGAGGTTTTAAGGACTTCTTTTTTAGCAACGTCAAGCGAAGTTTTGAGAACTTCATGTGGAGTTTCTTTAGTAATAGATTCAGACGAATTTTTCGCGCTACGCCTTGACGTTCTCAATTGACCCATCTTATCTGAAAGCTCTTTAAGTTCAGATTTTTGTCGTTAATCATGCTTCACAAGCTTTTCAAGAGTCTTGGTCAATGCCGCAATTTGTTCCTTGAGAGTAGACGATTGCACCATCATGACTGGCACGACTTTGTCATCAGAGTAACCAAGAGACTTGAAGTGTAGATCTTCACAAGGAGTGAGAGGTACAGATTTGTTGTTTTTCGTCGACCTTTGGAAGATGGATGGTTGCATGAGCACTTGTTCACCCATCGAGCGGTTGACTTCTTTTGCCCCCAACATGCTTAATATGATGCACGATTTATTTGGTGTCGTGATAGATGCAGTCTTATTTTCTCCAGGCATTTGATAATGTGTAAGCTTCAAAGTTGATTTGGAAAGAGAGGAGATGAGAGGCAGAGATTGTCCCACCGGGCGTGCCAAAATTTGTATCACACAAATTTCGAGTCTGCGAATAAGACGGAAATATGTTGACCAAAATTGATGATTTTATTGATTTGAGAAATTAGGGTTACAATCTCTGTAGTAATTTTTGATGAAAGAAATAATCCTCCGATTCTTCTCTTCGAATGTTGAAACGAGGGCTTAAAAGCTTAATCCCGAATCAAACGGCGAAATCTTCTCCGAGATTTGTGGAAAAGATTGATGATGTGGCTTGAATGTTCTTCAGAGCTTTTAGGCTTTGATTTGAAGAACCTCCTTGCTTGATGTAGATTTGAAGAACCTCCTTGCTTGATGTAGACTTGAAGAGTTCTGAAAGGCTTCGGATGCTTGAATCTTCAGAGTTTTGCTTGCTGATGGAAGCTTGAATGTCCTTCGGAGCTTTGAGGCTTTGATTTGAAGAACCGTCTCGCTTGATGTAGACTTGAAGAGTTCTGAAGGGCTTTAAAGGCTTGAATCTTCAGAGCTCTGACAGCTGATGGAAGCTTGAATGTGTTGATGACTTCAAGGAATTCTGAAGGGCTTTAAGGATTGATCTTCAGAGCTCTAGGGCTTGAATGTCTGACTTTCAGGAATTCTGAAGGGCTTTCAGGCTTGATCTTCAGAGCTTTGGATGCCTTGGAATTGTTGAAGACTTGAAGAAATTCTGAAGGGCTTTGAAGCTTGATATTCATAGCTGTTGAAGGTTCAATGTCTAGATGTCAAAATATTAGAGAGACCTCTATTTATAGGGATGTGAGATGAAGAGTTACGGCAAGATTGCAATTCTTTCCATATCTTTCTCTTTAATTATTTCCTTATTTGATTTAAAGGAAAATAATTAAAACACAATAAATATCTTTCTTTTATTTATTTTGGGAAAGATAATTATATAATATATAATGAGATATATAATTTTATTTCACCAAGTGGCATAATTTAATTGGCCAAACTTGATAAATAAATTACTGTGTCATTTTGACATGTGGCGCCATTTAATTGGTCCTCTCACATTTCTCTGACTTTTGACTTGTAAACACGTGGCAAAATTTGATTGGCCATTTGTCGTGCTTGGTCTTTTGACCTATGGACACTTGGCAGCATTTAATTGGCCTGTCCATGAAACTTTGACTTTGACTTGTGACACTTGGCAACATTTAATTGACCAATTTTGTGTGTCCTAGCAACACGTGACAATTTGTGATAGGCTAGAAATTTTACGTGCCCACACAGCCGTCAAGGAGAGTGAGGTTGGGAGAGTGAGGTTGGTAGGGAGAGGTTCGGATGGGCGCTTTGTAGCTGCTTGATGTATGGCGTTGAATGGGATATCTTCCCCACTAGTTGCTGAAGCACTTGCAACTAGGGAAGGACTTATTTTGGCTTCTACTGTTGGGATTTCGAGAGCCCAGTTTAAAGGCGATTCTCTGAACCTTATTAAGATGATCAAGGGGGAATTGGCTATTTATAAAGATATTTGAAGTAATAGTGCAGGATATTATTGGTGTGTGACTTTCGGGCATGTGAGTTTGGTTTTGTTAAACGAAGAGGTAATGGTGTGGGTGTGGATCATTGTTTAGCTAATAGGGGTTATGGTTGTGTAGGTATCTCCACTTGGGAGGCATTGGCTATTTGCACCTTTGGCGAAGGATGGATATGCCCTATGATGTTTTCTTTTTCTTCGTTCCATTTATAAATGAATCGGTTATCCTGTTGGACAAAAAAAAAAAAAAAAAACAGGTCGCTGAAGATTTGTAAAGTATAATTAATATGGATAAACCTACGGGTACAGAAGTTTTGGGACAGAAAATGTACCGAGCCCTCTCGGGGACCCACTTTTGGGTCCCACACGAGTGATCCGAACCGTTCATTGTTCTTAAAACATTTTTTCGAAATTTTGTTTGAAACGGTGGGACTTTGGTTCAAGCATTTCTAACCGTTCGATTGAGCTGATTTTTTGTGGGGCCCCTCGAAAAAATGTTTTAAGAACAATGAACGGTTCAGATCACTCGTGTGGGACCCAAAAGTGGGTCCCCGAGAGGGCTCGGTACATTTTCTGTCCCAAAACTTCTGTACCCCAGCAGGGTCCAATTAAAATGGACAAGCTCCATGTCTCGTGCTGGAAATTGGAAACTCTTCGCACTCTCATTTTGGTAACATTGTAGTTTAGAACCCAGCCTGTAATCCATTTTGTTCATTTCGTAAAAATTTGCAATGAAATATATTCATGCAAAGGCTTTATTTTGTCAAATACCAATATTTACGGAAACAAGTTGCGGTTATATATGCACATTTCAAACGTAGTTGATAGATTTTCCAAAAAAAAAAAAAAAAAACACTTCTTGTATTTCTTGTATTGACTCTTTATGTATATATATGAAGTTCTTATTTTGGGCCCTTATTTTGATGCCAAAAAAGAAAAAAAACTCCTCCAAAGCCACTTCCACTAACTTAAAAACAAACTATATACAACCGTTGATTCTGGAGAGGAACCCTCTTGATTGATGTCAACTGTCCCTTTTAAATGGTTACATACAATACATGACAGTATTTTAATTGTAAATTTTTTACCGTCTAAGAGCAAGTCTAATGGGGGATGCAAAACTAGTTATAGACCTATAATTGAAACCAATTTATGCAACTCAATGGTCCAATGCGGATGTGAAAGTGATGGAAATGCATAAGTTCTATGGTGCCAAATATAGAACCAAGGATGGGCGCCATAGTCATTTTTGTCACTCACCAAATTCCAACTATCATTTCACTATTTGAACAGGGGTACACTTGAAATAGGCAGAAAAGTAGCGGAAATCTACTGTTGTCGCTTGAAAATGGCAAGAATTTTGAATCATAGTATACCTGTTGAAGTCGCCGAAATTTGCTATTACAATGAATAATTCCGAAATCAATACCGGAATCTGCTAAAACTCCGTAATCTAGAAGTGGGGGTTTGATTGAATGAAATCTGGTTGGATTTCGAGGGTTTCATGGTGAGGGTTTGAGTGTGGGGCTTTGATCGGACGAGAAGACGGGATTTGATTTATTGGTTTCAGAGAGAGCGAGGGGAGAGGAGTTTGATCAGATTTGGTCGAAGCAAGAGATGAGTTTCACCCTTTTCTCTATCGGCATAGATGTTTTCATCTATGGGGTGAAATCACTCGTAAACACACACACACACACACACAGATTATGAAATGCAAAAAAAAAAAAAAAAAAGGGTTAAATGGGCCTTCAATTTTGAAGTATAAAATTGAAAAAAAAAATATGGTGGAAGGCTCTTTTTTTCCTTTCAACAGTGGGCGGGCATTTTTTCTTTCATTTCTATAAATAGGGGTTGAAAATAACATAAATAGTTGTATTGGAGTTGAAAACATAGAAGAAAATGAGGTGGAGTTAAAGTTAGTTACATTTGAACCCTTTTTTTGTTTTAAAATAGAACCAACCACAGTATAATTTGATCCAAAAGCACTTTTTGTTTCCCAATTATAGAAATGACTATAACCCTTTTACATTTACCATTAGACTTGCTCTAATAGTTTTCAAATTAGAAACGGAAAGTGTGAGATTGCCTTCAATTTCCAGTTGAAAATATCATCGGGAAACCCCTTCAAAAACCGGATATAACCCCATGCGTAATAAACCCCTTGAATCAGTAGCAATGTTATTTTTAACTTCTATGCGGGCCTATTCTGGGAATACTTTTACTAGTAACTTTTTTCTTTTTTCTTTTTTTGAGAAAAGGGTTTTTAATTTCACATATGGGTTTTTTTTCACTAAGGCTCCGTTTGTTTGGACATAAAACATTATTGGTTGGAAAATATTTTTCATGTAAAATGATTTTGCGTAAAATGTTGTTTTTAATTTAGTTTTCCGGTATTTGGTTGCACTTGAAAAAATTTACAAGAAAAAAATTATTTTCAATTGTAGATCAAAGGTGTGAGTAGTTTTTTTTTTTTTTCTTTCAACCGATAGAAGAGAGATCAATTACATCACATATGAAGTACAAAGTACCAACCCGGGACACTACATGAATTGTGAGAGTCCACGAGACAACCAAACCCAACAACTTAATCAATACAATAAATAAGCCCATTACAGGGTAGAAACAAAGAAAGAAACAAAGAAAGGGAAAGCCCCTGCACGCAAGTAGGGAGATTCGAACTCCTGACCTCCTAGTGAAATGCAAGACCTCTGGCCAACTGAGCTAGCCCCTGTTGGTTAGGTGTGAGTAGTTGATGAAGGGAATTTTTTGGGTGGCTTTGTTCGAGTAGTTGCTATGGAGGGTATTAGAGTTGTGGGTAGAGAGAGTGTTTTGCTATTTGGTCATGAGCGGATGAGAGAGAATGGTTGGCTAGGCAATGATAAGTCACCAATAGTGTAAATAAAGGGATTTATCTCTCTCGTTTTTGCCACACACGCATGCATAATACATCTTTTATACATTTGATGTTGTACGTGGGTGTATTTTGATAGTTTCAGGAAAAATTTGTGAATAAGACGTGTTTTAACGCCACAGAATGTTCAAGGGATGGCCGAGCACCCGAGACCAAGTGGCACCCCGCCACCGAGTCCCAGGAGTCAAGAATGAAGCATTGAACAAGGCCCGAGAAGCCCAAAGGTCAAGTGAAGTGAAGATCAAAGGAAGAGCAAAGTTTCCATCAAAAGGTCTACATACCAATATGGGTTATTTCCCATACCGGTATCCAGAGATCAAAGTGTCCATCAGAAAGACTACATACCAGTATGGGTTATTTCCCACACTGGAATCCAGCAAGCAAAAAGGCCATCAGAATGTCTACATACCAGTATGGGTTTTTTCCCACACCGGTATCCAGTCTATTTTTCTGCAGATTTTTGGCCCGATCTCATCTTATTTCCAGGGACATTTTGGACCTTTTGTACACGTTTCGGGGGGCTATAAAAGCCCCTAAACATCAGATTTTAGGGTTATCTCTTATTTTTACTTTCTCTCTCTACCTCTCTCCTCCTTCCTCCCTCATTTCCTCTACCTTCTCTCTAGTTTTTAGGGTAGTTTCTCTTTGATTCAAGGCTTTTGTTTTCACAAATGTTATAAGTACTTCTCTTATCTATTTAGATCTCAAGTTTATTTCGTGTTTTTCAATGTTTTTTATTTCCTTGTCATTTCCTTGCATGTTTCCTTTAAGTATGGTTGAGTAGTTGCTTAAGGCTTGGTCATGGGGTGATTAACACCCCATGACTTAGGTGGATCTCACTTTTCTCACATTCAATCTTAAAGTTTGGTTTGATTTTGGGTTAAACTCAATTTTATGTATCAAAACTTGAAGTTGTCAACTTTCTTGATTATGTGTAGGCAAGGACTTGATCTATTGCCACATATAATGCTTGGAGCTATGTCACTTCAAGTGTATGTAAAAATGCCCAAAAGAGTTGAACTCATTTTCTAGAATTTGTGGGTTTGTGAATGGATAGAGCACTCAAACTCTGATCTAAACTTGGTTTTGTTAACTTCTTTGATTGGGTGTAGACAAATCAATTGGCACACACAATGCTTAGAACCATGACACTCTAAGTGTTCGATAAAATGCACAAATGAGGTTCTTTCCATTTATAAACCCCATAAATGATTTTCATTGTTAAATCTTCCGGTTGAGACATTTGGCCTTGTAACTCAACCGAGTTATCATTGAGAAAAGAGAATTTCCCTAGGTTATGGGTGTTGAAAACCCCTAGACCTCATCTTCTTTAATTATTGTCAAACGTTATTTTTCTAGTCTTTTTAGCGGTAGAGAGAGAATTCCACAATCAAAACCAAAAGGTTGGCTGTCCTAACACCGAAACTCCTACCGTAAAGTAAACCTCTCATTAGCTCCGACCCTTCCCTGTGGAAATCGACCCCGGTACTTCTGGGTATTATGCTGCAACCGACGTAGCTCTACGCTTGGGGCGACGCTATCTACAACAAAGTTAGGTCGCAACCAACCAACCAATCTGAGATGTACGCGTCAAGCGTGGAAAGGGTCAAAGGGAAGAGGATACGGTACCGTTTCCCATTGGAAAATAACTTACCGGATTTTCAATGGTAAGTTGTTTTACCGGAAATGGCGTAAAAGATTTTCAAAAAAGACTATTGTTCAGGATTTTCAACAACTAAACACTAGAAATTATGTAAAATATTTTTGACAAAAATATTTTACGTCCAAACAAACGGAGCCTTTAAAAAACATCCATGGATTGTTATTTGTTAATTAAAGGTATTGGGTAGATTCGAAATTTTATTTTTGATCGGCGGGTAGCTTTGGAAATTGGAAATTGGAAAGACTTGCGCCTATTTGGAAATTGGAAAGACGTATATTTAAATAAATACCGGATAAAAGCAAATAGTTGTCCAATTGTCCTAATGTTCGTTTTATTTAAAGGGTGTTGCTAATGCCAAAATCGTTTTTATTTGTGCCAAAACCGTAGTGCTTAAAAACCTTGTACCATGTGTAACGTACAAGCATTTTATGCACTACAGTTTTGGCACAAACAAAATTGGTTTTGGCATTATCATTTCCCTATTTAAAAGGAGTAAAAGATCATCTTGATTTTCTTTTTTTAACTCGAGAAGAAAGAATTTTATTGTTTACTAATGGAAGGACCATCGACCGAATAATTCTCAAGTGCTAGGACAAAGAGCCACGAGGGAACATCCTCCCACCAACTTTCGAGCCTAAGATCATCTCGATTAATATATGTCATTATAGGTACTTTTTGTGAAGAGTACCTTCATAAATAGGAGTATATTATAGGTAAGATAAAATACACAAAGACTCAGCCGATCAAAATAAAGTAAACAAAGACCCGAATACATTATCAAATATTATCGATTAATACAGTATAATTTTTTTCTTTACTTTTTTATACATTCTCCATTTTGGAGTTTTGAAGATTGATTGGTGATGCTCTAAGGCACACAATGCAAGGAGAAAAACATGGGTGTCAACTGGGTATCACGTAGCGGTACCCAGAATGCATCTTAGTCGTCCAAAAAGTATTTTGAACAGTTTGGATTTCAGAGAGAGAGAGAGAGAGAGAGAGAGAGAGAGAGAGAGAGAGAGAGAGAGAGAGAGAGAGAGAGAGAGAGAGAGGAAAAATCAGAACTATCCAAAATACTTTTAGACTGCCGAGATGTGTTCTCGAACACCACATGCGCAAGTTTTTCTCCGGAAATCATGTGATAAAAAGCACACATTTTGCGTTGGTCCCCAAGTTTCAGTCTGCCTAAGGGCATACGTTACCCCGACTAGGCCAAGAATATGACACCCTGTTTGGATGCCGGAGATGGCACCTAGATTTGCCAAGAAGCCGGATCCCGACCCCACACATATCCGGTGTTTGGTTTGCACAATTGGGAAGCCGGATTTGCCAAAGGTTGGATAACAAATCAGGGAGAAGCCGGATTTGCTAACACTAGCTTTACCCCTGTCGTTACAAATCCGGGGGAAATAGGTCCAAATTGCCCCTACAAATCCACCTTGTTTTTCACTGTGGAGAGAGAGAGAGAGAGAGAGAGAGAGAGAGAGAGAGTACCTGTTCCACTATTGATCGGATGGATCTGATCGACTGGGTTTTTTGTTCGTCGACGGTGGGTCTTTGGCTATCGACGGCGGCCATTGACGGTGGGTGGGGGGTTTCGCAGAACGAGAGAGGGAGAGGGGAGAGGAAGAACCGATGAACAGAGAGAGCAAGAACAGAGAACAGAGTTTGTAGGGTGAGAGAGAGAACAAAGTTTGTAGAGAGAGAGAGAGAACAAAGTTTGGGGAAGATGATTGACGTCATTTACAAGAGAGAGCAGAGTTTTTGAGTGTAATTATTGCCATTTGAGTTCAAATAAAATCAATAGTTTAAGTAATTTAAGTAATTTTCATTTGATAATAAATTTATTAATTTTAAAACCTGAATTTTTTCTTGTGTGGTTGTGTCCGAAACAACCAATAGTTTAATTAATTTTTATGTAAAATACTAGTTAATGTCAAAAAAAAAAAAAAAGAACAAGTAGTTTAAATATATTAATGCAAATTTTTAATATCTAACAAAAATGTTTAATATGTAATAAATACAAGTGTGGTTGGAAATATATTTTTTAATATCTAATAAATTTTTAAATATATTTATGTATTTTTGTGTATTTATTCTATGTATTATGTATTTATTAATAAATTGGGGCAATTTAGTAATTTACCCTCTTATCATATCAAATCCCCCCTTCAAATCCTCCTTCTCAAAATACCATCCAAACACCTCACTAACAAATCAACCCTTCTTATGAGGTGGGGCCACCCTCATTACCAAATCCACCCTCATTACAAATCTACCTTCAAATCCACCCTCATTACAAATCTACCTTCAAATCCACCCTCATTACAAATCCACCCAAATCATCTCCGGCATCCAAACGGGGCGTGACATAGGAAAGCAAAATGGAAGTGACATCATTAGGATTTCCAAACCCATCTCTGCCGTCCGCCAATTTTTAAAATTGGATATATTTCACTAACTTCCCCTGAGATTTTTGATAAATACATGGACTTCCCGTACACTTTATGAAATTCCATTGCCTTCATTTGCTTTTCAATCAAATTGCCTGATTCTCCCCCATTACTTTAAGATTAACGGTGTTAACGTTTTGAGTGAAATGGCCGTAGTATATATTCTTTGTTTGAGATTTGCCTTGCCTTGACTTGACTTTTGAAGAAAGCACAGAAGTTCGTGGCGCGGAATTTTCATTTTGGACCGCAGGATTTGTTTTCTGGAATATCCGTCCGAACGGAATCAAATTTGTCTGGACGGTTTTACACAGGTTTGACACGGTTTGACGTACGTGCGACTACGCATTTTTTTAAGGGTTTCTAACCTAGTTTTCTATGTTTTTTTTAATTTATAAATATGAGCCTTGTGGCCTCTTAGGGTTTTGTCGTTTCATTGGGATTAGGATATTAGGTTAAGTTTTGTTCTCTATAAGTCGCTATTCGGATATTTGTTCTCTACCTATCGGGTGACTGCTTCAAGTTGGAGCTACAAGTACAGTCGACTCTCTGTATTTCTCCTCGTTATAGAGAATCCTCTTGTTCTTAGCAGGTGGACATACCTTTAGACTATCGTGTTTGAGGGGGAACTACGTAAATCTTTGTTTCTTGTTTTTCTTATTGGTGTGTTTATATTCTCTACTTCAGGTTTGAGCATAACATTCTCCACTCTAAAAAAATCATTTTTTTTCCCAAAAAGAGTTTAGAAAGTTTTTCAAAAATAGTGAAACATTTTTCATTTTAAAAAAAAAATTTAAACAAAAAGTATCGAAGAGAATTTTTTTCAAAAAAAAAAAAACTTTTTAGGATATGAGAATATATACCAAGATTGTGAATCTTGTTTTGTATCGCCCAGTACGTACCGTTTTGGAGGAAATTTGGTACAGTACTAGACCTGTGATTCCGTATCGTCAGGGCCGACCCTTCGCATAGGCCGACAAGGCAGTCGCCTAGGGTCCCTAGTTTTCGGTCCAATAAAAGGGCCCCGAAATATTAGATCATAATAAGTATTATGTATGTCGAAGGTCTTACAAATACGCTAGTCAGCTCCGCGGTTTGATGCGTGCCGCTTATCCACGGCGACGTGGGTTTGATTCCCGCCTGCTGTAGTTATCATGCGTTTTGTTTTTTTTCCCAATTTTTGTAAAAAATATGCTTCAAGCTAAGTGCTCAAACTCACAATATTAGCGTACTAGTCCCACGTTCCAAGCAAACGACCACTGAACCAAAGGACTATCCTGTGTTACATATGGAACAACTCATATATATTGAAACGAATTAGAGCCCCTTTTTCAAGTTTTGCTTAGGGCCTCGAAAATCTCAAGGCTGGGCCTGCGTATTGTCGAACTTTCCGGCCTTTACCAATGGTTCTGGCCGGTAGCCGCAAGTTCCGGCCATCTCGAAGGTTCCCAGCGGCATGTACCATTTAAAAAAAAAGAAAGGGAGAGAAACAAAGGAAAAAGAGATAACAGAAGTATAATGGAGCAGAAAATTAAAAAAAAACTAGTCGATCTGTGCTTGAAGCTTCTTCTATCTTCAGATTTTTACCCCCTCTTTAACCTTTGGTCGATCTTTTCCGAGTCTCCGACAAGGATTTACGATCGAAGCAGAAATTGAGCCGGTCGGAAAGAGTTCTGATGTTGGGAAAGCTCCATGGGCTCAGTTCTGTTTTCTCTGTCTTCACAGCTTGAACTCTGTCGTCAAAGCTCTTTGAATTGATAAAGGGGAATGGCTTTAGAAAACGGAGACCTGAGCAAGGAAAATGGGTTCTCTTTCAAGATAAGAGACTTTGGAAACAGGAGAAAGAAAAAGGTTTAGTTTGGAAACAGGAGAAAGAAATGGGTTCCATTCAAGATACGCATGCTTTCTTTCTTCTCTTTTTTGCTAAGTCAGACCCATGTTTCATTCATTTATGTTCTTCCTCGAATTGGACTTTTTTCTTTTCAGTTTGAAAGAGGGAAATTTTGATGATTTGCCAAATGGATTTTTGTGATATTTGTTGTCTAATTATGAGAATTTTAGGTTCCACTTCTCCTCCGGACTCCGGACCTCCGTGATCCGAGCATTTTTTTGACGATCCGATCCGTCCAATGTGTTCAGAAGGTGTTTTCAAGGGTTCACGCGAAAAATCTTCAAAAAAAAATACCGGGAAGGGCTTGATCCAAGCAATTTTTGCAAAACTGTAAATATACAGTTTTTGAGAAAAACTGCTTGGATCAAGTCCTTCCCGGTATTTTTTTTTGAAGATTTCCCGTGTAGACCCTTGAAAACACCTTCTGAACACATTGAACGGTTCGGATTTGCCAAAAATAATTTGCAAAACAAAAAAAATCATTTTTTCTTATTTACGGGAGGGTTTGGACTAGAAGATTTTCGTATATATATATATATATACACAGTCCACTTCCAGTCAGGGCTCCCGCATTGCAGAACCACTAAATCCGAAAATGGTGCCCGGTACCGGTAGAAAAATCGGTATTCAAGCCGGTACGAGATTCAAAATCTTGATATATACTAAGGGTACTGCAGTCATTTCATTGAAAAAGTTAACACCGTTAATCTTAAATTGATGGCAAGGGGAATCTGAAAATTAGTTTGAAAAGCATGGGAAACCAGTGGAATTTCAGAAAATGTAAGGAAGGTCTCTGTATTTGTCATATTTGCATATATTTTGAGATTTGTATTGAAAGATATGTACTCCCTCTCTTTCAAATTTTTTATCCACTTTTACTATTCACACAACCTCAAAAAATTATTTATATCTTTAAATCTATAATGTTATTTGTTGGAACTTGTGGCTCATATGGTGTGTATGAGAGGCACTGAGAAGTTCCCGGAATCGATAAGCAAGCTGGGAAGCTTTTGGGAGGAGTCGGTATCGATACAGGTGTTTCTCTGTATCGATACCGAGGCAACAATGGGCGAACAGAATGTATGGGTATCGATACAGGTATTTCCCTGTATCGATACCGAGAGACTTAAATCGGTCGGTGAACGGTGTTATAAGGGCATTATAGGTATTCAGGCTATAATGCGAGTTAGGGTTGAAATAGGAGTAGCAGCCACATATAAATACTCTCTATTGTAAAACCCTAGATGTTGTCTCATCAATAAACAACTACTCTGTGTGCTCCCGTGGACGTACCCGGTTTTGGGGAACCACGTAAATTCCTGTGTTGATTTCTTTTACTGTTTACGTATTCTGTTGTGTGCGTGTGGTGATTATTCTAACAAGTGGTATCAAAGCGCGGGTTTATTCACGCGGATTGAATCACACGAAGAACAATGGTGGGGAATACATCTGTGTCGAAGTTCGATGTTGTAAAGTTCGACGGGACTGGTAATTTCGGACTGTGGCAACAGAGGGTAAAGGATCTGCTGGTGCAGCAGGGTTTGTCGAAGGCGTTGAGCGGGGCGTCCAAGAAACCAGAGCAGATGTCCAATGATGATTGGGAAGATCTGCAGGCAAAGGCCGTGAGTACGATTCGTCTGTGTCTTGCAGACGAAGTTATGTATCACGTGATTGGCGATGATTCACCGGATGGGGTTTGGGCGAAGCTGGAGAGCAGGTATATGTCGAAGTCCTTGACTAATAAACTGTTTCTGAAGCAAAAATTATTCGGGCTGAAGATGGTCGAGGGTTCTGACCTAATTCAGCATATCAACACGTTCAATCAGATTGTTAGTGATTTGTTACGGATTGAAGTAACATTCGAAGAGGAAGATCAGGCTCTGATGTTGCTGTCCTCTCTACCGGGTTCTCTAGATAATCTCGTTACCACTCTACTCTGGGGGAAAGAAACCCTAGAACTGGAGGAAGTTACTGCAGCCCTTCTGGCCTATAATCAGCGCAGGTTACAGACTGAGTCAATACAGGGTGAAGGACTGATTGTTAAGAGGTACGAGGAACGTGGCAGAAAGTTGGAGAGGGGAAAATCTGTTGAGCGTGGGAGATCGAAATCGAAGGCAGGTTTTGAGTTGAAGTGTTACAGGTGTCATGAACCGGGTCACTTCAAGAAAAATTGTCCGCATAAGGGCAAATGAGGGAACTGGACGAAGAAACAGGGAAAGGCAGGGGATAGGAAAGATGGACCATCGAATTCTGCAAACGTGGTGGAGCAGGATGATTCTGAAGATGGTGATATGCTTTCAGTCTCTGCCAATCCGGATCACTTGGCAGACTCATGGATTCTGGATTCTGCATGTTCTTATCACATGTCCCCTAACAGGGAGTGATTTGACACCTACAGGTCAGTGAATTGTGGTAATGTTCTCATGGGTAATGATGCATCGTGTAAAGTCATAGGAATAGACACAATTAAAATCAGGATGTTTGATGGTGTTGTGAGAACCTTGGGTGATGTTAGACATGTTCCAGAGTTGAGGAAAAATCTAATTTCGTTGGGAACCTTAGACTCCAATGGCTGTGGGTGTAAAACAGAAGGTGGAGTGATGAAGGTGACAAAGGGTGCCATGGTGATAATGAAGAGTTCCAAAGTTCCTGGTAATATTTACAAGCTGACAGGGAGTACAGTTGTAGGTGGAGCTGCTGCCACCACAACGGTTGATACTGATGATACCATTCTTTGGCATATGCGGTTGGGGCATATGGGGGAACGTGGGATGTTGGAGCTACATAAGAGGAATCTGCTGAAAGGGGTGAAATCGTGCAAAGTGGGGTTCTGTAAATTCTGTGTTCTGGGGAAGCAGTGTAAGGTGCAGTTTAGGAATGCTACTCACAGAACAAAGGGCATTCTTGACTACATTCATTCTGATGTTTGGGGGCCAGTGAGGGTAGCCTCGAAGGGGGGATCTCTGTATTTGGTGACCTTTATCGATGATTATTCGAGGAAAGTCTGGGTTTACTTCTTGCGACACAAGTCTGAGGTTTATGCAACATTCAAAATGTGGAAAGCTGAGGTGGAAAATCAGACTGGGAAGCGGATTAAGTGCCTCCGGACAGATAATGGGACAGAGTACAAGGATGGGGATTTTCTGAGGTTTTGTGAGGAGCATGGGATTCAGCGACACTGGACAGTTCGAAAGACACCGCAGCAGAATGGGGTGGCAGAAAGGATGAACAGAACCATAGCAAAAAGAGCACGGTGTATCAGACTTAATGCAGGGCTTCCAAAAATGTTATGGGCAAAAGCAGTGAGCATGGCAGTGTTTGTGATAAACAGGTCGCCTAGTATTGCTTTGAATGGAAAGGTAGCGGAAGAGGTGTGGACAGACAGAGAAGTTGACTACTCAGTTTTGAGGATCTTTGGGTGTCCAGCCTATGTTCATGTTCCCGGTAATGAGAGGTCGAAGCTTGATGCGAAGTCTAAACAGTGTATCTTTATTGGGTATGAAAAAGGGGTGAAAGGGTACAAGCTTTGGGATCCAGAAGCAAGGAAGCAGGTGATCAGTAGAGATGTTGTATTTGATGAGGATTCAATGGTCAAGGCACATCAAGGGGTACAGAAATCCGAGTCAGGGGAAAGTAGCAAGCAGCTGGGTATACAGATTGAGCTGGGTGATTCTGACACAGGTGGCGAGACAGATATAAGTGGAGACACAGGTGGTTCTCAACCAAAGGAACAGCTTGATCAACAGCAGAAGGCGCAGCAGGAGAGCATAGCCACAGGGAGACCCAAACGTGTTATCAAGCCACCGGAGAGGTATGGGTTTGAGGATATGGTTGCTTATGCATTGTCCACTACCAGTGGGGATCCGTCTACTTTTCAGGAGGCTATTACTACTCCTGAAAAGGACAGATGGATGGAAGCCATGGTGGAGGAGATGGAGTCATTGCATAAGAACAAGACTTGGGAGCTGAAAGAACTGCCTCAAGGGAAGAAAACAGTGGGTTGCAAGTGGGTTTATAAGAAGAAGGAAGCTGCGTCTGAAAAGGAAAAGGAAAAGTTCAAGGCTCGATTGGTAGCAAAGGGGTACTCGCAGAGGAAGGGGATTGATTATGATGAGGTCTTTTCTCCAGTAGTGAGGCACACTTCCATCCGGATTCTCTTGGCATTGGTGGCTAGCTATGATATGGAGTTAGAGCAGCTGGATGTGAAAACGGCATTCCTCCATGGTGATTTGGAGGAGGTTATTTACATGGAGCAGCCTGAGGGATTCATGCAGCCAGGGACTGAGCACCTTGTGTGTAGGTTGAAGAAGTCACTTTATGGGCTGAAGCAGTCTCCAAGACAATGGTATAAGAGGTTTGACTCCTACATGATTCGGATTGGGTTCACACGCTGTGAGTATGATTGATGTGTCTATGTTAAGAGTCTTGATGATGGTTCATGTATTTTCTTACTACTTTATGTGGATGATATGCTTATTGCCGCAAAGAGTATGGTTGAGGTGAACAGGTTGAAATCTTTGTTGGGCAAAGAGTTTGACATGAAGGATTTGGGTGCTGCTAGGAAAATACTTGGGATAGAGATTCGCAGGGATAGGTCAGCAGGAAAGCTGTGGTTATCTCAAAAGGATTATGTGATGAAAGTGTCGGAAAGGTTCAGCATGGATAGTGCTAAGCCTGTTAGCACACCTTTGGCGAGTCATTTCAGGTTGTCTACAGCACAGTGTCCGAAGTCTGATGAAGAGATTCAGGATATGTCAAAGGTGCCTTATGCCAGCGCAGTTGGTTGCTTGATGTATGCAATGGTATGTACTAGACCCGATTTAGCACACGCGGTTAGCACAGTCAGCAAGTACATGGCAAATCCAGGCAGAGAGCATTGGAAGGCAGTCAAGTGGATGTTCAGATACTTGAGGGGTACTGTAGGCCGTGGGATTATGTTTGCAAAGCAGAATTAGGTTTCAGTTGTAGGGTTTGTGGATGCGGATTATGCTGGGGGTATGGATAACAGGAGGTCTACTACGGGTTATGTGTTTACACTTGCGGGTGGGCCTATTTGTTGGAGATCCATGGTTCAACCTCTAGTTGCTCTATCTACTACTGAGTCTGAATACATGGCGGTGACTGAGGCAGCTAAAGAAGCATTGTGGTTGAAGGGTTTGGTGAAAGAACTGGGCATAGATCAAGGTGGAGTGCAGTTGTACTGTGACAGTCAGAGTGCCATTTATTTGGCGAAGCACCAGGTGTATCATGCGAGGACCAAGCATATTGACGTGAGATTTCACAAGGTGAGAGAGTTGATTGCTTCGGGTGATTTGATATTGGAAAAGGTGCACACTTCTGAGAATGCAGCTGACATGTTGACAAAGATTGTGACTGTGGACAAGTTCGAGCATTGCTTGGACTTGGTTAATGTCTCCAGATGCTAGAAAGGAGGCGTCCTCCCAACAACTTGTTGGATCGATGTAGTTGTCTTCTGAATGGGCGAGGATATTCGCCAAGGTGGAGATTGTTGGAACTTGTGGCTCATATGGTGTGTATGAGAGGCACTGAGAAGTTCCCGGAATCGATAAGCAAGCTGGGAAGCTTTTGGGAGGAGTCGGTATCGATACAGGTGTTTCTCTGTATCGATACCGAGGCAACAATGGGCGAACAGAATGTATGGGTATCGATACAGGTATTTCCCTGTATCGATATCGAGAGACTTAAATCGGTCGGTGAACGGTGTTATAAGGGCATTATAGGTATTCAGGCTATAATGCGAGTTAGGGTTGAAATAGGAGTAGCAGCCACATATAAATACTCTCTATTGTAAAACCCTAGATGTTGTCTCATCAATAAACAACTACTCTGTGTGCTCCCGTGGACGTACCCGGTTTTGGGGAACCACGTAAATTCCTGTGTTGATTTCCTTTACTGTTTACGTATTCTGTTGTGTGCGTGTGGTGATTATTCTAACATTATTTGTATTCCATATGAATCTCATTTTATAGTTTTCGATGAGTTCTATTAAACAAAGCTTTTAAATTGTAAAAAACAATGTAGATGGAAAGATATAAGAAATTATAAAATGAAATGTATTCCGAAATACTATATGAATCAGAATTTCGGTACGGAAGACCGATTCCTCTATAAAATGTTAACAGCTTCCTAGTACTCTCTAAAGTCCTGACAAATCTCACAATGAAGTTGTATGTTCTCTGAAACCTGAACCCTCGAAACGACGACTTTCGACCGGCTCAATCACCTTTAACATGGAAGGGAAGAAGAGGAAACAGAGGGATGCTGACGGAGAAGTACTGGACGGAAAGAGGACGAGGTTGGGTGAGGATAACGGAGTGAAGAAGGCGGAGGAGCCGGACGACGATGAGGTGGAGGAGTTCTTTGCAATTCTGAGACGGATTCGCGTGGCGGTTGAGTATTTCAAGAAGGGTAAAGGCGAGGGAGCTGGCCTCCGCCGTGAGTTGGCGGCGAAAGAGTCTTCGTCGAGGCGGAATACGTCTTTCCTGCGTCCAGAATTTGAGGCAATTGACGGTGTTAAAGGTCCGGGTGAGAAAGAGGGAGACGCGGGTCTGGATCTTAATGCCGAACCGGATTCAGATTGAGAACATACTCCGGTTTGCAAACCCGTTGTATCATGAGATCATGTGTCTTGGGTCCACATGCTAACTTGCTAAGCCCTTCAATCTTTTTCCTTTTTTTTTTTAATTTCAACTTCTTCTTTTATTTTCTTGATGACTTCTGTCTGTTTATTTTCGCTGTGTTTGAAACTTGAGAAAAGTGCAAGACAAGAAAATGGGAGGTAAATGAAATGAAAAATTTACTATTCACAAAATTTAAATTTGCTATTTGTAACAATGGGAAAATTGTTTTAACTTTTATCAGAACAAACCATTTGTAATTTTTATGGTCAGTGTAGATTTTATGGGTGTTTAAATGGTGTGAAAAAAAAAACCGCCAACCGACTCGGCCCATGCTGATCCAAGTCGACACCCGCTGTTGGGAAGGATTAACGGGTTGAGTTGGATGGGTGTTTGATATAGTTGTGTATTTTGGAGTTGGAATCAATTCTTTCTCATTGAAAATAAAGTCATGATACAGCCACACATATGTAGGAAAACGATATAACCTTTTAGGAAAGAATAAACATAAAAAGAGAATGATTGAAATTGATTGGGTGTTAGAGTTTGCGTGGAACTTGTGGGGAAAAAAAAAATCCTCTTCCACTGTTTGGTTTGAAGGAAAGAGAAAAGAAAATCGGAAATTCAAATATATTGCATAGTAAATTTTCTACCCATTTTCCTTCTCCTCTTTCCATCCTAAAATGTATGTCTAACTTGCAAAACAAGACTTAAATGAGTAATACAATTAAAAATAATAAATGTTACGCAGTGAGAAAACTTTTGAATTTTCTTCAAAAAAAATTTGTATTACTTTGAAGTCCTTATTTTCCAGACCGGACAAACATTTTAGAATAGAGGGAGTATATTGTCTTTTCTTTTCCTTTCTCCCACGTTCCTCAAGTTCGAAACATAAACTTGTTCTCTATCCTTCAATGTTCCGAAGTTGGTTTGTTTGTTATCATATGTTAACCTACATATTAATGATCGATGCTCTCACTGGCGGCGCTACCCTTTCTCTTGGGTAGTCAGCTGACCACCCTCAACTATTTTGCTCATATATACTAGTAGTAAATTAGTACATATCTGTGTTGACCTCAACTCATTATCCACAGGATTGAACACCCAATCAACTTTACTCTGACAATTTGAACACTCAACTCATGTCCAATAGTTCAAAAAAATTCTGTATATTGTGCTTAACCTAATTTAACCAGATATGCAACCAATGAAACACTTAATATTAACAGCTAACGACAAGAACTTAATTAGAAAAAATATTGACAGAGATAGAATCCAAAAGAGTTCTGCTACTAACAATTTTTTGTTGTTTAGTATTTAATCAGTTGAAGTCATATTTTGTAATTTGAAAAGTTTAAATAAGTATAATAAGCGGTTTGACTAATCATCGCTTAATATAATATATACATAAATAGAAAAAGATATATATGTTTCAACACATTTGACGAATAGTAATACACATTCAAGAATATAAATGAACATTTTATATAAGTCAATGTACTTTTTGCACATTGCCTACAGCCCTAAGGGCAATCGTTGGCATTTCCGAGTATGTAATTTCCTTGAAGTAGTACAATCTAAAATATTTAACGACCACCTTGATAAAAAAATCCTGGAGCCGCCACTGGATGCTCTGGCTATTTTCTATCCTTTTGTCATTTGTTTTTACTTCCCAAAATGTGGGCTTGGGGGATGGTGCAGTGCACAAAATGCACTGCACCGTGTAGTGCACCATCCGACCCTCCATTTCGACAATGGACGGCTCGGATTTAATCCGAGCAGTGAATTGAATCCAACCGTCGATTGTTTGGATTAAATCCGAGCCGTCCATTGTCGAAATGGACGGCCGGATGATGTGCACTGCACCGTGTAGTGCATTTTGTGTACTACAGGGACCCCTCGGCCCAAAATGTGCGAGCCATCAAGCTTATATCCTAATCTGTGTTTCCAAATTGCTGGGAATACTCAACCGACCTGTTGAATTTGAGATTATGCGATTTTCAAGATATGGTTTCTTACGCGGGTGTAAGAGAAAGAAAGACTAGTGTTTGGCTTTTGGACCTGTGCAGGGTTGTGATGCGCAGCGTGTTGTGTATTCACGGTGCGGCCACTCCGTCATCGTTTTGACGATCGAAGACATTTAGCATGTAAAGCTCGTCGAGTACTATAAGTGTACCAAAAATCAACTTGATCGGATATCGTTAAGTGTGTCATTGGACACAAACACTAGATCAACACCACTGAACCAATTCTTTTTCAAGTCATTTGGTGTGTTTCAATGAGACACTTAATGATATCCGATCGAGTTGATATTCGAAACACTTGTATACTCGAAGAGCTCTACGCGGTGATCGTCGGAAAGATGTTTGCGCGGCCACGCAGTGTGGCTGCACAGCACCCCCACGAATCCTTGGCTTTTGGGGAAAGTCTATAATACGTATTTCTTAACGATGTGTACCATATGCACGTAATATGTGATCTACATTGTGTCACATCATAGAGATTCATAATATTTTGGTATGACTCGTAACTTTTCAATAATATGAAATAGGGGCATGTATTATAGCATTCCCCTTCGTCTTTTGTATTCTTTTAAAGCAAGCATTAATAATGTAGTATTGTTAATAGGGATGTGCTAGGATAAGAAAGGGCATAAGAAAATTAGGCGGTGTTTATTTTTTGTCTTTGTACAAATTCATGATTTGTTATTTTTGCGTCAAATTTTTGTGAATTATTGTTTTTTCTTGACAAGATGAATCAAATAAAATTATTATCCAAACATATTTTTTTATGAACAACGAAAAAAATTAATAAAAAAAAAAGCCAGATTTGTTTTTTACTTTATTCAAATTTTATTTAGGTTGGTCGACTAAAGTCAAAATAAAATTGGTCTAGGTCACAGTCAAGACTAATTAGGGTTTATTCAAAATAATTAGTGCTAGTAATAAGAAAATAATAATAGCCTAAGAATATAGTAATCCTCCGTCCCTTTTTAAATGTGTTGTTTTGTGAATCCAACTTATTAAAGAGACATCATCTTTTTTTTTTTTTTGGTACAACGGAATAATAATAGAACTTAGGAAACAGAGTCAGACAACATCAGGAAAAAACCGAAGAGGACACAACACATAAGAATAAAACTAGATAGGAAGGCGAGAGAAGGGCTGTCGAGCTAGTCCAGAAATTGGCGAATATTGCAACTGTCCCTTCTCATGAACTCCCGAATGCCAAGAGGAGGGCTGTTGGTCACCACCAACTCTTCTTCATGTTCAGCTCCAAGGCCAGCAAGAAAATCAGCACAAGCATTTGCACTTCGATAGGTGTGGATCAGAGTGCATCCCGTCCGGCCTAAAAGGAAATGACCATCATTTATGATATTGCTTTGAGGGTGATTTAGGGTGGCACCATCGTTGAAGAAGAGGACCGCTGTCTGGGAATCTGAATGAATTTGGACGTTTGTAAGGCCTTTCTCCAAGACAATTGTGAGTCCTCTATAGATACTCCAAATCTCTGTCTCCAGACTTGAATTTGCAACCATTCTGCCATAATACCCGAGCTCCCATTCGCCATGGGCATTCCTAAATAAGCCACCAAAACCTGCTTTTCTTGTACCTTCATACCAACACCCATCGGTGTTAAGTTTAATTTGACCTGGAATGGGAGGAAACCAAAGCATTAGACGATTAATGGGGGGGTCATTAATGAGGGTGGATTTAAAAGCCTCCACAATTTCAGTAGCGTATGAAATTGAAATATTGGAACTCACTACAGAATTGGCGACAACATTATCAAAACTTTTGCGATTACGGTCTTTCCAAATTTGCCAAATGGTAGTGCAAAACATAGTGTTCCAAGGTATTTCAATTCCCATACGCAAAATTCTCTTTCTTTTCAAATTGGTTGAAATCCAGTCCGAAGTGGAGTTATTAAATCCTGTTCTCATTAAACGACCCGATGGGATTTTGTCCCAAAGCTCAATAGCTTTAGGACAATCCCTGAAGTGGTGCCCAAGGTTTTCCTGTGAGAGGTTACACCTTGGGCAACAATCCGAATTGGTCATTCCTCTTATAGCACGAAGAAGATTGGTTGGGAGTTTGTCGTGGAAAATAAGCCAAATAAAAGTTTTAAGCTTTTGCGGTAGCTTCATTTTCCAAAACCACCCCCAACCCTTAATGTCATTATTATCTTTACAGATGAAGTCATAAGCAGAAGCCGCCGAGCAAATACCATTAGAAGAGCCTAACCAAGATGGATGATCCGAAGCTTCTAAATACACAGGGAGAGTCGTGCTCAATATGGCAGCTCGGGAATCATTATCCAAAATATGATCAATGCTATCAAGATTCCACAAGCGAGTATCAATGATGTCCGCCACCATAGTATTGTCTAGGGTATGAGGGCCAGGGTGTTTCTTGGCTAGCGGCCCGTTACCACACCACCAGTCATTCCATAAATCCACTGAGTTGCCATCACCTATAGACCATTTAGTTCCTTCCTTGAGAATCTCTCTAGTGTGAATTATACTACGCCAAGTATGCGAAGCGGGTCTATTACTAGGCCAACTTTGCAAGGAGTGATGTTTGAGATACTTACTTTTAAGCGTTTTGGCCCAAAGACTGTTCTCATTATTCTCAAGATTCCATCCTAACTTGGTCAGGAGGGCAAGATTTTGATTTTGAGCTTTTCTCAAGCCTAAGCCACCCATGTCTTTGTTTTTACACACGGAGTTCCAATTAACAAGGTGGATTCTCTTTTTCTCCGGAGTATCTCCCCACAAAAAATCCCTATTAAGCCGGTCCAACTTATCACAGACATTGACAGGAAACTTCATCGTCTGCATAGTGTAGCTAGGAATAGTGGACGATGAAGTTTGGATTAATGTGGCCCGTCCAGCAATATGAAGAGTGTTGGCCTTCCAACCAGAAAGTTTACATTGAACCTTTTCAATTATATGTTTAAAGTGGTCTCTATTGGTTCTTTTGTGGAGGAGGGGAACTCCGAGATATTTACCAAGGTCATTGGTGAGGGCTATACCACAAAAATTGCTCAAACGACGGGCTTTTCTTCGGGTAACATTGGGAGAGACAAACATTTTAGACTTGAACAGATTAACAGTTTGACCCGACAGAGAACAAAAATCATTAAGCACTTCCATGATAGCTTTACAATTAGCCCTATTGGCATGACCAAATAGAATGAGGTCATCCGCAAAGAACAAATGTGTGAGTGCCTCAGAATCTCTAGCCACTTTGATGCCCTTCCAGTCCCCGGCTTCACATTTATTATCGATAAGAATGGAGAGTCTTTCCATGCATAGGACAAATAGATAGGGGGATAGAGGATCCCCTTGCCTAAGCCCACGTCCTGGAGAGAAATCATCCAAAACTTCCCCATTCCATATAATGGCAGTTTTGACGCTAGAAACACAACTCATAATGAGGGCAGTCCATGAAGGGTCCAAATTAAAGAAAATGAGAGTATCAAGCAAGAAATTCCAAGATATTTTATCATAAGCTTTTTCAAGATCAATTTTGAGGAGAATACCACCTTTTTTTCCTTTTTTTGGAACGAAGAGTATGTAAAACTTCCTGGGTAATAATGATGTTGTCGCTAGTAGATCTTCCCGGAATGAAGCTACTTTGGAAAGGACTAATTATCTTGTCGAGGAGAGGTCTCAATCTAGCAACAATGATTTTGGTAACAATTTTATATCTCACGTTACAAAGACTAATGGGACGAAACATCATAATGTTCTCCGGATTATCCGATTTGGGGATGAGAGAAATAAGGGTTTTATTGGCTTCCTCATGGATGTTGCTATTTGCAAAACAGTTTTTCACAAAGTTGCAGACATCCTCTCCAATAATGTTCCAATATTTTTTTATAGAAAATGGCTTGAAGGCCATCCGGGCCCGGAGCCTTAAAAGGAGCAATGCTTCTCACCATGTTCCAAATCTCACTATCGGTAACCGGAATACGAAGAGTTTCATTATCCTCATTAGACAAAGATTTGTGATTATTCATGAGGAAATAGGTACCCTGAGTATCATTTTGGTTTCGAAAAAGATCTATAAAATAGTTTTGGACTAGCTCTTTAATAGCTTCCGGATCCTCAATCCAAATATTGTTATTATCCTTGATAGTCGTAATTTTGGCTTTCCTGCGTCTTATAATGGTAGACAAGTGAAAATAGCGGGTATTCCTTTCCCCCATGACAATCCATTTTGCACGGGATTTTTGAAACCAGAGAAGCTCTTCTTGAGCTAAAATGTTGTTGTAATCAGCCACCAAATCTTTTTCCAAAGAGATTAAATTATGGGAAAAGTTTTTGCTTTGAGAATCTTGAACACCTTTGATTCTCGCGAGGGTCCAGCGTTTTTTCCTGAATATATTACCAAAAACATTTTTATTCCAAGATATAGCAGCTTTGGAAAAATTATCAATTTTCTCTCTAAGATTGGAACCATTCCAACCCGACAAAACAACATCTCCAAAAGAAGCGTCCATAATCCAAGCCGCTTCAAACCGGAAAGGTCTATGAATAAAAGTGATACTATGCATACCATGAGGACTAATAAGTAAAGGAGCATGATCTGAGTAAGTGCGGGGTAGGTTTTGGATCATACCTTCCGGGAACAAAGCACACCAATCCTCGTTGCATAGACCTCTATCCAGCCTTTTTTGAACGTTCGCTGATCCTTGACGGCCATTAGTCCAGGTGAACTTAGGCCCGGATGCTCCCATGTCCATAAGCTTGCAAGCATTAATATTCTCAACAAACTTTCTTCTCTGGCTGTGGCCCGTATCAGTGGAATAGCTTCTGTTTTCTTCTACTTTAGCTATCTCATTAAAGTCGCCAGCTACGGACCAGGCATAAGTATTAGTGCTTGCAAAATCTTTTAGATCTTCCCAGAGGATATCTCGGATTCTGGGGTTGGGGCTCGCGTAGAGGGCCGAAAGAATCCAATCTTCATACCCATTTTTCCGTATCTTAACATGAATGACTTGGGGCTTAATATCAATGGTGAAAACAGAGACTTTTGTAGGATCCCAGGTGACCCATATACCTCCTGATCTTCCATTAGGGTCAGCATAAGAATTTCTGGTGAAGCCCAAGTTATGAAAGAAAGAACCCATAGATTGGAAATTAACTTTTGGTTCAAGTAGAGCCACAATTTCTGGAGAATGTTGACGAACAAGATCTTTAAAATTTGCTCTGAACCGATCATTCCCGGCACCTCGGCAGTTCCAAACAATAATTTTGTAACCGTCCATAAAAAAATTGCGTCGAGAGGAGGAGTACCTGGAGGGTTAAGGCAGTTCCTCATGTCCACCAGCGTTGGCCATTGCTTCCTGGCTGGTTTCGCAGACACCTTGTGTGGATCCCAGTTTCCTAGGAATTGCTCCTTGACCCTTATCTTCAGACTCACCTCTTCCGTCCACCAAGCGACCCCTGCTTGGTGAAGAGCTTCTGTCTCGGCATCTAACCACATTTTGATCTTGCGGTAGCTTATCCTTGTTGATAGGGTTTCTGGCAAACTCATGATAAGTTTGGGTTGGAAGGAGGCTTATATCAGGAGGTATACTCTCTGAGGCAGGTTTCTTTTTAGGGAATGTTCCTTCAGACGAAGAAGGAAAATGGGCATCAGGAATGAAAGTACCTGGAGGTGAGTTAGGGTTAAGGTCTATAACAATGTTGCTAGTGGGCTTGAAGATGGGTTTAGTGGAGGGCTTGAACTGTTTGAGGAGTGGATTAAAATTGAATTTGTGCTCTTTTTGGTCGCTTGGAGTAGAAACTCCCTTCCGTTTTTGGGCTGCTGAAAGCT
The DNA here is from genome assembly GCA_963854785.1 of Vaccinium vitis-idaea. Classification (NCBI taxonomy): domain Eukaryota; kingdom Viridiplantae; phylum Streptophyta; class Magnoliopsida; order Ericales; family Ericaceae; genus Vaccinium; species Vaccinium vitis-idaea. The sequence goes on from OY978224.1 coordinate 27,590,868, forward strand.
TCGTTTTAGATTTAGCCACCGTGGGCTTGCTAATGTTTTTGGGTAATTGGGCCGGAGTGCTATTTGTCTTTTCTGGGCCATTGCTGCTTGGGCCCCCGTCTATGCTTGATGGGCCATTGGAGTTATAACTCTCCTTGGGCATAAATTGGGCTCTATTTTTACTCTCCCTTTGTGAGTAGTTTGGAATTAAACCAGGAGGCTTGGTTCGATTGTGACTACGCCTGGTAACAATCATCCATTCCCCAAATCCTTTTTCACTTGGTTCGTCGGGCACAATAGTGCCGTTAAAAATGACAGCTTTTGGGTCAGGTTTTGCAGAGATGGATGCAGTCTCAACGGAAGCTTCCGTTTTTTCCGGCGCCGGCGAGAGATTGCAAGAATCCTTCCGATGACCCACCCTGCCACAAGAGAAACAAATAAGATGGATGTGTTCATACTCGATTTGATAATCATACCTTCCAATTGCAACCGAGACTTCTAATGGTTTGCTCAGATCTAGTTCGACACAGATTCGGGCATAACTTCCTCTCAAGCCATCAATTGTGTTGTTGTCTACTTTGAGGGGTTTTCCCAGCTTGGCAGCAATGGTGAATAGGCTCTCTTCATCATAGAATTCATAAGGTAGGTACTTGATTCTGAGCCAAACAGCCGTGGTGATGGCCGAAGCCATGTCGGCTTTGAACTGTGGTTGCCATTTTCGCACTGTCAAATAATGGTCTTGGATAATCCAAGGCCCCCCGGAGTAAACTTTGTTGAAATCAGACTTGGATTCAAACTTAATTAGATAGAATCCCAAACCTAAATCTATAGGGGAAAACAACCCTTCAAGGTTCCAAAGGTTTGTGATTCTATCCATTAAGGGTTTGAAACCCATGTTCCTGCCCAGTAACTTGATAATGAGACAACCCTTGTGGTTTTGCCTAATGCGTTTGAGATGCTCTTTTGAAAAATCCACTTTGATTTTGGATACTGTTTTTGCCGTCTCTGATTCCATGTCGTCTTCCTCACAATCGGAGTCAAATTCAGAGACTCTCTGTTTGTCGCAGTCCATTGAGGGAGTATGGGCGTTTAGCAGGGCTGCTTTAAAGGACCTGGCTTTCTCTTGGGGTTTCACTGGGACTGTGGGGTTCCCAACTGGTACCCTTGTTGGTTCTTCTCTATTTGTAGTTTCCATAAGAATATCAGGCGAAATGTTTTGTGCGGAGTGATTTAATTCTGATTCCATGGGAGTGGCACCTTCAGCTTGGGATGAATCGGTCAAGTTACTCTTGATTTTTTTTGTGCTTCTTTCTAAATGATCTTTCTCTTCCGATGAGATCGGTTCGGAGTGGGAGATTTGAGGATCTGGGTTTTGCATCTTAGAGAGAGAAGGTTCCGCTATATTGGTTTTTCCGTTCTTTAAAGAGACATCATCATTACACCATTCACATCAATTTTACCTCTACTTTTCAAAATTATCCTCCATTTTTACCAATTAACTCTTTACCCACTAACTTTTCAAAATGGCAAAATAATACTAATTGTACAAACTTATATCCATTAACTTTTCAAAACATACACTTATCACTAACTTTTCAAAATGGCAAAATAATACTAATTGTACAAACTTATATCCATTAACTTTTCAAAACACACTTATTAAGGTTCAACCCAAAATAGAAATGTCGACACTAAAAAAGGGACGGAGTGAGTATTTTTTTTGCTGTTGTGTGGATACCATGACTTGAACTCGTGACCCGACAAGGGGTGCACCACATCAGAGCTCAGAGCTTTGATGGGTTGAGGGAGTTATAATACTTTTACTTTTCTGAAAAAGTGTGGTTTGTGTTTTTTGTGATAAGTGCATGATATTTATGTTAGTAAAAGGAATAAGGTGCTATTCTTCATGGTTATATTAGGTATTTGTCTCGAATAGATGCAAAATATGGACTGAAGTTAAGAAAGTCCAAAAAGACGGAAAAAATATAGACTCGAATATTATTTTTATTTTTTGTGAGAATCTTCTTAACCAAAAAAAAAAGGGAAAATTAGTTATAAATGCACTATATCTTGCCTTTTTTAAAGGGAAGGACAAAATACTTTTGCAATCAAACATAAAGACAATGTACTTTTGCAATCAAACATAAAGACATGGTTTTTATTATTCATTTAACAAAAGGATTAAACACACACTCTCTCTTTATTTTTGACATAAACACCCTTTATGGATTCACATACATCTAAAACTCTTCGTATCCGGTATCTCGATCTTGAGGCTAACGATTATATGGGGCTGTAAAAGTCCTGTTTTCCTGTATTTCAATGTTGGAAAATTTAAAAGACTTATTCGTTATTGTTACTTTTCATAAAAAAATGGCAACATTACTAATTTCTGTTGGCACGAATTTCACAAATTTTGCTTCGTCATGCATACCGTCGAATCTGCATTGAAAAATGAGGTGAGTTAAAAATGAATGATCATCATACCTTAAAAGCATGCCAAAATGACACCAAAATATACCAATGCAATAATATTACAGTTTTTTCTTTAAAAAAAAAATATTGACAGCATCAAAAAAAAAATGTAAATTGCTTAGATCTATAGGTGTCAGTGACCAATGAACGAAATCATGCAATAATATTACAGTTTTTAAAAGGAACGAAATCATGCTCTTGAAATGATTATTCCAACTTTTGGTTTGCAATAATTTTTTTTTCTATAACGCAGGATATCAGAGTCAGTTTACGTGCACCTTAACGAATCTTGTGAAGTCGATTTTGATTACGTGCACCTCAACTTTTGGTTTGCAATAATTTTTTTTTAATTTTATTTCGAGGTCTCAGAAGTCGATTTTGATTACGAGTTTGATGCTTCTCACTTCTATGATTTCACTCGGCTTGAATCGTCTCTCGAGGCTCAGGACGCTTAGCACTGGTTTGAATCAGCCCCAAGTTATCTGCCTTCCCATAAGCATTCACAAATGCGTTTGCGCAATTGAGAGAGATTAATAGGAAACATGATAATCAGGTTAATCCGTTAATGATTAACCAACAACTGTTATAACAAATGGAATTTATTTGACATGTGAATGAGAAGTTAGCTAACACTGTTTTACTTTTTCTTTTTCTTTTTTGAATTTTTGGTACGAAATTAAAACTTTTAAAAATTAGTGACATTTCACTAATTATTTTTTCGCCGAAAGTGGTCCGCCGGAGATGGGGTGGTGTTTGGTCAAGAGGCAGGAGTTGATTTTTTCGAATTTTCTGTACGAAATTAGAACTTTTAAAAATTAGTGACACTTTACTAATTTTTTTGGTCTCCGGAAGTGCTCGGCCAGAGGTGGGGTGGTGGTCGGCCGGAGGTGGGGCGTTGATTTTTTTGAATTTTATGTTCGAAATTTGAATTTTTAAAAATTAGTGACACTTCACTAATCTTTTTGGTCGCCGAAAGTGGTCAGCAAAGGTGGGGTGGTGGTCAGCCGGAGGTGGGGTGTTGATTTTTTTGAATTTTATGTTCGAAACTTGAATTTTTAAAAATTAGTGACACTTCACTTATTTTTTTGCTCGCCGAAAGTGCTCGGCTAGAGGTGGGGTGGTGGTCGGTCGGAGGTGGAGTGGTGATTTTTTTGAATTTTATGTTCAAAATTTGAATTTTTAAAAATTAGTGACACTTCGCTAATTTTTTTGGTCGCCGAAAGTGTTCGGGCAGAGGTGGGGTGGTGGTCGGCCAGAGGTGGAGTGGTGATTTTTTTGAATTTTATGTTCAAAATTTGAGTTTTTAAAAATTAGTGACACTTCACTAATTTTTTTGGTCGCCGAAAGTGGTCGGCCAAAGGTGGGGTGGTGGTCAGCCGAAGGTGGGGTGTTGATTTTTTTGAATTTTATATTCGAAACTTGAATTTTTAAAAATTAGTGACACTTCACTAATTTTTTTGGTCGCCGAAAGTGCTCGGCTAGAGGTGGGGTGGTGGTTAGCCAGAGGTGGAGTGGTGATTTTTTTGAATTTTATGTTCGAAATTTGAATTTTTAAAAATGAGTGACACTTCACTAATTTTTTTGGTCGCCGAAAGTGCTCGGGCAGAGGCGGGGTGGTGGTCGGCCGGAGCTGGAGTGGTGATTTTTTTGAATTTTATGTTCAAAATTTGAATTTTTAAAAATTAGTGACACTTCACTAATTTTTTTGGTCGCCGAAAGTGGTCGGCCAAAGGTGGGGTGGTGGTCGGCCGGAGGTGGGGTGTTGATTTTTTTGAATTTTATGTTCGAAACTTAAATTTTTTAAAATTAGTGACACTTCACTGATTTTTTTGCTCGCCGAAAGTGCTCAGCTAGAGGTGGGATGGTGGTCAGCTGGAGGTAGAGTGGTGATTTTTTTGAATTTTATGTTCGAAATTTGGATTTTTAAAAATTAGTGACACTTCACTAATTTTTTTGGTCGCCGGAAGTGCTCGGGCAGAGGTCGGGTGGTGGTCGGCCGGAGGTGGAGTGGTGATTTTTTTGAATTTTATGTTCAAAATTTGAATTTTTAAAAATTAGTGACACGTTACTAATTTTTTTGGTCGCCGGAAGTGGTCGGCCAAAGGTGGGGTGGTGATTTAGTCAATGATATCATACGATATCTAGTGATATGATAACAATACTCGAGATTAATTTTTTTATTTATCAAAACTGTCCCATTGAAACTTAAATGACTGGATTTAGTCTTGAAAAAATTATCGAACAAAGATTTCTTTCTCAATTTGATCCTCTCTGATTTAGATTCCTGGCTCCGTCACTAACTATGACCCAAAGATTAATTCAGAACAATGGACAAAAAAGAAAATCAGAACAATGATCAACTTGATTTGGTCTATCTCAGAAAATCTAGATGTATGAAAGTGTGGGGTTTGTGTGTGTAGTGCACCTATGCACGACACAGGTGCTGTGGACACGTTATGGAGCCACTTCGGGTTCTATTATTTGATCTGAATTGTTCATTTTGTTCGTTGTATTTTGTTTTTGTTCGTTGCATTTAGAGGACCAGTGTGTCATTTATACTAATAGTTTGTTTATAATTATGAATGTATGTTTATGTTTCATGTAGAAAAGAAAAAAAACTTTAAAATATCTCATTCGCTAGATATTAGTCCTCTCCACTGGTAAGTGGGAGTGACAATCTAAAATAATTATGATCTTCAATTCTTACGCTGCACGTGGCTACAGTCAAACTTTTCCAAGGTCACAGTTCCTCGGTGTGATTTGGGAACACACAAATTGGAACTTTATTACAGAATTAAGGATCCAAGCATCTCATCATATTGTTGGATGAGTGGATGCCAAAGAGATAGTGGTTGATGTTGTTTTTATATGCTCGTGATACCTGCCATTCTTTTGAGAGAGGAAATATGAAACATGTTTGGAGGGTCAAAAGTTTCCAGGATCTTGAATATTGGAATAAGTGAGCTACTAAATTCTTGTAACCGGCCTGCATTTTTTCTGCTGCATAGTCCTTTTAATTTATTTGTAGCGTTACATAACGGTTGAGTACGTCGATGTTGTTCTATCCGCTCGTAACATGACATTCCCATTACATTTTTATTTTATTTTAATCCGCGACCCCCCAATACTAAACCAACTAACTAGTAACTATTTGGTTATAAACCGCATACTTCTCTGGCTGAATAGTGAGAATATACACATCACTCGTGTTTGAGTGGAAATTTAGCAGTAACTGCTTTTGTTGGAAAGAAAAAAAAAAAAAAAAAACCCCAAATATTTTCCCTCGGGTAAATAGAGAATAGGCCCAATATTGCAAATCACAGTATCCAAACAAGTAAATCTAGGGAGCCGTATGGTAAAGTAAGCAAAAAGCAAACTATAAGACACCGGGTGTTCAAAAAAAAAAAAAAAAAACCTATAAGACACCGAATTTTTACGTGATTCCCCTTAAAATAGAGGTACGTCCATGGGACCGAAGTTCACTATAAAAATAATGGGGTCACAAGAGTTCTTTTCTAGTGCACAGCTAGAGAGGCTTACAAACATCATCAAAGGTGGATTTCAACAAAAACAATAAATATACAAGTTTAGGTCTCACCAAATTAAGTGGATGCCCCAAACTAGTAGATCCCGAGAAAAAATTGACAATCCGCTCCAATTAAAACGTAGAGCTCGTTTAGGTGACCAGCATACTGAAATTTCATCAAAATCAGAGAAGAGATTAACATCTCGATCTTGACTTGAACTTGGACCAAAACCCTTGCCCTTTTTCCTTTTTCCCTGGAACTCTTTTGTGGAAGTGACGAAAAATTAGACCAAAAGTGGTCTCCAGATTCCTTGTGTAATCCAAGGTTGAAATTGCAAGATTTTCCTTTTTCTATTATCAAATAGCAAGATAGCTAACCCCAAAGGGGTTAGTGGTCTTGCCTTGAAATTTAGTGATTTGCTCCCACCTAAGGTCTCAACTCTCAAGTTCAATTCTCATTGCTAGTAAACTCTTGGGACCATTAGGAATTATGCCAGGTCGTTACTTTCAAGGCCCTGGAATTAGTCGAGATACGCGCAAGTTGACCCAAACATCCGGTTAAACAAAAAAACAAGATAGATATATCATTTCCTTTCGGGCCCAACAAATGAGCCCATGTGGAATCGTCCAATTAAGGAGGACCCACCCAACAAATCTCCCCATCCTGACTTAGGTGGGGGGTTCAAACAATCCCGCTTGGGAACAACAAAACAAATGTTTCTCATTGGCCAAACTTTTGGTCATCATATTCGACTCATTTTTATCCGTATGAACCTTCTCGAGTTGTAACAATTTTACATTCAACATGTCACGGATTCAATGAAACCGCACATCAATGTGTGTTGATCGTTAATGATAGAACTTTGATTGTCAAAATAGAGTACATACCTTTCTTGTTAAAAGCCCAATTCTTGAAGATGTCTTTTCATTCATGGCATATTGTTGCATCTCTCTGCCACTGCAATGTACCTGGCCTCGGTGGTAGAAAACACAACGCATTTCTGAAACTTGGATTGCCAAGTTATGGCTCCCTTTGAATAATTCATCAAGTAGCCTAAAGTGAATTTTCTAGAGTCAACATCTCCCTCCACGTCGGCATCCGTGTAGCCTTCTAGCAAAGTCTTACCATTTCCAAAACATAAAAATATTTTGGAAGTTCCTTGCAAATAACATAAAATCCAATGCACTATAGCCCAATGATACTTGCCCGGATTAGAAAAAAATCTACCCACCACACCAACCTACATACCATTGCATGCATAAAAGAGCCATTCGCTGATGCATATCACTACTATAATAATAGATAAAGATAACACTATAAAATTTGAAAAGACCGCAGTTTTGATAAAAGCTTGATAAAGAAATATGAGTTGGATTTTTAATCTCACTTTGTTAACAAAACTGTGATGATTAATATTTTTTATCACGGTTCTACAAAAAAACGTGATTAAAATAAGTAATTACAATAACAGTTTTATTTGGAACCGTAATTACTTATTTTAATCACGTTTTGTGTGGAACCGTGATAAAAGTAATGTTAAATTTAATGGCGTTTTCCTTGAAAGTGTGATGAAAAAAGCTTCTTCTTTTTTTTGTATTTTTTCTACGTTTTGTTTAAAGCGTGATAAAAAGAGTTGGTAAATTTTATCAAGGTTCCTATAAAAACTGTATTGTAATTACTTATTTTAATCATGTTTTGTGTAAAACCGTGCTAAAAGTAATTTTTATCTTTACTAACCTTTCCTTGGAAGCATGATAAAAAGTAATTTTGGTTGTGATTGATTAGATAGTTTAGTTTAGTTTTGATGATGTCAGCAGGTGTAATGTGTCACGCCCCGTTCCGAAACGGCACCCGTGTGGGCCCGTGTCGGCGCGGCCACGTGGCAATCCAACACAAAACCAAACAACACCTGTTCAAAAATCTCAGAATAAAAACACAGCGGAAGACTTCTAACATATAAATAAAAGTGTATTCGACACACCACAATACAAATGTCAAACAACCGATAACTTATTTACAATACATGTAGTTCAAGCACTCAAAGTCCTCTTAGTTCCAACTCAATACAAACCACTACTAGTTCAACTAAAAACAAACTAACTTGGCTAGCTACGTCACTCGAGGCTAGCCCAAAAAGGAACTCCAAAACGTCCACCGGTAGTGGACCGACCCAAAAACCACCTGCTATCTGGCAATCAAAGGAAAACCAGGAGTGTGTGAGATATAGAATAAATTCAATAAAACATAGCTGAAGTACCCAATCAATCAACAACAAGTATATAATCTCAACACATTATCAACATCAATTATATAATCACAACACATGCAGTGACACGTCTGCCACATCCTATGTATCCTAGGTCACTGTGGGAGCACACCCCGCTCGTTGTCACCGGTAATTAGGCGGCACAACGTACTCACAGTGCAACCCAATCCACAACCCCTTCACAGATACCATCTTTCACTCACAACATGCATATCAAAAGCTAAATCTTCAATTAGCATGATACACAAACTCCACCACAAATATCGCCACAAACATCACCACAAACATCACTACAACCATATCTCATTGAAAGTAACCATATCAAACACACTCACCTGAGAATCGACCGAAGTATGCCAAACTATGGTTTTGGCACCTCCCGAATGACCGGCTCTTTACCTAGCCACAAACCAATTAATATCAGTCTATGAGCTTCCACACATGTCTTGCATACAATCAAAAAGATGATGATGCAACATAAGCAACTTATAGGGTCATCACAACTTAAGACAAGTCATAACACAACAACACTCCAAAACCGGTATAAAATCTAATAACCAGCCCATCGTATCTGGACTATCATTTCTTACGGGTTCTGAATTAGGACATAAGACCACCACCACTAGAAAGAAGACTTTCAGTACATCAATATCGATATAAAATTTGCCCTAATCGGAGCCCGGATGACCAAGATATGCTTATTTGAAGTTACACAAAAAGAAACATGAATCTGCAGGTTCAGCAAAAGCATCAACTTTGAATCAAAAACTGCTATAACCTGGCAGAAACTAAGGCACAATCCATACATATTCTCGAAGGTATGCGAGTCTAGTTTCATAATCAAAAGACGGATTGAAAATCCAAGCTTCCTACACAAAGTTATGGCCCTTCCCGTAAGACGCGACAGTGCTGCCTGCACTGTGAATTCTACGACAGCAGCTCGGTAAAACATTTTTCATATTTTCTGTATTTCGAATTAAGCTCTGAAATTTTTACACAACACAATAGACTCATGGAAGAATCCACTGTAAAAATATCAAATATTTACGAGCCTTTTAAGTACCCGAAATAAATACGTGAAAACAGGTCAGAAACTAGATTCATGCACTCCACCAGTGAGCTATAACAAACCCACGAAATAATTTGTTCCAAACCTCCAAGAACCCAAACACAACACCAAAAACCAATTGAAATTTATCCATCTATGACATGAAATCAACAATAAATTAAGATCAAGATCCAAGAACTTACCTTTAGGCCATGTTCCACTAACAAAAAACTAGATTTGTTTTAACTCAAAAACTATTCTATTCCACTAACAAAAAACTCCCCCAAAAAAGTAGTTTTGTTTTAACTCAAAAACTACTCTATTCCACTAACAAAAAACTCCCCCAAAAAACCAACTACCCTTTACAATAAACTACAACTAAAAAACCAAAAAACACCTTAGTGGAACAAGTTGTAGATTTAATCTACAACTAAAAGCCTAAAAAATCAAAAAACCAAAAAACAAGTTAGTGGAATTAAGTTTTTCCCCAATTTTTTCCCTTCTTCTTCTTCCTCCCCTTTCTCCTTTCTCCCCTCTCTCCAGCGTACTCTCTCTCTCTCTCTCTGATGTTATGGATCAGAACAAGGGAAAGATAAGAAATATCTTGGTAAAATTACACTCCACGCCCTCCAACTTTGGTCTCTATTAGCCTAAAGCCCAAAACTCATAATCACTCGAAAAATACCAATTAAACACCATTTATCCGTGACGGGTATTACATAATGAGTAGAGAGAGATAGAGAGAGAAATGAGGAAAATGATGATGTCATCAAAACTAAAACTAAAACTAAACTGGGAAACGAACAGGACCTTTGTCTTTTCACTAGGTTTTGATTAAAGTGTGACAAAAAGAGTAAATAAATTTATTTCAAATTCAAGGGGAAAAAATTTGCCGCCGAATCATCCATTCCCTTTCCCTATCTATTTTTCACAATGAACCTTAGCCCTAGCAATACTACTTCTGCAACTTTCACTGCTCGACGCCATGGATGAGGTACGTTCCTCTCTCTCTCTCTCTCTCTCTCGCCCTTATCTCTCTCTGCCTCTCTCACGCCCCCTCCTCTGCCCCTCTCTCTCTGCATCTATGTTTTTAGATCTACAGCCCACAAACGCAGAACCCTGGAATCGCTGCTGCTGTTGCAATGCTCTCACACCGCTTGACGCCATCAGGTATCTCTCTCGCGTGCATGCACTTCCACTCGATATTTCTCTCTCATTCTCTCCTTATTTTTCCCTCTTCTAGTTGCCATCCAGTGTTCTTCCGTATTTTGTTGATCTTGGGATAACCTTATATCTTTGATTTCGGGAAAGGGATGGGAAACGGCAACCACAATTGCATCCACGAGTGTTTTCATGTCAAATGTATATTTGTTTGTTCACACCGTAAACGATCTTTTTGTGCCAATTTCCACTAGCGCGCGGCTGCACTTACTGGGTAAAGTATTTACTTGAATGCCCTGGATTTTTCTTAAGTATATGTTATCTCTAATTATTACTAAATCTTTGATCTATAGTTTAGTACATGTTACTTGATGTTTGAGAAATCTGTTCATAAGGGTCTGCACACTCATTTCATATTCAATGGTAAATCCAAGGTGAAACTAAGAAATAAAGAGCAATTAAGATAAATTCAACTAATTGCACAGTAGTGCGGTTGGTTCGTTACTCTGCCGTTTAAGGGAGAGGACCTGAATCCAAGTCCTCATGGAGGAGATGCTCGACTCTCGTCTCTCGTTGTAACTCTAACCACTAAGCCCTACATCCTATGGCAAAAAATAAATAATAAGAAGAATATGTTGGCAATTTTGTATCCTTAACACTACAGAGTATGTTGGCGATTTTGGCTTACAACACATCACCCAAAGGTGGATTTCAACAAAATCAATAAAGATACAAGTTTAGATCTCACCAAAGTGGATACCCCAAACTAATAGATCCCGAGAGAAACTTGACAATCCACTCTAATCAAAACATAGAGCTCATAAAGGTGACCAACATACTGAAATTTCATCAAAATCGAAGAAGAGATGAACACCCGATCTTGGCTTGAACTTGGAACAAAACTCTTCCCCTTTTTTCTTTCTTTTTCTCTCTAAATCTCTGCTTTTGGAAGTGACGAAAAATTACCAAAAGTGGTCTCCAGATTCCTCTTGTAATCCAAGGTTGAAATTAACCTGCTCTATTAGATTTTTGTCACATATGTACTAGTTTTGATTATGTTAATATTGTGAAAGTAGCTAGATCTTTTGTAATCATTGCCCATAATCTTGTCAAGGCAGTTATGAACAATATGTAATGTTTTTTTATTTATGGGATTTTCTTGTTTGTCAAAAAAAAAGGTTGAAATTAAATCCTTTTGCTATTATCAAATAGCAACATAGCCCATTTCCTTTTCGACCCAACAAATGAGCCAATGTGGAATACTGGAATCCCGTAATTAAGAAGGGACCCGCCCAACAACTTTCAATAAAGAAAGTAAGCACAACCGAGCTAGGCAAGGCACTACCAGTACTGTAACATCCCGTATTTCTATAACGATAAAAAAAAAAAAATTAAAAAAAAAAAAAGAAATGTTCGAGGAAACCTTGAGGTGGCAGTAAGCTCCACGTGGAAGCCATGAAGAAAATATGCTTGCATGTATTTTGCTAGGTGTAGCCAGAACATGTAGAAATGCAAGTAAGTCCAAAGGAATTCATGCACAGATGGACTTGGTGTTCGGTGGACTTATCCTTTATCATAGTTATGCATCCCATTTTGGCTTCATGAGAGCAACTCTTGGAGGTGAGAGTGAGAGCAATTGTTAAGACTTCGCCTGGGAAAATTTTCTTGTCTTAGCCGTGGGTATGGACTGGGGAAAAGGAGATAGATATGGAATAGTTGAACCGAATTTTAAAGGGGCTGTTTCCACTGATTTGGTACAATTACGGGACGTGTGTGCTGTTGGCTACGTCTTTTGGAATAAGGTGAAACACGCATATCTTGTTTACATCTCTGTTTTTAAAGTGTTTTATATCTGTTGGAAGATTTTAAAATTGTGTTTTATATGGAATCGTGGATATTGGTTGATATGTAAACTGAACTTGGCAAAACTATATATTTTTTTTTATGTCAATACATCTGAACATGTGTCCGGGCTTGAGGACTTTAAACAGACAAAGTGGATTGGAGCTATAAGGGGGTGTTCCACTAAGGTGGTTTTTTGAAAAAACTGGTTTTTCACGGTTTTTTATATGATGTATTGTGAGAGAATAACCTATCTCGGTGTTTGGAAAAAATGTTTTTTTGTTAGTGGAACACCCCATAAGGGTGGGAGATGCGGGCCGGGTATCTCGATGGTTTGACATCATTCCATTTTATTTCAGAGGCCGCTCCTCTTTTATTCTGGTCGAAACATGTTCTTGATAGATGTGCGAAATCGACGGGTATTATGAAATGTGATATTTTAATATCGCGATGGTTTTTTGCTTGATTCTAAAAAGCTGAATTTCATTTTGTGAACAAATTGAAAGATTTATTATCTTGTTACTAAGATCTTTTTATTACTTAGTAACTGAAAAGTATGGTTTACACTTTTTGCTCAGCGTTGAATAAATCCACGATTAGAATGTTTATAAGATATACGGTGTTTCATATGAGCTTTAGCTTATGGAGTTTCAAAAAATCATACTTTTCAGGTCCGCAACAATAGATGAATTATTTGGAGGATTGGCTCTGAGAGACTATATTGAAGAAATTAGTGCGGTTGTTTTAAGGATTTTAGACCCATTGTAATTTTTCGGTGCTTTGTTGTACTCCCTCCGTCCCTTTTTAAGTGATCCATATGGGGATGCGTGCAATTTCAAACCCTTAAAAAACATATTTTTCTATATAACTTTTTAATTTGGTGCAAAAAAATTTTATAAACGATTTCCGAAAGTACATTTTTAAACATCCGCAAAAATACACGTTTCCCAAGTGGATCACTTAAAAGGGGACGGAGGGAGTAACATTTTGAGGTTTTAGAAAATACCAGTGATTTTTGAGGTGTTTAAAAAATCGGGTCGTCACAACCAGTCTAGGCAACGCATGATACGACACATGCTTTCTCAGTATTGGTTTATTCCTTATATAAGCTTCTGGTTTAGTTTCTTGTACCTCTTGACGATTCTTTCTTTTGTTTCTAATGAAATGGTTAATTACCCAAAAAAAAAAATTTGTTAGTTGTCAAGGGTCACCTCCAAATAACTAGTTAGTAGGTTGAGGTCTCGTTCGTTAACGAAATTAACCAGATAAATCGCTCCACCAACTAAGAACAACCATGCACCAAGGGATATTCAGCGCAAACCCTTAGCATCACAACACCATTACCATGGCACCTCACACAAGAAGTGCTACTACATAAACTCATGACATTGTGATACCAACAGCAATGAGAAGGTGTCCTAGAATTAGGAATATTCTCATATTTCATTCAGAATTTAGCCTGAATTCTAAATGAAAAATGAGAAAATTCGATCAACCACTTACGCATATCTAATTGATCCAAAACCGTTCATGAATTTTAACATGATGTTTGGTCCCACAAGCCGTTGGTACAATTTCTGTGCGCCTACCTTCTGTACCCGTAGTCGGTTTCGAAAATGGCGATGGTTAAAGTTAAACAAATATATAAGGAGTGTTTGTTTGTTCTTAGGAAAAAAAAAAAAAAAAAAAACCTAAACTTTTTGTTGCAACTGAATTAATTACTATTCGAAACAATAATTATTTAAAAAGACAAAAAAATTCCCCCAGTCAATTTTTTATTTTCAAAATATTCCTTATGCGATGACGTCAACATACTTTTACATATTCCTTTTGATAGGTATCAACTATCTCCATAGAACCATAAGTTAAATACAACTGGGCCTTTGATCCAAGCCCATTATAAGAAAGATATAGCAATTTTCCGAATGTCGATCTGAGTTTATCTCGGAAATGGATCAGACAATTTTTTGAATACCAAGTTGGCCCATTAAACAACCATTTGACCTGTCCAATAAAAGTCCTAATCAAACACTGTGGCTAAAGAGGGGACCAATAGTATATGGTTTTGGGGCAGTGTCTCAACACCTTTATCCACCACATATTGTATTGTGTTTCACAGGAATATGTGATGAATAAGAGTGTTGGGAAACCACGTGGCGGAGCCCCAAGACCATAGAATAACTAGAGCATCTCTAGTGCACTACCTAAAAATTGTTTGCTAAAGTGTACATCTAAGCACATGTGGGACTCTATTTTGTGTGCTAAGAACTTAGTTAGCTAGTTAAGGAGAAATGCACTTTTATGAGACTCCCTAAAAATGTTCATTATCTTTTAGAGTAGGACCCATTTCAGTGGGCCCCTATAACAAAAAAATATGCCAACAACGGGTGAAGGGTGCTAAGTGGTCCCACAAAATTCTCCTCTTCGTCCCTTCTCTCTTTCTCTCTCCTTAAGTCTCTCCCCAAATTTAGGTAGTCATTTAAGGCACTTTACGTTGTGAGGGATGCCACCTAGGATTTTAGGGAGTCAATTTTTGTGTACTAGAAACCATTTGTTGAGTTTTTCTTAGGTAACTAATTAGAACACTTTAGAGAACTCTTTTAGGTAGTGCACTAAAGATGCCCTTAATCCAAAGATGATGCATGTAATAAAATTTACGTCACTACAGCAATAATTAACTTTTTTTGGTAGGCATTAGCAATAATTAACTTTGCTAATGATTTCTTAAAACATTACATCTTTGTTAATGATCACATGAACTAACTGCAATCATTCATTTTTTGTTGTTTCCTTTCCAAGTTTCCCTGGAAAAAGGGTGTTCCACACGGCAAAGTTGATGCGAAAAGCAACATTTGGATGCCTTTTGTTTTGCTCTTACTTTGTTGTGATGTCTTTGCTTTGGTTCCTTTTAATCTTTGTAATTTGTTTCCAAAGATTAATAAAAAAATTTGGTCTTAAAAAAAAAAAAAACAACATTTGGAAAATAGAGTCTTGGATTAGACATATATTTTTGTTTTTTGAGTCTTTCAATTGTGAGCCCACTGCGTACACGATGAGCACATAAAAAAATATATTAAAAAACACACATTTTAGTGCATTTTTTTTTACACTTTTCAATATACTTCCACTTACTTTTCAACATTTTTCACACATTTTAACACCTTTTTTACACCTTAACATAAGTTCACTGGGTCTATTTTAGCCCTTTCCTCTCTTTTTTTGGGAGGAAAACGATTAGACAATATTTCTTGGAAATTGCTAAAATAGACACAATTGGCTTGTGTTAAGGTTTAAAAAAATTGTTGAAATGTGTAAAAAATGCATAAAAAATATGTGTAAATATATCTAAAAGTGTAAAATGTGCAGCGGGGGTTTTTTATTTTTATTTTTTTGCACTTATTGTGTGCCCAGTGGGTTCATAATAGCAAGACCTTATTGCAAATTTCGATTCCACTATTTTTTACATTTTGCACATGTCTCCCAAACACTTTACAAATTCATAATTTATTCTAGTTAGTTCAAAAAGCCAAAAATGTAAAAAACAAAATGCAAAAAGTAAAAAATGAGGCTCCCAAACACCATCCATATAGTTCTAAACGAGATCGGTACATTCCAAACCTCTCCAATCCTTGGCCATTCCGTTCTATTGCTTAAATTGAATCTTGTTATACTGTATTTCTAAGGCAGCTGATAATACCAAAACCGATATTGTTCTTGTCAAAACAAAAAGTGTTCCTGCCAAAACACTAATTTCTCTGGCTTCTACAATGACTTGTATGCCCTTTACTATGTCAGTAACTTTCCATCTTAACCATCTTCCTTGTATATAACAAAACTTACCCTTCAATCTCTTATGGGTTATTCCGCTATTTTGTAATCTGAGTAGAGTGGTGCCAAAATAGAATGAATGAGGCCGTGACGGTAACAATTACTAAGAAATGAACTTTGAAAGACTGTTCTTTGGGGGTGTTCCACTAAGTCGGTTTTTTGGAAAAACTGGTTTTTCACGGTTTTTTATGTGATGTATTGTGAGAGAATGACATGTCTCGATTTTTGGGAAAACAGTTTTTTGTTAGTGGAACACCCCCAGTTTAGCACCACTCAAAAGAACATAATTACCTCCAGCAAATGAAATGAACTTCTGCTTTGTTATATCTTGTTTTGCACATGAAAATTACGTTAGGAAACCACATTGAGAATCTAGATTCAGGTCAACCTACCACTTCCGGTGGTGGTCTCAAAGGGGTCGGTTCTCATCTAATTTTCATTTCCCACCAGTCCCCTCTAGTTTTTCAATTTCTTTGGTCCATTCTTGATCCAGAAAAAATGACCGGAATAGTTCATTTGGTACATGACCGAATCGTGTTTGTGCAAAAAAAAATTAAAAATTTCAAACCATATTTTGCTTCTTCTTTTTCTTGCACAATCTTGATTCATTCATGTAGCAAACGAACTCCAATCGAACTGATTTTGGGTAACTTTCTCTTCTGAATGAGCTGTAAAAAAAATGAACGATTCAAATTATTTTTTTGGATTCGGAATTGACCTGAACAAAATCAAAAAATGGAGGTGACTAGAGGGAGAAAAATGGAACTGGATCTCAAATCATGAATTTGTTTGATTATTTCACCGTCCGTCCAAAAAAAAAAAAAAAAAAGGCCAAGCGTGGGTCACCTCTGCTACCATGTCTGTCCAGCCTGCATCCATTGATACAGCATGTTTTCTCATTGGTTGCTATTGATTTGGTTATAGTAGTTTATGTATAGTAAAGGACATATTAGTCATTGCATAATAAAAGTAAGAACAATTAGTGTTTTGATATGATTCATACGGACGTTTTTTTATTTTGGCTGGAACAGTATTGGTTTTGACATTATCAGTTGCCTTACATTTTGTTATGCATAAATTGATGGCCGAAAGCTAGTGGGTTGGTATGAGAGCTCCTTTGCTACCTGCAAATAAAATTCTTGACACTGGTTGGTCTGGTCAAATATCTTTCGACAATCAAGTTATGAGCGGATCTAAGTTGCCTAGGATGTGCTAGCTCGGCCATGACGAACTGAGGTTCGATTGGTCGAGTTAGAAGAGGTCGAAGTATGACTCATCACAACTATAAAAGAGATATTAAAAACGAGAATTACGGCTTTACAACTAGTCTTGCACCGTGCCATATTGAAAACACGACAAATACAACGGACTCGAAGGTGCAAGAAATACAATAAACTAAAAAAAAAATACAAGAATACAAAAAATGCAAAAATTAAAAAATAAATTTTTTTTTTAGTTGGAATTCACAAATCCGCTCATGTCGGTAAGTGAATCAAGATCTGGATCAAGTTAAAACTTGTTCCTGTCGCAATCGCAATCACCGTGGCCGTGACGCCTTATACTAACACAATCATAAACGTTGAAAGTTTGAATGGAATTGAACTTAAAATTAATATATCGAAGAGACGTGCTTAAAGTTGTTTATCAGTGCCCACCACACATAATTATTCGGCATTTCATATTTCTTCAGCAATGATAATTACAAGAACGGTCCTGATTCTATTGGAGCTGGAGGTGCTGCGCAGCGTGATGTGCAGCCCCGTGCACAGTCACACCAGCATCGTTCCGATGATCGAAGACGTGCACCAAGTAGAGCTTGTCGAGTACTACAAGTGTACCGAAAATCAATTCGATCGGATATCGATAAGTGCCTCATCGGAACACATATAACTTGAAAACAAATAAATCCTAATAGATCCGAAACACTGGATCAAAACCACCAAATCCATTTTTTCAAGTTATATCTATTTCTGTTCCGATGAGGCATTTAACGATATCCAATCGAATTGATTTTTAGAGCACTTGTTATACTCGACGAGCTCTACACGGTGGATGTCTCTGATCGTTGGAACGATGCTAGCGCGACCATGCATGGGGCTGCACAACATGCTGCTTAGCACTTCCCCCGAATCCCAATTGTCAGCCCAGTTAAGGCCAAAAAAAAAACCTACTTGAGTATATTTTTTCATTTTTCTATGCACTTTCAACGTTGTTATGAATTTTCAATATATTTCAATACACTTTTTAAAAGTTAATAGCCCAGTGAACTGATTTTAAGATTTTCCTTACAAGAATGCTTGCGTACTCGATAAGATTCCAAAACGTTACCCATACTTCAAACCGCAATAAATTATTCCCCCGTCGAGTTGATTTTTGTAACCAGCTTCCCTAGTCAATGCATGTCACGGTCTCTATTAAAATTTGAAAAGTCGAAAGCCGGCCCTAAAAATAGAGTAGTGGATTAGTCCAGATTTGGTTACCATAGCCCTGTTCAGTTAGGGGGTTTAGTTTTGTTTTAGTTTTGTTGACATTATCATTTTTCTCATTTCTCTCTCTACCTTTATTCACTCATTACACCTGCTTACATCATCAAAACTAAACTAAACTACAAACCAAACACAACCCATATAGTTTTTTGTCTTTCTGGGTTGTTCTCGGACCTATTAAAACTGTTCATTTTTTTAGGTTTCGCTTTATAATCAGGTATTCGGGTCAGTTTTAGACTCGTTTAGCGAATGAGCTCGGTAAAGCTCGGCTCAGTTTGCAAGAACTTGGCTGGTTTATATAGGTTCGGCTCATTTAAGAAGGCTGTCGTTTAGTAAATTACGTTGACTCGGCTCATTTAAGCTCAATATTTGGTTCGTTTACACCCCTAATCATGAGTCAACCAAACCAGTTGGAGAAAATTAAACTGAATTAGACGGCTTTATCGTGTCAACAGGGTTGTTCTAATGTCATTGGCTTAAAAAAAATTTGGTTGTCCTTATTTAATTTTTTTTATTGTTAATTTTGCGTCAAACTTTTGGTTACCTCTATTATTAAGCCACTTTTATCTAGCCATATATACACTTCGTTGAGGATCTGTTGGTACTAGGATAGTCTCATTTTTACTCCACTCTTAGGGGGTGTTTGAGAGCCTACTTTTCAGCTTTTTATTTTCAACGTTTTGGATTATGGTCAGAATGTGTTTTGAATCTGGGAGGAGTGTTTGGGAGAAATGTGCATAATACATTTTGCAACAGGAGTAGTGTCTGGGAGATTAATAATGAAAATGAGTTATGGATGTTTACCGTTTTGCCCTTGTTTATTTATTATGGTATTAAAATGTGTATGAATATTGCTTTAACAATTTTTTTAAGTTATATTGTGAAATATTTTTTGTTCTTACTTAATTTAAAGTCTCCAACTATGTTGATATTTTTTGGGTGATAGGAAGAAATACTGATAAAGTAAAATAACCACGTGGAATACTAACTAATGTTTTTTTTTTTTTTGCAAAATGTTTTTTGTTCTTCTTTATTTTTAATAATCGAAAATCTCAAAGTATGGTTTTTTGTACTTAATAAAGATTAAGTAAAATGGAACTAGTTGTCAAAAAAGAAAAAAGACATCGACCATCATTAATACAAATATATATATAATGTACAAACTAAAAATAAAAAAATAAACAAGTGATACAACTTTGTTTGGTTGATAGTTTTGAGAAGAATATTTTGAGAAATATTTTTGAGATAGTATTTGGATGGGTTTTTGGAAAAAATAATAATTAGAGAGACATAGAGAGAGAGAGAGAGAGAGAGAGAGAGAGAGAGAGAGAAATGAGAATAATGATTGGAGAGAGGGTTATGAGTAGAGAGAAAAATATGATTAATGATTGGAGATATAAGAGATGGGGAAAAAATCTTTTTGAAATTTTTTTTGGAAATGCGAAGTGAACACAGAAATCTCTGTGTATTCTGTTGTGATGGAGAACAAAAGGGGAATGTGAGGATAAGGTAAACTTAGGGGAGGGTAGAACGGTAATCTAACATTAGAGGGGAAAAGTATAATGCAGAATGAGAAGTGAAGAGCTCCTAAGGAGCTCTTTTTCACTTTTGGCCTGCAAAGTGAAAATCTGATAAGTCATTCTGCCATAATGTGTTTTTGCATTTGGCTCCCAAACACCTAAAAGCTCAAAAGCAGAAGTTGAAAATGCAAAAACTAAGGGGGTGTTTGGGAGCCTATTTTTCAGTTTTTCATTTAATTTTCAACTTTTTGGCTTTTTGGCTTTTTAAATTATGGTCAGAATGAGTTTTGAATATGAGAGGAGTGTTTGAGAGAAATGTGCATAATGTATTTTATAAAAGTAGTAGTGTTTGGGAGAAGAATGATGAAAATGAGTTATGTATTATTTTTTCCCATTTTGCCCTTGTTTCTAAATTATGTTATAAAATATATTTTGATCGTCCCTTTTTAAAAAAATAAACAGGAGTCTGATGCTTCACCACTCCAAAGTCCAAACCAAGCTTCTCTCTCTCTCTCTCTCTCTCTCTCTCTCTCTCTCTCTCTCACACACACACACACACACACACACACACACACATACACTCTTTACCAATTTGCTACAGTGTCATCTTCTCCAAAGCCTCAAATTGAAAACCCAACACCTCAAGTTCAAATCATCAGTAAAAATCAAGACCAAAAATTTGTGCAAGAAAGAAGAAAAGGCCAATCTGAGATTCCCAAAGAGAATCTAGTTCGTCTTTCAATTCCTCATCGTCTAGATCTGAAGTTTTTTTCGAAGTAGCTCCAACCAGTGTGGAGAAATATCATGGGTCTCCTGCCGTTCGGTGTGCGTGGTGGTAAAAGTGAACCCAGAAATAACGTAAAAAAAAGGGGTAGAGATTGGAGAGAAAAATTGAGGGAAATGAAAAATGAGAATGAGAAATCAAAAGGAGGTCAGGAGCTGATTCTGGCTTTTGGTCCAGAAAGTGAAAACTGAAGAACTCGTTTTGAGAGAATGGGTTCTCTCTCAAGGCGCCCAAACAGCCATAAGTTGAAAACAAGAATGGAAAAATGGGAAAATCAGGCACCCAAACACCCTCTAAGTAGCCAAACACCCTCTTAACCGATGTGGGATACTAACTCCAGGTTGCATCTTTCTTGAAGAAATTCCTCCTCTCTCTCCAAAATAATGAGCCATATATGTACCTTTCAAACATTAATTTACCATATGTGTGTGTGTGCGCTTTTTTATATTGTGATTTAATTAGCATAATTTATTCTACTAATAGGTTTATACTATAATTATGAGATTACGGTTCAATCTTGCTTCAACCGCGATTGAACTGGTAACCCGTCCACTCGGTTTCTTTTTTTGGATCAAGTGCTGACCAACTCACCTAAAAGCAATTGCTCTTAGGGGAAGACACAACTTAATCTTAAAGGGCAGCGCAAGACCTACGCGCACTTAGCGGCAGACGAACATGAGATGCCTCGCATTGTTGTCTGTAATAGAGGTTCTTGGTTGAGTCAATATTAGAGGAGAATAATGAATGAGCTGGAGAGTTAAAAACAACCAACGGTAGAGATGAGGGAAATAGAGTGATCTAAAGGAAGGGTGAAGAAAAGAGAAGGTGTGTACAGAAAATACAAAAGCAGTGGAGCTCTAAAGCTAATCCATTGGATACCCAAGTGATCTATAGAATAGGATTATATCATTAGAGAGAATGTTCTTCTCTCCAAATCTGTGACTGCATACTCTCTCTCTCTCTCTAGAATGACACACTCTATCAATGAAATCAGCTCTGGGAATTGTGAAGGGAATGTCTCATATATATAGGCCCCCGGGACCAATGATTAGGCGCCAGACTGCCTCCCTATATTATGAGCACACATGCTCTTTCCGTACACCCTGACCGCACAGGGGACGTCACCCACCGCGGGGTTGACCCCGACGGGTACTCTGGCGTCGTACTCCATTTGTGCAGAGAACCTCTTTTTCTTTTGTAGCCACCAAACCACTAAATCCCCTTCTATTCTTGTTAGGGCAAGGTCATGACATGTTCAATCCTACCTGTACTGCAGCCAAGACTCAGAGAGCCCCTCAGGTCCTTCATGCGTTTTCCTGGGCCATAATTAACTTGTTCCTTGCATTTTTGCCCGTCTCTCTAGATCGCACTAGTTGTGTTGCATGGGCTTTTATCCATGTTCGAATGGCCCATGACTATATGTGAGTATCCTTTTAATGGGTCTCTAAAAGAACGCGAACTGGGCTATTAATGGGGGGTTCCGAGCTAGTGCCATACATGCGGGGTGACCCGCGCACCCTCGCCAATTTTGTGCTACCTAGGGGACACTTGTCACTTCATGAGTGACAGGTCAACATCCTTCTAAATGCTAACCTTCCCTACACTTTCCATACAACATCGACGAATCGAGGCAGTTAGTCATTCCTACGCATGCCTTGCGCATGCAAAGGGTACCTCGGTTACAAGGTAAATGCTTACCTCTATAAACCCAACGATCTCCCCCAATCACCAGCCTAGGACTCAAAGTTTCAAACCCATAACCTCGCTCCGATACCACTTGTTAAATTGGGTGCTAACTTACTCACCTAAAATCAATTACTGTTAAGGAAAGACACAACTTAATCTTAAAAGGCAACGCAGAGCCTTGCACTTTGTAGCAAGAAGACATGAGCGCTTCCCATCTTGCGGATGGAGGTGGTTAGTCATCCTTATGCTTGGCCCGAGCCAGCAGGGGCACCTCGAGTACAAGGTAGATACTGATCCCCATAAAGCCAACACCTTTTTTTCAGTTCGCTCACGAGTCCGATTTTTAAAATATTGTTTGGGGTTCATTTTTAAAGTTAGTTGAGACCATCAACGCTACTCAAATTTTAAATTGATCGAATAACAGTTCGCATATGATCATCACAAACTTTATCTGACATGACATAAATGAGTTTGATCAAAAAAGATTTCACATGTTTTATTGTCTCAATAGCTTTAAAATTGCACGATTTCAACCGCTCAAAATTAATTCGGGAAGGACCCAACAGGCCAACACAATCACCATCCAGTGCCTTAGAATACAACTAAAGTCTAAAAGCAAAACGAATGGAACATAAAAAAACCGTGTTTCTACATCGACCCGTCCCCTCTCCACCGATTTGCACGTCAACAATCCTGCGTGTGGTTTCTATATTTGTTTCACCAATCACTATTTCTATTGTCTGTTCATAGTTCATACACGTCATGTAATGAGGCAAAAGTGACTTATCTCTAAAAATTCTCCTTTTCTGATAATAAAAAAAACTATGAATCTTACTTATTTGGATTCAAAATTAGGTATTTTACCCATTGGGGAACTTGTTTTGATTAAAAAAACAAAAGAATAAAATTTATGGGTAACTATTTATTTTTACTATATGAAAGAACCGTCCTTTTCTTCTTCTTTTTTTTGGGTGAAAGATAGATACTAATATGATTGCTTTTGGGTCAAAAAAAATAGAATTAAGAGTTTTTCATTATTTATTTTAATGTTTATTTGTTAAACAGTAAGAGAATACAAATATGAATTACATCAAACTGAAAACGCCCACACGCAAATTGGGAGATTTGAAACAAAGTCCACAATCACTATAAAACCAACCCTAATAGCCCTAATAAGGGGAGAAATGCCCTTACAAATATAAGGAGAATAACACACGCAAATGAGGAGATTCGACCTTTTGACTTCTTAATGAGATGTAGGAGTCCTAGCCAATTGAGTTAGCTCCAATTGGGTATTTTATTTATTTTAAAAAAATTAACGTTAAAATGGGTGAATTTGTCAATATAAGTCACTCTTGCTTAATTACATCGCGTGTTTGGTTGAGCAACTGTTGGTTTGGGGTCGTCAAATTGAATATTTAAACCGCAAAGAGTTTATTGTTATTTGTCATTCGTGTGGGAGGTATATGTCATTAAGGGAAGTGGTGTCTGTGAAATTTATCCTTTATGAAAAGACTCCACCCGTAGGAGTCTAATTTCACAGTCTTTAACAAGTCCGGGTGATCGATTAAACTTAGTTTTTCATTTGCTAAAATCTAACATTTGATAGATCATCTCGGTAATCAATCACCCGGACTTGTTAAAGACTGTGAAATTAGACTTTTATTGGTTACCGAGATGATCGATTAAGCTTAGTTTTCCATTTGCTAAAATTTAACATTTAATTGATCACCGAAATGATCGATTAAGGTTAGTTTTCCATTTGCTAAAATCTAACATTTAATCGATCATCTCGGTAATCAATCACCCGGACTTGTTTAAAGATTGTGAAATTAGACTCTTATTGGTGGAGTCTTTTCATAAAGGGTGAATTTCACAGACACCACATGAGGTTTAAGATGCGATTGTTCTTTGGCAGGTCTGATTTTGAACTTTAGAGAAGCAGAATCCTTTGGTTGTGTTTGGTTAGATAGTTTAGTTTAGTTTTGATTATGTCATAAGGTGTAATGAGTGGAGAGAGATAGAGAGAGAAATGAGGAAAATGATGATGTCATCAAAACTAAAACTAAAACTAAACTGGGAAACGAACAGGGAACATCAAACACAAAAATCCAAAAGCTATGAGAAAATACAAAATGAATGGAGTACAACCTAAATGAAAGAGGAGGCCTTGTCGTTTTGGGTTTCAAAACCCGATTTTTTCAATTATTTTTCAATCATGACCTTTATTTTTAAATATTATTCTCATTTTTATCTCTATCTCTCTAATCATTAATCTCTATTTTTAATTATTATCTCTATTTTTTCCTCGAATTATTATTAAAAATCAAAACCCAAACCAAACACAACCGGAATGTCGCAAAAAAAATATATTTTTGGTGGCAGAACCAAACAATTTACCCGTGGAGCTGGGTGGAGAAATCCACGTCTCCATCATGCTGAAGTTTAATCCCGGTGCAGTAACGCCACCATTGCTATTAAGGGGGAGTTCTTGAATGAATTTTATGAGATAAAATGGGAAAGTTGATTTTAGTTGGTGTTTTATGGAGGGGTAATAAAATCACCTTGTTTTCCAATAGATTAGGATTTAGGAGATTTTCCCACCTAGTCAGACAAAGTCTGACCCATCTCAATGTCGGGGCTAAATGTCCTTTCATTACCCTCTTTTCTATTTTTTTTTTCTTTTTTTCAATCTTCATTGTACATGGGAGAAGAGAGAATGAGACTCGATTTCGGGATGTAATGTGAGGCATCCAAGAGCTCGACCGCATGAGCTAGCCACACTTGCCCTCTTTTCTATTCTCTCCATCCTGTTTTGTTTTTCAATTATTGTATTTTTTATTTTTTTTTGAATGGCTGTTTTTCTATTATTCATTTTGTCTCTGTGTCTATTGTCTATATTTTCCAAAGCGAATATTAAAAAATATGCAATACGGATCTTAGTTGATATATTTTCATTCCGTTCTACTATACAAAGTTTTAAAATCACAGTATACATTATAGATTGAAAGATATAAGTAATAGACACAAAAGAAACAAAAGGAATAATGGACAAAAAAATTGGGGCGGAGGGAGTACATTTCAAGAGCTTCATTTGTAGGTCTTAATAAATAATTATTCTTTCCGTCCCATTTTAAATGATCCCCACGAGAGACTGTGGAACTTTGACCTTAAAAAATAAAATACTTTCGGCATTAATTTATAAATTTTTTTTGCACCATTCAAAAAATCTCAGGGAGTATTTTCAAACAGTGTAAAAAAAGGTTGAAAATATATTTTCAAAAATAATTTATTTTTAAAAAGTCCAAATTTCACGATATTTAAAATGGGACCGAGAAAGCATTTTTTTTTTTTTTTGGAACCAAGAAAGCATATTAAGCATTAACTAGAAGGAGGATTACAAAGACGACTCCATGCAAGATTGTGAGCATTTCTCACCTCTTGACAGGTGGTCTTAACTACAGTTGCAAACTCAACCATTTCGTGATATCGAGAATATCGATTAATACACTTCTAACCAAAATATAAGCTTTAGCTATACAACATAAGGCATTAGAAGGAGACGGGGTTGCTGTTTTGCAGCCCCCGTACAACAGCTGTTGTGCACTATTTGAGTCGTTCGTTACTCGGATGGACAGCCCAGATTTCACCTCAGCACCTTTGCATCCGAACCGTTCGTTGTCGTGCGTGCAAGATGAAATCTGGGCCGTCCATCCGAGTAACAGACGGCTCAGATGATGCACAACAGCTGCTGTGCGGGGGCTCCACAGCAGCCACCTCAAGGCGAAAGTTTCATATTTATTCTTTGCGTTGATCAACGAAAATGACTGATACTTACCGTAATCTCTTTTGTGATACTAATCTTTTAAGGAAAAATCTTCATTTCCAATGTCATACAGTATTTTCTTATCTTGTTATCCTTTTAAGGCTTCCTTGGGTGGATACG
The DNA here is from genome assembly GCA_963854785.1 of Vaccinium vitis-idaea. NCBI lineage: Eukaryota > Viridiplantae > Streptophyta > Magnoliopsida > Ericales > Ericaceae > Vaccinium > Vaccinium vitis-idaea. The sequence goes on from OY978224.1 coordinate 27,617,416, forward strand.
GGATGGGCTTTGGATGGATATAATAGTAAGGGAAGATATTGAAGTTAATTTGGATGTGTCATGAATTAAACGGGTACCTAAAGAGATATAATTTTATTATAATTTTCTTCCTGTGCAAAGCATGTGTAATTTAACCGGTTTTATAATTATGTGTACACACATTTAACTGTGTATACAAAATTCAGCCCGTGCATAGAGCACAGGTTTTTTGCTAGTATTATTGCAGGGTGAGTTTTCGCGAGGAGGGCCGTGGGCATGACAAGTGGCAATGATTTTATTTTTAATTTTTTTTCATTCTTTGATTTCAAAACTAAAAAAAAAATCTAGAGTATTTGAAAAATGGTAACAATTCATAAATTTGAGTATCTTAAAGGAAATAGTTGATTGGTTAATTTCAAATTTGATAGAGAATTGGATAATTTTGGAAAGCTCTCAAGCTAAGATAATAAACGAAATCAATCAGTTATTTTAATTCCAAAGACACATTTGTTGGCCGGAGATAAATGGATGGGATATGAAACCATTGGAATATTGCTGAGGATATCAATGGATGGGAAAAATTCATATCCGGTATTTGTGTTCAACGGGATAAAGCCATTGGAAAACACTTTTTTCTTATTTGAGCCATTGGGAAACCAATATCCCATCCAAACACCAAACACCACCCCCCCCCCCCCCGGATTTTATATCCCGTACGGATTGGGATAAAAAATTTCATGGGATTTCAAATCTCATCTAAAATAAGGGAAACAAACATGAGATTTTGGATTTCACTCCATCCCATCTCCATATCCCACCCCTAAATCCCACCAATCAAACGTGGCATAAGCGTACGTGTGCATTTTGCACAAACAGTGCATGTTGTGCATCTTAACTGCCGAACCGGTCAATGAGTTTTTAAAATCCGAGACGTTGATTTGTTGAAATGAACGATTAAAAAACTTGTTCGTGTATTTTGTATTTGTGTACGCGATATCCCATTAACATAAATTTCGGTTTGCCTACTATTCTCAGCGAAGCGCTTGTGCCTGTCCACGGAGGTTATGCTTTTAGCCGTCCGGTGGTTAAGAATTTGGGCCACATTGGTAACGTTATTTATGTTAGTCGATTAATTATTACCACATTAACTCGAACCTGGGTCGGTTCAAGTTTTATTATTCGTCCAGATTTATGAATCCCATAACACCTTGCTGATTAGTCTTTTCGTTAAATTGTTTTTTCTTCCAAACGAAAAAGAAAAAGAAAAAGGAAAACGAACAAATATCTCGTTAACCCCATGACTTCTGACCTTCCAGTACTCCTACGTATATCTAGAAATTTTGTTCCTAATCAAAAAACAGGGAAAAAAAAAATTAACGAACTTTACAATCTGCTTTTTTCTTCTTCACATATTAACTAATTAGCATAAGACCCGAACGCCAGATCCGAATAATCGAACAGCCCGTCTAGCGCCACATACTCGCCGTTGTTAAGGCCACCGCCGGTAAAGTTAACGTCGTCACCACCGATTCCAAACTCAAACGAGTCGTAACTCGAGATCTGTTCGTCAAACCTCCACAGCTCACTGAGTTCACAAGACGCGTCCGACTCAACCCGGATCAACTCGGCCACCTCGCTGGGCGACTCAGTAGTCGACGGAGGGAGACCGAGCTCGTCGTCGGAGGCTTCCAGAAGGTACCCTAGGTCCGGCTGAGACTGGCCAGAATCAGAGGTTAGGTCCACCACCGCCGACGCCGGCGGCGGAGTAGGCGGCGTGGACGAGATCTCCTCCTCGAAACTCTTCATGAACGAGTCCAGATCCTGACTTGTCGTGCACAGATCTGAGTCGTCGAGGTTACCGAGGAGGTCGTCCCTGAGTCTCTTCACCTCGGGTGAGTCTGACTCGGGCTCGTCCGAGTCGTCTCGAACTCGCTTCTTGTTACTGAGTTGTTCTTCCATCGATTAAAAAAAAAAAGTGGAGCGAGGGTTAAATGTTGAGAGAGAGAGAGAGAGAGAGAGAGAGAGATGGAAAAAAGAATTCAAAGAGAGACGGAGAGAGAGAGAGAGAGAGGTGCAAAGGTAGGGGGTTCAAGAGAGAGAAACGGAAGGGGGCAGATGTGATGAAGTGGCGTGGAGATACAAAGGATTATATAATGGAGACAAGATAGGAGAGAGAAAGGAAGGAGAAGAGGAGAGAGAGAGAGAGAGAGAGAGAGAAGATGATGATGAAAGAGACGGAGGGGCGTGGGAACGAATACTTTGGCCATCCATCACGGATATTGCCACTTTTTCCTTTCCGTTTCTTTAACGTGTCTGTTTTTTTTTTTTTTTTTTCGGTCTTGATAATCTCCGCCTAACAAGAGAAAAATATTATGCGTATAATGATAAATTATTGTTGAATTATACATAAATTTTACGAATATCAATATACTTTCACAGATTTTGACATATTCTTTTCGAATATTTATACAATTTTCTCGTTATTATCCTCCACCGTTTGAGTTTGAGATGGGATGAGGTTAGCTTTTTCCGTTTTTTAAATCTTAGATTTTATTAATGGTATTAAACTCGTTTGAATACTTCGTTTCAAATCCGGGACAGTTTCGTGAGGATGGCCCACAGATTCAGTCAATCAAAGGACCTGTCTCGCTGTCTGTTGTACTTTTCTGGCACTCCTTTCATCTCGGCTCGGCTTTACCGCCCAATCTTTCGTTTCAATAATGCAAAGGAGCCGTTAAAAACAAAAAAACAAAAACTACTGAACGACCGAAAATGCACGCCGCGTCTGCGAGTCTATTTTTAGGGTTTTGTTTTAGGTCTCATACGGATAATTTATTTAAATTGCTTAAAAAATTCATAATTTTTTTAATAGCCCTGAATGAAAAAAAAAAAACTCAAATAAATTTGAGATGATAAGTCAAAGAAACTAATCAACCAACTTAGATTACAATTAGCTTGTTATCTGTTCAAAAGTTGCCAAGTATTTAACGATTTTGCTATACATCAATAATAAAAATAACTTTTGTGTTATTTTTCCAAAATTCAACTATGTTAAAGCTAGATTTATAGTACAATTATAAAACATATTTTGAGATGTCCAAATCTAGTTATAATAGTATTGCGTGTCCAATAGATCAAAAGGGCCGGAAATAAATTGAAGATTTATAGTAGTTCTTATTTTGAAGTAAAATTTCCGGGAATATATATAAACTTAAGAGCAATACCATAATGTGTATAGTTATGCAGATAACATACTGATCTGGGTTCTATATAATTGGTAATATTATAAATAAATGCTTTACAGTCACTAGTTATAAAGTGTCGCCTTCAATTTCAAAAAATAAAAAATAAATAAAAAGAGGAGGAGGAGGAGGAGGAGGAGAAGAAGAAGACTGTCACCTTCAAATGCTAACTTTTGTGTGTTAATTTTGGTAGATAATGGTAGCAAACTTGTTCTAATATGAACCATTAATTAACAAGTTAAATTTCTCATATGTAAAATTTCATGCCAGGATTCAAAGGATGAGTTTGGTCGTCAAAGCTATTTCATGCTAACTTTTGTGTGACCCATATCTCATGACATTTGCGTCTTGAATTTAGACCCTGTTTCACTAATTAAAAAAAAAATTCCTAAAATCATGATAGATTGTTCCCTCACAATACATCACATAAAAAATCGTGAAAAACAAGTTTTTATTTTAAAAACGGGCTTAGTGGAACACCCTTTTAGAATTTCCGATAATAGACGATCGAATTACTCCGTCAAAATTAATTGAGATATAATACAATACATGAATGAAAAAAAAATTCTATGCCGGAAAAGTATACCCAGAACGTTTGAGCTTTGTTTGTTTTGGGTTTTAAGACCTGGTTTTCACAATTATTATCCAATTATTACTCATATTTTCAAATAGGGTCATGCTAACGGGTGTCATAGTGCACCCGTTAAGCGTACTAAAAGTACACTTTTGTGGGTTCCACTGGTACAAAAAAAATACACTTTAAAAGTACAATTGTACGTTAAAGTACACTTAAAGATGTACTTTAAAGTACAAATGTACTTTTAAATTGTATTTTTTGTACTCTTAATGGGTGCACTATGGCACCCGTTAGCATTACCCTTTCAAATATTATTCTCATTTTTCTCTCTATCTTTAACCCTTATTTTCAATTATTATCCCTATTTTTCTCACTCATCATTACCTAAAACCCAAATCAAACATTGAACCACTTAAAAACAAACCGGCCGAGTTCTAAAACGATAATGAAACGGTGGGATTTTGGTTCAAGCATTTCTAACCGTCCGATCGAGCTAATTTTTGGTGGGGCCCCTCGGAATTTTTTTTTAAGAACAATGAACGGTTCGGATCACTCGTGTGGGACCCAAGAGTGGGTCCCCGAGAGGGCTCGGTACATTTTGGCCTTGTTTGGTTTGGTTTCCAAAAACCGGTTTTCTCAATTATTATCCTTATTTTTAAATATTATTTTTATTTTTCTCTCTATCTGTCTCCAATCATTAGTACCTATTTTTTAATTATTATACCTATTTCTCCCTCTAATCATTACAAAAACCAAAACTCAAAACCAAACCACGGTGTCGGCGCACGCAACTGGTAACGAGCCGAATAGCCGAGCCGCCGAAGCCAGTTTCCAGAATATGAAGGCCAATGCTGAAAAGTGAAAACTAACCACATGGGTGGGTTAACATAACCATACTTTGCCGCTGATTCCATGGCCTACAGTTAGATGTCGTGTCGCTGTCATCGAAATCCGAGGGGGAAAAAAAAAAACAAAATTGTTGTCAAGAACACAAGACCTGACCCCCTTGCACGCCTCCACGTCGTCTTTTACTTTGTCAGAAAATTGTTTTATTTTCGCGCTAAAAACTGCTGGACGCTTCCTCCGTCTGTCTTTATCGATAATTCTGCCGACCAAAAAGACCGTGAAACATCAGTTAATTCTAAAAACACTTTTAGTGGATTATTCCCTAAGTTTTTAGAACGCTGCTATAGGAACCGACCACCATGCACCGACGGCGACGGTGTACCGACAGCGTCGGTGCCGCCGTTGTGGGCCCCAAACGATCGATCCGAGCCGTTCATCGTTCTCAGAATCAAATTCCGAGTGGGCCTACGCGGAAATCGAGGCAATCGGACGGCTGTATGAGCTCGATCCAAAATCACCCCCATTTCATTCGAAAACTCGGAATTTGATTCTGAGAACGATGAACGGCTCGGATCGATCGTTTGGGGCCCACAACGGGGGCACCGACGCCGTCGGTGCATGGTGGTCGGTTCCCATATCTTTACCGAAGTTTTTATTTCTTAAACTTTGGTCTCTTTGGGTAAAAAACCGGTTTTTGGTTTTTTGGTTTTTCTATTTTGTCCTTATTCAAAAAAAATTGCATTCGTTAGTTTTGTATCAAGATTTTGTGGTTTATGGATATCTCTCGACGAGACGAATCTAACAAGTATAAATTTATGGTCAAAACTCAAATTTTTTTGAATAAATATTTTGGCTTTATTCAAAAAAAAAATTGGTTTGACAGTAAATTTATACTTATTAGATTCGTCTCGTCGAAAGGGATCCAGAAACCACAAAATTTTCATGCAAAAAAAAATTGAATTAGGACAAATGAAAAAATCAAAAACCAGTTTTGTAATATAACATAACTAATCAAGAATTATCAAATAAAATTTGTGTTGCTTATTTTATTTATAAAATAGATCAACAAAGGCGGACCGAGGGTGTATAAGAAGTTTGGACTTCTATCCTTATAAGAAGTTCGAGCACTTTCAACCGTCTGATTGAGCTAAAATTTCTTGGGGCCCCTCGGAAAAATGGTTTAAGAACAATGAACGGTTCGGATCACTCGTATGAGACCCAAAAGTAATCCGTTATGTAATGGGCATCTAGATGGATTGATGCGGTTTCCGAGGTGGGTCCACATGGAAAGTGGTTGGAGTATGGGATAGTACAATTAAAACCGGTCACATGATGCAGCGTCAGGGAAAGGGCGGTTTCGGTACCTTATTAAATGAATGGGCTCTACTCCCTGCCAAAAGTTATTTAATTTGTTTTTCACGAGATGATCTGGAAAGAGTTCAGCTCCCCTTTGCACACCAAAATTTTGAAAGAAAATTCTAAAATCAGATCACTAAACTATTGTCCAAGTTTAAAAAGTGTATAAAAATATTGTGTGAAATAGACGGACCCAATTTACGGTAACCTTATAGAAAAAAAGTTGGATGCAAATAGGGTACAGCTGAAGTCATGTCCGAACATGCATATCAGTCATTCAAAAATATTTTAGACGGCTCAGATTTTTCTCTCTCCCTCTCTCTCATTTTTCTCTTTCGACAATCCGAGCCGTCCAAAAATGCCGACATGCGCGCCGCCACATGATAACCAACCGGCACCCAAGTTTTTCTCATTGTTTCCAAATACAAGCGGGCCCACCTCAAAGATAATCTATCCTTTAGTATTTTTTTACAATTAATTTTTATGCTTTAAAAAATTAGCTCATTCGGATATTGGTATAGAATATGATAATCTCAGCAGAAATGGTGGAGAATAATAAATAAAAAATGAATAGATATTTCAAAAAGTTTATTAATATCCGAGAAAAATATATGGTACAAATGTGGTGTACCCATATCTTTTTCCCTGTTATCACGTGCTTGAGTACACCACACGTGTACCCCAAAAGCACACTCAGGCAAACGAGGAGAAGCCCAATGTGGAGCTCGCTCAAAAAATAGGTCTTTCCTCATTTGCCACCTTTGGGTGGTGTGCATTTGGGGTGCATATGTGGTGTACCCATAGCATTGTCGTGATAACAGTATACGCCCCCCGAGAATGACAACTACAAAGGTCCAATTGGCTTCTCAACTCGTGAGAAGCCCTACTCCCCACGGTTCTACCCAGTAGGTCAGAATTTACGCTAACTTGTAGTACTGTTTTCCTGTAACTTGTACTACTCTTATTCGTACTGGTTAAGGGGAAATGACGTAATTTCCCTTTTGTTAAATTCGCGATATATTATTTGAATTGAATTAGTTATGCATGTCGAAAGTCTAACAATAAGAAATTATGGGTAATAACAAAAAAAATTCATTTAAGACGAGTCAAAAAAATATATAGTATCAAACAATCGTTTTTTGTCTAAAGTATTGTTTTCTATGAATTTTTTTCAATTTCAGTCTACATTTTTATAGTTTTCTAATTTCTTTAAAACCAAAAAAGTCATGTAGACAAAAAGACAAAAAGAAATGGATCCTTACCACAAATACTTACATACTGTTTGTAGGGCCTACACTAATGTGAGTGATTTTGTATATATTTGTGATAGTAGAACAACTATTTTTTTTATATGTACTATATTTCTTTTTGGTAAGTCCTACAACCAAACCCAATTAAGATTCAAAAAGTGTGTTTTAAAAAGTATATTAGAGTGTGTGAAAAATTATTGAAAATTTCAAAATTGTATTGAAGTGTGTATTTTGTGAGCTTACACCCCTTTGGATTGCGAGAGTTCGACAGAGAATAAAGGAAATGAGAGGAAATGGAATTTGTCGCACATTTGGATGATCCAAGAGGTGAGAGAGGGTGAGAGAACAGAACCTCTCAAGCGCCCAGTTTCCTTTTACGCCAAAAGTGGCGCGATTCCGCGAGAAACGGATCGTCGTCGACTTCTGACAACAACTGCGGTCCACCCACTCATCGGATCGTCATTGTACTTGCACAGTTGTCTTCGTCTCGTCAAAATGAAGCTAGATCTGTGATCAAAACTAAGTTTTGAAACTTTGATTTGGTCGCCGGAGATCACTTGGTCATCGGAATCGGGGGGAGAGAGTTTGATTTCTCAGGGTTGTTTGGATGAGAGGGTGAGAAACACTCCCTTTCCTTTTCTTTTCTCATTAGTAAGGGAGATCACTCTCCCTTCTTCTCTTTTCTCCTCTCACCAGGCCAAAGGGGCTATTATTCATAACTCAACTGGTCTGTCAATAGAATGGTTTTTTTTTTTTTGGTACCAAAAAAAAAAAAATGATAATATTTATTCATTTTTTTAGTATTACAAAAAGTTGCTTATTCCTTAGTTAAATAACGAGGTTTGCTATGCGTCTTGATTTGTGCAAACATATCGCGCACAGATCGTTTTATGGAGTCCGCAATGGGATTTCATACAAATAATCCAAGCCGTTCAATAATTTTAAAATACTTTTTCGAGTGGCCCCTTAAAAAATCAGCTCAATCAAATACTAACTCTTAGTCATTGATCCAAACATTCAATTTTTAATTCGGTGTTAGGAGTTCTCAAAATGGAAGATTGAAAAAAAAAAAAAAAAAGGGTGGGGATGGACAAATTTGTACCGTAAGTTAGCTCGATATTTATGAAATCTTTTAATGTTTCCTGAGTAAGGAGGTAAGAAACATTGGATCCTCTCTTATACTGTGAAGAAGAATAAAATAAAGAAGCATTGGATCCTCCTGGCTCTTGTAGTTTGCTCTTTTTTTTGTACAACCTACAGTGGTGATGCGAACGGCGAACGGTTCATTAAAGAATAGCATTCATCATAACCGTTGGAATGCCACTACATATATAGACAGTTAGATTGTGAATGGGATGACCGATGGAGCTCATTATACTCAGTGTAATGAACTCCCTCGTTACACGCCCCTGGAAGAAATAACAATGGTACTTTAAATGCTTCCTCTGTCACATTTTTGTCTGTCCTATTTTTTTTGTTGCAAGACAAGTCATTCTGATCTCTAAATATAATGGTCCGGTTCGGTTAGGGTGTTTAGTTTTGTTGACATCATCATTTTTCTCATTTCTCTCTCTATCTCTCTCCACTCATTACACATGCTTACATCATCAAAATTAAACTAAACTACAAACCAAACACAACCAATCTATTTATGAGATAATTATATTTTGAAAATTTTCACTGTTCAAAGGATTTCAATGAGCACTTTTGAATGGCAAATATTTTATGAAAAACAATAAATTATTCTCAACACTTCACAAACACTTAGGTGTGTTTTGGCTTGACAAGTCAGTTTGACTTATATTTTTTGTCTTTATTTGATTTTTTTTTGTCTGTTTTTTGGGAGAACATAGTAAAGAGATCTTTACTTCAATAAAGATATCAACTTTTTCCTTAATGCCAAGAGGACAAATCACCTATACATTCCAAAAATGCCCCCACTAGCCAATGAAAGTGCCTAAACCCCCAAACCTAATGAAAGTGCCTAAACATAAACCCTAGGGTACTAATGAAAGTGCCTAAACCACTAAAACCCTATAATTGGAAAGTGCACCCTAAATTTAAACCTTAGGGTACCCTATGAAAGTGCCTGAAATACTAGGGTACCCTATGAAAGTGCCTAAACAACTAAAACCCTATAATTGGAAAGTGCATCTTAAGTGCCTAAACCCTAGGGGACTCTATGAAAGTGCCTAAAACACTAGGGTTCCTTATGAAAGTGGTTAAACAACTAAAACCCTATAATTGGAAAGTGCACCCTAAGTGCCTAAATCCAAAATGCCTAAACCCACTATACTCTACCTCAAAGAGCCTAAACCCTCTAAAATTGAACAAAAAATTGAATCCAACCCCAAAATTGAAGAGAGATAAAGTTAATTTTGTCCCAAATTTTGTCCCACCTAGACCCACACACATGAGAGAGAGAGAGAGAGTTGCGGGCATGCTAGCCAAGGAAAGTACTGACGCTGACGCACAGGGGAGTCAGTCGAGTCAGCAAAGGGAGGAAAAGTCGGGCCGACAGTTTTTTTGTAATTTTTTTTTATCATTAAGGGTATTTTTGTCTAGTATTGTCCTTGAGACTTAAAAAATTTCATATCAATGCATTAGAAACATTAAAATAAGTTAAACTGGACTAAACACCATTTAAAGCCCCAAACTTGGCCTTTAGACCAATTTTCTGTTTTTTTTTTCTACGTTTGTTAGTTTTGCTTCGATTTTTTGTGTATTATTGATTCGTTTCGACGAAAGGAATCCAAAAAGGTAAAATATTATGATTAGCACTCTCAATTTTTTTTTAATAAGATCGAAAAAAGTATAAAATGTCTTTTTGACTTATTTTTTTGCCTTTATTCAAAAAAAAAATTGTGTATAATTGTCTGTATGGCGAAAGAGGAGACGGCTTCTATGTCATTTTGGGAGTAGATTGCACCGTGCAGTCCGGTCACTTTCGAATATGTCACGGATCTACTTCGATGATTGTATTCGTTCACTTTGTAGATCTCGTTGAGTAAAACAACCTTGTTAAAAACCAAGTGAATAAAAAAACCGAAAGACATATATGATCGGAGCAAATTTATGTTGGAAAAATTGATTGTTCAAGTTGTAATCCAGTGTGCCCACTCTTTTTTTAAAAGAAGCATATGTGCTCCAATAAGATATTTTTCAATTTTCAATTAATTTGATCTTTTATGTAGTTGTTCTACTCAACAATACTACAATATAGACAATTTCGATCATCGAAGTGCATTCAAAATGGGTTGAGAGTGTTTGGACTACGAGCAATCCAATTCCAACCGGCAGAGAAATCTTCTCCAATATGAAATAGTATGTAGATTTCGGTACCAACATTTTGAAAGATGAGATCTACTATTATGGCCCGTTTGGGAGCCTAATTATTTTTACATTTTTTGCATTTTGAATTGCGAGTTATTGATTTTGGACTATGGCCATAATAGATTATAAAGTTGGAGGAGTGTTTAATATATGTGTGTAGAGCAGTGTTTTGGAGGATAAGAATCCAAAAGTACCTTCAGGATTGATTATCAAATTGTGTTTCCATTGTATGGTTTTGAATCAAGCTCCCAAATGGCCAAAATGAGAAACCGCAAAATGCATAATGTGACTCCCAATCGGCCCCTGATTCAACTCATTCTAGCTTTGATACCATAATTTCTTTCTGCAATATAGGAGTACTATTTAAGCTATTAGTTGGATGGATAGGAGTAAATTTTGCACCCAAAATTTTCTCGATCGATAGCATGCAAGTTCTTTTTTTAGTGCAATTTATCCAATCGAGATCCGTTGAGGGAAAGAGGGGGACAACAAATTCATATGATAAGGATGAAAATGGAGTAAAATATTTACGGTAATCATGGTTTAATTGTAAGTTTATCTATCATTCTCGTGCATTATATTAGTTAAGAGCGTACATGGTCCGGATTGGACCGGTCTAATAAGAATCGAGAGACCAAACCATGTCTAATGGTTTCAAAGATCTGAGAACCATAATCAGACCATTACGCATATGGAACCAAACCAGAACCAAACCATTTGACCAGTCCCCACCCCCCCCCCCCCCCCCCAAAAAAAAAAAAAAAAAAAAAAAAAAAAAAAAAAAAAAAGAGGATGTGTGTACACACAAGATATATACATAAACAGTCCGGTTTGGTTCGAACCATGGTTCTCAATTATAGAATCATAGACCGAACCAAAATATCTGGTTCTCATTTTTTTAGAACCAGAATCAATCTATTAAACCACGTAAGCAATCCGAATAGACCCGTTCTGTCAAGTCAGTCCGGTTTATTCGGTTTTCTTGGACACTGAACACTCCTATTTGCTAATATAATGCTTCAAGACATGCTTTGCGCCACATATGTTATCCGATAGTTATGATGAGGCAACTGATTTCCACACCCCTTTTTTTGATAAACACATTCCTTTACGAGGGAAAATGCTAATCTCCACCTAATAGGTGGAGGATAATGTGTAAAAAGTATACTGATATTTGAGAAAAAAGTACTGACCTTGTTCGTTTCTCTGTTTAGTTTTAGTTTTAGTTTTGATGACATCACAATTTCCCTCATTTCTCTCTCCATACATTACATCTGCTGACATCATCAAACTTAAACTAAACTATCTAACCAAACACAACCATTAATGTCTAAGAAAGTGTATTGTTATCCGTGGTATTTGTATTAAAATCCAAACTCATTTGTTTGTATGTAGGATATCTGCAAGACCCTTTTGTCTTTTAACGAAATTTTTATTTACAGAAATTTCCCTAAAAGACAAAAAAAAAGGAGCATGTTTATTTTAAAAAAAAAAGTGTGAAAATCATTTCCCTATTGATAAACGCTACTCCCTCCGTCCCTTTTTAAGTGATACCTTTGGGAAACGTGTATTTTTGTAGACGTTACAAAATGTACTTCCGTAGAACGTTTTTAATTTTTTTGCACCAAATTAAAAATATATATAAAGAAATATGTTTTTTAGGAGTTTAAAATTGCACGTATTCCGATAGGGATCACTTAAAAGGGACGGAGGGAGTATTATAGATACAATGCTTTCCAACAGTATCATGACATACAAAATGATGAGTTGTTATTATATCCACCAAATAGAGAACACAAATCACATTGTCTAAGAAGTTGCTCCCCAAAATTGATCAAAAAATGACTTATTGTGCTTTACGAGATAAGTCAATCTCTTACCACACATCAATCTAATAATATGATAGTTCCATTAACTTATTCAGTTTAAGTCAGTTTGTTGAACGAGATAGTAACATTGTAAGGATTAAAAGACACTAGTATAGGAGTATGACCAGGGATGGAGCGAGATGGGGGACCAGTAGGGATGGTCGCCCCTGTAAGAAAAAAGAAAACCTAGTATTATATAGACAAAAAAAATCCTATATATTATATAAACTTGCCCCTGCAAATACTTTCAAAAGAATCAAAAAGGAAATTCGCCCCTGTATTGTGAATTTTCTGGCTCCATCCCTAGGAGTATCATTATCTAGAGAGAGGACCTTTTAGAAACTCAAATATTTTCATGAATCTCTAAAAAAAAGGTCTTAAACACCTCGACGGAATCGATGGTACAAAAGTCAAAAGTTTATGCCGTGGTTTTTTGAACAATCGATGCATACTTATTGTGCTTTTTCTGGTTTTGAAGTAGTACTTGTTTGCGTAAAGGTTTATTCACAGCGCTGTTTGAAATCTGTTCAATACTATCAACTGTAGAGGGATTATTCATACGGTATTTTGCATTGGTTTTGGTAGAAAAAAGGGGCTTGATTTTAACGCCTTTGGTTTCTAGATAGTCGGTTTAGCTGGCTGTATCAAAACCCCAATTGACCAACATTGATTAATCGTATATGATTATTCCACTAATGAGATCATATGCAACCCAGCCACCGCAAAACTATTGAAGTGGACCATGCAACCCTTTGAACAACGATATGTCTCTTTGTTTTTATCAAACGTAGGATGCTTTTTCTTTTTGGTAAGATTACATATGGTAGAATGTTCAAGTACTAGCACTCAGTGCCGGCTTAAAAGTTTTGGGGGTTCGAAAGGAATTTTTTTTAAATAAACTCTCTATTTTGCATACAAAAGTTTATTAACAAAATATTTTTCAAAAACCATTACAAAAATTCAAACGTATAAACCAAACCAAATCAAACCGAGCCTTATGTCTCAATCAATTGGGGTCGGCTATATGAATTATTTTCTTTCATTGAGCTCTGTCAAGTGTTGCTTGTTCACTTAGACCTAGTAGACTCAAATCTTTACGCATTACCGCATCTAATGTCAATTTGGGTCTTCCACTCCCCGGAGCGTTGCTCCCCAAAGCTATCTTATCTGCTCTCTTAACTACTGCATCGGCTGGTCTAGGTTGACATGCCCAAACCATCTTAGCCTATTTTCCCTCAATTTCTCCTTTAATTTATAAGTACTACACATACGGACATACCATCGTGGGTTGTTTCATTTCTAATCCTGTCTTGTCTAGTCTTATCACACATCTACCTCAACATTCTCATTTTTGCTACACTTATCTTCAGGGGATAGAGCTAGGATTTTGCTTTTGTGGTGGCGAAAATATATAATTAACTAGAGGATGAGAGTTTTTAAAAAATCTAGTGGTGCCGAGTCCATATAAAAAAAGTGAAAAATATGCAGAATACATTTTGTAGGTCATTTACGTTAACCATAATAGAAAAAAGTAAAAAATGCGATGTAAAAAAGTTCCTATCTCTCTACTTTTGGCTTTTGTTCTCTATTAAAAATCGAAAATGTATTGTTTCATGAATGCAATACGATGAGGACATCCAAACACCCACAAGTAAAAAATACAACAAATGAAAATGAAAAAAGTAGTGGTCCTGGGACATCCAAACAACCCTTGACAAATGAGAAAAAACATGTAAAGAAAAAAAGAAAGAAAAAAGCCAATTGACTTATTTAAGCCAAACCTAAATTTCGACTTCATTGTAGTGGGTAACCATTTTTTTATTTTTATTTTTTATAACCGAGGAACAACCCTACAACAGACAATTAATTGGACCAACTGTACAATCCAAACCTCAAAGAGAGCTGGCGCAACCCACACCAGTCATGGCCCGGCCCCCACTTAGCACAGGTACTCACCTTGTGGGAAATCGTACTCTTGATCCAAGGAAATTACTCTCAAAGTCAGACACTCGTCATAACTGCTGGGGCAACCCTTGGATGTGTAGAGGGGTAACCATTTTCCCTTAGTTTTGTAGTCTTTGAGCAATGATTTGTGTCAATAATATACGTCCAGAAGTAATCATTTAGGCTCTGTTTGGAAGTTGGGGATGGAAGTGGAAAAGAAGGGAAAATTAAAAAAATTTCCACTCCTTTGTTTGGTTGCTGGTGTAGAGGGAAAAGAGAAAGGGAAAGAAAACCAGAGGAAAACCAAATGAAAATATAGGGGAGAAGAGAAATATAAGGGAAGAGGAAATATACACAGTGCCTACCGAGTCACTGTACACTGCAACCCGTGGATTTCTTCACCTCCTCTCCTCCATCTCCCATTTCTCTCTCCCTGCGATAGATTTCAATAACCGGAGTTGGATCAGAGCCATAAACCAACCTTTGGGTCATTTTCTTTTCATTTTTCCTTTTAAAACCAAAAAAGGGAAAGTTTATTTCCTTTACTTTTCTTTCCTTTTACTTCATACAACCAAACAAGAGAAAATTTAAGATTGAGATCAAGAGAGAGAAGAAAAAATCGACCTAAAACATGTACAAACGAAGGCATAACATACAAAATGATGTGCTTTGATTACTACATCCATCTATTAATTAGGGAACAAAACCTGCATCTCCTGTCAATCCTTATATCTCAATTTTAGAGACTGTGTGACATAATGATGAGAGAAAATTAGAGAGACTCACCGTTCTTTCGGAAATTTAGAAACCAAAATAGAGGTATGTGAGCTCCAAATATAGAGACTCACACCTCCATTTGGTCTCTAAATCTCTAAAAAAGACGCTGGGTCCCTTGGAAAAGTATTTCAAGCTCTAACTTAATTATTACAAGGATTGATAAAATTAAGAGAGCGACGACCTCTAAAAGCCACGTATTTTAAGACCTCGGATTTACTCCCTTGGAAAATTTCAGGTTCAAAGCATTTATATGTTATCAACCCCTTTGGTTCTCTAGCTTTCAATAAGCTCCCGCAAGTGGACAGTAAGATTAAGTCCCCCATAATCCCTAGAATTAATCGACATGCTCGTAAACTATCTAGAACACGGGTTATAAAAACAAAAGCCACATATTTTCATAGAATTTCTCCAAAATACAGCCAGACAGAATCGAAGGTGACAAAAGTCAAAAGTTTTTGCCGTGTATTGAACAGTGTATGTGTATAGCTTTTTTCGTGTATTTAACTTTAACAGAAACTCACAATACAGATGCGGTTTTGTTGCTTTTAAGTACTCCATATTTGTCTTCGTCAAGCTTGTTTTACACGTGGTTTAACTAAAAGGGAAATTATAATGCCAAAACCATTTTTGTTTGTGTCAAAACTGTAATGCATAAAAGGCTTGTACCTTGCACATGGTACAAGGTTTTTAAGCACTACATTTTTGGCACAAACAAAAACAGTTGTGGCACAAACAAAAACAGTTGTGGCACAAACAAAAATGATTTTGGCATTAATACCACCCTTTGTGGAGCTTCTCAAATCTAATGGGCCACAATTACTACTGAACGATAATTGGCATTACAAAATTATCAATTGAGATGCGTGCGTGATTGGATTTTTTATGAGTACAATAAATTAGGAGTAAGAGACAAGTTGAAGTTAACGCCTTTGGTGGCTTCTTTTCATAGTCGGTTATGCTGGCTGTTTCAAAACCACAATTGGACATCATTTATTAATGCTATATATGATTATAGTCATGTCCGCGCCCATATCCGTACCGTGTCCGTTTTTTATGGTCTTTCGAATTTCAGAGAGGGCGAAAGAGAGGAGGTAGTGAGAGAGAATGTGGTTTGAATTTCGAAAAGGGGAGATAGAAAGAGAATGTGGTTTGAAATTTTGGGTGTGGTGGGTCAGTGGAGGAAAATGGTAGAGAGAAAGAGGAAGTGAGTTGGCAGAAAGAGATAAAATGTAATATGATGAGTGATGAATGAAACAAAAAATATGGAACAAAAACCGATATGTACATGAACGAAATAGAACATCGATAGGTACATGAATTAAATAGATTTGCATAGAAAAAAATTGGACAAATTTAAGTCAAATTATTTTTTGTTATCTCATTTTCCTTGTACATTTTGTTTCGTTCTTGTACCCATTGATGTTCAATCAAGCTAATTTTTCACATGAATGACATACTCGACAAGCTCTACAAAATAAAGGATTCCGATCGATCACTATTATGGGCCCGGTAGGGGCTCACAAAATCTCAATTTTTCACATGAATGACATACTCAACAAACTCTACAAATAAAGGATTCCGATAACTATTATGGGCCCGGTAAGGGCTCACAAAATCCCAAAACTAGACTGGACTAAACAGGAAATAAACTGGACAGTTGCTCTTCCCCATCTCCAACACAACTACCCTCTAAAGTCGATTACCTTCAAGAGTTTTTTTTTTTCACTCCACTTCAAGCTCACAAAAATGATCTGTACCGTTTATCTCCTAGCTACTGAAGAGATGAACCGATATGAAAAAAAAAAAAACTCGATTGCTCAATAATTTCATGCAAAGGATTCATTTTATAAAAAAAGGCACATCGAGAATAATTTTGATTTCAAACTGTCTTAAACATACGAATTGTTTATAGGAAGAAAAGGAACGAAGGATAGTGCTCTTTATACTTAATCGTAACCTGAACAAGTCAACCCGGTTGACCGAAGCCATATCTTCTCACCCGTTTATCCAATTTGCGCAATTCTCATTTCTACATGTAGTTCACTGCTATTTTAAGCTAGCTGTTTCAAGACTTTTCTTTGGACCGCTTCGATCTAACATCAAATGGTTCAAACCTTCATATCGTAAATACTGCAGCGATGAACGTATATGCCAAAAATTTGTTCAATTAGATATCATTTCACACAACAATCTCTTTTCACTTGAGTTTAAATTATGTCCACTGTCGGTGGAAACAAAAGAATTTTTTTGATCTTAAACTATCTTTTCCATACTAACTGTTCATGTGTCTACTGATATCCAATCAAGTTGACTTTATGCATGTATTCTTCTCTGGTATTTGTGTAGGATAAATAATTTGGATCATTATTGTGAGTCCAAAATTGGAACGAAAAATATAAGAGGTATGGATGGGAGGTTAACCCTTGAGCCACCACACAACTATTATGAAGTTTGGACATGCAACACTCCAACAGGCATTCCCCACCCACCTTATTTTTCCATGTATTCAATCAATGGCATGTTTCCTTTTTTTTTCCCCCCTTTTTTTATTAGAGGTAGGAAGCTTTTTTTGGATGAGATTATGATAGGATGGTAGTGGTAGCAAGCAATACCTTGTGCTATGCGCCGTGGGACCTTAAAAAAAATAGAAAAAGTAATAAAAGTAGAAAACGGTATTTTACCCCTTCCTCAATAATTTTGATTATCTTTTCCTTCCTTTGATTCTTATTTTTGTCAAATCAGCAAATAATTTTTTATAACTAGATATACGGCAAATGAACATCGACTAATTCGAAGAATAAATGGAGGAGGGGTTATAGTTGAAAGGGAGACTTCTGTTCTTGATAATTTTGACGATGATACCTGAGATCATGAAAATTTGAATGACATTATTGTTTATCTCTCTTTGGAATTTTTATCTTTGGATCCATGTTGGCTTGAAGATGTTGATCTTTCTTTGTTTCGTTTTTCGAGCTTTGTGGTTTTTAGAAAATTGAATAGACGAGGAAGTTGCTTTCAGTTATGTAAATAAAAATATAGCCCTAGCACGCCTTTATATAGGCGACAAGACTTTGTGACTAAAAAACCTGTCCAAATAGGAAAATAAGCATTATAAGGAAACATAGATTGATTGGAAAACGAGAATAGTATAACCTAGTCTGATTAGAAACACAATATTAAATCTTTAAAACCCTTTCAAAATAAAAAAAAAAATCTTAAAAACATGGTAACATAATATTTCTTAATATTATGCTAACATCCCCCCTAAAATTCAAGTATGTCTACCAACTTGAGTTTGAAAAAAAAAGCATGAGCTAGGAGCTACGAACCAGGAGAGAGAACCAAGAGAAACGAGGAGCCAAGAGAGAGAAACTAGGAATCAAGAGAAGTAAGGAGAGAGAACCATGAACAAGGAATGAGAAACCAGGAGCCAGGAGAACATGAGCTACGAGAAACAAGGAGCCGAAAGAGCGAGTCTATCACATGATGTTAGGGCCCGGCGGAAGACGGTAAGGCTTAGCCGCCCGGCGGAGAGCGAGTTTTCCACAGGGCCTAGACATTATAGCTCTGAATACCATATTAAATTTCTTGGATTTTTTTTTTAGACGAGAAAGTTGCTTAACATGGTATCAGAGCCATAAGGCCTCGCCTCCTCAATTCATACCTCCACGTGCATCCGGGCTGCACTTGAGAGAAAGTGTTACACTTTATCCCACATCGCCTATCTTAGCCACCCAAGCTTGGTTAATATATTCGAGAGGCTACTCCACCTATTGCCAATTGATTTTAGGTTGGAACCCTCCAAGAAATTTAACACTTTCGCTTTTTTGGTTGTTTGCTTTTGGGATTTCTAGCATGGGTGCTTTGGTTGGTTTTGGCCTCGGTTGGCGTGAGGTTGTTATTTTTGGTTCATGGCTTTCTCCTTTTTTGGTTGGTGTCTTGCCTTCTTTTTCTGGATCTTGGGTGGCGTTTTCACCGGTGTGCCCTTGATTTGTTTAATCTTTGTTTTCCTTTTAAAGATTAATAAATTTTTGTTGTTCAAAGAATAAATCTCACAATCCACTAGCAGAGACAATTAACAAATCATGCGACCAAACAAATCAAGCTTTACTATGATTTTAAAGGAAACATGATAAAACTCAAGTTGATTACCCTCACAAAAGGCTCTTATGCTGGCCTTCTCATAGGCCATAGACCTCATTCCACTAAAAAAAACCAACTTATTTTAAAGCCAAAAACTACTTCATTTCGCTAACTAAAAAAAGCCCAATACATTCCACTAACTTAAAAAAAACTAGTTTATTCCGAAATCTAAGACAGATCATTCCCTCCCAATACATCAACAAAAAAAAAAAAACCAACACATTCCACTAACTTAAAAAAACCAGCTTATTTTTTAAAAAGCAAAAAAGGCTACTAATAAGCTGGGTTAATGTGACACCCCTTATAGTGGAACAGCATCCAAAACCCATGAACAATAAAACATGCCCAAAAAAGTGCACAAACTAGGTTGTTATGCTTGTGTCCAATATGTGCATATATATTCCCACATATGTCTCCACGAATTATAAAAAGAAAAAGAGAGGCCGGTTGTGGGGAATCAAATCCACAAAAGGGGGTGATCAATGAGATTCGGAAGACTAATAATCAAAACTAATACTCCTAGCAATGAGTCAATTCCCCATTAACATTGGTCCATAATGGTTCCTTTTACCTTAACTTATCTTATTCAATAATCATCATCACTAATTCCTAAAGTTGGACCCCACTCCAAAACATGGGGTCCGAGGCTCTGAGCTAGCTAGCTCCAGTGGTTCACCTTTTTTGAGTAAAGTGATCGTGTTTTGAGGAGGAAGCAAGAAAATGTTGTTCCACTTTTCAAAGTAAAATTATTGAGGTTTTTATTTACTTATAGTATCTTTTTATGGATCAAAACGAACTCAAAAAAGCATATGCTGTAAAAGAATTCGAGCTATATATTATTATATTTATATACTCAGTGATGAATCGGTTTTTGATGCGCTCGATCGATGACTTGCACACAAAAACTAAAACACCGGTGTGGTGTCAATCAATAATCCTCCGACGCCTAAGTCAAGCAATCGAATAACAAGAGTTGTGTATATACATGTATGTCCCCTTGGTTTGGGGTGTGTTTTTAAAGGTGTTTTGGGAGGTAGAATCCTATTACAGTTACGAACCTAACTCAGGGTCTTGATAAGGATGACACTAGGCGGGTCAATGGCCTTGGCTATCCCAATCCTTTTAGCGGATTTGGGGGAAGTGCTGCACAGTCCCGTGCTACGCAGCGTACTGTGCGGCACCTTTTGGCGTTGCGCCGACATCTTTCCAGTGATCGGAGACGTCCACCGCGTAGAGCTCGCCAAGTACTACAAGTGTACCAAAAATCAACTTGATCGGGTATCGTAAAGTGCCTCATCGGACACAAATAACGTGAAAAAAATAAATTTCACGATTTTCATCCAGTGTTCCAAGTTTTATAGACCAAGATGGGCTATATTAGACTATTAGTCCGTTTTCGGTTTATCCCTATTACTCATTTTACAG
Organism: Vaccinium vitis-idaea; assembly: GCA_963854785.1. NCBI lineage: Eukaryota > Viridiplantae > Streptophyta > Magnoliopsida > Ericales > Ericaceae > Vaccinium > Vaccinium vitis-idaea. The sequence goes on from OY978224.1 coordinate 27,638,156, forward strand.
GATATATTCAATTTGCAAGTGTTGCAAAGATTTAGGGGAACGAGTTCTGGATGATTCCGATCGTGTCAATTTGTGGCGAGAATCATAAAAAGCCTAAACCTAACTTAGGTTACATAATGCGTGTCCCCGAGTGGGAGCGTAAAAATATCTTCAAAAACATCTCTCAAACTACTAAAATGTACAAGAACAGAGATTAAGAACCGTTACATACGTAAAACAGAGATAAAGGGCGGGAGTGGAGAATCTTATATTGAAAAATGCTAACAATCTGCTCTGATTGCTATTCAGAAGTCTAAAGGTAGGTATTGAAGGTTAGATGCTTTGATGGCTCTCTACCGTATTAAGTAACAATAAATATTGCCTTTAGGTTAGGAATTAGTCAAATTATATCGATACACCAATCCATCGAAATCTATTTTACCAAATCAAATGACTCCGAAATTGACCCGATTCGATTCGACTGGCTAGCAACTCGTTACAATTATTTATCCAATGGCTTAAAGTCATCGATCTGAGAATGTTGCTAAGAAAATACTAACAAAAGAATGACCCGCAGTAGATTTATAGTACAACAATGTTGGACTGTGAGTCATAATTCTTACTTTAAGCTTGCACGACAAGCGAGAAATACTGAGAAATACAGACTTTGTCATTAGGTCGCAAGTGACAACTACTATGACGGTTCTCTAATTTTGATCACTATGACTACGTTCATTTAAAGGTTATGAGAATTGGTGTTCCGAGGCTCGGTTTGAGAATCAATTTTTGAGGGGAAAATAACCTCTTAAATCCAAAACAAACAAATTCTATAAAGACTATGTGCATATAAAGCTTTTGAGAACCGATTTTTGAAAATTGGGTTTCAAAGACTACTTTTAGGATCGGACAGCACGTGTGAAGGGACAACATGCGTGCTGACCCCATCCAGGCCGTTCGTGCTCGGCAATCAATGACCCAGATCAGTTTGGTAATGAACGGTGTAGATTTGTTTGGGTCCGAACAGATCTGTGTCGTTGATCGCCAAAAAAGGATGGCTCGGATGGGGTCAGCACACTACTATCCCATAAGGGACAGCGCGCCCCCCACTCTAAAACCTTTTGTTCGAATGCTTTCCAGTGGTACCATATGTTGGAATTGTGCCTTGAATTTTCCTTTTTTGGGAGAATTCCAATTGTGTTTAGGATTTTCTATTGTGTTTAGGATTTCCTATTGCATTTAGGATTTCCAATTGTGTTTAGGATTTCCTATTGTGTTTAGGATTTCCTATTGATTGTACTTCTTATAAATAGAGGCTTTTAGAGATCCTTTGACTATCTCTCATATTGTGGCCTCTCCAGAGTTACGGATCATAGCTGGCTCTTTGTATCTCTTCTTCACCATTGATAGTGAACTCTCTCTCTCCTCGTCCGTGGACGTACCTCAATCTTGGGGGAACCACGTATATCTTTGTGTCGTGTGATTGCTTGTTGTTTTGTTTACTTTCTCCCAACTTAGTCGCATTCATAGCCTTCGTTACAACAAACTGGTATCAGAGCTTCTGGTTGAAAAACTAGGGTTTCGTTTCCGATTGTGGCTATGGCGGCTAAGTTTGAGATTGCGAAGTTTGATGGGCAAAGCAGCAGCTTCAGTCTTTGGAGGGTTAAGATGAAGGCTTTGCTAGTTCAACAGGGATTACACAAGACCTTGTAGGGGCAGGAAAAATCCGGCATCAGCGCGGAAAATTGGGAAGACATGGATGCTAAAGCTCCGAGTTCGATTCAGTTGATTCTAGCAGACGATGTTCTTCGCGAGGTGGAAGAAGAAACTTCAGCAACAGGTATTTGGCTGAAGTTGGAAGGCATCTATATGACGAAATCGCTAACGAACAGGTTATATCTGAAACAGCGGTTGTATACTTTTCGTATGCGTGAAGGTATGCCAATTAAGGATCATTTAGACGAGTTTAATCGTATTTTGATGGACCTGAAAAATATTGATTGTAAAATCGAGGAGGAGGACCAAACCCTAATTTTGTTATGTTCTTTACCGCCATCGTATGAACATTTTGTTACAACCTTATTGTATGGGCAAGACACCATATCCATGGAGGATGTTAAGACCAGTCTTCATTCGAAAGAGTTGAGGAAAAATGTGTCAGGAGAGGTTGATGATCATGCGGAGGAATTGTTTGTTAGGGGAAGAACGACAGAAAATGGTGGTACGAGTAATAGGGAAAGATCCAAATCAGTAGTTAAAAATAAGAAAAAGGGAAAGTGCAATTATTGCAAGAAACCGGGGCACTGGGCAAGAGACTGTTTAAAACTCAAGGAGAAGGAAAAAGAGGACCAGAAAGGGGGTAAAAATATTGCTGGGGTTGCCGAAAGTTCGGATGAGTTAGATACTGTTTTATCAGTTACAGTGGGAGATTCTCGCTGTGATACCGAGTGGATTTTGGATTCTGAGTGTTCATATCACATGTGTCCGCATAAGGAGTGGTTCGCCACTTATGAGGCGGTCAATGGTGACACAGTTTTAATGGGCAACAACATGCCCTACAAAACTGTTGGTTGTGGAACGATCCAACTCAAGATGCACGACGGTATTGTGAGGACTTTATCGGATGTTCAGCATGTTCCGGAGTTGAAGAAAAATCTTATCTCTTTGGGTGCTCTAGATTCCATTGGTTGTACTTTCACAGGTGAAGGTGGAGTTTTGAAGGTCTCAAGGGGTGCTTTGGTGCTGATGAAGGGTCAGAAGCGTAACAATCTCTATTCACTCATGGGCAGTACAGTTACGGGTTCTGCAGCAGCGGTCGCTTCTTCAAAGGTTTCAGGTTCGGATTCGACTCGATTGTGGCATATGCGTCTTGGGCATATGAGCGAGAGAGGGATGACAGTTTTGAGCAATCAGGGTCTACTTTGTGGGCAGAAAACTGAGAAGCTGGATTTTTGCGAGCATTGTGTCTACGGCAAGCAGTGCAGGGTCAAATTCAGTACATCTGTTCATCGCACCAAAGGCACGGTGGATTATTTTCACTCGGATCTTTGGGGTCCCGCTGAGGTAACTTCTAAAGGTGGTTTTCGGTATTTTATGAGTATTATCGATGATTTCTCTCGTAAGGTTTGGGTGTATATGCTAAAACATAAAAGTGATGCTCTAAGTACATTCAAACAGTTTAAAATTTTGATAGAGAATCAGACGGGTAAGAAAATAAAACGTTTGAGAACTAACAATGGTATGGAGTTTTGTCTTGGCGAATTTGATAAGTTTTGCAGTGATGAGGGCATTGTGAGGCATCACACAATGAGGAAAACCCCCCAGCAGAACGGTGTGGCTGAACGAATGAACATGACTCTTTTGGAGAAGGCGCGTTGTATGTTCTCCAATGCCGGGTTGGGCAAAGAGTTTTGGGCTGAAGCCGTTTCCACAGTATGCTATTTGGTGAACAGGTCTCCGTCGACTGCTATTGAGTGTAAGACTTCGTTTGAGGTATGGTCGGGTCATAAGGCTGATTATTTCGTACTGCGTGTGTTTGGGTGTCCAGTTTATGCTCATGTGAATGAGGGTAAGTTGGAGCCACGTGCCAAGAAGTGTATTTTCTTGGGTTATCAGGCAGGTGTGAAAGGGTACAGATTATGGTGTCCGAAAACCTCTAAGTTTTTAATTAGTAGAGATGTTACTTTTGATGAAAACTTTATGGTTAAGGGGTCTAAGCAGGTTAAAGATGCAGTTGAGGAATCGAGGGTTCCAAAGCAGGTGGAGTTGTTATGTGAATCTTCTGGCTCAGGGAAGAATGACAATAATCAGCCAATTGAAGAGGAGTTCAAGAGTTCAGACACAGATGATGATGTAACAGCAGAGCAAACACGCACTATTGCTAAAGATAGGCCAATGAGGGAGATTCGGCCTCCTGAAAGATATTCAGCTTATTCTGAGATTGTTGCCTATGCTTTATTAGTTGCTGAAACAGTGGAGTATGATGAGCCTTCTAGCTATGCGGAAGCTATTTCAAGCAATGAGTGTGCACAGTGGAGTGTTGCTATGAATGAGGAGATTGAGTCTCTTCAGAAGAACCAGACATGGGAGTTGGTGGAACCGCTGAAAAATAGGAGGATTGTTCGGTGCAAGTGGGTCTTCAAGCGCAAGCCAGGTATTACAGGGGTTGAAGAGGCACGGTTCAAAGCTCGGCTAATGGCGAAAGGATTCAGTCAAAAGGAAGGTGTTGACTACATATTTTCACCAGTTGTGCACAGTTCCATTCGCATTTTACTTGCTATTGTTGCTTGTTATGACCTTGAGTTAGAGCAACTTGATGTCAAAACGGCGTTTTTGCATGGGGAGCTTGAGGAACATATTTATATGCATCAACCAGAGGGATTTGTTTTTTTTGGTAAGGAAGATCATGTATGCTTGCTTCGTAAGTCTTTATATGGCTTAAAACAGTCTCCTAGGCAGTGGTATAAGCGGTTTGATACATTCATGATAAGCCAATCATATTCTAGGAGTGAATATGACAGTTGTGTGTATTTTCGGAGACTTCCAGTTGGTTCATTTATTTATCTCCTGTTGTATGTTGATGATATGCTTATTGCTGCCAAAGGTGTATCAGAAATCAACAGGTTGAAGCAGCAGTTGAGTGGTGAATTCGAGATAAAGGATTTGGGTGCAGCAAAACAGATTTTGGGTATGGAGATTAGCAGAAATCAAGTAGATGGCAAGTTGTTCTTGAATCAGAAGTCATATGTTCTCAAAGTGCTTGAGCGTTTTGCCATGCAGAACTCGAAGCCAGTCAGTACCCCTTTGGAAAAAACACTTTCGACTTTCAGCAGAATTGTCACCTCAGTCAGAGGATGAGGAGAAATATATGTCTCAGGTTCCATATTCGAGCGCAGTTGGGAGCCTTATGTACGCCATGGTATGTACTCGTCCTGATATTTCACATGCAGTTAGTGTCGTAAGTCGCTATATGGGGCGACCGGGAAAGGCACATTGGGAGGTTGTGAAGTGGATACTTTGGTATTTGAAAGGGACTGCAGATGTGGGTCTTTTGTATGTGGTTTCTAATCCGGGTAATCAAGTTGTTGGTTATGTTGATTCGGATTTTGCTGGTGACCATGATAAGAGGAGGTCTCTGACAGGTTATGTGTTCATTCTATCCAGAAGTGCCATTAGTTGGAAAACAACTTTGCAGGCTATGGTCGCGCTGTCTACAACAGAAGTGGAGTATATGGCCATTGCCGAAGTTGTAAAGGAGGCATTGTGGATGAGGGGAATTCTTTGTGAGCTTGATATTGCACAAGGGGTTACTTCAGTATTTTGTGACTCTCAGAGTGCTACACATCTGACTAAAAATCTGATGTATCATGAACGGACCAAGCATATTGATGTCAGGTATCACTTCGTTCGAGAGATCATCTCACAGAAGCAAGTTGAGGTGAAGAAAGTGGGAACGACGGATAACCCAGTGGACATGTTGACTAAACCGGTTTCGGTTGCCAAGTTCAAGCATTGCTTGGGCTTGGTTGGTATTTGCAGTTGATCGCCCTTTGGGGGCATTATGGTGAGGTAGAGGCAGAAGAGGGTTGCTATAATTAGTGATTGGGTTCAGTGGAATTCAAGTCAAGGTGGAGAATTGTTGGAATTGTGCCTTGAATTTTTCTTTTTTGGGAGATTCCAATTGTGTTTAGGATTTCCTATTGTGTTTAGGATTTCCTATTGCATTTAGGATTTCCAATTGTGTTTAGGATTTCCTATTGATTGTGCTTCTTATAAATAGAGGCTTTTAGGGATCCTTTGGCTATCTCTCATATAGTGGCCTCTCCAGAGTTACGGATCGTAGCCGGCTCTTTGTATCTCTTCTTCACCATTGACAGTGAACTCTCTCTCTTCTCGCCCGTGGACGTACCTCAATCTTGGGGGAACCACGTATATCTTTGTGTCGTGTGATTGCTTGTTGTTTTGTTTGCTTTCTCCCAACTTAGTCGCATTCATAGCGTTCGTTACAACACCATAACCATTTTAGAAAATTGATATTGGCACTCCCCAATTTGTTAATGGCACTCCAAAGGGGAGTGCCAACATCAATCCCTATATAGACTTGATACTGACACTCCCTTATTGATATTGACACTCCTTTATATATATTTGGGAAGTGCCAATATCAATTTCCACTTTTGAAATACATGAAATTCAAAGAATACTCGTCTACTCTGAAAAAATTCGCCATCTCATTTCTCAGGGTTGCCATGCGTTCTAGGCTTCTAGTCGTGCCATGTGCTAAGAATTCTAACACATGAATCTTGAATCATAATACCGTGCTTAAACAGAAGAAATCTGTCTTAGGAGGTTGCACCCTCTAGTTATGACTATTTTTTTCTTTTTATGAACGGCGAAAAAAAGTTTCATTAATCATAAAAAATTGAAAGATTAAAACAATACCATAAGAGAAGCAATACATTGAGAGAGCCTCGAAGAATACAATTACTCTTTTACTACTGCTACTCGCAAAAACTAAATCCATCTCCAAGCCACTCGAATTTTGTTCCAAAAAGAAATACCAAACAACTGTTGGAAAAATTACAGTGGCAATTCCGAATTCCAAAAAACAATTTCATTCGATATAATCATACATGAACAGATTACAACAAAACACAATTACATGAACAGAAATAAACTTGACAGAAACTAAATACGGAATACAAACAGTAGATCGAATGTCGAGTCGTGTGTAACCACACTCTCCTTAACAAAGATGCGCTGCCTACCGTGGGTGTTGTAGGTTGAACCGACATCTTCGTCCCAGGATACAACGGCTTGGACCACGGCCAACAGAACACCGATGTTCACTGCCTTGGCAAACTGAAACTTGCGTCTGCCTCTCTCTCAAAACACGATTTCGAGAGTACAATATGATGCACGAATTTCTGGTGATCAAACAATGACCCAGAGCTGTGTTTAAATAGAAGTTTGGAGGAGCTGAAAACATCAATACGGGATTAATGGGGGAGCCTCCCCATTGAAAAACAAAATGAATTCTGCCAATTCATCCTTGATTTTGTAACTCCAGCCTTGAATCCGAAATTGAATAGGATTTGAATCTGCCATAATCTCCATATTCATGAGGGGAGTTACCCAGCATTAATCCATACGTTTTGAATCCGTGGGGAGGTCTCGGTTGCCTCGGGAGACCCTTCGAGTGCTCTGGTTTCATTCACAAAATTTCCAACAACAACAAAACAAAAAATAAATTTGTTAGCAAGAGGCCAACACAAAAACCAAAAGGAAAAAAACAGATCAGAAGTTCCCCTACGCCGCCGGCAATACCTACAAATTCCAGCATCCCAAAGTCGAGCGTATTGCAGTATGTGTTAACGAGCTTGAGGTTCATGTCGAGAAGATTGAGAGAGCTCTTTTTACTTATGTGCTTTGTTGTTTTATTTCATCTTTTTCTGGGTTGTTTTACTAGATTTTTATCAATGTAATTTGGACGGAGTCGTTGTAAGTGCCGGCCGCCGGGCTTTTGTGAATGCGAAAGCTTTTCTTCTTTTTAAAAAAAAGTCGACGGTGGCCCTGAAACACATCAACTGCCACCGCTGATGTTGGCTTGATCGACCCCTAGAAAAACTCTCAATCGCGACACCCAAACGCACCCTCGTAAGTCGTACCCCCAGATAACCATAGCAATCCTAAGAGCATCCTTACGTAGATGAACAAATTAACTTTTTAACAAAAATAGAGAGCCAAAACCCAAAATAAGGCCAAAATTAGGCTCACCAAATGGTTGATCAAATTTGTTAAGTTTCTGACTTTGCTATAGTACCGCACCAAATTTGGTGCGGCACTATTTACTCACTGTTCATGCACTATTCATGCACTGTTCACCTTTTTTTTATATTACTTTTGGGGAGTAGGAGTAGAAAGAAAGAATAATTTAATATAATAAAGTTAGAATAGAAAGTCTGATTTTGTGAGTTTTTTGAAAAGTGACTTGCTAAATTTGTAAAATGTGTTTTTGAAGTTAAATTTGGTGTTTTTTTTTTTGTGCCACTGGTAAGGATGCCCTTAGCAATCCAAATCGCAGCTCCAAAACCCCTCAATCGGACTATTTGTCGGTCTTTTTTTTGGACCCGTCAAAATATCGAAATCACTTATTCAATTAATCTTTTTGTCAACATACTACTAGGCCAAAAATAATCAACCAGATATTGAGATTAGATATAAAATTCAATCATCTTGAGATAAATGTGTTTGGTTTCATTTTGTCAACTTTTTTTTTTTCCTTCCAGATAGATGTATTCCAAATTCGTATCTATCAAAACACGTCGACATTAATTTTGTATTGACGAATATTTTTTAGTAGATTTAAAAAGTAAACGATTTCGATAATCATTATGGGCTTGACAAATGAGAGTGCAATTCCAAAGACGGCAGAGAAGCTTGGTCCAAATAAAAGAAATTGTATTTTGGAGTTGGAAAAGTTTAGTCGCACACTCAATTTTACAACCAAAATTACAACCGATTAGACACATTAGCATAAAGGCTCCGTCATTTTGATGATCGGAAACATTTATCATATAGAGCACATAAAAAATAACAGGAAACCAAAGTTTAGGTTTACAATAAATACATGATTAGAGGAACACTATTTTTCGGGTGAGTGAGTTCTTTTTCTTTCCCGATAATTCATTTATTGATAGGCTATAAACCTGAATTTTTTAATTTGTATAATTTACGACGTGGTCGATAAGGTGAAAGTTTTCAATCATCAAAATAATGAAGCCTATATGCTAATGTGACAAGTCAATGTAAGTTTAGTTGTAAAAATGAATGTGTGACTAGACTCTCTCTTTGAAGATAGAGAGACCCATACGGCATGTCTCTCAATCACTTACTAATCCCCCAGTACTATTGACAAACACTGTTACTTTGTTCGTTTTGGGTTTTGAGACCAATTTTTTTATAATTATTACTCACATTTCTTTTCAATTATTACCCCTATTTTTAATTATTAATCTCATTTCTCTTTACCTCTCTCCAATCATTATCCCGTATTTTCAATCATCATCTTTATTTCTCTCTCCAATTATTACCCAAAAACCTAACACAAAACCCAAACCAAACAAGGTCTAGGATCCATTCTTTTGTCTTTTTTATTTTTCGTGTTTTGTTCTCGCTGTATATTTTTTTTGGATTAATCATCCGTCTTGACGAGAGGAGTCTAAATGTAAAAAATTGAAACAAAGAACGAAAAAAAAGTACACCCTCCATCCCAATTTTTTTTTTCATACTTTCCTTTTTTTTTGGCTGTCCCAAAATATAGTTCCAATTTAAAATTTTCAACAAAGGAAAGTTAGTAAATTTCCATTTATGCTCTTGATATGCTTTTAACAATAAAAACAATGAGATCAAAAGAAGAATAATTGAAAAGTTTAAAGTGGGCTCCAAAATTTTGAAAAAAGTTCCGTGATTACATTGGCGGCAGACTTTCTGCTTTTAGGAAAACAATTTAATTTCAAAACTTGATTAATTTCTATTTTATTAGTCAAGTAGTGAAGGGCAAACTTGAAAGTTACAAGTTTTTGGTACCATTGTGTATTGTACATAAAATGTTGAAATTTAAAAGGACAAACATTTCGGGACGGAGAGAGTACTAAACAACTGTATTTTTGTCTAAAGTGTTTTCTTATGATTTTTTTCAATTTCGGTCCACATTTTTATAGTACTTTTTTGCCTCCTCTCTTTGATACGAATGTTTAATTCCAAAAATTATGACGAAAAACTAAAAAAAAAATTACGAAAAGTGAAAAGAATCATTTGGGCGGAAAGACCAAAGAATGGCTCATACTGTCTTCAAATAATTAAAGAAAATAATGCTTGTTAAATAGTCAAAGTTAAACCAACCCCCCACTCAATTCAGCTAAAACTCGTTCTTATCAACTACTTAAATAGTAGTACCACCTAATTTAAGGTACCTAATTTAAGGTGGACCAGTGGGGTGAGTTCAAATGTCATGTCGGTCCACCTTTGCAGCTTCGTTTTTACTTAATTTTCGGGCCTCGTTCTTGAATGGATTTTATGAGATAAAATCTAATTTTGATAAAATGTAATATTGTTTAGAGGTGTGATAAAATGACATTATTTTTCCAATGGATTAAATATAGGGTTGACAAAGGTGTTTTGTAGATGATTTTGTGTCATAAAATCTAAGGTTGATAAAATCTAGTTTTGCTAAAATCCGTTGAGAATGTTAGATTTTATCAAAACTAGATTTATGAGATTGTTGAGAATGTTAGATTTTATCAAAACTAGATTTATGAGATAAAATCCATTTAAGAATAAGGCCTCAATTCACTAGCGCGGGGCATGCGTTATGCACATGTTCGATACTTGTCATCTTACATTTTTACTTACTTTCCAATTTATCAGCGCGGGATTCGTGCTATGCACGTGTTCGATACTCGTCATCTTACACTATAAAAAGTATTGTTTCGGTTGACATATTGAACATGCGATTTTGTTGAAAAAGTTAAACTACTATTTTTGGTGGTTAAAACAAGGTAAATTTCAGCCGATCAAAAAAAAAAAAAAAAAGGTAAATTTCTTTATTGAGGAGTAGTCTTTATCATTTTTTGTCATTCTTTTTTTACTCGTAAAGTGACAAATATTGTAGGTGATCCAATTTCTCAATTATTCATGTCGTTCGCCTTGAATGCTTTTATATAAATCGTCACTTTGGATCTGCACTTTAACTTTCGATCTACAAGTCCGGACTCATTATTTATTGTATTCAATCTCCTTAGCAGGTGTTCCACTAACCCAGTTTTTTTAATAAACTGATTTCTCACGATTTTTTATATGATGTGTTGTGAGAGAATGACCTGTCTCGGTGTTTGGAAAAAACAGTTTTTTGTTAGTGGAACACCCCCTTAATTGTCAACCTTCAGTAGCTCTATGCCTCTATGATGACCCTCAAATTATATGTCCTGATCCAATATTATTATGCATAATCTAATATGCTACATAACAAGTTAACAACAGTGCTGATCTCACAAAACTTGAATATTTATGTGCTAACTATATGTGGCAGGTCCCAATGTTGGTATACTCATTTTAAATTGTAATTTAGATGATTTGGGTCCCATAAAAAAGGATTTAACTATATTGAAATCGCTTTTGGAGTCCACAAACAACTTTGGAAAATCATCTTCTCGCTTTTATATATAGATATCAAGAACTTTATATATATGTAAATAAAAGAACCATGGTGGCTTTCCACTTTTTTGACAATTTTGGACCATAATGCCCCTTCTATGAATATTGAATACGTTGTGTGAATGGCTAATGAGGTGAGTTAACTCGGTAATTTCACCATGTTTTATAGTTTACCATATCGCCCTTATCAGAGTTTTGATGTTTTCCGTTTGTGTCTTGTGGCTCTATGAGTCTTTTATCCTGTGCAGGATATTTTTGAAAAAACACAATTAATGCTCTCTCTCTCTCTCTCTCTCTCTCTCTCTCTCTCTCTCTCTCTCTCTCTCTCTCTCTCTCTCTGTGTGTGTGTGTACAAATTGGGCATCAACTAATTAAGAAAAAAAAAGAAAGGAGAAAACTAGCATTTACTCCCTTTTTTTGTTTAATTAATTGTCTAAATAGCACTTTCTTGCCTCATGTAAACCTTTAGAAGTTTTTTAAACCAAATTTTAATGAAACCTTATTTACCCAAAAACAAGAGTAATGACACCTAATAGAATTTCAACTTGAAAAAGATACTGTGAAACTTGTACTTTTCATACGAATACCCAACTCTCCTGAAGGTAGGTATTAATGCCAAAAACATAAACTCCAATTGATTAACAATTTTCGTAATGGGAAACCCCATTTGATTGGGACTTAAGTCTGGATTTGTCTTGATGATTGCCTCTTTTTATTCGCTTTTGAACATCCTATTTAATTTATCTAAACTAGAGTGAGGGGTGAGAGAAGATTAATTCTAACTCTTGAAATTGTAAGGTAAATGGAGAGACGTCTCACAAAATGAACAATTGTTAGGTAAATAAGGGCATTGGTTATAGATACCCCGTTATAAGGCTACATAAATCTATTTCTTACGACCTACAAGAAAGTTAAAGATTATTTTCTGAGGATGATCATACTTTTAAAAGATAATGCTCTATTGTACATGTCGTTATATAAGGAATTTACCTATGAAGTACTTCGATCTTGAAGTAAAATATGTGCAAGCATATATTCAATGTGAGATCAGTAACATATATATTTCTCAATGTATTTACGATTAAATGTCTTCCAAAAATCTCTTGAAGTATAAATAAACAAAACTTTGAAATAACTGCGAAGCATGTTCGCACGGTGGGATATGATGACTAGTTGGGGTTACATGGGGTGCAATTTTAGATTTTTTTGGGTGGACACGTTCTAATTCCTTGACCATCAAATAACTGAAGTGATCTGGACCATGAAGTTGTGTAAGAATGTACGTAATAAATTAAAGGGGTGTTCCACTAAGACAATTTTTCGAATAAACTAGCTTTTCACGATTTTTTATGTGATGTATTGTGAGGGAATGACCTGTCTTGGTTTTTGAAAAAATTATTTTTGTTAGTGGAACGCCCCCTTACAGTAAGTTGGAAAACACACTTTTATTCAGAAAAATAGATGGTTTAACCACTTTTGCTAAAATAAAATATTCTTATCAAGCTATTACATATGCAATCAACTTGAATTTTTCCATAGACAAATTAGGTGCCGATCACTACAATATAAACGGCTCGGATCATCAATAAGGGATCTAAATGTGAACAAACTACACTATACAATTCTTAATCAAACCAGAGAGAAGTTGCGAGAGAAATATATACGGGATCGGTCACCTGCCCCGTGGGGATTTGGGGTTGCTACTGTGCACGAGATGCAAACAGATGTTGTGCACCATCCAAGTCGTCCGTTGCTCGGATGGATGGCCCAGATTTCATCTTCCACGCACGAAAACTGACGGTTCGAATGCAAAAGTGCCGAGGTGAAATTTGGGCCGTCCATCCGAGCAACGGACGGCTCGAATGGTGCACAACATGTGCCGTCCACCCCGTGGTAAGTCTACCACTCACAAGTCTTTGTGCACAAGACACGACTTGTTTAGCGTGTTTTTTCCTTTACAAACATTTGACATTTACATCCAACAACAAACATTATGCAAGTGGACAAGACTTTCCCGTGGCAGTACTGCATTCACATTTTAAGCATTGGTTGGCTTTGCTTTCAAGCAAATTGGAATCACATGAATTAACTAAAACGGATACCAAACATAAACCCAATTCCAAGTAATGGGGTCAGGTGGGTGGACCATACTTTTTGTCTCTTCAAAAAAGTTGAACCAAACAAGGAAAATTCCTCGAAACCCACCTCCAATTTTTTCTCGCCTTATCTTCCTACATATTCTTCTACGTTCTTCCATTTTTTTTTTCTTTCTTTTTTTATCAGTAAGAATCATTTTCAGTCTGACTCAGCTGTACCATTTCTTTTACTAATTATATTCACTTATTCTTTGTTTGGGTTTACGCTTAATGAACAAGTTATTCGAGATCCACTTATATCACCCCTCATCGTATGATCGTTCTAATTAACTTGATGCAGTCACAAACTGAGCTTCAACACATAATTTTAACAACTCACCATTCGGCTAGATGAATTTTGTTGTTTTGAAAAATGAAGTTTTCGGGATGCCATCATCTCGTTTGCGTCTTATTTATTGTTCTCTCTTTTTGGGGGTTGTCACCGTATTTCTCTCTCTCTCTCCGCGCCGCTCTCTTATGTATTTTTATTTATTTATTTCTCGCAAGACTGTGTTTGGAACTTTGGATCATACATATATATGTATAACAATCATACAAAATAATTTTAATGTCGGTTAATTATTATCTTCTTAATCCCCTCTAAATCCTAATTAACATTACTTTATTGTATGACGTTTACCAAGTTCTTAGAAAAAATAATTTAAGCATTTTGTCTTAATTGAAATTAGAAGTCTCGGTCAACTTATTTTAGCCTGAAAAGTTAAAAACATGCTTTTTGCTTTTTTGAGTTTCAAAAAGTCATTTGTTTTAGGCTAATAAGCAACTTCTACAGCATTATTTAGGCCAAAATAAGTTAAAAAGTTTTTTGCTTTTCCCCTGATAAGTTAAAAAATAAAAAATATACTTAACTTTTTAGGTCAAAATAAGCCAAGTAAATAGATTCTCTATCTTATTAAAGTTGCATACGATACCGGTGGCCTTACGGCCAAGTAATTCCCACTTGATCAATGGATTTTCTTTTTAAAAAATAAGAAATCATTTTTTGAGAAATAAAGCTTTCGAAAGTCCATCCGAACACAGCCAAAGTCTCCTCCAAGTGCCTCCAATAATACAGGATTAAATTTCACTGTCACCTTTGTTGGAAAATAAAGAGGAAAACTAGTAGTACTTTTTTGGGGGTCAGACGTACAACATCAACGGAGGTTAGTAAGGAAGTTAGCTAAGGGGTGTTCCACTAATCCAATTTTTTTAATAAATTGATTTTTTTACGGTTTTTTATGTGATGTGTTGTAAGAGAATGACTTGTCTCGATATTTGAAAAAAAAAAAAAACAGTTTTTTGTTAGTGGAACACCTTAAACCATCAAAGGGGATTCGATTTCTCTTCATAAACTCAAACCTAAGCCTCATCGTTCCGCCCGTTGGCCCGCGGCCCACCCGAAGCCCGCTTAGCCCCCCTGGCTTTGCTCGAGCCCGTCAAATGGGCGGGCTGGCCCAGCCCGACCTTCCCATGGGCCGGGCTTGGGCTTGAAAATTTTAACTCCAACCCGCCCGTTGCCTGCCCACCAGCCCAGCCCGGCAGCTCGAGATATCAGTCCGCCCGTAGCCCGGTACACTGATACACGCATAGCATGGGTTTGTAACAAAATCATTACTCCCTTTCCGTCCCATCTTGAGGAGGAAAACTTATTCTCTTTGTTTTTCATACACGGGTACATACAAACTACTAGTTTACACTGTCCAACGTTTTTTTTTTAAATTTTTTATTACTCACTGCCCAAGGTTAAGCTGTAATAAAAAAAAAATTGCTCCAAAAGGTTCAGCTGTAAAAAAAAAAAAAAAAACATTCGGCCCGCCCAAATAGCACATCCCAGCCCGCCCGACTAATATAAGCCCATGGGCTGGGCCTGGGCTTCAAGTTTTGACATATAACCCGGCCCGATAAAAAGAAAAAGCCCGCCAAGCCATGCCCGCGAGCGGGCTTGGCCTAAAAGTTCACGGCCCGGGCCGACCCGATGATGACCCTTACTCAAACCCATACCTCCCTCTTGACTGGTAAGAGGTACACCCAAATGGGCTATAAGCCATCTAGGAAAACTACTAGTACTTGAAAACCATTAATCCTAACTTCGAAAAAACGAAAGAGAGGAAATCCTATTCCACTTTTCATTTAACAAACTATGGTCCCACTGGTTCTCCAATATTTTTTAGAAGGTGTTCCACTAACCCAGGTTATTGGTTTTTTTTTGTTTTTTTTGTTAGAGGCTTAAAAGATAAGCAACTTTTTTTTTTTTTTTTTAGTTAGTAGAATGTGTTGCCTTTTTAAAGTGGAATATGTTGTTTTTTTTTTTGTTGTTGATATATTGCGAGGGAATGACCTGTCTTGGATTTTGGAATAAGCTGGCTTTTTTAAAGTTTAGTGGAACATGTTGGTTTTTTTTTTTTTTTTGAGTTAGCGTAATAAAATAGCTTTGGGCTTTAAAATAAGCTGGATTTTTTTTAGTGGAATGAAGCCTGCCAAGTTTCCCAAATTATAAAATCTACATTTTGATAAAATCAACACTTGATTTTTTTTTATTTTTAATAAAGATAAAAAAGAGGCAAATGGCTTATTTAGCCAAAACACAAAACGTGTTTGTCCATTAACCAAGACCTAAAAGAAAGGACAGCCAACTACTACATCGGTCTTATTTTTCAAATTTTGTACATAGCATTCACGTTAACTTTTATAGGTCCGGCCAAGTCAGCAACAACCACCTCTTCTAGAATATAAATGTGAATGAAACCTACAAAAGCAGATAGCCAAATTTAAATGAGTCATTTAGAATAATACATCACACCAAGAAGATAGCCTTTTGTTTCAGTTTGCTTTATCTTTTTTTAACAACGAAAAAGAAATTTGATTAATCAATTATAATTAATTTTTTTTTTTTTTTTTTTAATCACCAATCAATTGTAATGGTAACAAAGATTAGAAAGAAAGAAGCACCAAAAAAAAAAACAAAGATTAGAAAGGAGAAAAGTATGGGGGCATCACAAGGAGGGATAATATCTGGATTTAGGGTTTCTGTAATGCGCCAAGGCACTATAGGGTCATAGTTCTCCCGATTCGACCATCCATCTCCGCAATCAATGGTTTATATTCGCATAAGCACTCTTATATCCGAACAAGGTTAGTGATGTTACCTCCGCAACAATTACATGCTACTGATCCCCTAGAGATTACAAGGTTGACAAGCATGGGCGGAAATAGGGGGTGCCGGGGTGACCGTCCCTTGCACCACTTCAAATATGCTCACATAGTACTAGTTTTTGTGGTCAATTGGAAAAATTCTATGGGATCGGCTCTTGCAATCTTCGTGGGTGAAAAGTTTCTTAAAATTCCTATATAATCATGGAAAAAAAAGTCTTAAAATTTCGAGTGAATAACAGTTTTTTGGTTCTGTGTATAAAAATACATTGGCTTTGTTCGGTTTAGAGTTTAGTTTAGTTTTGATGATGTAAGCATGTGTAATAAGTGGAGAGGGATAGAGAGAAAAATGAGAAAAATGATGATCTCATCAAAACTAAAACTGGGCCAAAACTTGTAACCAAACATGGCCATTGCAACTACATACGTATATAACACAATCTTGCCTCTTCCTCGCGCATAGCAAGTAAAAGTGAATACTTGTGGAAACATACTACTTGTTATCAATATAAAAATACATGTAATTCGGACTCCTACTAGCTAGGCACATAAATCCCGCTTCCGCCCACAGTTGGCAAGTGGTTAACCTAGCATGATTAGAACATATAATTAGGCTCGCCAAAGACGGATGCAACAAGGGCCAAAAACTGAACAACCCAAATGCAGTTTCTGCATCTGGGGAGTACGTACTAGGTGGTTGATTCATATTATATATACCTTGGAGGCTTGGTGTATCTTTTGGTTTCCTTGGTTGACATCTTGCCTCCCATTTTCTGGTCTTCGGTGCTGGGTGACAACTTAGTTGGGATGTCCGTGTTTTGTTGTGATTCTTTTTCACCTCGGGTCCTTTTAATCGTTGTAATTTGTTTTCAATGATTAATAAATTTCCTTTTGTTGAAAAAAAAAGAAACGAAAGAGAGAGAGAGCCATAAACAAGAGAAAAACAACCCAGAACCATCCCAACCCAGGAACAAGTACTTATAAAAATACCATAAGTATTCAATCAAAATTAACAAACAAAAGATAATTTCTAGTAGTATTCGAAATGAGTCTTATCATTCTTTATTTTGAAACATACTATTTTTTACTATTTCACAAAAAAAAAAAAAGAAGTAAAATTCTGAATTACAAATCCTAGCTCAGCCCCTACATCCTACGATGCATCCACTGGTTTGTAAAGAGAGGATAATATTGCCTCGCATATACAAGCTGCACGCGCAACTATATAGTACATTAGTACTCCCTCCGTCCCCATTTATTTGTCCCTTTTGGAAGTTCGTGTCATTTTTCAAGTGATTATATCTCGTAATTTACGTTGTTTTACATCATTTTGAAAACATTGTCTTATAGAAATAATTGAGATTTATCAAACAAGATTCATATTGAATATAAAGTTCATTACCAATTTAAAGTTATAACTAGTTTTTTATCCGATTAAAATAGGATGAGTGACCAAAATTTGGAGACGAAGGGAGTAGTATTTTATTTTTAAATTATAAGAGCGGATACCGGCCCGCCATCCCTTCCCCTATTTGTTTCGAGAGTTGGAGATTTTAGAATTTTGACCCTTACAAAAGAGAATTTTTGGGGTGTCGGGCGGTTACCACCACGGCCTGTATTCTGTCCATCCAAATATATTTTGGACTGTCCGGATTTTAAATAAACTCTTCCATGGGAGTTCCATGGAAGAGTTTATTTAAAATCCGGATCATTTATTACTTAGGTGGACAAATATAATAGGACAGTACGGGTACCGAGTCAAACACCACATTGTTCGCACTCGGCACTGACAAAATTTCTCCTTATAAAAGCTTGAGCATGATCTCTTGAATATCGAACTAGTTTCTCCTGCTCCTTCTGCGAAATTTCTTGGATTAATGTGAAAAGGAAGAACAATCTAATACAGTAGGATTAGTGGTATGATTCGTTTGAATTACGTTTGGTCTTGTACAATAATGGTCATGATAGGATGAGTGATAGGGCAAGGTTAGACTGAGCAAAAAAAAAAAGATAGGGCAAGGTTAGACATATTAACCTGAATTTTCCACTCTCTCAAGGTCTTAGGTTAAATTTTCCTTGTCAAAAACTTTTGAGCTCGCCTCGTCATGTGAAAGGATTGCATGTGGAAGGTGTTATAGAGATTAACCCTCGGTGTGCGCAAGACCTAATTATATTTGACCGTGCATTACTCCCAGAAAAAATAGAAACATTACTCTCTCCGTTTCCAATTTCTTGTCCATTTACGTGTATGCATGACATTTTTCAATTGCTTATATCTTTCAATATATAATATTGTTTTTTAATAATTTTGAAAACTTCGTTTAATAGTACTCATCGAAAATATCAAAACAAGATCTATGAATATATATAACATTATACATTAGAAAGATATAACCAATTTTTTGAAGTGCTGTGAATATTGAAAGTGGACAACAAATATGTATCTGACCGTTGAATCGATCCAAGAATAATTCAGTGGATGGCTAGTCCGGGACTCCTGGTATTATTAAAGTCTAGGGAGGAAGGAATACAATAAGTCTCGTGGCGATCATTAGACATTATTAGATAGTCTAATCTAAAGACTACTCTTGTATTTGTTCAACCATAGAATTAACGGACAATCCAATACCAAGTGGATCCCATGTCTTTTGTTAATCTAATACCTCCCATAGTTCACAGTCAAACACGCCCTAAATGGCCCCTGCTGGTAGACGGTGAGATGGGTCGACTAGATATTAACGGAAATACAAGTAAATTGTCTCGGACATTTACAAATATTTAAAAGAGAGAGAGAGAGAAAAAAAAAAAAAAAAAACCCTGCCCTCTCCACATGGAGTACATGGAAGTACATCACATGTAAGGACAAGTTTAGCAGGTGTTCCGCTAATTCAGTTTTTTTTTGGTTTTTTGGATTTTTGACTTGAGAAATAAACCAACTTGTTCCACTAACCTAGTTTTTTTTTTTTTTTTTTGCTTTTGGACTTGTGTTACCAAATTACCAATCTGCCATTGTTTTTTTTATTAAGGTTAGTGAAATTGGTTGATTTTTTTTTTTTAAGCTTTTTTGTTAGCGGAATGAAGTAGCTTTTGGGTTAAAAATAAGCTTAGCTTTTTTTAGTGGAACACCCCCTTAGGCAATCTAAGAGGGGAAACCATTAGTTGAGCAATATCTTTGTCCTTTGTGGTAACTAAGAGGGGAAACCATTAGTTGAACTTCTTGTTTTAGAACTGACTTAAATCAATTTTTTCGGTTGATGTGGTTGAGTGTATGACCTGTTTCGTAAAACACAATAAATCAGTTTTGAGTTTAATTCAGTTTTTAGGAACAACTCCTCCTGATTTATCGGTCGGGTTATGCTTCCTAGTATGTTCCACTTGGCTTCCTTTGAATAATTGTGATTACGTAAATAAAACTGCAACTTTAGCTAAAGCCAAAATCTTCTTTAACTTATTCAATAAGCTTTTTGGACTTTGGATCCCTACCTTTGCTTTCTCTTTCACGTCGATTTCATGAGAAGAGTAAAGTTAAAATTAAATCAAGTTGTTCTTTTTTATCACACAAGTATCCAGATCAGATTTCAAGGGGAACTTAATCACATTGGCTCCAAAAAAAAAATTAATAGCGCGTAAGAGATTTCGAACATGAAAAACCTAAGAAAGAACAAAACCGTAAGTCCTAGGTGTTGACCACTTAGCCAACCTCTGCCGTTAATGAATCATGTTTTTTACTAGGATTTGATTGCAAGGACAATTACACAGCAACCCTTATTGAGGTTTGGCTAACTAAGTTAGCTTAACTTTTTTTTTCGTCTTTATTTGATTTTTTTTTGCGTTTGTTAGTTTTGCATCGATTTTTTGAGTATTATTGGTTCGTCTTGGCGAGAGGAATCCAACAAGGTAAAAGATTATGACTAGAACTTTCAATATTTTGAATAAGATCGAAAAAGGTGTAAAAAGCTAACATTTGGCTCATTTTTGTCTTTATTCAAAAAAAATTACGATTAGATAATAATTTTTTACTTTTTTGATTCCTCTCGCCGAGATGAACCAATAATACACAAAAAGTTCATGAAAAACTAAAAAACACGAAAAAAAATCAAATAAAGACAAAAAATAAGCCAGCTAACTTTTTAGGCCAAACCTCACCAGAGATGCAATAGCAGACTGTTTGGATCTACGATTTGGGGCCCTCTCACCTAACTTTTCAGGAGTTTTTGTCACGATTTTTATGGGGTTTTTTTTACTAGATTGGGTTATAATTTTTACATCATAGTGTTCGGCACAACAAAAAGAATAAAAAAAGTATGAAAAATATGTACCAAAGTTAAAAGATTTCATATAAGACGACTAAAAAGACAGTCTGTCATTGACACGAAACATATGATGTAAAAATTTGACCCGAATTCAAAAAAGATTAAGAGAAAATAACGCAAAAAAATGTACAAAAAAGTGTCACGAAAAAATTAGGGAAGGGGGCCTAAGAGAGGAAAACAATAGAAGGAAAACTATATTTATCTTTATGGAAGGCTAGACAGAATAAATTCATGACTTGGTAGCACATCGTGCTACGATATCTCCCAATTGTGTCACCCAACCTCCATTAAACTATAGATAAAAAAAAAAAAAACCTACATTAAACTAGTTTAGTTAGAAATTAATCAAAATGCCCACATGTTGCTTCAGGCCTCTCCTCAACCACACATTTCTGGGAAGTCGTGATTAAGTGTATAGCCCCCATAAAAATGCGTGGCGAAACGAGGTTTGGGCAACGCCACATGATTCCCAGGGAAATGAATAATCTCTCTAGTTTAGGAGCTACGGTGTGAACTAATTTCAGGTTGATGCCTCAAAAATCTCTAACTCTAATTTTTTTTCCTTCTCATTTTCCAAATCCTGCCAACAAATTAATAATTAGAAGTTTAAATTTCTTATTCCTAACCCTTTACAATTTTTTCCTCCAATCCAAAATTTTAGATGTCGTTTTTTTTAATACTAAATATTGATACTTTAAGGTTATAATTGTTATTTAGAATTTTTTTGATAGTTGACACTTCTGACCTTGAACCCGCCGATTAACGTGAACCAGCCCAATTATTTTGTGATTTTAGGCCCAACGAGTTTTGTCAATGGTTGGAGCCCAAACATCAATTCATGCTGAGCATTTTCAAACGACTCCAAAGTGGGCCACATTGATACCAAACTGCATCAGCCTAGGAAGACGAAGCCCTAACACAAAGCCCAATATTAAGATCGGTTCAAAAAGATTACTTATACAAGCAACAATTTATCGCCCAAGCCCAAGTAAATAAATTTAAGGAAAAACAGTTTGATTTTCACCAAAAAAAAAAAAAAAAGCAACAGCTAGCTGCATTAAGAAAAGTAAAAATGAAACAACATTATTTTCTAACGGGGGAATAAAGAAGTATCACTTCATCAACTTACACGAGACTTCTAATTTAAAGGATAAACTCGCGAGGCGTAACAAATTAAAAGGGTAAAAAAAAAAAAAATTGAAACAAAAAGAAAAGAGTCACTCAATTCACTTGGCGACTTCTTTTTTTTTGTCCTCAAGTAGTTTATATATTATTTGGAAAAGGCTACAATACACACCCCTAAAAAAGTTACGATTTTTTTTTATAAAAGTTACGAGACACACCAAAATGTTACGAATCATATTGCTGAAAAATTAAAAAAAAAATGTTACGATTGCCAATGAGGTGACACAATTTGGACCATAGAATAGGCGCATATGGTACACACTTTTAATGAGTGTGTATGGTAGCCATTTCCATATTATTTTGCTTATTACTTGAACTAATCTTCAAGGTCCATTTTGTTTGATGCCTTGTTTATCCAGTTACTTAACTTTTGATCCATCCCCTCAAGTTTCGCCACCATAAGGGATATTATATATCAATCTTCCATTGTGAGTAATATTTAGGGGTGTAAATTTGACCTGGCCCGGCCCAGCTCAGCCCACAAACAATCGTGCTCGGCTGGCCCGTTCCAAGCCCATCAGGCTCTTACCAAAAAAATCAGGCAGGGCCGGGCCCGCCCAGTATTAAAAATCTAGGCCCAGGCCGAAGCCCTAGGTATCGACTTGGGCTCGCTCTCGGGCTATTTAAGCCCTTTTCCATAGAAAATTCATTTTTGGGAGTAAAATTAATCCTCGAGCGTAATTATTTTAATTACTTCAAAATGAAGGGTTATTTTTTTTACTACATTAATCACATAAAAGTGTTTTATTAAGTGCAAGATTTCAACCCAATGTGCGTGATGTATAATTGAATAATTACGGTAGGCAAAATTTATTGAATAAATTTATTTCTTTCAAATAAGCTGCATGTTGATACAAATTAGCCGTTGGGTAGGCAGTGGCCCGTAAGTTGCAGGAACCAGGGGCCCTGTAGTGAGTGAGCTCACTACAGGCCCCCGAATCCGTAAGTTGCATGCTGTTAACTACAGAATTAGGCAGTTGGCTTGGGATGCAGTTATTGCCTATATTGGTGAATCCTTCCAAGCAGCACTTCTCCCTTTGAATTTCTGCCTTAAATATTACAACTATACCCATATTTGTTCATTTAAATTACATTCGGGCTTGCATTGGGCTTTGTCGGGCTAAAATCTTCTGGTTTAGGGCCGGGTTTATTGAGTAGCCCAATTAGCCAGGCTTCTGGTAGGGTCGGGCTTCAAAGGCCCAAGCCCTACCCATAGGATTGCGTGGGGCCTAGGGCCAAGCCAAATTCCAACAGCTTCTAGCGGACTTTGAGCCACTAGGCAAAATTTACACCCCTAAGGCCTCGTTTGATTCGCGGACTAAAATAGGTGGGATTGGTAGTCTTGGGATTAATAGTCCGGGATTATTGATCCTGAGACTAATTTAGTACTGAATCTCACTCAATCCTTTGTTTGATTCGTGTAGGATTAACATCGGGATATCCCGTGTTTCAATCAATCCCATGTTTGGTTCCCCGAACTAAATTTTGGGATTAATTTTAGGTCTCCCTCTCATTCCAGAAATCAACCCAGAAATCGAAAATCAACCATTTTTGAACAATCTTTGAACAAACCAGAAAATCGATTGTGAACCCAAAAAATTATATTTAGTCAATGGCATTGAGTTCAAAAATACTGTTTATAGAAAATTACCGAAATGAAGTCTGGGAGAATGTGTTGTTGTTGCTACTTGCAATGTAAGACCCAGCAAACACCTCGACAAAGTTGAGACATGGTGAATCTCAAATACCCAATCCTCTGAATCGGACCCATACGAAGGAGTATTCAGATCCCCTTCTGAAACAGTGGAAGTTGCGCCCAGAGTAGCTCCGAGACCCGCGGTTTGAGCCTTGATAGATCTCTGAGACCCATTTGAGAAGAACGATGTTGAGTATTACGGAAATACTCTTCAGATCCCCCTTTTCTGAAAATGATGACTGCGTCCTTCTCCTCTTCAACCTTACTCCTCAACTGATCCAACTTGTCTAGATCCACCTCTATTTGAGTCTCATTAGGACTGGTTTGCATGAGAGAGAGAGAGAGAGAGAGAGAGAGAGAGAGAGAGAGAGAGAGAGAGAGAGAGGAGCAGCTGAAAAGGAAGAAGACGATGGCAACTTCGTAAATATCAGCCGACAAAGTAGCGTTCCAATAGTCCGGCCTTATTTAGTCCCCCCCCCAAGGTGTTGTGTAATCTCATACGTATTGGACAAAAAATGTCCCGGGATTGTTAATCCCATGCCATTTTCGGGAACCAAACAAGGGATAACGCGGGATTAGACAAAAAATAGTCCAATCCCACCCTCCTAATACCCAAATCAAACGAGGCCTAAGTGTATTGCATCAAGAGGTAGTGCCTTACTTTTCCAATCAATCATCTTATGTGCATTCGGGAGGAATTCGGGGATCTTGTAGTGCGGAGTTGTACTACCGGATTCCCGGGTTCGCCATGAAGTGCCTTGTGCAAATTGGTTGCATTGTCCCATGTTTGTCCGTTCCTTATTGTTTAAGTATCTCTCCCATCGCAAATACCGACACACATGATTTCCTTTAAGAAAAAAAATGTTGCAATAGTGAGGTATTCGAATCTTCTCAATTGAGAGTTGAGCCTTTATATGTTTAAAGCCATTCTCAATTGCAAGGCATATCTTGTTCTCTACTTGATGCAAATCACTGGTTTCTTCCATTATCAATGAGCACCTTCCGCCCGCACAATTTCGAAAATGAGCGCACTTTTCAGTCTATGCTTTTACTCTTTTAACTTTTCAAATATAGCTTAACATGCATTCGTTCCCTTTGTATATATAATAGCTCAAATAATTTCCAAACTTTATCAAATGCCCCTTCATCTTGAGAGTTTATCAAATCGTACCAATTACCCAAAAATGTGATCCAATCCTCTTGAGTTTTTCAAAGTGAGACTTGCAATGTGCTAAAATATTTTTCTCAACATGCCATACACACAAAAGGTTAGAAATTGTTGGAAAGACTTATAGCATTTATCAATGCCAATTCCCTATGAACACAATGACAGTAGGATGACAAGTGGGGCCCAACATTCTTCTAAACATTTGCAAAGCCCAAGCAAAATTACCTTTTCTCTCTTTTTCCAAGAATGCAAAATTTAAGTAAAAAAGAAATGTTAAAAGTTGAAACCCCTTTAGTGGTGACATATTGTTTCTATATATTAGTCTTGTAAGTGCAATCCAACATAAAACGGTTGTATAGCTCCTTTCAATGCAATAGAAGATGAGTGTGCAAAAAATAGATACATCAAATGAACATTTAGATCATGTGAAACATAAAAAGTAAAATTACCTTGACAAAGTTCTTCAAATAATGCTAGAATCGATCATAGTTTGTCCGGCCAAGTTGTCCTTTCCAAGTTTAACCTTCATATTGTAGATTATTCTAGACATTGCCCGAAGTTGCAGATTCCTTTGTCGAAGTGAGGAAATCATTTGACGAGATGATACCCTTGATCTAGTCATCTCTATCATGCTCGTGATCTCTTCTTTTTAAAAACGACGACAAAAAAAAAATATATATATATCCGGACACATCAGTAGAAGGTTTGATGATTATGTGAGCTTTTTTTCACTTCAAGTACCCAAAAGCCATCCGCATGTCTCTTACTTTGAATTTCAAATGGACAGTTGATAAGACAAATTGGCTTCTTTCTTTGTCAATGCTCTACTAGGACATGCCACTTTTTGTGTAACTTCCTCCTCTATCACAATAGAGGATCACATATTTGTCCTTTTTGGAGTTTTTGAAACATTATCCTTGTCTTGAGAAAAATTACTCCTCAAGCTCTTCAAGGGATTGAAATTTCCATCAAAGCTGTCCAAGGATGTAATTTTGTTTATTTTTTTCAATTTCTCCTTCTTGTTTTATTTGATAACTTGAAATTTCATTGACACAATTCGATGCGTGTTCAATACCCACTCCACAAATCATCAAATTAGGATGACAATAAGTTTTATACAGATTATCATATTAAAAAGTATAAATGAAGTTACAAAAAATAACATTAATTCCTAAACAAAACACATACGCAGAAAATTGTAAACCCTAAACATTTAGTTTGGCTTCAAATCTCAGAACCCATAGATAAACGTATAAAAAAAAAAAGACCTACAGATATGTAAGAGAATATTTTTGAAATATGAGAATGAGATGGAGTCCTGGGATGAGGATTTGTTGTAGTTTTTCTTCTTCTTTTTTCAAACGATAGAACTCGATTTTGTTAACTTTAAACAAATACTACCAAACACATTAAATTGGGCATTCATCCCCTTGAAGAGAAGATAGAAGTCACAAAGGAGTTCTAAACTCCCAAGTAAAAAAATCAGGACCTCTCCCAGCTTTTTGAGCAACATTATGGGTAGCACCTTGCTGCTCCGGTGCACAAAACATGTCTCAGCTCTCCAAAAACTTAAAGTCTTAGAATGTCTGCAACTATAACCCCTACATTCTGATGCTCTTCCATGCGCCTGTGAATCAAAGAGTCCTGTCCTCACTTCTTTCTTACTTGAAACATACACTTTAAATATCTCATCAAAAGTATATTTTCTTATGAAATTCAAAATTGAGGAAGAGAATTTCCCCCCAAACCCTGCTAGTACTCGATTGTTTTGTTGGGAGTATTTTTTAGCTCCTTTCAGACCCATTTTGATGATTGGAATCATTATAACTAGATTTCGTTGAGAAAATCAATATTTTCATAGGATTCTCATATTTGATTGAATTCAACCATACATAATTGCAATACTCTTATCTAGATATAAATGGATTCTGATTCAATATGTCAAATTATATTTTCCGAGATCAATGTGTTTTGAATCATATCGATCAATAACTGATTGACACGATTTTTTTAACTTGATTAATGTGGAAAACGAGATCTAAGAAATGCATGGCTCCGGCTATTTAAATGAAAAAAAGGGCTCAAAATTCAATACGGCAATCCAAACTTTTTCAAGACCAAAGAGAATCCCAACCCTTAAGTTAATTATTGAGTTTTTTTTTTTTTGTAGTGGAGAACTACATACTTAAACACACAATTTAGCTACACCATTGCATATACTTCTAGGACTTTTTTGATTGAAGGGATTGAAAATGAGGAATGAGCTAATCCTATGAGATTACTTCATACTAGGGGTTCACATGTGTTTTTTTTTTTATTTTTTTATTTTTTATCTTAGAGAATAGGCAATGGCTACAATACACACCCATTAAAGATGGGTACCATATACGCCTATTGTATGGTCCAAATTGTGCCACTTCATCGGCAATCGTAACATTTTTTATTTTTCGTAACTTTTCAGTAGTATGATTCATAACATTTTTGGTGTGTCTCGTAATTTTTATTAAAAAATCATAACTTTTATACACACCCAAATAATGAGTGTGTATTGTAACCATTTCCGAGAGAATAAGGAATAAAATTAAGTCACTGTGTTTGTTTTTTATTAGGATGGACTAAATTTTCTATGTGTTAATATTGGTCGTTAGATTGAAATGGCTTTTAGTTTTATTTTAGTTTTATTTTGTAATCATTACACTCATTTCTCTCTCTATCTTTCTCCACTCATTACACCTTTTTCAAAACTAAACTAAACGAACAAGGCCGGTAATCCAAAAGTTAGATTAGTTATAACTTACTGTATAAGATTATTATCCCTGAGAGGAGATGGAATACATTAGTCTTCCACTTGGGAAAAAAATAGCTCAACTATTCCAGACCATAATTCAACCCTTATTGTCTATGCATGTGATTAGGTAGACCATCATTATTTTTTTTTTGGAACTGCTGAAACGTACAATTGTTGAGATTTAGAGGTTTGTTCCTTTTTTAGATTTAAGGAAAATAAAGAGGTTCGAACCAAAGGCAGGTTTAGGATTTGAGTTCAGTGGTGACAAGAACGTAAAGAATTTTTTTTTTTTTTGGGAAGGGGAAGCTTGATATAAAATAAACGTTTTTTTTTTGTTTGAACATCAATTTTGGCGTAACTTATTTTGTTATTTAAGTGAATTTTCTTTCAATTTGAATACGTATGAATAATTCAATGCCAAATATATAAAACAAAAATGAAATTATATGAAAAATAAATAAAATTTTAGTGCATTTTATGAACCCAAGGAGTTTACGTGAACCCTCTCAACCAAAGATGAAGCTGCTCCTATTCGAAATCTTTCAAGTGCTATTAAGGGGGTGTTTGGGAGCCTACTTTTTAGCTTTTGATTTTTGACTTTTTGGCTTTTTAATTTTTTGGCTTTTGGTCAGAATGAGTTTTGGATGTGGGAGGAGTGTTTGGGAGAAATGTGCAGAATGTGTTTTGGAAAAGTAGTAGTGTTTGGGAGAAAAATTATGAAAATGAGTTTTGGTTTGGATTTTACCAATTTACCCTTAAATCCATGCCGTTGGGGCAAACTACCCATAAACTACCCAATAATTTTTGCTCTTCATTTTTTTGATAATTGAAATTCTCCCTCCCGTACTTAATAAAAACAATGTAAAATGAAAGAAATGGGTAAAATAAAAATAAGGTTTGGTCAGTTGGTCTAGGATTTTTTCCACTTTCTTCACCAATTCTTCTTGACCTTTGGATCGCAAAATCAAATCCCCACCGTTAGATAATAGTGGAATTGTCTAGAACATATGGAAAACACGTGGTACTGGGAGACCCATTTCTTCCCTCTTTCCCCTCTCTCTCTCTCTCTCTCTCTCTCTCTCTCTCTCTCACACAGACACACAAAAACCAGAGCTATATGTCTCTGTTTCTATTCCATGGATGGTGGCGAGTCTTGGCAAACAACTTTGCAACTTTTTTTCAGGTTTTGTTCTAAATTTTGCCTGCATTTTTTATATTTTGGATAGAGTTTGGCAAGATATGGGTTTTGAAAAAAATTTGTGATCTCGGTACAAGACTCTTATCTCCTTGGTATTTGTAAATAAATCCCATCCCTCTGTATTTCTCTTTCTATTAATTTGATGATTTCTGATTTTCTGGGTTTCCCTCTGATTTTCTGAAATTTTTTCCCAAGACAAAACTGGGTTCGTCTTCCACATCGTCTACATCTGAAATTTTTTCCCAAGACAAACTGGGTTTGTCTTGCTCATCGTTTACAACTGTCGTCTGTGTTGTGTGGAAGAGAATAGGGGTAGCACAGGGGTATGGATGACAGACAAAAGGTTCACGGGGAATGGAAAACGAGAATCCAAAAACGAGAATCCAAAAAGGAACCCAAGTCCAGTTTTTGGCTTCTTGCCTCTATCTTCAAAAACGGAGAATGAGTTCTGGTAGAACTCATTTTGAGAACTGGCGCCCAAACATGAAAAACTGCAAAATCAAAACGGGAAAATGCAAAAAACAGGCGCCCAAACACACTCTAATTCCTTTAGTGTCAATCCATACGGAATGTTACTCTTGCTTTATCGGCTAGTGGAAGGCGGAATTAGTCTCTTAGGTATTGTCGAGATCCGCGTAATCCGATTCCACCCTCAATCCTCATGTAGGTAGGGCCTACATACCACGGTGGTGCATGAATCAGGCAGTGGATGGGTAACTAGTGTAAACATTACCCTTTTGGAGAAGAGTCTCCTCCCTGGCAGACAACAAAAATCTAGCTACTCTTTTTTTTTTGAACTGGAAAATCTAGCTACTCTGATCCCCCTTTTTTTTCACCCGGAAAACCAAATCTCACTCTCTTTTTGTAACACACGCGCTTGTCACAGTTAAAGAAAACCTAAAAACACACTATTTACATTCGCAACTGGTTTTAATTAAAAATTCACTAGCTAAAAACTCGTGCTACGCACAAAAATTTAACAATTAATAAAAAATTCAAAAAGTGGTTATAGACTTTTCTTTTTTCCAATAAGCTAGTACAAGTTGTGGTCAATTTGTCCCTTTTGTTATCTATGAATTTGTAAAAAATTCTTCAAGTGTACAGTTATTAAATGATGTCGAGAGGAAAAATAACTTCTTAGACAATGAATCGCCTTGGCAAAGAAATCAGAATTTTAATTCTTATTTTAAAGAATGTACAATCCATATATCCACATGTGGCAAATAGGGCTGAAACCGGTTCGGTTCGGTTCGGTCCGGTTCGCGGTCATATTTGAGTGAACCGAAAAAAGTCGGTTCGGGAGTGTCGAGGAGGTCAGCGCGGACCCCCCGTTGACCATGCAATAGGATGATAACAGGTGTCACCCATGTGGCACGGTACCCAAGCGACACATGGCTTATCCCCGCGCAAGTTTCGCGTAGGAACCACTGGCGCGGTACTACCTAATGCTAGGCGCCTTAGTGGCGCGCATCCTAGGCCCGACAAGGGTAATGTCTGGACAACCATGGGCCATCTGAACATGAGAAAAACCCATGGCCCAAATGGCTAGCGCGGCTCAGAACATGGGCGAAAAAGCGAAAAGCTCGTCTTGTATAGCCCAGGTAATTATACTTGTTGCGGTCTAAAGGCAAGACCCCGGGGGCCCCCTGAGGCTTGGCTGCGATATAGGCGCGACCGAACAGGTCACGACCTTGCCCTAACGGGAACAAGAGGATCGCCGCGCGGGGGATAGCATGCCACCACGCAGGTCAGCTGGCGGTGGATGACGTCACCGTACGGTCAGGTTGTACGGAAAGGACACATGTCATCATATTATAGGGTGACAGCCTAACACCTAATCATTGGTCCAAGGTGCCTATAAATATGGGACATTCTCTTTCAATACCCAGAGGTTGGTGAAATCTTGGCAGGGCATATGCCATCCTAGAGAGAGAAAAGGGTAATCACTAAGTGAAAGGGGAACATTCTATCTGGTGAAATCATTCCCCATCTCCTAGGTCATCAAGGGTATCATGGATTAGATTGAGAGCAATCCACTGCCTTAGTCCTTTCTGTGCATACCTGCTCTGTTCTTCACCCTTCCCCTAGATCGCTCTATTAATCTCTTTCCTACTGTGTTTTACTGTTGACTATTCTTACCTCTCCAGCTCATCATTTTGGCTAAAGCAAGAACCATCACCTACATTCAGGCGACTCTATTGGGGAGATTGATTAGTTGATGGTAAACACGAGAAGTCGTCTACAGACTTAAGGCATGCCAGCACCAGTAAACCAAGCCAATCTCGTCCTCGATGGTCTGCCGCTGATAGAGGATGCTACATCCAGTCAGGCAGGGAATGAAGGAGGAGGAAACCAAGGAGCTCTAACCATGAAGATGATCCACACCATGCAAGTCGAAATCACCCAGATGCAGACTACTCAAACACAATTGCTTGCTGCTTTTGTTGGCCTCACAGAGGTGATCGCAGCCGCTCTGCTTAGGGCCCCACCAGTGATGGCGCTCCAGCAGATCCATGCTTGAGGGAGAGGGGGGGTGAGAGTCCAACCACCTGTGATTCTGCAGGTTGAACAGGCTCACAGAACTCAGGGTGTGGCTCCCTTAGTTGGTGGCTCTGGCGCTCAAGCTCCTATTCAACCTGTGATTCTTGTTCATCCTGCCTTGCCAGAGAACCCTGGTCTCTAAACCATAGGAACTGGTTCTGTCCATCAGAGGGCAGCACTTGGAGAGAATGCTGGGCCGTAGGCCCTGACACTAGCAGAGGTACAAGCCCTGTTACAGAAGGAAAAGACGAAAATAACATTACCCTCCCTCCCAAGCTTTGATATCCAACCACCATATCCTATAGCCATCCTTCAGATGCCATATCCAGAGGGGTCCACTCCACCAAAATTCATTAGGTTTAATGGCAAAGAGGGTAACGCGCATGAGCATGTGGTGCGCTTCATTGAAACTCTGGGAGCCTTTCTGGTGACACAAATCTCAGACTCAGAGAGTTTTCTAAGTCCATGACTAATAGGGCTTACACATGGTATGTCAATCTCACTCCCTACTCCGTAACATCATGGGAAGACATGGTTAGTCGCTTCTATGTCAAGTTCTTCCAAACGCGCGAGAAGATAACCAGTCTATCCTTGGTCAAAGAAACCCAAGGCCCTAGTGAGAACATCATTGACTATATCAAGCGGTTCCAGGACCGCACGGTCGACTGCCTCGAGCCAGTGGAGGAAGAGTACCTGGTGGAGATTTGCACGACTGGCCTCTTGCGTGAGTACCAACCTTTCCTGGTTAATGTAAAGATCCAAACGCCTGTTGCATTATTGGAAGCAGCATATAAGTTGTGACATACTGTCAAGCCGCCCGCGCGCGAAAGCTGGAAATCGAGAAAGTCCCACTCTGTGGCCGCAGCTGCAACTTCCACTCCATCCTCGCGCAAGTCGCCGGGGGGAAGGGCCAGTGGCGGCAGTGGTAATGGGCACGACAATTGGAAGAAACAGAAGGTGTACAAGGATGCTACGGGAGCCCCAGAGTACCCTTGTAGCATTGAAGAGGTAAAAACATTGGTGAAGGAGAAGATCGCGGACGGCGAACTCACTCTGCCGGACATAGAGGTCGCGCCTTTGTGCGCAAACAGAGAAAGTCCTAACTACTGTATGTTCCACCGGCACACCAAACATCCCACCAGGGA
This sequence comes from Vaccinium vitis-idaea, assembly GCA_963854785.1. Classification (NCBI taxonomy): domain Eukaryota; kingdom Viridiplantae; phylum Streptophyta; class Magnoliopsida; order Ericales; family Ericaceae; genus Vaccinium; species Vaccinium vitis-idaea. The sequence continues at coordinate 27,670,665 of OY978224.1, forward strand.
ATGCTGGACGCTGCAGAGAATTTTCAAAAAGAAGTTAGATAATAATGAGTTGAGAATTGCGATGAAGGCACAAGACGTGCGCATGCACCCATACTTAGAGCACGGGACAGCCAACATGGCTGAATGCTTTGAGTTTATGCACGAAATTAAGGAAGACAGTTATGATTATGAGTATGATTATGATCATGACTATGATTATGATTACGAGGAGGTGTATATGATGACTTTCTACGACGAGATTGACGATATTGCGGGGTACGATATCCCAACGGTGGCCACTCCCGATCCAGAGAGTGGGGTCAAAATTTTGCAGAACAGCACAAAGTTTAGATAGTTCTATGACGGAATGGGGTTTACACCCGACGCAAGGTTCAGAATGACAAAGGCCATTCTGGCCATCGCGCAGAAGGGGGCTCCCTCCCCAGAACGATCAAAGATGAGTCAAATACAATGTCGTTCTCTGACTCTGACAGAAAAGTATTGCACTCGCACAACAGACCTATGTATGTCACTGCGCGCGTCAATGGCGTGGAGCCGAAGCAAGCTTTCATGGACGAAGGAGCATCCATCAACATTATGCCAATGTATACCTTACAGAGGGTCGGAATTTCGGAGGAACGGATTGTGAAGTCACTGATAGGAATCATTGGATTTCAGGGCGATAAGAAAGAGTCCCTAGGCTATGTCATTGTTGATCTCGCAGTTAGTCCAATCCGCACTGCCACAAAGTTTCATATCATTGATGCGCAGACAAATTACCACATCATATTGGGCCGCAGTTGGATGCACCGCTTTGCGGTCATCCCATCCAGTTACCATCAGTGCCTGAAGGCAATATGGGCTGGAAAGAAGGTCACTATCGTGGCGTCTGAAAAGCCATTTGAGGTGAATGAGGCTCACCTTTCTAATTAAGTATACTTCACGGAAATGGAAGAAACGATGAGCGCGGTAGTGGCTAGGCCGCGCGGGGTAAAAATTGCCCAAGTGGGAGGATATCAAAGATGAAGGAGAGACTTCTGCGAGCAAGCGGGAGCCGTTTACAGAAAATGCTTCAGGACCAAGGAAGATTACCAAGGTCAAGAAGGGAGGCAAGACGGTATATTGCTTATGACGGGGCGGCGGTCTGGGCGCCCAAGAAAGGGCGTCTGACCCGCGGTGCCTAGAGGCAATGGGAGCTGAAGAAGATGAGATAGTAAAACCCGAGCCAACTCCAGAATGTATGCAAGACGGTCCTAAACCTCAGCTAGAGGTGTTTGAAGAAGTTAACCTTAGAGAAGGAGGAGGAACTCCAAGGCCCATTTTCATAAGCGCGACGCTTGAGAGTGGAATGAAGAAGCGACTTATTCTACTATTACAACAGTACAGCGCCGTGTTTGTATGCTGTAGACACCCCAATCCGGACCGCTGAAATTCTGAAACTTCCCCAAGGATGAAAATGCCTAATGAGAGCACTTAAGGCTTGATCAAGGACTTGAGGGCCCCATCAATAACCTCCCATAGAATTACCAAAACTTCCCTTGGAACCCTGGAGCAGCCCAAAATCTTGAAACACATGCACCTGGATTACTCTCATAGGCACCCGGATTGGCTAAATCCAGGCGCCTGGAATTGCACAATCCAGGCGCTTGGATATCAGCCCAGGTTGAGTGTGGTTTAAGTTGATAGTGGGCGGGAAGAGGATTTGCTCGAGATTTGTTGCAGAGTCAGTTGAGGAGAGAGTGTGAGGGAGATGATTACCCTATAATTTAACCCTTAGGTGACCCCTCACCCTTTTGGAAGGATCAAAGTGACCCATTTTGAGCCCTTGGTTTTCTATTTAAACCACCCATCTCCTCCATTTTTAGGGGACTGAAAACTCTTCTTCCTCTTACTGTTATGCTGTCAAATTTGCTCCAGAAAACCATTTCCAGTCAAGCCTTCCTATTTTCAATCATTCTCAACATCTAAAACCCATCCTTTCATCACATCAACCATCCATATTTCACTACCCACACACAAAACTCCCACCATTCAACCACAATCAGCCCTTAGTAGCTCTGAAGGTCCAAGTTCAGTAGCTATAAACCCATAAAATCCACTCAAAAACCTATTTCAAGCCTTTTGATCAAACTGCTTGACCGAAATCCTAGACCTAAATTAATGGGTTGCCCCAAGCGTAGGGCTGAGACCGGTGTAGCATAATACCCGGTAAGACCGGAATCGAATCCACAGAGACGGTGGAGGATGCTTAACTAAAAACTCGGGTTGTGAGATCTAAAACGGCTCTTAGGTAGCCACCCTTTGTGATTTGGTGGGAAAATTAACTAAATTAAGATAAAACTGATTTGATTAAACTATTAAAAGCAAGTACGGTCGTAGGGTTCATAACAACAGTGACCAGATCTAGATAGTTCCGCTCAGTTCGATGTTCTGAAAACGTTTGATTTTAGAGAGAAAAAGATACCCCGAAAGATGCGAATCCTCGTGGTCGCCGTTTACCCATGTACAGCGTAGAACGAGTTTTGATCCCCCGTTCCCCGCGTTACATGGGCTCCGACAATGCCCGGATTCATCCAACGAAGGTACTTTAATAACCTAAAATTGCTTTTACCTTTGTTAATTCTGGAAACAGGAGCGAGAACAGACCCAGCCCTGGCCACGGTGTGTTAATCACCCCGCGACCATACCTATAGAACTACTCACTCATATTAGCTAGAACGAATAACAAAATTCTGAAATTAAACATGCTATTAAACTTGAATATCAATTAAAACAAAGATTCGAATCTCAGATCACGGACAAACTCCCGCGAACTGAGATTAAAGTAAATAAACAGAAACGTTACCGAAGCAATGCGAGAATCAGCGAATAAAACTCTAAAACTTCAATCGAACAAGCTCCGGAAAGTAACAACTCCAAAAGAAAAACGGCTGCAAAAAACTAAGAAAAACCTAGCCAAGTTCGAACCCTAATTCGGAACAAAAATGAGGTATTTATCCTCCCCCGAAGTCAACACATGTGGCAAGTCAAAACGGGCAATTTAAGACCCTCGGTATCGATACAGGAGAAGTCCTGTATCGATACCCAAACGTTCTGTTCCCAAATTGGCACACGGGTATCGATACAAGAGAAGTCCTGTATCGATACCGGAACCCCTAAAATGACTTCCAAGCTTGTTTGGCCGTCCTCACTTGGGTCTCACCTGTCCCCAACACGCCCGACCGCCATGTGTCCACTTTACGCGCTCTTTCCGACCTGTTCCCTACAAAACAACCAAAAAACAAGAAAAACCAAAGACAACACCGCATCAAGTGGAAAATGGAATAAATCGCGCCTCTAACGCGCTAATTCGCCCTACTTAGGCGCTTATATCTGTGATATTGCGCGCCTATCACAAACCAAAAGGTAGTTTTCTCTACCAATATGCTCAAGTAGGCCCTGAGGGGGACTCAACCAGCTTCTTACTGGTCTTCCATACCAATGGAGGGCTTGGGAGAGGTCTGAATCACATCAAGAAAGAAATTTGTTTTGTGTACCAGTTTACAATCCAGGCACCTGCATTGAATTCAGGCGCCTGGATTCCCTCAATACAGGCGCTTGGAATCACTCCTCTTGGTCATGGTTTTTGTTCTTTTACACTTTAATCTATCTATAGTACATCATCTGCATGCATAGATCTAAGTCTGATTATGTCTCATGTTTTGATTTCCATTATGATGAACATTTAGAATGTTTTTTTTTTTTTGAAGTAGTCATACTTTATAAAATAGTTACATTAGAAAGTAATATTCATATGAGCCTATATAACATTTTTAGAACCTGATCATTCAGTCATAAAAGAGTTTGGGCAAGTCATTATGTCACATAAGCATGTGCATCATTGTTAATGTCCAATACAAGTATTTACAGTGCATTTTTTGGTATAGGTTCATCTTTATTTCATTTGATTACAAGTATAACCCAATTAAATAGTATCTTACATGCATGAGTATGGTGTATCAGTTCTGAAATGTGCCTTGTCCATACTATTTCATCATCAAATCATCTATAATCAAGCCTCCTTTAAGTTCATATCATGCGTTTGAGTTGAGTTTGAAGTTCATGTCCGCTACTGTGTTGACAAACATCATTTAGGGTGTGTGTAAAATGGTTAAAGGTATTGTACCAGGTGCTCACTGTGAAAAATGAAGTCTTGGGGTTTCTGTCTGGTAGGCCATCCGGACGCCTGGATCTGCCTAATCCAGGTGCCCAGATTGTTATCCAGGTGTGATATGTTGGGTGTTTGTGATCAATTTCTGGGATACCTTGGAGCTGTTTGAGCATGATTTGATCAAGTTTCAATGTTCAATGCATATAAATCATTCACTCATGACATTTTGCACAACCATCTATTCTCATCTCATTGATCTTTTTGATACATGTTTCATGCTTTCACATGAATATGTATTCAAAGTCCATTCAAACAACATTTCCAAAATCCTTTAAGCATTTAGTAGAGACTGGTGGTTTCACTGGGCACGAGGGGTGCTTTAAATTCCTTCCCCTCGCGCAACCTAGCTCCCGGACCCGAGAAATCTCATTTTGCGTGACCAGTAAGATATTTTCCATTCAAAGGGCAAAAGAGTCATTTTTCAAATGGTTTCTCGGGTACAGTCCATAAACCTGGGTGGCGACTCCATTCAACCAATCAAAACCGTTTTCCAAACAATCGATTTCGTGGACATACTCCGCGGGGTGTTCACACATGCCATTATGAAGAGACGCCAGGGTTGGACACCGAGTTGGTGGCGCACCACTTGAATGTTTTTCAAAACTCCAAGCCCGTCAAGCAGGGCGCGCGCAAGTACCAACCGGAGTTAGAAGAGAAGATTAAAGAGGAAGTTGAGAAACTAAGGAAGGTCGGATTCATCCAGCCCATACAATACCCATTGTGGCTCGCAAACATTGTACCAGTAAAGAAGAAGAACGGTCAGATACGCGTATGTGTTGACTTCCGCAACCTCAACAAAGCCTGCCCCAAGGATGAATTTCCTTTGCCTCATGTGGATACACTTGTTGACTCCACATCGGAGCATCAGATGTTTTCCTTCATGGATGGTTTCAGTGGCTACAATCAGATCAAAAAGGCAGCAGAGGACGCAGAGAAAACAACATTCAGGACACCCATGGGTAACTTCTACTACACTTCATGCCATTTGGTCTAAAAAACGCTGGCGCAACATATCAGCGCGTGATGACGGCAATCTTTCACGATATGCTGCATCACATTGTAGAAGACTACGTGGATGACCTTGTGGTGAAGTCAAAAGAGATGTTTGACCACTTGGACCACTTGGAAGCGGTGTTTAAAAGATGCAGGAAGTTCAACATGAGGATAAACCCACTGAAATGTGTGTTTGGTGTTGCGGTAGGGAAATTTCTGGGGTTTCTAGTTCATAGGCATGGGATTGAAGTAGATGACGCAAAGATAAAAGTCTATTACCCAATGCCCCATCCCCACTCCCAGCGAACCCTAAAAAAGTTCCTAGGTCGAGTTTCGTACCTGCGGAGATTCATCCCCGCACTGGCAGAAATCTCAACACCCTTTAGTGATTTGCTGAAAGACAAAGCCAAATTTGAATGATGTGCGGAACACCAGCACACGTTTGAAAGGATCAAAGTTGTACTAACCTCCCCGCAGACCATGATCGCACCACAGAAGGGCAAGCCCCTTATTCTGTACTTGATGTCCACCCCGAGATCCATTGGGGCCCTGCTCGTGCAGGAAGTTGACGGCGCGGAGAGGCCAGTATACTATATCAGCAGGAAAGTACAAGGCGCAGAGGAGCGTTACACGCCAGTAGAGCGACACTATTTAGCGCTGGTTTTTACCGCGCAAAAGCTTCGCCATTATTTTCTGTCCTTCAAAATTCATATTATTATGAAGAGTGATCCAGTACGGTATCTGCTATCACGGCCAGCTCTCACAGGGAGAGTGGCCCGTTGGCTCCTAGCCTTGGCTGAATTCGAGATATCATGCGTTACTCCCCGCGCAATCAAGTGTCAAGCGCTCGCTGACTTGCTAGCACAATTCCCTAGTGGATAGTGCGAGCCAGTTCAGGAATCATTACTAGGAGATGGTTTCGAAGCGTTAGCGACTGCGTCAGAAACAACCACTTGGACGCTAAGCTTCGATGGGGTCGCAGGGGGTGGCGCGAGAGGTGCAGGAATAGTCCTCACCAGTAGTGATGGCCAGCGAGAATATCTAGCATACAAGTTGTCCTTCCAATGTTCCAACAATGAAGCAGAATATGAAGCTTTGATCCTGGGGCTCTTAGCAGCCATTACAAAGGAGATAAAGGTCCTCAAAATTGTGGGGGATTCAAAACTTGTTATTTTACAGACAAAAGGCCACTACGCGCTCAAGGAGCCTACCCTCGCTCCATATCGAGCCACCGTGCAGAGATTGATGCAGCAGTTTGATAAGGTGGAGATCATTCACAAGCCTAGATCGGACAATAGGTTCCCTGACGCGCTCGCCACAGTTGGAGCAAAGGTGGAGTTCAACGAGGAAAAGGTGGCTATAAAGATTGTCAAAAGGACAGAACCATCGATCGTTGATGAAGTAAGTAAAGAACAGGCCACAGAGGAGTGGCAAGAAAAGTTGAAATTATATTACCGCGGCCCTCAGGGGTGGCTCGCGCGGTGCATTGGGCTTTAGGAGGCCAAGGCCAAGTTGCGTCAGATCCATGATGCAACCTGTGGAGAAAATGACATTTCTCTTTACCGGAGAGTCCAGAGGCAGGGCTATTACTGGCCCGGAATGAAATGGGACGCCGCTGAAGTACTAAAGAATTGCGAGAGGTGCGCGTTAGCCATCCCAACACAAGAATGTTGCTTCTCAGTAGAGCAGATTGGAGACAGAAGTATATTGACTTTCTGCAGGAGGGTGCGTTACCAGTAGAGAAGGACTACAAAAGACAAGTTAAGATGTCCGTTGGACGCTTCTTTATCAAAGATGGACACCTATTCCGAAGAGCCCTAAATCACGTCCCTTTGCGGTGTTCGTCCAACGAAGAAGCTGAGGAAGTGTTATACAAGACTCACGAGTTGGAGCACCAGGGAGGGCGAAAGTTGTATGAGCACATTATCCACCTAGGATGCTAGTGGCCGCACATGGAATCTGACGCCAAAGCACATGTGCGCAGGTGTCACGCATGCCAGAAATTTGAAAATCTTGTCCACGCGCCAGCAGTTGAGCTCCACGCAATCCGCACACCATATCCCTTCCACACTTGGGCAATGGATCTTGTTGGGCCCATCACGCCACACTCTCACATGCATCAGTAGATTTTAACAACCACTGAAGTCAGCACTAAGTGGGTGGAGGCAGTACCATTGAAGAACGCGACCGGCGCGGCAGTGGCTCAGTTCATCAAAGAGAACATCATAAGCAGATTCGGTATACCTAAGGTGATCCTGTCAGATAACGGGACTTCGTTTATTAACAAGGATGTAGGCGAGCTGCTCCAATCCTACTTCGTGGAACACCAGACTTTAACGCCTTATTACCCTCAGGGAAATGGCCAAGCTGAGGCCACAAACAAGTCTTTGGTGCGGATCCTAAGCAAGCTATTGGATGAGAAAGGTGGAACGTGGTCAGATCATTTAATCACGGCGCTCTGGGCATACTGGACAGCGAAGAGAAAAGCGACGCGGACTAACCCCTTCAACTTGGTCTATGGTGAGGAGACTGTACTTCCGATTGAGTTGAGCGTACCCTTCGCGCGGCTGGCTCTGTCAATAGAAGTCACAGCCGCGGAGCGGCGCACAGATCTGGAGGCCTTAGAGAAGAGGCGAGAGCTTGTCATAGAACACCAGGCCAAATACTGGGAGTCGGTATCCAAGTTCTACAACAAGAGTGTGGTTCCGCGGGAATTCAAAGTTAGAGATTTGGTCTGGAAGTCAACCATAGGCGTGATGAGAAATGTTAAGCTCCCCAAGTTCACCCCAAGATGAGAAGGACCGTATCAGGTCATTAATGCTGGGACAAGTGGTCATTACAGGCTTTCTAGAGTCTCTGATGGATTTCTTACGAGCCCCATCAATATCAAGTTCATGAACAAGTACTACCCATAAATGAAAAGTCTTTTGAAGCCTTAACAGTCTCCCAAACGATGTTTAAAGTCTTAGTTGATTTTTTTTATCATGTAATTTTCCCTTATCATTATGAAAGTTAATGAAACGCTTGGTTGTTTCATGCAAGATTATGAATAGAGTTTCATCTCATATGATGATAGACAAGTCATAATTTATGAATGAATTATTCAGAAACATCTTGATAACAGCAAGAAGCGTAAACAGAAAGCATGGACGGAAGCAAATAAACTCAATGTAACAAAAATCCTTCCATATATGTCGAAATGTATTCATTACAAAGAAAAGAAAAATACAATCATTGCTGGGAGGGGGGAATAGGCCCTTAGTTACAGGGTCGTTCTCTAAATGCGTCGCGCCGTCCGCGGCTTCTAGTTCCTCCTTCTCGCGCAAGGCAGCCTCTAGCTTGGCCTACCTATCTCGCAAATCTATCTCCCTTTGAGCAAGTGCTACGCGCGCGCAGTCCACCCTTGCTTGGGCTGCTCAACTTCCATCCTCTTCATTTCAAAGCGACGAGGAACCTTGAAGGCTCTGCGTTACTCATACATGCGCTCCATGTGGGAAATAAGCCAGCCAAGCTCCAGTCCCGTCCTCTAAAGAAATCAGACCAAACTGTTTGAGGGGGATGGCGTTCAAAGAATTGAGCACTGATGCTAGATTGTCCAGAAGCATGCCGCCACCCAAAGGACTCTTCGCCCGGAAATTGGCAAATGTCTCCGGGTACGTCTGTTGAATGGCCTCTAGGGCAGGTAAGTTCTCCTCGGAAACACGGAAGGACAGGAATTTTGCATGAGAAGCTAGGACCGTGGTGGGCATCTCCACTTGACGATTCCCGTGACGGAGAGCCCTCAACGCTGTCCTCGATGTCTATGGCTTCATTCCCAGTGTGAACAACCATCTGTCCCGGGTTCTCCTGGGCGGTGCTGAAAGACTCATCCTTGCTCCTGTCATCCCTTTCTCTCTCTCTCTCTCTGACTTAGGGTCTCTATAGTGACCCAGGTCTCTACATTCCCGTAGTGACCTTAATTGTGGTCCCTCTAAAATTTTCATTTGGGATTGAAACCATTTATTTTTTCAGGAATATTGAGTACATTATGGGTACAAACAATTATGATCATCGAAGATTGGTCGACACACAATTGAAACGAATTTGTCTTACAATTTATTCTATAAACAATATTGGTCATCCATTTTCATAAAATAAATAGTGTCCGACCATATGGTTACCAATATCCAATTAATTTGATTTTTACATGAATAATCTTCTGAACATTTCCAATTGTTGACACCCCTCGGGAGCGCATTGGATTCGGAGTCGTCACCTGGGTTTGAAGTTTGCACCCAAGGGGCCGAACTTGAATGACTTGTGTGTCTTATTTTTAGCGAAGGTTTTATTTACTAGTTTGTCGTCACCATAATTGTCACGACCCAACCCGTGGGTTAAGGATCCATGACCGGCCAGTGCATCTAAGTCACCCTAGGCCTAATTATTAAAATAGTTAGGGAAAATTTATTTTAAAACCCGTTAAGATTAATGTTAGTTTCTCAAAACTCGGTCTGGCTTATCATTATCTCTCACAAACAAGTTCATATCAAATGCCTCTTTATATACATTTCACAAAATAACCAGAGTTCTAAGTGCGGGACCAAAGTAAGTACTTAACACTTTTACTATACATTAGCATAGCTTGATCGGAACAAACTGGCTATTAAAACAAAAGTTTGCAAGTCTGGACAGTACTATACACACAAAAGAACTTATAAGCAAAAGGGCTTCGGTTCAAGAACAAAGCCAAGTACATCTACGACTGTTGACTTGAAAAGTATGGTTTTAAAAATTCTGTAAGCTAAAGCTCGTATGAAACACTGCATATCTTATAAACATTCTAATCATGGATTTAGTCAATGTTCCAACAAAACTGTAAACCATCTTTTTCAGTTACTAAGCAATAAAAAAAAAGTCTTAGTAGCAAGATAACAAAATTTTCAGTTCGTTCATAGAATGAAATCCAGCTTTTCAGGATCAAGCAGAAAACTGTCGTGATATTAAAATATCACATTTCATAATACCCGTCGATTTCACACATCTTTCAAGAACATATTTCGACCAGAATAAAAGAGGAACGACCTTTGCAATAAAAGGGAATGACGTCAAACCATCGAGATACCTGGCCCGCATCTCCCACCCTTATAAAACCAATCTACTCTGTTTAAAGTCCTCAAGCCCCGAACACATGTTCAGATGTATCAACATAAAAAAAATAGAACTTTGCCAAGTTCATTTCACATATCAACGAATATCCATGATTCAATTTAAAACACAATTCTAAAATGTTCCAACAAATATAAAACGCTTCAAAAACATATATGTAAACAAGATACGCGTGTTTCACCTTATTTCCGACGACGCAACTAACAATATACACGTCTCGACTTACTCCTAAATCAGCGAATCACGTCTCCTAGAAGAAGAACATACACCATGTATCACTATCAACAAGCGCTAAGCCTCTAAAGTCGAGAACTATTCTCCCAAACTAATGTTCGAAGAGATTAAACCTATTAGAGGTAAAATAGTAGAACTTTTATTCTTTTTCTATTTATAACTTTACAAACTAGAGTACTAAATTAGTAGAAAAACTCTAATTTCGTGTTTGAAAATAACACTGAGTGTAAAAACAGTTTATTGAACCAATTAGACCAATCTGTCACAGTTTATAAGGAAAATTATAACTTACTTGTATCAAATCCAAAAAGAGTGAGACCAGCGGAAAAATTTGCATAACTGATAGCTTTATTCTCAGTAAAAATTACAGAATCAAATTTGGAAAGGGTTGTTTACAGCCATCAAAACAAGACAGCTAGTATGCAGTTCCTAGCGAAGACAAACAACCTTTCTTCAATTCTTTACTAAAAATCATATATTTATCCAAATGATTTGATTTCAATGCCAAAAAATTCCTAACACCAAAGTATACTTACTGTAAAAATTCTTATGACCATCTCAGTTGTGAAAAATGTCCAGAAAATCAAATAAGATTGCTCAAAATAGATTCGCGAGAAAAACAACAGGCTTTACAAAATAATTCATAACTAATTCTGTTTTAGTTCGTTTTACATGTTTTTGAAACCAAAATCTCCGTATTCAAACGTGCTATAATAGTTGTGCGGACCTCAAAATTCAATTCATAGTGAAAAGGTTTCAAAAATAGCCATCTTTAAGAGTCACGTAATCTGTCTCAAGATTTGCACAACCTCCTTGGAATAAAACAACTCCTATCATCTTAAAATCCTATAATTACGGTTTTTAGACATTACGAACTAGGGTTACCTAGCTGGAAAATTGAATTCTTCGGCGAAAACAACGAAATGGGGTTCTGACTGGCTGCCGAGAACCACCACCACTAACCCACCGCTTCTTCTTCTTCTTCTCTCTTTCTTTTTTTTTTTCCCTCTTTTTTTGTAGGATTTACAAGGTAAAGTTACTAGAGTAATTGTGTATATATGTAATATATAAAACATAAAAGCACTAATTGTGTTTATTTACATATGTCCTCCATGTGTCAAACAATTTGACACCTAGCAACCACCGTAACTGAGTAGTCTCGGAGCGCGTCTCGTGTAAGGTCCGAAAAGACCGGACTCAGAAAAATACGAGATAAACACAGTAGCATAAATGAATTATTCTAAGAATAACCCTATTCTTGGTATTCTAAGAAAATTTTGGAACACAGATTCCTAAACTGCTGGCCTTCTGACTATAAAAATAAATGTTTATGACCCCGTTCTCGTCCGATACGCAATGCAAGTCGAAATCGACCCATATTCTATCTTGTATCTCCTATTTCTGAATAGGGGAATTTTGAAAGAGTCAAAATTATCCGTTTCGATCTCTAATTATAATCGTAATCACTTTTTGGGGGTGAAGGTTCTCACAATAATATCTTAGGTTTGGGAGCTAGGTTACGAGAGGGGAAAGATTTTATGACACCCCCCTCGCCCGACCCGAGAGTTTGACTCTACTTGGTGTTTGTGGGATTTTAAAATGTTTATGTGTACAAAGTGATTTATGACTACATGACATGAGATGTGTGAACACATGTTAAATACAACATTTTACAAGATAAAGAGATCTACACTTACTAAATCAACTGATAAACATAATTAAATCATGACATAAATGATAAATAGGTACTATTTGCATCAAAACTAGATTGCTCACTTCTTCTGATTTGAGCGCTCAAATGGATCACTTGAGTGCTCAAGCCAGCCACTTGAGCACTTAGGTTATCTCTCTTGTTAATTATGTTTTTGTTTATCATGTTACCATACTTAGAACCTATGTTTTTAAGACCAATGGACTTCAAAAACCCATCATATGAACAAAGCAGGCCTTGACACAGCCCCCCATTTTGATAATAACAGTGAATAGAAATGAATAAAATAATTTTGCACTGATTTAAGTAGAAAAACAAAAAGATATAAAAAAGGGACTTGGCTGCTCAAGTGGTGGACTTGAGTGCTCAAGTCAGTAACAGGCTCTGAGCTTCAACACTGATACTTGTATTACCAAACGGCCAAAACAAGCCCAAGACTGGTACGAGGAACCGACTTAGGCATGCTGAACAGTGTCAAACAAGTGACATTTCTACCTTTTTATGCTTGAACAAGACTCTTGGATGGGATTTTTGGGCAAAATGGTAAAGTACAATGATGTTTTTGGCTGGGAACAGAATGTAAAAGCGTATATTTTGGTGTATGAAGGCAATATGCTTGTATGGTGACATTTTTGACAAGAGACTTAGGGCTTTTGGCTATGTAATGAGGATTTTTGAAAAGGTTTATTGGATTTTTGGAGTATCAAAGCTGAGTGGTAAAGATTGGAGTGAGAGCTTCTTAACCAAAAGAATCCGAAAATGGGCTTTTTATGGGGTTTAAATATAAGATTTTTGGAGGGATTTAGTGGGTTTGGGGTTTAGGTTAATGATTTGATCAAGGGTAGGTCAATAGGGGTTAGTGGGGTATATTTCAGGGGGAGGGGGAGCATTGGCCGGTTGTGGGAATCTCATCATTACCACCAGTAGATGCTCTGTAAAAAGTTGTGCGTGCAGGCGACTTTAGCGCTCAAGTGGGACTTGAGCGCTCAGGTCAGCTCAACTTGAGTGCTTAAGTTAAAGGGTGACTTGTGAGCTGGGGATGCCTCCACTTGAGCGCTCAAGTGGTTCTGGGGGTTTTGGTTTTTTCTTGTTTTTAGGTTGGTTTTGAAGGGTTTGAAATCTTGTTTAAGCTTCAAGCATTGTTTGACTGATCCTCATCATCAGGGATGCTTTTGAGTATTCTCGGGTAAAAATTAGGGTGTCTACAGTTGCCCTTTTTTGATGTAACTCCGTACCATTGTTTGGTATGAGTGGCGTCAAAGCTCAAGACAATCGAATTTGTTGGTTGAGAATTCTCTTAAGCTACAAAACAAAAACATTTAATTCACATGGTCGTGCTCTTCGAGCTGCCTACATATCCCGTTGTAGGGATCAGACCAGTGTAGTTCTTCAGAGCTAATGCAAGTAGATATAATATGAAACAAAGCTATGTTTAAAGAAGCACATACGATGATCATGCCAACATGAGAATTGATTTCACTTGACGTTCAATGCCATGTTCGCGTTTCGGAGTATATATGACCGTCTATGACCTTTGGGTCACGGAAGTAAATAAGGTCATTTGAATCACGGAAGTGCATATGACCGTTTGAGTCACGGGAGTGCATGTGACGTTTGGGTCACGGGAAGTGGATATGATCGTTTGAATCATGAAAAGTGGATATGATTGTTTGGGTCACGGGAGTGCATATGACTGTTTGGGTCATGGGAGTGCATGACTGTTTGGGTCATGGAAAGTGGATATGACCTTTGGGTCATGAAAAGTGGATATGACTGTTTGGGTCACGGGAGTGCATATGATCGTTTGGGTCACAGAGGCTAATAGGACCGTTTGGGTCACGGAAGTAAATATGACCGTTTGGGTCACGGGAGTGCATATGACCATTTGGGTCGCGAAAGTGAATGTGAATTTGACCGTTAGGGTCACGGAAGGGAATATGAATGTGACCGTTGGGTTGGGTCACAGAAGTGAATATGAATGTAACTGTTTGGGTCACAGAAGCGGATATGACTATTTGGGTCACGGAAATAAATATGATCGTTTGGGTCACGAAAGTGGGGCATTTGAAACCAACACATTTGTGGGTTTTCCTGGCCCATTGAAGCATGCCTTGGGTTGGCCCTCGGCAACAGAATCATCGAATGGCTCGCTGGGTTTCCTGGCCCATTAAACCATGCCTTGGGTTGGCCCTTGGCGATAGAATCATCGAACGCCTCGCTGGGTTCCTGGCCCATTGAACCATGTCTTGGGTTGGCCCTCGATGACAGAATCATCGAATGACTTGCTGGGTTTCTTGGCCCATTGAACCATGCAAAATGTGAAATTGATTCAAAATTCACTTACAGGTTTTCCTGGCTCGTAGCAAAATGCATAGTTGTAAATTACAAATAATTGAAACATATTAGGTGGTATATTCCAAAAATATTTAAAAACTATTTTAACGTGTATCAATTTTTATTTTACACAAAATTATTAAAATTAGTTATTATAAGTAAAAAAAATTAATAAGTTTTGTATTTAATATTAGTAAAAACTCATAATTAGAAAAAATAAAAAAAATTGGGTGGTATGCATAACTAAATTAGAAGTAATGGCAAAAAAATTTAGGGGTGAATAAAATAACCCTCAAATTGGGAATCCAGTCCAAACCAAAGGGTCCGGTTCAGTTTTCTTGTAATATGATTTGGTTCCGGTTTTGAAAATTAGAAACCGTGAAAAATAGTTTGGTTTGTGGATTTACATTGGCGGTTTCGGTTTCAACCGATCCGATTCGTATATTATTTATATAGACATATTCTTCATATATTATACACATAATGAACTTTTTTTTTCTCCTAGTCAATCATTAATTTCCTAATAATGCTTTATTCCACCATCCTAGTCATTCACTTCCAAGATTTAAATATACTAAACATGCACGGCGTTGACTTAGTCAATTGATTTCCTAATCTTTTTCCTCGTTAAATAATTTCCGAATCTAATACTTTATTACTTGGCACTATTTCTTCACTGATTACTACTAGTATTCTACTCATTTTTAGTTGTTTGATGTTAGTGAGTTTTGTTATTTTTTACCGAACTTATTTTTAATATAGTTATGGGTTAACTTATCTATGTATTTTTAAGTACTTCAAATTGTTTATGAAGATGATATCTCAATTTCAAGAGAACGGTGGTTCAAAACCGAAACCGAACTGTATTTTAATGGTTTGGATTAGTTTGGTTCCATGAATTTTATGGGTTGGTTTGGTTCTCCAAATTCACAATCCGTAGGTAGTGGTTTGGTTCTTGGTTTATTACAAAACTGGACCAATCCAGTCCATGCTCTCCCCTAAAAAAATTAGGTGATACACATAATTAATAAAATTAATTAAATCTTTTAATTTTAGGTATCTAAAAAGGAATAATTATACCATATTAGTTCACAAATATAATTAATTTAATTAGTATTGTATTTATATATTTTTTTTTATCCTAAAATCTAATATGACCCATGCACAAGGGCAAATAAGTCATTTGCCAGGTTTTTACATTATCTACCCAACTTTATCCCCCTTTATCACAAATTTATCCAAATCAATTACTATTTAATCTCTCCTTCATAAATGCCCCATTAATGTGGGTCTACGCTTATTAAATAATACCTCTTACTATCTTATCCCCCTTGGAGAATCCCCATCTGTCTCTCGACTTCCTTTTTTTGAACAAAGTAGAGAGGCATTACAAACAAAAATCCCAAAATTTGCTCCACATCAGGCTACGTAAATTGATCACGAGTTGTAGAGAAGCAACAATGCCTCACTTCTTTTGTTAAGTCACTATTCACTTGCTACTTATTAGTTTATTATTATTAGTTGGATAAATTTCACTTACCTCCCCTGAGTTTTCTAACAAATATAAAGACCTCTCCATATATTATCTGAAATTTCACTACCCTCCCTTACTTTTCAAAATAATTGTCACTTACCTCCCTTGTCGTTACTTTAAGGCTAACAGTGTTAACTTTTTGCGTAAAATGACCATATTACCCTTAGTATATATTCTACACCCTAAAAAAATCATTTTTTTAAATATTGTTACAAAAGTTTTTTTTCTAAAAAATTAAATCATTTTTCGTTTTAAAAAAACAGTTTATAAACAAAAGTATCGAAGAGATTTTTTTTTTCAACAGAAAAACTACTTTTTTGAAATTTTTTTGTTGAAAATAGTTTTTCGAGTGAAAAAAACTAATTTTGAATTTTTTTTAAAACAATTTTTTGAAATGCAAAATTTTTGAAAACATTTTTTTTGGATAAAAATTATTTTTTGGTAAACCGTTATTTTGAAAAAATAAAGTTTTGAAAATATTTTCTTTAATCTGAAAAATAAATTTAGAGAAAAAACTGTTTAAAATAACTAGTTTTAAAAGTTGTTTTTTTTTTCCTATGAAAAACTTTGAACAAAGAAATAAAAAAAAAATTGAAAAAAAAATTATTCGATAATTTTTGTTTTAAAACTATTTTAAAAAACTGTTTCATTTTTTTAGAAAATTTTTTTAATTCTAATTTTTTTAAAAATATTTTTTTAAGGGTGGAGAATATATAGTAAGGGTACTACGGTCAATTCATACAAAAATTAACACCGTTGTCTTAAAGTAACGACAGAAGAGGTAAGTGACAGTTAGTTAGAAAAGTAAGGGAATGCAGTGGAATTTCAAAAAGTATAAGGGCGTTCTCTGTATTTGTCAGAAGTCATAGGGGAGGTAAGTGAAATTTACGCTTATTAGTTTAATTTTACTCTCTTAGATTTTTATTCTCGTAAAAGGACTTCTACAGGGTTATTCGAATAGCGCCTACGGTAATTTGAGTAAGATGATTTTTTAAAAGGCTATTCAAAACAAACTTTCAATACTTTGAAAATCCAACAAAAAAATCATTCGGAGTTTTGCGCTATGTTTGGTTGAGAGTTTTGAGAAAAATATTTTGAATTTTTTTTTTGAGATAGTGTTTGGATGGATTTTTAGAAAAAAAAAGTAATAATTAGAAAGATGTGTAATAATTGGAGAGAGATAGAAAGAGAAATAAAAATAATGATTGGAGAGAAGAGTATGAGTAGAGAGAGAAATGTGATTAATAATTGAAGGGATGAGAGATGGGGAAAGAATCTTTTTAGAATTTTTTTTGGAAATGTGAAGTGAACAAAGTGTAACATGTTTGAGTTCTTGTCGACTAAATTTTTTTGTATAATATTAAAATTTGTAGAGTATTATTATTTTGTTTGTGAAGTAGTAAGCTATATGAATAAAAAAAAATTAGAAAGATATTGAAATAGAAAAGTAAAAGTAGAAAAAAAAAAAATAGTTTAATACGTAAAGTTGGAATGAAGAGCCTGATTCTGTGAGTTTTTTAAAAAATGACTTGCTAAAGTGTAAAAGGTATTTTCGAGGTTAAATTTGATGCAACCGGATACTGATGCTCTTACTATTTTATCCTTCCAAAACTCATCCCGGCATCCGTGTCCACTTACTATTTTATCCTCCCGAAATTTGTCCCGCATCCAATCCACTCGGGCCCTTGCCTAATGATCTTATCGAAACACACGAAAAGCCGAGTAGTGGCGCGTGCTGAACACGAACATGACAGGGTGTAGCCATCGCCGCTGCACACCATGAAGGGGCAGACTCGTACAGTCATACAGTCATATCGAAAAAGAAAGAAAAAATCGAATTTTTATTTTTATTTTTACTTGAGCCTTCGTTTTTTCCCTCAATTATTCTTCTACTGTCTGTCTCTCTCTCTATCTTCTCCTCCTCCTCCTCCTCCATCGGATCGGGACCTCGACTGTCGAAGTCTGTAACCAGAGATCCCAGTATAAAACGCAAAGATGAAGATTTTTGTCAAAACTCTCAAGGGAACTCACTTCGAAATTGAAGTGAAACCCGATGACACGGTTCACCCTTTCTCTCTCTCTCTCTTGATTTCGCAATTACACGTTGCTAGGGTTTTTGTCATATTGTTTTTGATACGGGATTTCGGTTTTTTATTAGTTTCGCGATCTGATTTGTTGCGGAATTGGAGAAAAGATTGTGACTTCAGTAATTTCGGTTGCTGTAATATATGGGTTTTTGTTTACTTGTTTGTGTTCGTGTATATATTGTGGATTTATCGGGATTTATGCTTCGAGTGAATTGGGGTTGTGTGGAATTTTGGAACTTGGATTGTTTTGCTATGTAGATTGATGAAGTAGGTGTTTTGAAGTTGTGCACGGCTCATCATGAAGTAGCTAAATGAAATGAAGGAAAAGCAGCCACAGAAACGGAATTAACAGTCTAAATACTGAGGCAGTTTTGTGTAGGGGCAATTTGGGCATGAGAAGAGTATTATAAAGCTCATCCAAAACCAAAATGGCGACCCCTTTTATTTCAGTTTTATAGTCCTCTACACACTGGTTAAGTTAAGAGTAATGCTAGGATAGGAGAAGCTATTGTATCCATATTTCATTACTCAAATTGTCCTCTTTTCTGTTGACATGGCTCAGCAATATACTGTCACCCATCCTAATTAAGCCTCAGCCACATGTTTCCACTTGTACTTACCTTTGGAGCTTTGAGTTGCTGTAGGCTCCACTACATTAGCCATTCTGTGTTTTGATGGTCATTGCGCACTTCCCAAGAGGCTAATAGCCCGTTCATCTAAACATCAGAACAGTAGCAGGAAAATGCCCCATTTCTTTACATAAACTTCGCCCTTACTGCCCGTTAAGTATTGTTTCCAGTCTACTTTAGTTGAATGGATGTTTCATTTCCAAAGTCATGATCGTATAGCTTCTGTTATAGTCCCATGGGTCTGGGACTACGGTTGACTTAATAGGGATGTTCAAGTATTGCTTTCCTTGCCTGGCATTTGAATGAGGTGCTTCCGTGTATTCTTGAAGTTTCAATGGAGTTTCCAAAGGTAGGAATAGACTGGGTTGTAGCTCTTGCTCTGGGAGTAGAAATATAGCTTCGGGACTTCATGGCCTAAGACATATTGCTACTCTTTCTAGGGCGCATTGATGGTAGATGTGGACCTTTTAGTTTAAGCTAGTACTCTTGATAAGTTTAATGAGGATAACTATACAGCATAGTAATACATGGCAGATCTAGATTGTTTTCTACTTAAAAAGCAGACAGGTAAGAGAATACAGTTTTATGTAGACATAGAGACAATGTTCTAAAAGAAGGTCTGGAAGGCCGAGTACATGCCGCCTAGGCGCTAGAAGGCCCCTCGCTGTCTAGACCGACTAATTGCCCGACTACGCTGAGTACTCGACCCTAGAAGCTAGAAGGTGCTCGGCCGCCCTGGGAGCGCCTAGAGAGTTTTAGAACCTTGCATAGCCACCTCTCCCGCCAAAATAGTTTAGAACTTTGCCGCATCATAAGTGGTTGGAAAATGGTTTTGTTGAGTGAGTTGTTGTTACAACTGTTACAACTTACAAGCTCATTCTTCAATGATGATGATGCTCTTTTTTAAATTAGGTTCACTTGTTTCCTTTTTAATCGTTTCTGAATTCTTTGTGATGTTGAAAATGCTTGGATTTTTCCTCAGGTAGTTGATGTTAAGAAAAACATAGAGGCTGTGCAAGGGGCAGCCTTGTACCCTGCGGCACAACAGATGCTTATTCACCAGGGAAAGGTTCTAAAAGATGGAACGACACTGGAGGAAAACAAGGTCTCTGAAAATAGTTTTGTTGTCGTCATGTTAGCAAAGGTAAAGTTTGTTTTCATTTGAAGTACTTCGTAACAATTAGTCTTCTTCAAAATATCTTTCAGGTAAGTCACTAGGTAGACTTGATTCTATGAGCATTCGGGTATTTGTCTTAGCCTTGGCCCTTCTGGTTGGACTTATTCTCTGTGATTTAAAGGCTCTTTCCAGGTTGATAAACGATATTGAAATTCCAGTAGGTTCGCATGTGCCAATTGCCAATTAATGGATTTTTAGTCTAGCTTAATTTTGCTATGAAAATGTATAGTTCCAGGGACATATGGTTGCCAGAATTTTTTTATTTCGTCCATAAATTATCAACTCTTGATTGCTTGTTTTGTGGTCCCTTCTGATGTTAAACTATTAGTGGTACACTTGTATGGTGTGAATTAGCAATCAAAGTAACTGTTTTCCACGTGATATCGAATATTTTAGCAGTTTTTTATAGGACTTTTTAAATGGTGGTTACTTTACAGTTCACACCCAATAGAAAGAGATCGTCTCCTGCAAGTTGCAAGCTTCCTCTCAGTCCGCTCCATGTCTGCCTACTTGCAACTTGCTTTAAACGGTGATGCAAGAAGCAATCCCAAGTGGGAGCGAGAAGCTAGAGAACACATCCATTTTATCTACTTCCCCATCCATCATCAGAGCACTCTTAGCCCAATTCCATGAAGCTTTATATTCTTAGGCCTCATTTGATTCGTGGACTGATATAGACGGGATCAATAATCATGGGATTGGTAGTCGTGGACTATTTGTTCTGGTATTAATTTCATCCCTAATTCTACCAATTCCATGTTTGATTCCCTTGGGATTATTTACAGGATACTCTTTCTTTTTTTTTTCAATTAGTTTTTTTTAAAAATATTTTTCCCAAAAACTACATTTTAAAGAATATTTGTTGAAAAATGTTTTTTGAAAAACAAAAATCTTTTTGAAAACATTATGAAGTTTTGAAACAATTTTTTCTAAATAAGAAAGTTTAGAAAACATTTTCTGGATAACAAAACTAGTTTTTGAAAAGTATTATTTGGAAAACAGGTATTTTGAAAGAAAAAAAAGTTTTGAAACAGTTATTCTGAGAAAATAAAGTTTGGAAACAGTTTAAAAATAATAATTTTTGAAACAAAATTTCGTTTTGGAAACAGTTTTTGAAAAAAAAAAAAAAAATTCCAATATAATTTTTATAGAAAAAATATTTTTTCTTGAAAACATTTTAATGAAAAAATAAAGTTTTTGAAAACAAATTATTATTTTTTTTAAATTTGAAAAACAGTTGTTTTGAAAAACATTATTTTAAAGAAAATTAAAATAAAATTTTATTTTGAAAATGGTTTTTGAAAAACATGTAAAAAAAATCTTTTGGAAAACTTTTGTTCGAAAATATTTTTTTTTGAAAAATAAAGCTTTTGTTGAAATTATTATTTTTTTTTGGAATTTTTTTCAAAAAAAAAAAACAATTGTAAAATACTTTGTGAGAACAAATCCAATATCATCCAATTTAATTTTTAAAACAATCCCATCTTTGTTAATCCTACTCAATCCCACCTCGCCCAAGGATTATTTTGTACGCCCCATATAGGGATAAAAATAATACCGGGATTAATAATCCCGAGAGTCATTCAGGAACCAAACATGGGATAACTCAGGAATTGGTACTGATAGTCCTATCCCGGACAGTTAATCCGCAAATCAATTGAGGGCTTAACATTCTCAAGCACAACAAACGACTCCTCAATGACCTTCAACTCTTCCTCTTTAGCTTCACAGAAATCAAATTGTTGTCAGCAAATAAAAGATGTGCAAATAAATATTGGCCTCACCTTCCCAAAAATCAAAATTTCATTCTGGTGTATTATTTTAGCTAGCATCGAATACTTAAGAAGTATTTTGCAAAATGTTTATAAACATAGGAATGTTTCGATTGTTTAGAAAACACACGTAACGTTTATCATGGTTAGAAACATGAACTCAGAGCATATGAAAGTGCATAATAGCTGAATGAGTGAAACTGAAACATATTTAGATTTATGCTTGGATTCACTATTAATAAAAAGCAACAAGTAAGAAATGAAAAAGTACGCACTAATTTGAACGGAAACGTAGATATGGTCACAATAAATCGGCATTGGCACAACATTTGTTTCGCTGTGTTTTGTT
This sequence comes from Vaccinium vitis-idaea, assembly GCA_963854785.1. Taxonomy (NCBI): domain Eukaryota; kingdom Viridiplantae; phylum Streptophyta; class Magnoliopsida; order Ericales; family Ericaceae; genus Vaccinium; species Vaccinium vitis-idaea. Next base: position 27,692,819 of record OY978224.1, read on the forward strand.
GGAGACAAAGTCTGTTATACCGCTGATTTTTTGTTTTGGACTCTTAAGGAAATGGTGGCATTTTGGTTGTTTCAATGGAAACAAATCGAATTTTCATTCCTTGCCCCTTCCCAACATTAGACCCATGTATAAGGTCCTTCTTCAACTACCTTCAGTATCATACGAGTAAGAGTCTCCATAACAATGTTTAAGAGAAATGGCAAGAAAGAATCACTCATTCCATAGCCCCTACAGCTTGTTAAAAGTTCTAGGGAAGACCACTCACCAATGCAAATTACATAATGTGGACAATAAAAGCCCATTGTCTTCTCCAATGATTGCAAAACCCATTTTTTGGATTTCAGAAATTCCGAAAACACTTATTCTGAGCCCTCTTAGTCACTAAGATTTTGCAGACACACTTCGTGGTGGGGTCAAGGGGAAGACTTGAAATACCACTTGATGAATTGGGAGTTGGGACAATTGCGCTTACCTATCCATGGGAGAGGTTTTGGGATATGCACATTAGTGCTGTTTAACAATGACTTGATGGGTAGGTGGCTATTGTTTTTTCCCTTACAAGTTGAGTGGCTATGGAGAAAGGTGGTTGTCAGGAAATATACCAGTGTTTCTTTTGGGGTATTTGGTTCATTGACAGAATAGTGGGCTCATATGGGTGGGTTACAGCATGATCTCCACTCTCCTGTTTTTTATCCTTGTGCAACTCACGCGTTGGACTCAAACCTGCAATTTCAAGACCGGGGTTGTAAACCATCCAGTTATCACAATTGAACTACGTTTGAGTTGATGGAAGGAACTGTTAGATAGCTTTATATACATTGTTGGACACTTGGACCCATTTTTTATTCGCTTAAGCTTTTTGGAGAGTTGGTAACTTAACAGGAACATCTGTAAGTTGGCATTAGGGAGTTATCCCTCCCTGTACCCTAGCCAAACAAGGAACCACAGAAAGATAGTAGTTCAGTTTTTGTACTCGAGTTCCGGTGCCCATAGAAAGAGTTAGGTTTCCAAGTTTTGACCCGTTCAATGCATAGGGGATAGTGCCATGCCATGAGAGTTTGGGATGAGTTTATCAAGATGGCTGATGAAGACAGGGTGAGATTCTGGTTTGATGCAGGGTGTGGGTACAGATCTCTTGTCAACGATATTCTGGTTACATTGTGCTTCTGTAGTTGATTTTTTCCATTGATCTCACTTTCTTGGTTAAGTATTTTCTGAGTTGTAACATAACTTGTGGATTGTTTCATACTGATTTTCTATGTGGTTAACAATGCCAGAATAAGGGCTCATCTGGTGAAGGTTCAACAGCATCCACTGCACCTACAACTAAGGTAAGAGGAACCATTCTGAAGTTGTTGTCTTGATGTTGTTCCTACTACTACTTATACATGACAAATTGAAGGGCTTTGAGCATTTTCTGAATTTGTTGCAAGTAGTATCTACTATCTTGTAATAGTAGGCCCGAACTTACCTTTCATTCCTACTGCAGTATTTTGCCCTTCGTTTAATGGATAGTCATTTTGATTTTGTGTAGAAACCTCCTAGATCTAGATGGACGGCCTTCTAGTTTGACTAGACTCTGATTGACAAACATTTGAGTCGATAGGATTTAGTTTAAGCAGGTAAGGTTGTACTGTTAGACTTTTTAGTGCGTAGATCTTTTCTTTTGCCCTTCACGCATTTTCATATTTTTTTGTCTTAGTTTCTGTGTGTTGAAATACTGGGCCAGAACTTTGGAGACTTGATTTTACTTGATGCATTGATGAGCTCAGGCCTTGGTCAATTTTCAAATACCAATTCAATGAGTTCAAATGATTGGACCTTTCCTGGCCTTGAGAGCAATAAAACTGTGTATTTGTGCATTTGCCATTTTATTTGGTTGATGTACTGTGACACCCTGTCCGACATCGAAACGATACATGGGTGATCTTGGACATGGAAGGAAAAATGTATGCTGTTATTAGTGGCTTGTCCGACAAGTTATTGGGCCGTGCTGTGAGGCTCCGACAAGTTATTGGGCCAGTGGTTTATGTAGGGAAATACAGGTGGTATCGGAGCAATCCATGTACACGATCAAATGGGGCCGAGACTTTCTATGGCCACCAGAGGAAAGACTCGTGAAATATCGTGACTCTTGTCTCTAGTGAAAAACCATGAAATGGTGACTCTGGTGCTGAACCCCTCGCCAGGGTGCAAGGCCAGAAAATGTGAGGAGATATTGACACCCTATCCCACATCGAAAGTCTGCACGGGTGAAAATGGGAACTATGTATGCTGCTTGTAACTTGAGCTTAAGATTTTGGATCGTGTTAGGCTCCAACAAGAAATGGGCCCATGGTCATTTGAGATCCATGTACCATTTCACTTTTCAAAATGGTGGAAGGCCTTTTTTAGCACAGAATTACGAAATTGTTGTTTGGAAGGAGTGGTTGTACTTCAGGTTCTAAATTCTTATTTTGACATACGTAGCTAGTCCAATGGGGTCCTATAACGGCTATAGTCATTTGCTTATTTTTTAGCACCAAAAACTGGTTAAAAAGTGGTTAACTTTAAGTGCCATATTTCCCCCCTCTAATGGTCTGTTCTAAAATAAAACCAAAGAGTTCCAAATATTAACTAACTTCCCCTACCTCATTTGCCCCTACTTTCTCAACCCTAATTCAACTACCACCTATGTTACACGAATACTGGTACAACCAAAATCAAGCCGAGCTATAGGATGTTCAGGTTCGTTCATTTAGTTTTTAAATGAACTTGAGCTGAGCTCGAGCTCAATGAAAATTTGACAAGCCAAGCTCGAGTTGAGCTTGCCTAGGTTTGAGTCAAAGTCGAGCTTGTTCACGAGCCATAACGTATCAAAAATTTATATTTATGCTCTCATCCAGGTCCAGAACTTCAATAAAAATTTTATTTTGTACATAAATAAAAGTACATACATATGTAAAATTATAAAATCATATTAAAACTTAATTTTATAGTACATTTAAAAAAGTTTATACATGGACAAGTTATAAAATTTTCATGTGTACATGTAAAAGTTTAAACATATTCAAGCTTATGTGTGATATGCTTATGAGATATACGTATATACTCCAGGTTCGCAAGCCTAATCGAGCCGAATACTTTCAGGTTTAGGTTCGGCTCATTTATTGAACGAGCCTAAAATTGAGGTTCAGGTTCACCTCATTTAGTACTTGAATCGAACTTGAACGAGATTTTACCAAGTCGAGCCTCGAATAGCTCACGAATGGCTCAGTTCATTTGAGAGCCCTAGGTGTGAGTATCAGGTGCGGGTGTATATCTAGGGGTTGGATACCTGAAGTTAAAAAATTAAGGACACTTAGATATGGATCTAGATGTAGACACGGGTTCATCAAGGATACATTAAACAAAATTATTTGTAATTTATTTTTTATTTTTTTAAAATCTTATATGTAAGAATATAGATAATTAATAAATAAAAAATACATTAATTCTTTTGTTTTGTCATCAAAGGACAACTTAACCCATTTTTTATCCCCAAAATTAATAACTTAGCCCAGTCAATACAATATGTTGCCCATTGTTAGCTTGAAATGGGTAAATAGGCCCAATACCATATGTTGGCCCCATGGCCCCCTTCTATTGGTAAATAAGCCCAACTGAAACATCAGGTTACCTTAGCTTAGTAAATAGAAAAAGAAAAGCAAAACCCAAATCCAGCATTATCTTTCGTCTTCCACACCGAGTCAGCTACTTGTAATCAGCTGATCTCCAATGTAATTCTTCGATTGAGCCTCTATTCTTTGTCAAGGTAGGTTCAACTCTCCTCCTTCTTCGATTCGATCGAGCCTCTATTCCAACTCTCCTTTCTTTTGTAATACCAGATCTGAGAAACTAGAAGTGTCTGATTTAAAGTAGCCAGACCTGACACATGTCCTGCATCGATGTTGTGCCGCGTCGACACTGGTACTGTGGCAAAAATTACGGATCTTTGTATCATAGACTACTACTGCCCTGTAATTGATAGACTAATTTTTTGAATTGGATAGTGATGTGGGAACTAGGAAAAAGAATTGTGTGGACTAGTTTTTACCCCATTGATAGTTATAGTGGAAAAAAATGTGAGCCGACATTGAAAATGGTGTTGGAAAAAAAAATACTTTGGGAATGATGGAAAGAGCCATTGAACAAATTAGAGTCGTTACACTTTCTCTTACCACCTTGAATCTCTCTCTAGGTCGATGCGATGCCCCCCCTTCTTCTCTTTTCTCGCGCTCGTGCGATCAAACCCCCCTTTCTCTCTCGTTCGGTCAAACCCCCACTTCCCCTTGATCTCGACACAAAGAGAGAGTCACAGTTTGTTGCTCTCTGAGTTTTGGCAGATGAACAGATGAAGGCTTTTGGGGGAAGAAGATTAGAGTGGGTGGGAGTGATTCATTTCAGTGTGGTAAGAGCAAGTGTAACAGCTCAATTATCATGAACTCTAATTTGTTCAGCGGCTCTTTCCATCATTTCCAAAGTAATTTTTTCCAACACCATTTTCAATGTCAGTAACGGCTCAATTTTCTTTCCCACTATAAATATCAGTGGGGTAAAAACTAGTCCACAACAATTTTTTTCCTTGTTCCCACATCACTATCCAGATCAAAAAATTATGCCTATCATTTATGGGGAAGTAGTAGTCTATGCAACACGTATTCGTAATTTTGCCGCGGTACCCATGTCGACGCGACACCGGTGCGGGATATGTGTTGGGTGCAGCTACTTTAAATCAGACATTTCTAGTGTCGCAGATCTCATATCACAAGGAGAGAGAATGACGAACCTACCTTGATGAAAAATAGAGGCTCAATCGAAGAATCAGATTGGAGATACGCCGATTAGCAATAGCGAAAGATAATGCTGGATTTAGTTTTGCTTTTCTTTTTCCTTTTACTAAGCTAGGGTAACCTGATGTTTCCAATTGGTCTTCTTTACTAATATATTGGGCCACAGAATATGGTATTGGGCCTATTTTACCCCTTTTAAGCTATAAACATTGGGCAACATATTGTATTGGATGGCATATGATTGTCGGTATGCGAGGGTGCCAACCTAGTTGGGATGCTCGTGTTTCCGTTGTGATGCCGCGTGCTTAGGGTCCTTTTAATCTTTGTATTCCGTTTTCAAAGGTTAATAAATTCTCTTTCGCTAATCAAAAAAAAAAAACATATTGTATTGGACTGGCCTAATTACCCATCAGAGATGGGGTGCCAAAATTTGGCACTTAAAGTTAGTTAACCACTTTTTGGTGCTAAAAATGAGCAAATGACTATAGCCATTATAGAACCCCATTTTACTTGCTCTAATGGGGGATGGAAAATGGCTATAGCTCTAATGGGGGATGGAAAATGGCTATAGAACCCTATTGGACATGCTCTTCTTAGAATTGTTGGGCCCTTTTTGTATGAAGTGTATGTCTACCGAACTTTGCAAAGTTGTTTGGTACTGTTTAGTCAAGTATCAGATGTTTCAGAAAGTAATGTCCGTCTCTGAATTGTAAGGAACCTTTGGAAGTCTAGTCAGGTATTCTCTCCCGAGGGGGCATTTTCTTTTGAGTGGATTGAATGGTTTGACAGGTTGTGGTCTCAGGAAACTGTAGCTTCAATCTACTCACTTTGCCTGCACCTGGTGTGAGACTTTTTCGACTGCCATTAAGTGGGCTAGTTACATTCCAGTAAGCTTAGTCACACTCCATCACTACCATATCGTCATGTCAGATGTTGATCAGAAATGTGCATAAATCCATTGTCGTACCTTATTTTTTAGATGGAGATTTACCCTCTTCAAAATGTACACTTGTGCATATCACTTGTTCTAGCATCATATTTAGGTTGATTTGCAGGTCCAAGCTATTTGAATATGATATTTTATTTTTAAATCTTTCCTTCTACCTAACTTTGGTGCTCATGTGTAATGGCTCTAATTGTCCTGCCTGACATGTAGGTACCACAGACAAGTGAGCAAGCTCCTCCTGCTGCCCCTCAAGCTCCTACCGTAACATCGGCTTCGTGAGTTTGAGTCATGGAATTAATATTTGCAAACAGTGCCTTAAGCATTGTTATTTTCATTTGTACACCATATAATTTATTTTTTCTCCACGTGTCGTCTCTACTTCACAGTCCTGCACCTGCACCTTCACCTGCTCCTGCTCCTGCTCCTGCTCCAGTTCCAGCTCCTGCTCCTGCTCCAGCTCCAGCTCCTGCTCCTGCTCCAGCTCCAGCTCCAGCTCCAGCTCCAACCTCGGCAGTTACTACTGTGTGAGTATTTTTACTTGTGGGTTAGATTATGAAGACTATTTTTCAGTTCTCTCTGCTTTCTTTTTTAATCCAATATTCTGTGTTCAACCAGGTCAGAGTCTGATGTCTATGGTCAAGCAGCATCGAGTCTCGTTGCTGGAAGTAACCTTGAGGGAACAATCCAGCAAATTCTTGATATGGGTGGAGGGACTTGGGATAGAGATACTGTTGTTCGAGCTCTTCGCGCGGCTTTCAACAACCCTGAAAGAGCTATTGAATATCTATATACTGTTAGTGTCTTTAGTTGATTTTTTTATGTCTTTATTAGCATGTGGGAAGTATTGTGTGTTTTTGAAAATGAGGGTTCGTCTTTGATACTGAATTTTGAGTATAACTCTGGCACGGATAAATCGGAAGAGAAGGGTGCAAAAATTTTCTTTTTTTATTATATATCCTTTGACTTCTTTAAGAATAATATTAGAGGTACTATGTTCAGTTTTTGCTTTAAAATTGTGATTTTTTTACATACATTCTCTATTAATTTTAGGGTATCCCCGAGCAAGCTGAAGTTCCTCCAGCTGCCCGAGCCCCGGCCCCGGCCCTAGTGACTGGGGTGGCTGCAAATTCACCATCTCTACCTCCACAATCAGCACCTGTTCCTTCAAGTGGACCCAATGCAAATCCATTGGATCTCTTTCCCCAGGTGGCTGGTCCATGTTCCTTGTCAATTTTGATCTTGTAAATTTTGGTGATGACTTCTTGCACATTATTTTGGGTGATGACTTTCTTTTTTTGGGTAATAGGGCCTGCCAAACGTGGGTTCAAATGCTGCAGGTGCAGGCACGTTAGATTTTCTTCGCAACAGCCCGCAGGTATGTGCTTCTATATGTGTCTGCGCATGTGTTTGTTTGGTGCTCCGGCTTGGAGTTCGGAAAGTATGCATGCATTACTTATGTGCATGCCTTCATGTGTGTCCTCTACGTTATTTAACTTTTGAATTTTTCCTGTTTCAGTTCCAAGCTTTGCGAACGATGGTGCAGGCCAATCCACAAATTTTGCAGGTTCTTAATTGCCACTTTGCGGCCAGTCTATTAGCTAGTTCACCTAACATTGTAATAGGTCTACAGCTTCTTCTTTTTTTTTTTTTCCACTTCCTCTAATACGAAAGGCCCTTTTCTATTTTCTTCTTGTTGATAGCCCATGCTTCAGGAGCTAGGCAAGCAAAACCCTCACCTGATGCGGTTGATTCAGGAGCACCAGGCTGATTTCCTTCGCCTTATCAATGAACCTGTTGAAGGTGGAGAGGGGTATGTTCTCTAGTTGGTTAAATTTATATGTTTTTTCAAATTTTTACTCGTAACTGTGAACACTGCTTATTTACTGGCAATGTGCTATTAGGAACGTCTTGGGGGATCTTGCCGCGGCAATGCCACAGGCAGTAACAGTTACACCTGAGGAACGGGAAGCCATAGAACGTGTAAGTATTGCCTCTTAACCTTTCTCTTGATTTGGTTGTGCTTAGTTTGGTGTTCTGGCACAAGAGTTGGGAAAGTGCTTGTTATTATCGACTCTTCTGTAGAGTATCTTATTGAATAGTAACTATGATATTTTTTTCTCTTTGTTGTGTGTGTGTGTGTGTGGGGGGGGGGGGGGGGGGATTTGGTAATCATTACGTGAAGTGGTCTGAAATATTCGGCCTTTTAACATAGTTGTCAAAGGCGAACGGCGCAACGAGGTGCAGGGCTAGCTCCTTGAGTGAGCCTAGGCGAGGCGCCTTCAACGAAGCGCAGCCGAGGAGTGAGCGAGAAAGGCGCACTTCTTTCACTTTTAATCACAGCTGTAGGATCAAAGCTAGGTTAAACTTTTACCTTCACTATATCACTTCAGTCGATTATGAACACTGGTATTTCAGTGACATCTCCAGTCGACCTCTCTCGATCAACAAAACAAATCTCAGTCAATCTCTCTCAGTCGGCCTTCTCTCTCGATCATCTTTGAGTCTATTGTAAACCCTCTTCAACAGTCGATTTTTTCTTTTCATATCTTCGAATTTCTTCAAATATTCGAGTTATTCTCCCCTCTTATGCGTGTGTCTAATCTGACCTATTTTTATGAGAAAACAATGTATCAATTTAAAGAACCTGTTTCTAAAGACAGTTGTTTAAGAAAATAAAGGCAGCTTCAGGTTTTTGGTATTTTTCCTTCTCTTTTTTTTCCCCTCATAGATGCGCCTCTCGCCTAGGCCTCAACAATACTTTGTCCCCCAGTGCGCTTCTTGCCCTTAACAACTTTGTCTTCTAACTTCATACAAATAATATATGTATGCAATAAACTTCTGACATAGACTGGGCCAAAAGAAAATACAACTTACAACTTCTGACATTGGGAAAAAAAAAATACTACCTCTGTCCCAATTTGTTTGCTCAGTTCGGGGAATCCCCCAATTTACTGGGTCAGAGTCGAAGGCTTTAAAAGTGCACATTTTTCCAATCTTAACCTTCAAAGCTTGGATGGGAAATGAATTTAGCACTCCCCTTTTGTAAATAGACAAAAAATGAAGTTCCAATTGACAAAAGTGGTGCTAAATCACAAAAAAAATAAAAAATAAAATAAAAAATAAAAAATAAAAAATAAAAAAAATTGCCCCAAAATTTTGGGCTCCATTTAAAACAAAATTCCAAAACCTCATGCTTCTTTTTTTTGGTTTGGATGCTCAACTGAATATGTCAACCCTTGTAAAATTGTTGGGAATTCAATGTGGTGATTTACTTTTTGTATGTTTTGTGCTAATTCAAAGTAATTTCCTCAATGCAAAAGTGAAAAGTACTGAAAAGGGTAGAATGGGAATTTTTTTAAATCTTTGTAGCCAATTTAGGAAAGTGAGCAAACAATTTGGGACGGCCCAAAAAGGTATATTGAGCAAACAAATTGGGACGGAGGGAGTAGCAATGAAGACAGAAAAGGAAACGTAACACGAAAGTATGTAACGTTATTTTGATTGAGCTCCACTTTCCACTTTAAATTAGGAGTGATGCTCTCTCTCTTTCTCCCCTTTTCGTCCTTTACCGTTGGCCGCACACATCCTTTACCATTGGCCAATCACAAGTGGAGTGTGAAAGGCCACTAAATCACATATTTTCTTTTATAGTATGGGTACAAGTACAACCTAAGAAGCACGGATACGGATACGGGATACGGACACGACACGACACGGATACGTGGATACGTGATTTTCCCAAAAACTAGGATACGATACGTTGGGGATACGTTAATATATATATATCAAATATTATTTGAAAAAATCACATTATAGATACAAAAAGGCATTCTAACCAAAGCATCTATGGCAATTTTCATTTCATAGTATTTTACCATTTACGATCATATGCAAAAAGATCGTCCACCAAAAAGATAGCCAATGACTATACAAGAGCTATACAAGTACTTTAATAGGTGCCCATACGTTTCCTAGATTTTAAGGTTTCTCTGTCAATGTCTCCATGTGTCATGCATGTGTTCGTTACTTTGTCTTTGTTTTTTAAACGGATTTGTTAAATTAGAAATCTTTCTTATTTCTCTGATACAATAACCAAACGAGTTAGCCTAGTTGGTCTCCTTGTACAGTTTGATGAGAGGACTAGGGAGTCAATCTTTGGCAAAGGCAATGATTGATTTTCTCATCCTTACAATGGGTCTTCTTGTCGTTGGTTATTTCTCCTTAGTATGGGGCTCTTTGTCACGCTTGTTGCAGATCTGTTTGATTTCGTATTTTCAGCCACATAATATTTACTTTTCTTTATTGGATGACTTATGCACCAAAGATTTCCTTGTCATTCTGTAAAATGTGCCGCCGCTGCCTACGTAAAGTACTTGTTTACTGCACCATTGATTGGTCCCATTGGACGTGCAAGCTGTGCATCCAGTAGTTATTGAACCTACGCCTTCTTCCCCTCAGAGGGAAGCCTGCTTCCTTAGTGCTACTTTTTTAGAATTCAAAAACACCGAAGATCCACAAGAATCTTACGTACATCTATGGAATTGGAGGGTTAGCTCTCGTCACCTCACTGTTGTTATATACGTGCCTGGTCCATTTTACCAGTACATTGCAATTGGTGAAATATAGGAAAGGTTGGCTCCCAGTTCAGGTTGCAATTGGTGAAATATAGGAAAGGTTGATTCTTTGATTATTGAAGTGGAAGGGAACCAGTTGTAAGTATGGTCCAGATGAACGAAACCCATATAACATGGTTTATCCAGTTCTTTTGTGCACCCCAGGATTCAACCTATGAAAAGTTTCATAAAAAAAAAGAAAAGAAAGGGTCAAGAGAGCTGAACTTGCAACCTGATTGTTGATTTTGTTTTCTGTAATTTTGTATGTGTTCTTGAGCACACAAAACGGAGGAACCACTTATATTTTCAATTTGATCTTTCAGCTCTTAATTTTAATTGCCTGTTGTAGTCAATCTGGTTTAGCAGCTGTAGGGAGTTCTTTCTTTGTCATATATCTGTGGATTTTTGTTGTGGGAAAGGTTTTTTTATACACATTACAGTCTCAAGTCACTGTTTCTCAAACCAATACTCATCAGTCATCTCATTGTTTAGAATCATTATTGTTTGTTACGTATAAGATTGAGAAAAATATTGCCCCCTGATTTCTGAAATAGATTTTGGTAATTCAATCTGTTTTTGGCATTTTTAGTTGATAATGGTGTATCTTTTTCCCTTTTCTCCAGCTCGAGGCAATGGGTTTCGATCGAGCACTTGTTTTGGAGGTGTTTTTTGCATGCAACAAGAATGAGGAACTGGCTGCCAATTACCTTTTAGATCACATGCATGAGTTTGAAGAATGATATTTATGGGTGATGATCTGATCATTTCTTCTTCTCCCCTCTTCATCCATCTTTTCTCTGACCTGGTATTCTTTTTCTTCATAATGTAAAAGTGCTGGAGATAAAATTAAATGTCAATATGCTTATATTATGGTTCCATCTTTTTCTTCTCTCAACATCTTCCTTGCCAGGAACAATTACAGTGTCAGTGTCATAAATAGTGACGGCGTTCGTCTGTTTACTTTAGATCTGTTTTAATTGTCTTTTAAGCTCTGCTTTAGCTGGTGGCACGAACAGTCTCAGCCGCATGCTTTCGGCTTCAGTAATTTGTGGGGATTTATCAGTCGTATCGTAGCTCGTTCGCTTGCTTGCTTATTGGTTTCTTATGGCCTGTTTGGTTTACATTCCTGATTTGTTAATTTTTCTTATTTCCCATGAATACGGAATCAGCCAAACTTACAGGAAGCAAAATTGTTTGGAAGTCGATGGGTTGGTTACTAAGTTATTTTGTCACACTCACATTCTGACTTACGAGAATACAGAAAATACCAAAAATATCGAAAATATCATAGTGGAAACTTACCCTAATACTGGCTGTAGATTTCCATGGATAAGCAATTAATCAAATCCAAGACCTAGCAAAGAAGCCATCTGACCAAATGAGTTTCTTATCGGTTGTTGACAAAAGCAATAGCCAATACTCTTGGTAAGAAAAGTTGAAGGATACGCTTGCAATCTTGCATATTAACCTTGCTTATTGATTAGAAGCAATTATGCATACGGGGAACCAAACAAAGATTCAGTGGCCTTTTGGATTGTTTTGTTTGCTATTGCTGATGAATTCAATCAGAGGACCACGATTTACGTCGCGAAAAATGAGAAAATTGTAATGGATGGTGAAGCTAAAAACTTAAGAATAATATAGTCGCTATTTACATTCTTGTACTATGTGATTGCCGTGGTTCTAAACATGTTAGTTAGCCAGACATTGGAGGCTATGCAAGTTCCATTAACTAACCAATTAAAACGTGTCACGTCATAAATTAATTGTCAAAATTTGTGTTAGCGGAAGTGGCCCCATTATGTATACGGTGAACGAAACAAAGCTTCGGTGGCCTTTTGGTGGTTTTTGTAGTGTCTGAAATTTAGATGAACCCTTTAGGATGACTCTTTTCTATTGTAGGTGACGATCCTGGCACGACTGGTACTCCTGCACAAGTAGCACCTGCCATGAACACCCAACCTGGCCGAAATTTGTCCAGAGAAGGCACTCTAACAGTGAAGGATACTTGAAGAGAGAAATACTGATACTGAAGATCAGTATAGAAGTTAAGTGAGAGTTTATTGTGTATCTAGCCATCTAGGGTTGCTTCTCTTTCACTTATATAGGACCTCCTGACTTGTGCTCTAAGTCCAGGGACAAATTAGTAATTTAGCTTGGATGACGTCATAACACGTCACGAGCTAAGTTTGTTATCATTGCATGCGCATGCCTCCAATCACTGCTCGACACGCGTCTTAACGGCTCGGCTATCATCATGATGACGTAGGGTAGGTTGTTACAAGCACATGGCGGCTCGTCACGAGCCAATCACGAGTGGTAACTGTCTCGGATGACATCATCCATGACGTAAGATGCTACCTCTCGCATTCCTTGTGAGTCACTTTGGGTTTACTTGGCTCGGGTGACTCGTCCGGATCAATGCCGTCTCGGCCGGGACACCAGTCCATGCTGATTCTTACCGTCTCAGTATGGCTTTATTGGGCTCGGGTGATGATCCGACCCTCTTTAGTAAGAGATAGACTTTACTCCGCTCGTTGTCTGGGCCTTTGGTCCGAACCAACCTTAACCCTTTTGACTATTATATTTCGGCCCACTGCAGTTTTGTTTGCTATTGCGGATGAATTCAATCAGAGGACCACGATTTATGTCACGAAAATGAGAAAATTGGAATGGATGGTGAAGCTAAAAACTTGTAATATAGTCGCTATTTGCATTCTTATATGTGATTTTTTTGGGGTGAATGATTCTTACATGTGATTGCCGTGGTTCTAAACATCGAAATCTTTATATGTGATTGCCATGGTCCTAAATATTGAAATTTCCTTGATAGTACCACCAGATAATGCCAGCCATTGTGGAGCCCGACAAAAATCTCTAAGCTCATAAAGTTTGATCTTCAATTTCATTTTTTTTTTATAACCAGATGTCCGGACTAACTTGTGAGCGCACCTTGACTAATTCCAAGAACCTGAATTAACGACTTAATAAACCTCTAGTGAAGTCCATATTCTCATGTTTGCTTATGCTGATTGTTATGATAACTGAATGGTGAGCAATGATGAACCAATTCCTTTATTTTGGTTAGCTGGAAAAAGGAAATAGAAACCAGATAAATCTTTGAGAGGTCACTCCGTGAGACTCAGCAAGGATCGTCTCTTGTGAAAATTTAACAATTTGGTTTCTCCAACACGTCAGTTAGCCAGACATTAGATGCAGGCAAGTTCCATTAACTAACCAATTAAAACGTGTCACATCATAAATTAATTGTGTTTTTAGGTGTGTGTCTTTGTTTTGGTGTATCTTTTGTGGGATCCGAGGGTCTTGTAACGAGCAAGTGTTGAGAGTCCACCCCGTGTGGGCCGTTGGGCTTAGGCCCGAGGGAATGATTTAGGATTTTTTATTGTATCTCTATAAATACTCTGTGATGCCTAGGTTATGAAGTGTGGTAGCACAATGTAGAGAGAGAAGCAGAGAGTGTGAGAGGGGGGCCGGTTGTGGCTCCCCGGAGAGAGAGATACACGAGAGAACTAGTGAGGATTTCATTATTGTGAGATTGAGTATGAGTGTGTAACACAAGAACACGAATTTTCTCCGGATTATAGTGAAACCCCTCTCCCCGTGGGTGTAGGTCCGATTTGGCCGAACCACGTATATTGTGTGTTGTGTTTATCTCTTGATTTTACTGTTTATGTGCGAGAGGTGCGCGTTTGGGCACAACAACAAGTCCCTGGAGATCTATAGTCCCTTAAAATAACATCGTTTTAGGCCAAGCTGCTCAACCCTTAAGGCCTCGTAAAAACTTGAGATCTCAAACAACGCCGTTTTGGGGTGGCGTAGCTCTACTGTTTTTTGTTTATTTTTGGCCTATGTAACTCCACTACTACCACTTCCCTTTCTAGAATGTTAGGCTTGCAATGAAAAAGGTTTCATAATCATTTCGAGGACGACAAGGACCAACTCCAACCTTCCAAGAACTCTCTCTCTCTCTCTCTCTCGTCCAATTCATAAAAGGATGATCAATATTCAATACTATAATAAACTACACGAGAGATACTTGTTTGGGAAAAGGGAAAAAGGAAAAAGGAAAATCCTAAACATGCAATGTGATCAAGCCAGATGAAAAAGCATTCATGGGCGGTTTGTTTTTGTCGGAACTGATTGATGTATTGAGCACATGCTAGCTGGTCGAAGCACTCACCTTTATACTCCTAAGAGCAAAAACAGCAGACTCGTTATATGTACAAAATAAGGTAAAATAGAGGGTTGGACCAAAAAATTAGAGCTGCAGCAGGTAAGCTATATCGTTCTGTAGCCCTTGCATTGCTACAGTGCCAAGGTAAAAGAAGCGTGACACTGTTGCTGGGCTATCCTAATTTTTTATTGGTTGTTTGTACCAACTCCACTTTCTCTCTCTCCTCTCTTCCTCTCTCTCTCCCCCCCCTTTTCCTGCTGGCCCCACTTTTTCTATCTCTCCTCTCTTTTATAATAATATTTTAATAGAAAGAATGTAAAATGGATAGTATTGTTGGAGTATTGATAGAGACGTGTCTAGCTAAAATAAAAAATGTGTACTGTTTGCTAGCATTTTTAGCTTAGTACTGTTGCACTTGCTCTAAGAGATTTGAAAATTGAGGCGTAAGGGCATCTTCAACTCACCTTTCATAACTCCATTTTTGCCTCCATTCCTCCATTTTAGAGGAAGACTTCTCCCCAACCCATCCTCCATTTCTCCCTCCATTTTGCAGAATTGTTTTTCACCCTCCAAATATGGAGGATCAAAAAATCATGGAGGATCACCTCCATTTCACTATTCATCCTTTCCAAATTCCTCTTATGTCATCTTTTTGTCTTCACTCTCCAATAATAAAGCCAATGTGCTTGAGAAATAGAAGAATATAGATTATTGGGTTGGAGCTCACATGAATAGTAAACTCCTTCAAATTCACTTTTTGGATAAAAATTATATTTTGATCCTCCAAAATGGAGGAATGGAGGTTATTGGGTTGAAAATGCCCTAAGCTCAAACCAAATATTATATCGAGCACTACGATAAAAAATGTCAGGATAAAACGTCCAAGAAAGATAAATGAACGGTTTGGATTCTTTTTTCTGTAAATCATTCTTTATTTCTCTTTCCTGAACCTTTTCGAGAAAATTCTTCATGTACCCTATCATTCCTTGCACTACGATAAGGGTTTTAGTCCCTATAATTATAACCTTGGTTTCAATTTGGTCTTTATATTTTTAAATGTCCCAATTTCCTCCTTATGGCTATGTCGGTTTCAATTTGGTCCCAACATTTTTATATATTTTAATTTCATCCTTAAGGATTTTGATTTTTTTCTAATTGAAAAGCAGTCCTCCTTGTCTATATGATTAGCATTGAACGTCTAAAGTTAAGCTTATATTTACTTTTAAAGTTTTTTAAGGGTTAGAGTGGGGTCGTCTTAATCAGTATTATTTAAATTCTACTTAAATAAATTTAACTAGTCTTAATATATTTTAAATATGACTTCTTCAGATTTATTTGAAGATAAATATATTTCCTTCCTCTTATGCGTATATGAATATGTAGAGGTGCTGATTACCTTTGTCGAGTAAGAAAGAATATGTAGAGGTGTTGATATTCGATTTCTACTTTAGTTATCGGTTTTTCTTTACCAAAAAATATTTGCCTTATTTTTCTTATTGTTTCTAGTTGATTATTTTTTAGTTTTTTGATAAGATCTTTTAATAGTCTTATCATTTTGTTCACTCATGATTTGTAGAGAAGAGCTGTTATTTAAATTTTTTATTGTGATTCTTCAATATCTCTCATGCCCATAAATATTTTTGCATGGTGGTCAAGCTAGAACCGGATTTTGATACAATAAGCGAACCTAACATAAGATTGTTAAGCATTATAGTGGGCTTTTATACCATTTAATAAAGCTTTTGTCCCTGTAGTTGTAATTTGTAATTTGACAGATGCTTTTGCAGAGGACTTAAATAAAAGTTTGAGGACTAAATTGAAACTTTGGTAATTATTTGAGGACTAAATCGACTCAATTAAAATTTTAAGGACTATATTAAAAAATTTCTCTAACTATAGTGACTAAAATATTAGATAAGCCTCGATTTTATTATTTACGTTCGATTGATATTTAAGGCTTTGGTCGATTTCAAAATGGAAGCACTGGTAAAAAACAATTGTAACTTTATGGTTGGAGTACTCTTCGCAATTGTATTCTGCCCGGACCAGCCCATTTTAAGGACTATTGAAATTCATCTATCACTATAGAGACTAAAATAGTAGATAAGCCTCGATTTTATCATTGCGTTTGCTATCTAGGAAATGACTATAATACACACTCCTTATTTGGGTGTACCATATGCACCTATTGTATGGTCCAGATTGTGCCACCTCATCGGCAATCGTAACATTTTTTAGTTTTTCGTAACTTTTCAGCAATATGATTCGTAACATTTTCTATGATTCGTAACATTTTGGTGTGTCTCGTAACTTTTACAACAAATTTGTAACTTTTGCAAAAAAATCGTAACTTTTATAGGGGTGTGTATGATACACACCCAAATAGGGGGTGTGTATTGTAGTTTTTTCCAGCTATTTAACGCTTCGGTCGATTTCAAACTGGAAGCACTAGTCAATAACGATTGTAACTTTATGGTTGGAGTTTTTCGCAATCGTGTTCTGCCTGGACCAGACCATTTTAAGGGGACTCGGGGGAGGTGTTGTGCACAGCCGTGCTGTGCACGGTGGTGTGCACCCCTCGGCCGTTGGATCGAGTTTTGGATGGCTCGGATGCGTTCGGCAATTTTTTTTTAATTTTGATTTTTTTTACCGGTAAAAAATCAAAACACATCCGAACCGTCCAAAACTCAATCCAACTGCCGAGGGGTGCACAGCACCTCCCCCGCTTCCATTTTAAGGACTATACTGAAATTCATCTATAACTTTAGAGACTAAAATACTCCCTCCGTCCCAATTTGGTTGCTCACTACGGTTATGTGTGTTTTTTTAAAACTCTTATAGTTTTCAATCTATAATGTATTTTTTTTTTGGATAATTATCTATAATGTATTTTATATGCAATATGGATCTTATTTGATTGATCTCAATTAGTTCTATAAGATAAAATTTTCAAAAACTTTAAAAACACTACAAATAAAAAGTTATAAATGTTTAATAATGGCATGGATATTCGTAATGAACAAATAAATTAGGATAAAGGGAGTAGTAGATAAGCCTCGATTTTATCATTACGATCGATATTTAAGGCTTCGGTCTATTTCAAACTTGAGGCACTAGTACTCCAGAACAATTGTAACTTTATGGTTGGAGTCTTCCGCAATCGTATTTTGCCTGGACCAGACCACTTTATGTCCATAATATTAAGAATTGGAAATAGCTACAATACACACCTCTTATTTTGGTGTACCATAAGCACCTATTGTATGGTTCAGATTGTGCCACCTCATCGACAATCGTAACATTTTTTAATTTTTCGTAACTTTTCAGCAATATGATTCGTAACATTTTATATGATTCGTAACATTTTAGTGTGTCTCGTAACTTTTGCAAAAGAAATTCGTAACTTTTACAAAAAATTTGTAACTTTTTCCAAAAAAATCGTAACTTTTACAGGGGGGTGTATCATACACACCCAAATAAGGGGTGTGTATTGTAGCCTTTTCCGAAAGAATTTTTTAACCCAATTCATGATGTGCAAAGTTTCAAAAGCAATCACGCAATTGAGAAGCGTCCTTCACAAGAACACATGGCCCTTAACGACTATATTGAAATTCATCTACAATTGTAGAAACTAAATTCGTAGATAAGCCTCGATTGTATTATTAAGTTTGATCAATATTTAAAGCTTCGGTCGATTTCAAACTGGAAGCACCAGTCAAGAACGATTGTAACTTTACAGTTGGAGTTTTTCGCAATCGTATTCTGCCTAGACCAGACCATTTTAAGGACCATATTGAAATTCATCTATAACTATAGAGACTAAAATAATAGATGAGCCTCGATTTTATCATTACGTTCGATCTATATTTAAGGCTTCAGTCGATTTCAAACTTGAAGCGCTAGTCAAGAACAATTATAACTTTATGGTTGGAGTTTTCCGCAATCGTATTCTGCTTGGACCAGACCACTTTATGTCCATGCCATTAAGAATTTTGGTGAGGTTTGGCCTAAAAAGTTAGCTGGCTTATTTTTTGTCTTTATTTGATTTTTTTTCGTGTTTTTTAGTTTTTCATCAACTTTTTGTGTATTATTGGTTCATCTCGGCAAGAGGAATCAAAAAAGTAAAAAATTATGATCTAATCATAATTTTTTTTGAATAAAGACAAAAATAAGCCAAATGTCAGCTTTTTACACCTTTTTCGATCTTATTCAAAAAATTGAAAGTTCTAGTCATAATTTTTTACCTTGTTGGATTCCTCTCACCAAGAGGAACCAATAATACTCAAAAAATCGATGCAAAACTAACAAACGCAAAAAAAAATCAAATAAAGACGAAAAAAAAATTAAGCTAACTTATTTAGCCAAACCTAGCCTTTGTCACCCAATTCATGATGTGCAAAGTTCCATAAGCAATTACGCAATTGAGAAGCGTCCTTCACAAGGACACATGGCCCAAGGGTTTTGTAGAAAGTGACCATCCATGTATATATTACCCATACCTGTACAGCTGCACTTGTGGCCAAATGCGACCTGCCATTATTTATTTTTTTGCCTTTAATCGTCAAAAGATTTATCGTGCAAACTTGACAAGGGTACATTAAGTTAGGGGAGGGAAGGGAATTCCAACCAAGGGTTGGAGGAATTAAAACACCCGAGGGGCTAACTTCGAAAACACCTGTTAGAATAATCACCACACGCACACAACAGAATACGTAAACAGTAAATGAAATCAACACAGGAATTTACGTGGTTCCCCAAAACCGGGTACGTCCACGGGAGCACACAGAGTAGTCGTTTATTGATGAGACCAGCAACTAGGGTTTTACAATAGAGAGTATTTATATGTGGCCACTACTCCTATTCCAACCCTAACTCAACATTATAGCCTGAATACCTATAACGCCCTTGAAACACCGTCCACAGGCTTTTTAAGCCTCTCGGTATCGATACAGGTAAACACCTGTATCGATACCCATACATTCTGTTCGCTCCTTGTCGCCTAGGTATCGATACAGAGAAACACCTGTATCGATACCGACTCCTCCCAAGTGCTTCCCAACTTGCTTATCGATTCCGGGAACTTCTCAGTGCCTCTCATACACACCATATGAGCCACAAGTTCCAACAATCTCCACCTTGGCGAATATCCTCGCCCATTCAGAAGACAACTACACCGATTCAACAAGTTGTTGGGAGGACGCCTCCTTTCTAGCATCTGGAGACATTAACCAAGTCCAAGCAATGCTCGAACTTGTCCACAGTCACAATCTTTGTAAACATGTCAGCTGCATTCTCAGAAGTGTGCACCTTTTCCAATATCAAATCACCCGAAGCAATCAACTCTCTCACCTTGTGAAATCTCACGTCAATATGCTTGGTCCTCGCATGATACACCTGGTGCTTCGCCAAATAAATGGCACTCTGGCTGTCACAGTACAACTGCACTCCACCTTGATCTATGCCCAGTTCTTTCACCAAACCCTTCAACCACAATGCTTCTTTAGCTGCCTCAGTCACCGCCATGTATTCAGACTCAGTAGTAGATAGAGCAACTAGAGGTTGAACCATGGATCTCCAACAAATAGGCCCACCCGCAAGTGTAAACACATAACCCGTAGTAGACCTCCTGTCATCCATACCCCCAGCATAATCCGCATCCACAAACCCTACAACTGAAACCTGATCCTGCTTTGCAAACATAACCCCACGGCCTACAGTACCCCTCAAGTATCTGAACATCCACTTGACTGCATTCCAATGCTCTCTGCCTGGATTGGCCATGTACTTGCTGACTGTGCTAACCGCGTGTGCTAAATCGGGTCTAGTACATACCATTGCATACATCAAACAACCAACTGCGCTGGCATAAGGCACCTTTGACATATCCTGAATCTCTTCCTCAGACTTCGGACACTGTGCTGTAGACAACCTGAAATGACTCGCCAAAGGTGTGCTAACAGGCTTAGCACTATCCATGCTGAACCTTTCCAACACTTTCATCACATAATCCTTTTGAGATAACCACAGCTTCCCTGCTGTCCTATCCCTGCGAATCTCCATCCCAAGTATTTTCCTAGCAGCACCCAAATCCTTCATGTCAAACTCTTTGCCCAACAAAGATTTCAACCTGTTCACCTCAACCATACTCTTTGCAGCAATAAGCATATCATCCACATAAAGTAGTAAGAAAATACATGAACCATCATCAAGACTCTTAACATAGACACAGCAATCATACTCACAGCGTGTGAACCCAATCCGAATCATGTAGGAGTCAAACCTCTTATACCATTGTCTTGGAGACTGCTTCAGCCCATAAAGTGACTTCTTCAACCTACAAACAAGGTGCTCAGTCCCTGGCTGCATGAATCCCTCAGGCTGCTCCATGTAAATAACCTCCTCCAAATCACCATGGAGAAATGCCGTTTTCACATCCAGCTGCTCTAACTCCATATCATAGCTAGCCACCAATGCCAAGAGAATCCGGATTGAAGTATGCCTCACCACTGGAGAAAAGACCTCATCATAATCAATCCCCTTCCTCTGTGAGTACCCCTTTGCTACCAACCTAGCCTTGAACTTTTCCTTTTCCTTTTCAGACGCAGCTTCTTTCCTCTTATAAACCCACTTGCAACCCACTGTTTTCTTCCCTTAAGGCAGTTCTTTCAACTCCCAAGTTTTGTTCTTATGCAATGACTCCATCTCCTCCACCATGGCTTGCATCCATCTGTCCTTTTCAGAAGTAGTAATGGCCTCCTGAAAAGTAGACGGATCCCCACTGGTAGTGGACAATGCATAAGCAACCATGTCCTCAAACCCATACCTCTCCGGTGGCTTGATAACACGTTTGGGTCTCCTTGTGGCTATGCTCTCCTGCTGCGCCTTCTGCTGTTGATCAAGCTGTTCCTTTGGTTGAGAACCACCTGTGTCTCCACCTATATATGTGTCACCACCTGTGTCAGAATCATCCAGCTCAATCTGTATACCCAGCTGCTTGCTACTTTCCCCTGACTCAGTATTCTGTACCCCTTGATGTGCCTTGACCATTGAATCCTCATCAAATACCACATCTCTACTGATCACCTGCTTCCTTGCTTCTGGATCCCAAAGTTTGTACCCTTTCACCCCTTTTTCATACCCAATAAAGATACACTGTTTGGACTTCGCATCAAGCTTCGACCTCTCATTACCGGGAACATGAACATAGGCTGGACACCCAAAGATCCTCAAAACTGAGTAGTCAACTTCTCTGTCTGTCCACACCTCTTCCGCTACCTTTCCATTCAAAGCAATACTAGGCGACCTGTTTATCACAAACACTGCCATGCTCACTGCTTCTGCCCAAAACATTTTTGGAAGCCCTGCATTAAGTCTGATACACCGTGCTCTTTCTGCTATGGTTCTGTTCATCCTTTCTGCCACCCCATTCTGCTGCGGTGTCTTTCGAACTGTCCAGTGTCGCTGAATCCCATGCTCCTCACAAAACCTCAGAAAATCTCCATCCTTGTACTCTGTCCCATTATCTGTCCGGAGGCACTTAATCCGCTTCCCAGTCTGATTTTCCACCTCAGCTTTCCACATTTTGAACGTTGCATAAACCTCAGACTTGTGTCGCAAGAAGTAAACCCAGACTTTCCTCGAATAATCATCGATAAAGGTCACGAAATACAGAGATCCCCCTTTCGAGGCTACCCTCACTGGCCCCCAAACATCAGAATGAATGTAGTCAAGAATGCCCTTTGTTCTGTGAGTAGCATTCCTAAACTGCACCTTACACTGCTTCCCCAGAACACAGAACTTACAGAACCCCACTTTGCACGATTTTACCCCTTTCAGCAGATTCCTCTTATGTAGCTCCAACATCCCACGTTCCCCCATATGCCCCAACCGCATATGCCAAAGAATGGTATCATCAGTATCAACCGTTGTGGTGGCAGCAGCTCCACCTACAACTGTACTCCCTGTCAGCTTGTAAATATTACCAGGAACTTTGGAACCCTTCATTATCACCATGGCACCCTTTGTCACCTTCATCACTCCACCTTCTGTTTTACACCCACAGCCATTGGAGTCTAAGGTTCCCAACGAAATTAGATTTTTCCTCAACTCTGGAACATGTCTAACATCACCCAAGGTTCTCACAACACCATCAAACATCCTGATTTTAATTGTGCCTATTCCTATGACTTTACACGATGCATCATTACCCATAAGAACATTACCACAATTCACTGACCTGTAGGTGTCAAACCACTCCCTGTTAGGGGACATGTGATAAGAACATGCTGAATCCAGAATCCATGAGTCTGCCAAGTGATCCGGATTGGCAGAGACTGAAAGCATATCACCATCTTCAGAATCATCCTGCTCCACCACGTTTGCAGAATTCGATGGTCCATCTTTCCTATCCCCTGCCTTTCCCTGTTTCTTCTTCCAGTTTCCTCCTTTGCCCTTCTGCGGACAATTTTTCTTGAAGTGACCCGGTTCATGACACCTGTAACACTTCAACTCAAAACCTGCCTTCGATTTCGATCTCCCACGCTCAACAGATTTTCCCCTCTCCACCCTTCTGCCCCGTTCCTCGTACCCTTTCACCACCAGTCCTTCACCCTGTACTGACTCAGTCTGTAACCTGCGCTGATTATAGGCCAGAAGGGCTGCAGTAACTTCCTCCAGTTCTAGGGTTTCTTTCCCCCAGAGTAGAGTGGTAACGAGATTATCCAGAGAACCCGGTAAAGAGGATAGCAACATCAGAGCCTGATCTTCCTCTTCGAATGTTACTTCAATCCGTAACAAATCACTAACAATCTGATTGAACGTGTTGATATGCTGAATTAGGTCAGAACCCTCGACCATCTTCAGCCCGAATAATTTTTGCTTCAGAAACAGTTTATTAGTCAAGGACTTCGACATATACCTGCTCTCCAGCTTCGCCCAAACCCCAGCCGGTGAATCATCGCCAATCACGTGATACATAACTTCGTCTGCAAGACACAGACGAATCGTACTCACGGCCTTTGCCTGCAGATCTTTCCAATCATCGTTGGACATCTGCTCTGGTTTCTTGGACGCCCCGCTCAACGCCTTCGACAAACCCTGCTGCACCAGCAGATCCTTTACCCTCTGTTGCCACAGTCCGAAATTACCAGTCCCGTCGAACTTTACAACATCGAACTTCGACACAGATGTATTCCCCACCATTGTTCTTCGTGTGATTCAATCCGCGTGAATAAACCCGCGCTCTGATACCACTTGTTAGAATAATCACCACACGCACACAACAGAATACGTAAACAGTAAAGGAAATCAACACAGGAATTTACGTGGTTCCCCAAAACCGGGTACGTCCACGGGAGCACACAGAGTAGTCGTTTATTGATGAGACCAGCAACTAGGGTTTTACAATAGAGAGTATTTATATGTGGCCACTACTCCTATTCCAACCCTAACTCAACATTATAGCCTGAATACCTATAACGCCCTTGAAACACCGTCCACAGGCTTTTTAAGCCTCTCGGTATCGATACAGGTAAACACCTGTATCGATACCCATACATTCTGTTCGCTCCTTGTCGCCTAGGTATCGATACAGAGAAACACCTGTATCGATACCGACTCCTCCCAAGTGCTTCCCAACTTGCTTATCGATTCCGGGAACTTCTCAGTGCCTCTCATACACACCATATGAGCCACAAGTTCCAACAACACCTAAAGACCTTAACCCAAACAGGCCATACCAAATACATCAATGAATTAAAACACCCGTAGCAACCCCAACGTCTCGAACTCGAATTCAACCACTTCAGTCCATTCAGTCCCTCCGTGGACTTCGACAGTTCGACCACTCCACTAGTTTTTTATGTCATAGTACAAGATTATCATTGGGAAACAAAGTAATTCTTATGGTTTTTTTTCTTTTTCAAATCAATAGACCACATTGATAGGTAGGTGTTTTTATCTCGAAATGATTGATTAAACAGACATATTCCCATTTTTTAAACCCATGGAATTAGACCGATTCTAAGTCGATTCATCCTCCTGTAAGAACGTTCTCGAATATCCTTTCGTGAATTTCCTAATTCGTGAAATTTTTGAAAAACGTTTTCACGCTCAGCCTCACACTTATGCTCGTGCGAACGCATTCGGATTACGTGGATTGGGTTGGAACTAAGCCTCTGTGGTAGGAACAAATAGAAGAAAACAAGATGTTACCTGTAAACTTTTGTCATTGGTGACCAACGAGTCCCATTACATTGAGACGTTCAAATCAGGCTAGATTTTCCTAAAATTTGACAATGAAGGGTGAGAGATGTTATGCAGGAGACACGTGGATATGTCATCAGCCGTTTATTGTACAGAAAGAAAAGTGAAGTCGGCATGGTAGCAGACAAAAATACTTCTAGACCTTGGTTATGGTCCATTTGGGTTGCTGATGTCACGTCTCACGTCTTCCATCAAATGGATCATAGAAGGCCAGACAAATTCTGATCCGATAAAACGCGTGCAGTGAATCTCCTCGACTGTTCTCGGCGATTAACGGTCCGGATAAAT
Source organism: Vaccinium vitis-idaea (assembly GCA_963854785.1). NCBI lineage: Eukaryota > Viridiplantae > Streptophyta > Magnoliopsida > Ericales > Ericaceae > Vaccinium > Vaccinium vitis-idaea. Next base: position 27,717,935 of record OY978224.1, read on the forward strand.
TAGAATTAAAATAGGAAAGGCTACAATAATAGTAGTAGCTATTATTATATTTTGCTCCCTATTTCCCGATATCACTTGTCCCGAACATAGTTCAACGTATTTCGAAAATAATGGTTACGTTCATGCTTTGATCTCTGCTAACATATAATATCATTCTACAATGTTTTTTTTTTTTTTTTTTTTTTTATCAAATCATGCTACGGAATTCAAAATCAAATTTTGTTCTGTCCTTTCCTATTTTTGAAACAAGAAGGGTTATTAATTACTCCCTCCGTCCCGAATGTGTTGTCCATTTACGGGCATGCGTGTCATTTTTCTATTATTTGTATCTTTCAATCTATAATGATTTTTACAATTTTAAAAATTTTGTTTAAAAGAACCTATTGAGAGCTATCAAACAAGATCCATATTGAATATATATAACATTATACATTTGAAAATATAAACAATTTTTTGAGATGCTGTGAATAGTGCAAGTGGACAAGAAATTCGTGAATTTTGAATTTATTTTAGCCGTATCAATAAAGATTAATCTGACCATACGAAATTATACTGAGAGAGAGAGCTTATTTGCGAGTAAGAAAAATTGTTTTTATTTGAAAGAGTTCATTTAAATCGTGTGATCGGGGTTAATACCTAACCTCTAAGACTTTTGGGTCCAATTTCCAAACCACATAACACACCAATAAATGTTGGAACAATTTAAAATTGAAATGTTTTTATAAAAACCATTATCTCCTCTCATGGTTTTCAAGCAAGGTTGAACTACTTTTAATTAAGAAGAGTATTTGAAAAATTAAGCAGAAAGAAATGTGGTTGGCAAGCTGCCAATTTGATATGGCTGCGTACTCTTCTGTGCTTAGTTTCTAGTGGTGGTGTTTGCATATTTCTAAGGAAAGTCCAAAGCTGTTTTTAAGTGAATCTTAATTAATTGTTTCAAGATATATATATTTCTCAGTAAATTACATGCAGCGACAGTGTCATATATAGGAGAAAATCAATGTGGTTATTAGATAGTTAAATTGCTTGAACTGGTGGCACGATAACGGGTGATTGTATAATCTTCCATTTTGCATATACTACGGTGAACAAATTGTTCCCATATTTGAGTATCATTTGACGTGGTGTTATACATGTCATCAACAACGTTACATGATAGGCCAATATAGTACATGTGACCGAACCATCATACAAGCTAAAAGCATCAAATAGTATGAAAATTGCAAGCTATCGTAACATAATCTGTCCATATACATGTAGCATGCACCATGTGATATATGACATCTTACGTGCGCAAATTACTTGTGTTATGTGAGAGCCTATCGGCTAACGTGGGCTAACGAGATAAATCGGAAAACCTATGGGTACAAACCCATGTGTCCAGAAAATGTACTGAGCATGCTAGGGGACCCACTTTTGGGTCCCACACGAGTGATCCGAACCGTCCATTATTCTTAGAACATTTTTCCGAGGGGCCCCACAAATTTCAGCTCAATCGAACGGTTAGAAATGTTTGAACCAAAGTCTCACTGTTTCAATCGAATTTTTTTTGAACATGGTTATTAGAAGTGTTTGAGGTAACGAGTGTCGTATAAATTGCAACATTATGTGCTGTGGTGGGTCAAAATAATTAAGCCCCATATGGCTTGGCCCAATCCAAATTAATAAGCTTGAACAGGCCCATTGATTGCTCACCGCCTGCGAAGCCGCCCGACCCGCCTTGTCTCAGCCGGACCGGACCTCACGTTCGGATCACGATCGAAGAACAAAAGATTACTCGGTGCAGGGGAACCAAAAGATTTCACTAGGTGCAAGAGTGCCAATTCCCAACAAGCACGTGGTGGCCCGGCTGTACCAACCAACTGCAGTGTAACCATTAATGGGTGTCGTGCGGGCCAAACACCTAGCATAAACCTCCTCAGGATGCATGTACCTGCCGTACACCCTACCTCTAGGTCGAGATCATCCGTAGTACGGCTCGGCTTCATAGCTCCTCAATTTATTATACACACATCCCCGAGATCAGCCCGACAAACACACAGTGTTTGCGCACCATTGTACGCAGCATTCGGTCAGGAAGTGGTGGTTGAGGGTTTATGTCGAAGAGAAGATGTCGGCAACGTCTCCCGTCACGAGGGAGGCACGCGGGATCCTAACCCTCAATGTGAAGACACTTCTATAAATACTCCAGTGATAACCGCTAACAGGTATGTCATTCCTTCCCCAAAGCTCTGTCTTTCCCTTCTGATTCAAAAACTGACTTAGCCATTGGAGTGCCTTCAGGTCAAGAACCGGTGATCCAATCTTCCGCGTGTAAACTATACTCTACTGACCGGATCATCTACTATATATAATAAAAGACACATATGCAAAACATTCAATAACATTATACAGATATTGTCTATAATAGATTCTCATAAAAAAAAAGGGATAAAACTGATTTATAATTACCTAATTAAATATTAATTCATTACATAAAAGCATGGCTTTTAGCAAAAATACTAGAGTCACACACTTTCAACCACACACCCTCTCACATGTGGTGGGATCCACCTCATGTGGGACCCACAGTGGGCCCCACCACATGTGAGAGGGTGTGTGGTTGAAAGTGTGTGGCTCTATCACTATTCGGCTTTTAGTGTAAATTTCTAACAAGATTGTGCCCTTGGCATGATTGTTTCCTTACGTGATCTCGGAACAAAATTTACCGCTATTTATAGAAATTTTTTTTTTTCCCTCTCTAACTTATCCACATCACACGGAGGTGCCACTCAAATTTGTGGCCATGGATCTGCCAGTAAATGTTATTTACTCAAGACAAATTACGATTGCTACTTACTGCACTAAAATCTTCACGCAGAACTGATCCCTATAAATAATGAAGCTGGAGTGTCCACTTAAGAGCACCGAAGCGAGTGGCAAAAAATGATGGAGAGAAAAGGTAGCCATGTTGAAAGAAGGAAGGGTGGGTCCATCACCATGCCCTTCATTTTTGGTAAGTTTTTACAGTCCCAATTACTAAATTAACCTCTCCTCCTCCGTATTCTTCTTTGTGAGTTTCTGTTTTCGTGTTGCGATCGAGCTTAAGTACTTAAGATTGTGTATGCATGTTTTTGAGCAGCAAATGAGGCGTGTGAGAAGCTGGCAGTGGTTGGTTTCGGGACGAATATGATTAGCTATTTGACAGGAGAGCTTCATATGCCCTTAACCACCGCGGCAAATACCCTCACCAACTTCGGCGGCACTGCAAGCTTAACGCCGCTGCTCGGAGCCTTCATCTCCGATGCCTATGCCGGACGGTTCTGGACTATAACTGTGGCTTCCATTATTTATCAGATAGTAATTATCTCTCTCTCTCTCTCTCTCTCTCCCCCCCCCCCCCCCCCCCCCCCCCCCCCCTTACCTCACTACCTCAGTAACTTTAACTTTGTGACCATGTAACTCATTTTTTTAACACTGGTCAAAATCTCACCATGGCACGCTAGTTAATTTGGTACAGCATCAACATCAAGGTACTGGACACTTCTATTTCTGTTGTTCAGGGTCTCACACGGATTATCAGAGCCGTTTTGTTTATTTGTATCCTAAAAAAATCAAATAAATCGGATATTGGTAAATGTTTCATCAGTTCATCTAGTTTTTGATTTAGAATTAGCAACTGGGTGAACCGATGGAGGATTTTTCGATATCCAATTTAGTTGATATTTTTCTTGCTATAGGTAAACATTATTTTGAAAAACATGAACGGCTCTGATCATCCTGTGGTACCCAGAGTAGGCCCAAAACAATATATTTATTTACAAAATCTAAAAAAAAAAAAATCTGTACTAGTAGTCCTGTGTCCGGAAGGGAACTAGTACATTTTTCCAATTTTATCTGTTTTGTCACTAATGTACGAAAATATTCCACAAACAGAAAAATGACACTTCAAAACGTATTCAAAATATGGTATCCTGATGTGATGTGATCATTATAGCATTATTGCTCTTGGGAGTTCTTAATATTAAGTGGGAAAGTGCATAATTAAGATATCTTGTTAAGCTAATCATATCTTCCATTCACTCAAAGTAATTGAACAAAAAGATAATTTGTCAAGCTTTACGTCAAAATCAACTTTGTGCATGATTGCTAATTCATTTTACTGCTATTTCATGTAATTTTTATTTATTTATTTGTCTAATCCTAATTATCAGGGGATGACAAGCTTGACAATATCAGCAGTATTACCAAACTTAAGGCCTCCCCCATGTAAAGCTGATCACCAAGTTTGCCAACAAGCCAACTCTGGCCAGCTGGCAATCCTCTACATCTCACTCCTCCTAGCTGCCCTCGGGGCGGGCGGGATCCGACCCTGCGTGGTGGCGTTCGGGGCCGACCAGTTCGACGAAACGGATCCCAATCAAAAGACCAAGACATGGAATTTCTTCAACTGGTACTACTTTTGCATGGGGGCATCGATTCTTGTGGCAGTAACAGTTGTAGTTTATATTCAAGACAACATTGGATGGGGCTGGGGCCTTGGGATTCCCACCATAGCCATGTTTCTCTCGGTAATCGCGTTCGTTATCGGGTACCCGTTGTACAGGAACTTGGATCCATCTGGGAGTCCGTTTACCCGGTTGGTTCAAGTCTCTGTGGCTGCATTTAAGAAGAGAAATCTTCGCATGGTTTCGGATCCTAAATTGCTCTATGAGAATGATGAGATGGATGCTTCTTTTTCAATGGCTGGAAAGCTTCGTCACACCAAACATATGAAGTAAGACACTCTCTCTCTCTCTCTCTCTCTCTCTCTCTCTCTCTCTCTCTCTCTCTCGCATTGTGCATTGTTTACTGATAGCGATGGATTTAGGTAGAGAGGTCGACCGGACTTCAAGCTATGGGTTGTTAAGTAAAAGTTTTCAAGAAGGTTTTTGGGGTTATAAATGATAATATTTAAAATAATCTTGATAATATAAGTACAAGTAATATTTTAAATATTTATCAAATTATAAGGGATTGGATCTCCAATTATTTGAGCTCGTAGCCCCTGGGGTGCAAGTGCAAACACAATTGATTTTGGGATAAGGGGTGTCAAGTCTAGAGCACCACTGCCAGCCAGCTTCCCAACCACCAAAGACGACTGGTGAGAGACAAAATAGTGTAGCCCAACAAAAATATAGTAACAAAAATATAGTAACAAAAATATAATAATTGGCGAGTGACTAAATAGTGGAGCCCAACAAAAACAAAATAAACTCAACATGATAAAGACTGGTGGGGTATTATAAAATATACTAAAGGTTTTTTTTAACTGAATTTTATTAATCTTTGAAAACAAATTACAAAGATTAAAAGGATCCAAAGCGGAAATGGCTACAATACACATTCATTAAAGGTGTGTACCATATGCACTTATTATATGGTTCAGATTGTGCCACTTCATTGGCAATCGTAATATTTTTTAGTTTTTCGTAACTTTTCAGCAATATGATTCGTAACATTTTTTATGATTCTTAATATTTTGGTATGTCTCACTTTGAAGATCATATCTAGCTGGGACTGACGAGGAAAATAACCAGTGCCCAAGATTGGCAAGATGTCAAGCAAAACCTAAACCCCACCCACAAAAGATAGACCCTAAATAAAAAAAAACAAAGAATCAGCCATTCTGCTAAGTAACCTAAAAATTAGCCCTTTCATCATCTCAGTTTCCATTGCCATAATTTACTTACGACTTCATCCTCATCTCCCATGTAATCCTCACCAAAAAAATTTACTAATAGCCACAACCGCCTTAGGCGAATGATCTTGTTTATGTTGTCAATGCTTCCAGAAGATCCTCTGTTAAAATAAAAAACTAAAATTTTGCAATTGCCCTGGTGACAAAATTACTAGTATTTTTATTTAGTAGTCTATACACTAAGTATATATATATATTTTTTTTTTTTTTTTGTGCTACAAGGTGCTCTGGACTACTCTAGAACTATAAATTCATGTGGGGTCTATACACTTCAATTGTCGAAAATATTAATTGTCGAAAATATTACGATAGAATCTTGCGTCCCTATATCAAAATCTTACATTCTTGTGTGTTTGGAAAAGAATTAATCTTTACTTATTGCTTATTAAAGTTCAATAATCCAATTAGTTTGGTATTTTTCATTTTTCGTAATTTTTTATTTGGTTTTTCGTCGTAATTTTTTAGATTTATCATTCATTTCGAAGATAGAAATTTGAAATGTATAAAAATGTGAACCGAAGTCCAAAAATTTTCCTATAAGAGAGAGAAAAAAGTACCAGTTGGGATCTCCTCTATAATGATTGATTGTGAGTGAAATTCGCTAAAAGAATCAATAATAGTAGTTGTTTGATAGTTTTTTTTGTCTTTAGTCTTTTTTTAGTTTGATCATAATTTTTTAGATTTTTTCATCGAAACGAATGATTAATTAAAAAAATATAACGCGAATCTCACAAAAATTTAGAAAAGACAGTCAAAATATACATTATTATTGGATGGACAGAAATGTTTTCAAGTTTATCACCCCATTCGGTACTGTGTCTTAACTAGTGCAAGAACAAAAGCTCCAGAAAAAGTGTAGATGGAGACTTGTCACGAACCCAGATCAACATGTGCACATGTTGTAAAAGAAGAAGTATGGCATGGGACCATGTCACTGCCACCACCACATACTAGTAGGATAATCTTCTCTCGCGCATGAGGCACCATACGTACGATATTTATTTATAGTAATTGATCAAGACCATACGTATGATCTAGCAGGGTCACGTTAGGGGTGCAAACGAGCCGAGCAGAGCTGAGTTATGTACTGCTCAAACTCGGCTCGTTAAGTAAATGAGCTGAAAAATTGAGCTCGAGCTTGGCTCAGTCATAAACAAGTCGAGCCCTTAACGAGCCAAGTCAGGGCAATTTACTTAACGAGCCGAGCCTATACAATCGAGCCGAGCCGAGTTTTAGCGAGCTCGTTAACTAAACGAGCCTGAAAATCGAGCTCGAGCTCGGCTCGTTTACATATCGAGCCGAGCCATGAGCTGCTCGCGAGCAGCTCGGTTCGTTTGCAGCCCTAGTCACGTAATTCTCTAGTGGGATCTTTTGCTTCCACTCTTTCAATTCTCCATCTTACAAATTTTAGTAGTTTGGGACAATTTTGGAATATGTTTTTGTGCTCACGCTTGCATTCCTGCTCGCTTTGCATTATGCGACTAAATTAGCGTAATTGACCCCTTTCTTGCTAGCTAGTGTGTGTCTTCACTTTTGCACATACAACTTTTTCTCAAAAACTTTGTACAAAAGTATGTTTGTGTACTAATACTTGCACAATTTTTTCTTGTTATATCACTAAATTTCTATTCAAATCTTAAAGGGGCCTCTACTAGTGGACGGCGAGGTTGGTCTCCCGGAATTAATAGATGTGCGCAAAAATTGATCCGGACACCTCGTTATGAAAAGAAAATAAATCTCTTGAATCTCTTTCAAATCTAAATGGATTAGGTTTAGTGACATTGACAAGATAAGAAAAACAAAACTAAAATCTCTTTCAAATCTAAATGTGTCAATTATTTTTTGGGGGGGTAATTAATAATTATTGCTTTCTAGTCCACACTTGCATGCTAGCTGTTTTGCTAACCAACAAAAGTTTGAAGTGTCCTCTAGCTAGTCCTTCAGTATTAGGTCATACGTACCCATCTCCAACCCACAAGGGCAACATGCCAACATGTCATCTTCATCAATTGTTTTTGCAGAATTCCATCCATCTACACGTAGGTTTGTCTGGGGGTACCCCTGTCATTTTGTCTGGAGTAGGCAAAAAGGCTTGAAATATGGCAAAAGGACAAAAAAAAAACTATTACGAGTTGATGATCTCATTTACATGTTCATCAACTTCTTATTTTTAAGCCAAAAAGATGCAAATCATGTCGTATATGCAGCATGATATGTTGTCGTTGTTAGGCATTAATTAATGACACTATGGGAAACAAAAATGATACAGACACACCCACTCGGACACACTCTGCCACACCCCCTCTCACATGTGGGGTGGGTCCCTCCCGGGTGGGTCCCCTCACATGTGAGAGGGGGTGTGGCAGAGTGTGTCCGAGTGGGTGTGTATGTATCATTGTTCTGGTTCACGAAAATCGAAAACAATACTGTGTTGGAGTCTTAGAGATATTTTATCCTCCACTAACTCTATCGCGTCATGATGTTTCACGAAAATCGAAAACAATCCTCCACTAACTCGATGGCGTAACGATGTTTAATGTAAGATTTATCGGTTGTGTTTGGTTAGATAGTTTATTTTAGTTTTGATGATGTCAGCAGATGTAATGAGTGGAGAAAGATAGAGAGATAATGAGGGAAATGATGATGTCATCAAAACTAAAACTAAAACTAAACTGAGAAACGAACAGGGTCATCATGGTTTTTGATAGAGTCATGTTGTATTAGTAGCGACCGACTCTAGACGAGGGGTTATGGTGTCGACTAATCCCATTAATTTTATTAAGAAAAACATAAAACTTTCATTCAACCCTACTATATTAATTAATGAAAAGTATTTAAAAACTAGGGACACAATATTTCAAAATCGGGTGGCCTAGCATTAAAATGATTGTAACAAATGAAAGACTGTTAATTTCATCAATATAAGTTGTAGAAACACTCCTTACAATTATTTATATTCGACCAATGTATTTTTTGAAAATAACATTATTTTTTCCAAAACTCTTGGTTGGATGGTAGAGTATTAAATTGTTTGAAATATGATGTTAGCTAGGCAGACAAACGTGTAGAGCTTTTACATTTTTGAGTTACAAACTACAACTCTGGTAGAAATTGGAAACGAAGGTAGGATGATCACCTGGACTCGTCCGTTTCTCGATTTGTCCTTACACTAAGGGGGTTATTCCACTAACAAAAAACTGTTTTTTCCAAACACCGAGAGACAGGTCATTCTCTCACGGCACATTACATAAAAAACCGTAAAAAACCAATTTTTTCAAAAAAACTGGGTTAATGGAACCCCCCCTAAGTTATATTCTACAAGAAAAATAACTCCTCTTTCCTTTTATAGTGGTGGAGGCACACTAGTGGCACAGGTCACACTGAACTTTTCAATAATTTTTGTTTATTCCTAAATAATGAAGAACATGATAATTTGTATGCAAAATATTTACATATTTTCCCTTTTATATCACTTGCATCCCCTAATATCTTTGTCAAGTTTGCAAAAAATTTATCCCAACTTATTTGTTTTGCATAAAGACCCGTTATTTATATGTACTTTGTAGCAAATTTTACATTTTAAGTTCATTTCATTTATATTGTTGTCATTTACTACTATACGTAAAAAAAAAAAAAAAAATAGAAATTCTAAGAACGTGTGTTTAATTGTGCCCCCGCCGAGCTAAATTTCTAGCTATGCCACTCTATGTAACAGGTTTTTAGACAAGGCAGCAATCGTGACAGAAGAAGACAACCCCAAATCACCCAACCTATGGAGGCTAAACACCATTCACCGGGTCGAAGAACTAAAATCTGTAATCCGAATGGGGCCAATATGGGCCGCCGGGATCCTCCTCATCACGGCCTACGCCCAACAAAACACCTTCTCCCTCCAACAGGCCAAAACCATGGACCGCCACCTAACGCGGTCTTTCCAAATTCCAGCTGGGTCCATGTCCGTCTTCACCATGACCTCCATGCTCGCTACCATCGCGTTTTATGACCAGATTTTCATCCCAATAGTCCGAAAGTTCACTGGGCTGGACCGGGGCATTAGTTTCCTTCACCGGATGGGCATTGGCTTTGTCATTTCAATATTCGCCACTCTAGTCGCCGGATTCATTGAAGTGAAGCGAAAACATGTGGCTTTGGCCCATGGGCTCATCGATACGCCCCATACCATCATTCCTATTTCTGTGTTCTGGCTTGTACCTCAGTACAGCCTTCATGGCATTGCTGAGGCATTCATGTCCATTGGGCACCTCGAGTTTTTCTACGACCAAGCACCGGAGAGCATGAGGAGCACGGCTATGGCTCTTTTCTGGACCGCGATTGCTGTGGGGAATTACGCGAGTACCCTTTTGGTTACACTGGTCCACAAGTTTAGTGCAGGTCCGGGGGGATCGAATTGGCTTCCCGATGATGATTTGAACAAGGGGAAGCTCGAGTACTTTTACTGGCTGATCACACTGCTACAGATTGTTAACCTTGTATACTACTTAGTTTGCGCGAAACTTTATACTTTCAAGCCCATTGAGGTTCATGGAAAGGAAGATGGTAAGCCCACAGTAGATGGAGTTGAACTTGGTGGTCAAGTGTAACTGTACTTTCTCTGTAGTTGGACAGGGGTGTGTGCTGTCCGGGAAGGGAGAGAATGCGTGCTGACCCGATCCGGGCCATCCGTGCTCCCCGTTACCTAGTTGTAGTTAGCTTTGTTTCACAATAGACAAGCTTGTAGAGATCATCAAAGCAGAGACTGTATATTAGATATAAGAGTAGCTTATTATTTTAAAGTTCACTATAAGGACTGTAAGCGACGTAAAATAAGACGACGATGAGGTGAAAAGAATGAATTTGGTTCTACAACACTCCTATCATGTTTCATTCCCTTGGATCCCGTGACAGATTCATAGTCCAAAATAGGCTGGGATGTGAAGGTAGTGTTGAAAGTACAGGACTGAATGAAGTTGATAATTGGAATGGGCAACCTGAACAATTTAGCAAGAAGCCGTCCAGCAAAATATGGACCATTGGTGGTGGCTTAAATTCCAACCACTACACAGTTTTTCACCTAAACAAAGAAGAGAGAGAGAACATAACACTTGAACAAATTCATCAAACGAAACCAGGAGAAAAACAAATGTTTAGTCAATCATGCTCCATGATAAAGCAAAGTAAAACCCCAGTCATAGCAAGACAGCCGTTCAACAAGCAATATTGGCATTTTTATGTAACTTTTATTACCCTGTTTCAAAACTGGTGGTTGGAACTTGGAAATGCCTGAGTTGTTTCGTAAAATGTAAGAAAAGAATGAAGCACAACACACGCATAAACATTGGTAGAAGATTTTAGAGCTACCGATACAAACAAGTTTCTTTAGCCGTACTCTGTTAAACTGAGATGCTCTAATGCTTAATTTGACTAGGAGTCCAGCCATGGTCTACATTGTCAAGCTCTCTGGGTTCTCAACTATTTTTGAGAAGGTCTTGAGGAAGGCAGCCAAGTCAGCACCATAGATGACTCGATGATCAGCTGTGACGTTCACCTGAAAAGAGAAGATTTCAAGCAGCAATTCAGTACAGGGTCTTGTTTACCCGAAACATTTATCCACGGAGTTAGTTTGTTCAGCTTTAAAGCAAGAGTTTGATTTCAGACAAGCTCCAGATGTGAGCGGTCTCAAATCCATTTGGTTGCTATTCAACATAAGCAAGTAAAAAATGGTAGAAGCAACCAAAACTGCAGGGCAATAACTCTATGCAGCCTCCTTCTGAAGTTCTCTCGAGTAAATAGTGAGACTTTGGCTATCCCGTATTAACCAAAAAGTTCCTCAACCCTATTAAGGTTCCCCAACTGAAACCTTTATTTTTGTTTCTCTTTTCCCTTTTGCTCGTCACCGCATAATATGACAAAAGAAGGAGAATTGACAGCTATATATATACTGCTGGTTGAAATTCTAGAGAATACACATTGAGAACACCGGTTAAGTGAAGTATCTTGTCCTTTCAGTTTTGTTCCCTGTTTCACTCGGGTATCAACTAAACATAATGGACCTCGGGAACTTCAGACTTCAGTAGTATATCACTAAGGCTTGCCTACAGTGAAATCAAGGGTCTGTCTAACAAATTGGAGATAATCAAAATGGAAGTAAAATAAATGTTTATTAACAGAATTAGACAATAAGAACGGAAGTAAAATTATTATTCACAGAATTAGCTTGTTCAGCTTTAAAGCAAGATTTTCATTTTAAATAAGATCAGATATGAGTGGTTCCAAATTCATTTGGTTGCTAATTGAAAATGAGCAAGTAAAAAATGGTGGAAGCATCCAAAACCGGTGGACAATAACTTCATGTAATATCCAACAAAACTTCCCTTCGAGTACTTAATGAGATTTTGGTTATCACACATGAACCAAAGTTAACCCTTTTCCTATGAGGCTTTGACATGAAACCAATACAAAATGTTGAGCGTGTGGCAGTACAAGTAACAACCACCATTTAACATGCATCTGCATCGACTGAAAAACAAATCATGGCCATCACCTTTATTTTATTTTATTTTAGTTTTGGTCATCACCTCATATTATATTACACAATAGTGAGAATAGACAGCTATAAACAAAAAAACAGAGAGAGAGAGAGCATAGGAGATACTGGCAAGGGAGATAACCTGCATGGTTTTTGTTAGCCCATTATTGTGGTTATGTGCATGTTGATATAAGACAAGTAGGGGGTACTTTCCTACGCGTAGTTTATCCAAAATCAGACCTATGGCGGCAGCAGAAGCAGGCTCTTCACGTTAGTTTTTGTGGGCTTTTTGTGGTGGAAAAGAGGGCTAAGAATGTGGGGCTTTAAGGGTTTATAATAAGGTTCTGAAAGGGTAAGGTTTTAGGAAGAAAAGCCTTGGATTCGGGACTGTTCTACTGGCTGTTTTGGGCACTGTGAATAGTACCCGAGAATAGTAACTTGTACACGCAAAGAAGAGAGAGAGAGAGAGAGAGAGAGAGAGAGAGAGAGATGCTTCAACCTCACAAGAGTTAGGCAATTTCACACAGAGAATCTCAAATTCTCATGTTGATCAACTCTAATGATTCTGTGATATTACAACCATATAGGCAAAGACTCCTACTTTCCATAAGGACTAGGACAAAAATAAGAAACTAATCATATTTAGCAACTACTAATATTCTAAACCAACTAGGAATAGGAATTCTTATTCTTCTACCCTTTTTCGGAAAAGGAAACTAACTATTTGCTTACTAAATTATGGCTACTAATAAAATCCAGCATTTATTAAATTACAAAAATACCCTTAACAACCATGGACACTTATTTTTGGGCCAAAATGGCTTCTTCAGGATCGTGGGACCGCCTTCGCTTAGGCTTCTGGGTCTATCATACTTGTAAAACCAATCAATGGATGCTCCATCACATGTTCATTTTTGAAGTCTATTCGTGGAATGTTGAAGACAATAAAGCTAAGTTTCTTAGTTTTACGCCTCTTAAAGGAGGGTGGCGTGAAGTAAAGACCTGGCATATGAAGTAAAGAAAAGCAGCCCAATTTCGATTTTACCTACCAGAATCTAAAAGGTTTAGTGCGTAGCTTATACTACTGACAGTCACATTTTGTCAATCCCATCCCTGTCTGCATGGTATCCTAAGCTTTGGGCCCTCTAGTTGCCCTCGGCAATTTGCCTTCGAGCGTAACCAATTATCCATGCAGACAAAAAGCACGATACACAAGATGAATTTGTCTCAGCTGCCCATGAAGGGACCCTTTAGGGCATCTACCCCCTATGAGCAGATGTTGGACTCTACCCATTTATTAACTGCCCACAAGCGGGCAATCTAGAGGCCTCTTAACCTTTCAGAGTATACCAAAAGCAGCCACCATCCTTGAGAAGAGGTACTTGCTTCTCACGTCTCCCACCTAACTCTTGTCGTTATGGTCTCACCCTTACTCTGAACCATTTACCTGATAATGTTAACATTTCCGAACTCAGAAGTCTATGTAAACTGAAAAACCATTCTTCTCCGGAGGCGGCTCTGAGAAGAGCCGAGGGTGGTCACCCGAACACCCTAAAAAAATATTATTTTTTTTTAGAAATACGTGTAAAAATTTATTTATTTTAAATTTTTTGTCATTTTGAACACCCTAACAAAAATGGTTGAACACTCTACCCAAAATGTTTGAACACCTTACCCAAAAAGTTTGAACACCCAATCCTAATGACGGAACTCACCATGGACTATTTGATATTAGAGAGTAGTATAAATTGGATATTTGAGAATTTGGGTGTTTCTTTGTCTCTACACATTTAGTTCTAAGAGGTAAAAACACTTTTAAGTCTCTCTCTTTAATCTATTTATACTTATTCCAAGTGATTACTCATTACATTATAAAATATAGATCAATAAGTTAATATATGTGCACTATCCTTTTTTGTGAAACACTTTAATATATATACACATAGGGTATATATATAGACACAATAGATTGGGATTATTATATAGGCCATTCATAGCTTTGATTCTTTTTTAATTTTTGTTTGGTTAGTTGGAACCATGGACAAGTTTGTGATAAGAAAATCAAGAATGGTGCAAGAGTCATCTCCTATTGAAACTTTTGATGATAGCAACCCCCAAAACTCGTCGAAGCGAAGCCATATTTACTTGGAATTGTTGTTTTTTGGTGGCATTGTGGTATTAGTAGAATTTTTACTTTTATTTTTTTTATGTACAGTTATGATTTCTAGAGGATTCTTCTTAATTTCTTGGGGCCACCTACACAAGATCTCATGGTTCTCATGGGGTATTAGCTTTGCCCGATCTATGTGTGTGTGTGGTGGGGCATACATAGACCCTAGATTAGTCGAGTTGTACACAAGCTAGCCCGGACAACCCAGTTATAGAAAAAATTATTTCTAGAGGACCGTAGTAGAATTTTTTAACACCCTTGCTAGAATTTCTGGAGCCGCCACTGTTCTTCTCGTTCTAGTTGAAGTTGACGAACGGAATTTATATAGCGGGGCTTTAAGCTATGCCTGTAGTTTTAGAAGCAGCTGGTGGATAAATTTGAATTTAGGAATTAGATCTTCATTAAAGAGACATCTTATCCTTCTGACCTCTTTTAGGTGTACTGAAATCTCTACACATTCACGTCTCTCATGCCTCAGTACTCATAAACATCCTTGCAGGCCCAAAAGGTTAACCAATTACTAACTACCAAATGATGATTACCACTTTTCTGAAGCTTTTTACATCTAAATTATCTCTTCCATGTGGAAGCTACCAATGTACGCTTGCAGATTGGTCCAATTTTACACAGTGTTTTAACATGGTGGCGCCAGCTCAAGGCAGTGACCACAAGTGAACCCTTCCAACTTTGAAAATCTCTAACTGGATATAGGGTATTTTGGCGACTCCAACCAGTGACACCCAGTCTTGTAACCCCCTGACTTTTCTCCCCTGAACCCTCTTAATCATTAGGATGAAAGAAATAAAGGCGGTTAATCTCATGGGAAATAATTAGGTGAGGTTAGTCTCCTTACATAATTTTATGTTCAGCCTCCAAATAGATGACATTTAACTCAATGTAGCATGTGAGGAACATATATTTGACACCATATTCTGACAATGAAGTACTGGATTGGCCTACAAATTTTTTATGTCCGGCCTCCAAATAGATGACATCTAACTCAATGTAGCATCTGAGGAACATAAATTTGACACCGTATTGTTACAACTGGATTGGCCCCTTCTTGTCAGTAACAATACTGTTTACTATTTAGGTAGTCTGAGCCTCACACAGTGTGGTCAATTACTAGAGTGGGCCACCCGTTCTCCATAAAAAAATGTTGAATTTTTGGGTGCCCAAGCTTGTTTCCCTCTTCTTTATCGAAGGAATCCACATATAATAGCAAATGCAGTAGGACCTTTTTTCCTACTCGATAAGATCATGACTTCATGGACACCTTAGCTAGATGAACTACATCCGCATACAAATGCTGAAGAACTTGGAGCAACCATAACATCTGTTACAGCATGTTTTTATGTTGACCAGCTTCTTATTCAGGAAAAAGAGAAGTTTCACTAAATATAAGTCAACATACCAGCATTTTACTTTTAACGCTGAAGAATCCATCTGCATCAGCCACAACAGTGGGCTTGGATGCTCCAACAGCCATAATAGCCCCCTGGTGAGAATTGATGTTGAAAATAAACTGGATGATTAGTAGAGGGAACAGAGAACCTCATAAGTTAATGGAGATGGATTGCCCCTCCCTCATTACTAACCTGGCCTGGTGGAAGAATAGCATCAAATCTGTCCACTCCAAACATGCCCAAATTGGAAAGAGTGAAAGTCCCTATATGCACAAATAGTACAACGCAATTACATTTAACATTCAACGAAGTTTACCAGAACTTCATGAAGAGTCCCCCAAGAATATATAAAATGATGCAAACCTGAGTTGTACTCATGGGGCTGAAGTTGCTTGGCCCTGGCTTTTTCTACTAACTCCTTCCATTTTTGAGATAACAGGTAAAGGTCCAACTACACCAATTCAAAGAGAACATTTACTACTAAATCCAAACTCTCAGGAGCAAATACCACTACTAAGCACATCCACCAACATAAAGCATTAAGGTATGCCTAAATAATTTGTCAAATGATACCATTTTGGAGGAAATTCACAGACTAACCTTATCAGCATCCTGAAGAACAGGGGTTATTAAACCACCGTTAATTGCTACAGCAACAGCGATGTTTATACTGCTATTGTAAGTAAAACTCTTCCCATCCTTACAGGTAGAGTTCACAACTGGGTGCTGAGCAAGAGCCATTGCCGCAGCCTTAGCTAACAAAGCAGTCATAGTCACTCCCTTCGGCTTAACCTGAGAATTCGAAAACAACCATTGTCAGTTATTGTCAGTTATGTATCCTACTTTAGGAGACCTAGTGTGGCCCATTACTCACATGGATATGGGATACTTGTGGGTGATAAATACACCAATAGCCCACTCACATTACTTTGGTGGTAGTTTCAAGAAGACCTATCAATTACCAACAATGTCCACTATATTCTTTAATGCTTGCACTTTTTTGACGGAACCTAAGACATTCTTCTGATGATCAGGGGTCCCTAAGCTAGGAGTTATATATAGCCTGCGATGTCCATCTAATCAAGGCATTCTAGTTCTGCATTGGTTATGCCTGACGATCTAGAGGTAAGGATCCAAAGGAAGGATCATGACACATTTGAAGTATTCAACTTGAACAACAATAACTGGAGGTCAAGTATATCTCTAAGTCATTGCCACTACAATATGTACATAAATCTATGATTTGTTTTACACCCATTTCCATTACCAAGATTTAAACAGCAACTAAATCAGTCAAAAAATAATTAAATTACAAAATCAAAGGATTTATAGCACAAATTGTACCTTCTCATACAGAGCGTCTAGTGCATCTGTAGTCACAGGATACCCTACTCGGAAAGTCGGGACAGAAAGACTCTCCACCATATTCTTCGACACAGCAGCTTGCATCCCTGTGAAAAATGATGACCAAAACCAACTCATTATATATGTCCAAAATGTATCTGATCCCACATTACTGCTCAAACGTGAATTACTAGGTAAGTGACGACATCCATAAGGACCATAACATTAAATACCCAATACAAACGCTGCTACCAAGCAGCGTCACATCCCTTTAATTGGTCTATTGGTTCATTGTTGAGAAATTCGGAATCTTGACATGTTTTCCACTTCCCTCCCCCGATTCACACCATTTCTCTTGTGATTTCCTCATTTTGGTCTAATATAACATACAATCAGTAAACCCCCAGCATTTCTAAAAACAACTACATTGTATACTACAATTTTTAAGATACTACATTGCTATTTTTGGATTTCTTCGTTATTTGAAATATCCCGATTGATGTAATTGTCATGACTGTTCCTTAATGAACAAAACAATAAAGCTATTAGATTTCGCACCTGTGAAGGGCACAATAGTAGACCCTGGGATTTCAGGGTATGTACTCGCAGCAGCAGCTTTAGGAGCCGCCGCCGCCGCCGCCACAGGAGCCGCCGCTGCTGCCACAACAGCAGCAGGAGTACTCTTAGACGGCGCAATTCCAGCAGCAGCTTCAACATCTGCCGCAGTTATCCTCCCAAACGGCCCACTCCCAACAACCGTCTTAACATCAACCTTATGCTGCTTCGCAAGCTTCTTCGCATACGGCGTCACCACAATCCTCCTCGGCCCATCCCCCGGTGGCGGAGCAGCAACCACCGCAGGTGGAGGCGAAGGAGCCGAATCCGCCACAGGCGGAGGGGGAGCAGAAGGGGAAGGAGACGATGAGCTGGCGGCTGCTTTAGCTTTGGCTTCGGCAATATCAGCTTCGGTTTCGGCTAACAACCCAATCGGGGCGCCGACGGGGGCGACCTCGCCCTCACCGACTACAATAGCGGCGAGGATTCCGTCGTAGAAGGTCTCGACGTCCATGTCTGCTTTGTCGGACTCAACGACGACGACGGATTCTCCTTTCGAGAGGACGTCACCTTCTGATTTGATCCAGGAGACGATCTTGCCCTCAGTCATGGTGGAGCTGAGGGCCGGCATGAAGATTTCCCTGATCTTGGCTTGGACGGTCAGGGTTCTACGGCGGGGGTGGATAGGGAATGCGGTGAAGGGGCGTAATTGGAGGCCGGAAGAGGAGAGAGAGGAGGAGAATGACATTGCGGGAGCCCTAGATTGGAGCAGAGGAGCCATTGTGGAATGAGAGGGCGGAGAGAGAGAGAGAGAGAGAGAGAGAGAGGAGTTGAGATTAGGGGGATTGGGATAGGTGAGTTCGTTCAACTGTATGAGAGAGAGGGAGAGTGTGGTTTAAGAGAGAGAAGAGAAAGCGGGCGGAGAAGACGAGGGGGAAGTTGGTTGGAGGCTTTGAGCTCTCCGCAGTGTTGAACTGAACATTGGCAGTGACCAATTCAAAAAAAACATTGGCAGTGCATTAAGTTCGTTGGAATACTTTGGAAAAATATCATATGCATCCCCAGTTTCAATTTGTTTCTATTTTGGGTCCCTTAGTTTTCTTCTTCTTTTTCCCCAACGTTTGTACACCACTTGGTATACACCAAATGCAATCCACATTGTGTGAGGCCCATCTCAGAATTCCACACAAATGATCGAAACCATTCATTTGTTTACAATGTTTTTAAGGATTTTGGTGAAAAATTCAGCTCGATCGAATATCGGTAGAGGCTTGATTAGTTCTTTGCTCAATTTTCTGTCGAAGAATCGATTAAGCTCTTATTGATATCCGACTGACCTGATTTTTTATAAGAAACCTTAAAAACAGATTTTGAATAAGTTGTTGAGTGACTCCAATCATTTGTGTGAGATCCATAAATAAGTCTCATATAATGCGGTGTGGACCAAATAGTGTACCCATGGCAAGGCTCTTATGATAATCACATGGGTACAAAAGTACCAAGTAGTTCTTCTCTTCTATGTGTAATCAAGTCATATGTAATCAGGTCATCTGAATTTGGTTCCTATTTGATTGGTCAATACAACAGTTAAAATTTCATAAATTGAGAAGGTGAATATCTTTTTCTGTCAATTATTTTTACTGCATTTTAACCATAATTACTTCCAATTAAGCCCATCAGCACCAAGTTTTTGTTTTGCGAAGCCCAAAAACTGAGGAGTTTGGAGGACAAAGGTGGGCTGAAAGTTCAAGACTCTCATCAAGCCCAACTCATTAAGCCCATCAGCACCAAGTTTTTGTTTTCGCTAAGCCCAAAAACTGAGGGAGTTTGGAGGTGGGCTGAAAGCTCAAGACTCTCATGAAGCCCTACTCAAGTTTGGAAATTGTTGGCATAGTGGATGTGTGGTCACTTTCCAACGATAGAGAAAATCTGAATTTCACGTATGAAACTTGATCATTTGGATTTTAATCCTCTCTCTTTTATTGTATAGGAAAAGGCTATTATAATACACACTCCTATACACCCCTACAAAAGTTACGACCTTTTATAAAAGTTATGATTTTTTTATAAAAGTTACGAGACACACCAAAATGTTACGAATCATATTGTTGGAATGTTGAAAAATTAAAAAATGTTACGATTGCCAATGAGATGGCACAATCTGGACTATGCAATAGGTGCATATGGTACACACCTTTAATGGGTGTGTATTGTAGTCATTTCTTGTTACTAAGATTTATCTATGTGTAATTGTTACTAAGATTTCAACGTGAGGCTTATTATCGCAATGTCCAAGGGTCAATTTCACTTGGCAGTAAATTGTCTTTGGGCAACTTTACCTCATGCAAACACGTGGGAAGGACTATGGGAAGGGCTGGAAAAATTAGTCCAGTTCATTAGGACACTCTTCATTACTGGAAAAAAAAGAGAGATTTACCCCTTCGTGGGCCGACCCAGCTCGAACCGGATTTAGTCGGGGTCCAGTGGGCTTCCGGATACCGGTGGTTTAGACCCAAAAAAAAAAAAAAGAGAGATTTCAGCCAAGTTTCCCTTGCAAATGGGAAATCCCATAAAAGTTGTTTTTTACAAGGTTGCTAAAGTCACTTTTGTAAGCTAAGTTGCTAAAAGTTAATTTTATCTCACATACTCATGTTGCTAAAAACAAGTTGCTAAAATCTTCTTGGTGCTTTTAGCGAGTGGGAATTGAGAATGCTAAAAGCAAAACTTTTCGCAATGGAAAACTCACCCATCTCTCTCTAAAGTTGCGAAAGCGTGATAGTCAATCATGGTTTCATTCAAATTTTAGTGATGCATTTTTGGCATTCAGATGGGATTTTAGGGATTTTATAGCCAGCAATGAGGTAGAGAGGTTCCTCCATCTGAAATAACAGATCGACTGGGCTTAAGCAGAGCAGTGCCCACCAACCTTAGGCCCGTTTGAAGATGCTGGGTACAGGGAAGAGTAAGAAGAATTCTTTCCGGCCAGTTTGCGTCGTACTTCGGATTAGTTTGTAGAATCTCTACTCCAAAAATTGTTTTACATGATTATGTACGAAGTGGGTTGGACCAAAAAATTATAAGTAATATAGAGGCGAACCTAAAACCATAAAAAGAAGCAAACTAACAAGTCTAAGACTTTGACATCGGGCAACCATTTGAAATTAATTAGATTATCATAACTACAACTAAAACTAGAAGAACAATGTACGCAACTATTGTGGGAGTATTTAAAATGGGGGAAGAAGGGTATATGGATCATAGGATAAAATCACTTTGTGTGATTAAAGTCAGCCGGTCTAAAATCAGCCAAATTCAATTCACTTATACAACACGTCTAACGGATTTTAAGTAGGCCTGTCAATGACCGGATCGGACCTGGAAAAATCCGGATCCGAATCCGATATTCCCGATTCGACAATCTGATAGTCCGGATCCGTAGATTCAAATAAAATTCGGATCGAATCCAATCCAATCCAATTAACATCCGGATCCGGATTGGCGAAAATAAAACCCTTCGTTTTAACATAAATGGATATAAATTCCTTTTATTTCTCTAAAATTCTGCACCCCCACCCCCAACCCAAATTAAAAATAATAATAATAATAACACGGATTGGATCCGGAATTTTTTTTTCTATAAATTTTGGCTTTATTAAAAAAAAAATTACTGTAGTTTTGACAATAATTTTATACTTTTTGGATTCGTTTCGTCGAGTCAAATCAATAAACCACGAAAACTTGACACAAAACTAACAAATGTAAATTTTTTTGAATAAGCAGAAAACAAATAAACAAAAAAACCAATTTATTGAAACTCATTGAATCCTACCCCTTTGACTTTCTTACATTTCTTCAATACATGAACTTCATACCTCATCATCCTTTCTAAAAAATTATTACTTACCTCATCATCCTGAAATAAGAAGTTTGGAGAAGTTAGCATTCTGTGAAGCATAAATTTCCGATGTTTGGTGTGAAGGGTCATTCATTAGTAGTTTAACTTCTTATTTCGGAATAATTGAACTAAGACTGGTATCCTAAAGCTTGGAGAACAGCCAATTAGCTGAGATCCTTTAAAAAATTATGTATACTTGAGCACAAAGGTCAACTCCTTTTATTCAATTGAGTCTTTAGATCAGTTTACGCAAGTATCGATCGCATACGTGAACTTTTCATACTCTACAAATTTACGATCGGGTGGCATGCTGTGACAGGTTGATTAGAACATAGTATTAAATAAGAGCTTCGTGAATCCTTTTGAAAGAGATGGGTGTTGTTGGGAACGCGGACATCTGTCGTGCATGCCTGTCATGAGCTCATTTTGTATGGTGTTGGGTTAGGTCTTGCAACAAGCACAACCCTTGTATACTTAGGGGGTGTTTGAAGCCTCTTTTTTGTTTTTTTACATTTTTAGCTTTTTTAATTATGATCACAATATATTATGAATCTAGAATGTTTGAGAGATATGTGTAAAATACATTTTGTAACATGAATAATGTTTGGTCCTTAGGTCGCTTTGTTAACCAAAATGGGGGAAAGTGAAAAATAAGAAGTAAAATTTTTATCTCCCCATACTTTTGACTTTTGTTCTCTAAACTCAAAAATAAAAAATGCATTATAGGAGAATACATTATGAGCAAGGGCATCCAAACACGAAGTAGGAAAATGAGTAAATCAAATTGTGATAGTTGGTACCCAAACACCCCCTTAGAAGTTATGGTCGAGTCAAGAGCGAACTCGGGGACTCTGTCGTCCCGATCTCGCCCATCCAAATGTGTGTTGAACGGCCCAGATTTGAGGTGTGCCGAAAGGTGTTTTGAGTATTTTAACTCCCTTCAAATCTAGAGCGTTCAAAACACATGTGGACGGCATTGAACAGACTACCGATGGTAAGATGGAGGGAGGTGAGGATGACTTCAAGTCATCGTAGTTGGTATGTTAGTCTTGTAAGCAACCACTAGGAAATAGGGAGTAAAAAATGAGGGGGTGTTCCACTAACTAGTTTTTTTTCAAAAACTAGTTTTTTTCAAAAACTGAGACAAGTCATCATCTCATAATATATCACATAAAAAAATATGAACACAAAAATCAAGACAGTTTTAAAACAAAACTCTCATAGTAGAACATCCCCTGAGGATACATTATAAGGAGAATACATTGTGAGCAAGGGCATCCAAACACGTAGAAGTAAAAAATGAGTAAATCAAAATGTGATTAGTAGGTACCCAAATGGTTTAACCTTGAACAGAGTGCCGGTGATAAAGATGGAGGGAGGTGAGGATGACGTCAAGTCATCGTGGTTGGTACTCCTATGTTTTAGTCTTGTAAGCAACCACTATGAAATACGGAGTTAATTCCATTCTTCTTTTATTACTACTTTGACAAATTGAAACAGGGGAAAAAAAAGGCCTGTGGGCCTGACTTTAGTGAATGAAGCATCTTTTTTCAACTTAGAACAAGATTAAGACCTTTTCCCCCTTTACTAACATGCTGTCTTAACTTGTGAATCTGTCACATATCTGATCTCTACATTCTCCAACAACATATGAAGCATTTCAAAGAGATGAGGTTACCTTAACGGCTTAACCCCATCTTCTGTAGCAGCCGACTGCTGTTGTTGGTAGATCATTTTCTCTGTGTCTCTCTTGCCTGCCTGCAAGGCTGCAAGGTGAAGATTGATCCGGATTTGGGATGTGTAAAAGAGGTTTGGACAACCGAGATCAGTCGGCAGGCCCTGCTATCCCAAAGGGACGGCAGAGTCCCCGAATCCGTCCAGAACCTTGAACAGAGTGCCGGTAATAAGACGGAGGGAGGTGAGGATGACGTCAAGTCATCGTCGTTGGTATGTTTTAGTCTTGTAAGCAACCACTATGAAATACGGAATAATTCTATGGAAAATTCTAAAATCAGCCCATTATGCTGACATTAAGACTTAAAAAGTGTATTAAAATGTGTGAAAAATGTATAGAAAGTGGAAAAACTACATAGGAGTTTGTGTCTTTTTTGTTTTTTGTTGCCTTATTGTCAGCCTAGTGGACTGACAATTGAATAACCCTAATTCTATTCTTCTGTTATTACTACGTGGACAAATTGAAACAGGGAAAAAAAAAGAGGCATGTGGGCCTGACTTTAGTGAATGAAGCATCTTTTTCAACTCATAACCCGATTAAGACCTTTTTTAATTTTCCCCCTTTACTAATTATGCTGTCTCAACTTGTGAATCTGTCGCATATCTGATCTCTATATTCTCCAACAACACATGAAGCATCTCAAAGAGATGGGGTTACCGTTACCCCATCATCTGTAGCAGCTGACAGCCGTTGTTGGTAGATCGTTTTCTCTGTGTCTCTCTTGCCTGCCTGCAAGGCTGCAAGGTGAAGATTGATCCGGTAATAAAGCCATGGCAATTCCTACATGACAGCTTATAATTAATCTCTCTGTTTCAGTAGTTGCAGAGTAATAAAGCCATGGCAATTCCTCCATGACAGCTTATTATTAATCTCTCTGTTTCAGTAGTTGCAGAGTAATAAAGCCATGGCAATTCCTCGACGACACAAGAAGTCAAATAGTAGTAGCAGCTTGGTTCTTTCAGGGGCCAGTCTCGCCTCCGTCGAATCCTTAACCATGCCTCTGGTCAGTCCTCTCTCTCTCTCTATCTTGTACTACACAAATTTTGTTTCTGGCACAAAATTATTCAATAGTCCTGGAGCACTGTGCCGGGGGTCGAGGGCGGTCAGGTTCCCATCCCGGCACGACTGCTCTTTTAGTACTGGATAATTTCTCTGTGTTTTTTACGGTATGATCACTGCTGTGCTCATGCCTTCTTGGTGGTGGGTTCGGAGTGCAGGTCCAGGAAGTTGTTCTTCTAGCGGATTTTAGATGCGCAAAATGTCAGAAAAGGGTAGCTGAAATTATCTCCAGAATGAATGGTAAGCTTTTCTCCCCTTGTAGCCTTGAAGCCTTTGTCTAGTTTTCCAATTTAGGGGTGGTTTCACTGACAAAAAAAACTGTTTTTCCCAAACACCGAGACAGATCATTCTTTCACAATACATCACATAAAAAATCGTAAAAAGAAACCAGTTTATTAAAAAAAACAACCCCTTAGTTGATTTAGCTGGGTAATTTTGCTGGATATGTAACGTTAAAAGCCGAAACAAAAAGGACCTAATTTCTACCTAAAGTGTTAGGATAATACAGGAAGAATTTTTCCGAAAAATATCCAGGAAAAAGAAATCAACTATTCATTTATCTTTCCAGACATTTTTGGAGAAACTCATACCCTATCATCCCTTCTTGGTTCATTTATCTTTTCGTGGACTTTTTTTTGGGAAAACTCTTCATGTATACTATCATTCCTCCCGACTTGCAAATTAATTTTAGTTTACTGTATTTTTTTTTAGTTGATTCAGCCTTATAATTAGAAGCAAAATTTGATCAGTAAAAAGAATATAAAAAATATAAAAGAAAGGTCCAAAGCTGGCCTTGTAAATTGCAACAACAATGAAGAACAGCCCAGAAGTCTGTTGCAGCATTGATAGCAATTGTGATCTCAGCGTTTGTGGGGTCCGTGTAACACTTTTTAGTCCTTTTTTTTTTATCAGTCACTTTTTAGTCCTTTGGATGCTAAAAAAATCAAAGCTAATCAGACACTCTTCTGTGGGGTTTAATTATGCGTTATATTCTCTTTATTTGGCATTGGATCCCGTTATAAAAAACTTTGAGCTTTTGGATTTACTTTCTTAGAGCTATCAAATGTGTGGGCACATTATTCCCTTTCAAGGAGATAGGGTCCCCTCCCTCCCTTTTTTTTTTTTTTTTTGTTGCGGTTATGGGTATTCAAGCTAGTTTGCACACACTCTGACTAAATCTCCTCTCTGGTTCGGTGGAAAGCAAGCTATCTACCCCGGGATTAGAAAATTCGCAAAAAGAAAAGCTCTTAAAGCTTGGCCCCGTGAAGTTACCAAGTTTCAAACTAAAAATTTTGTGAACGGCGAGCTATTTAAGTCGGAACTAGTAATTCACAGGAAGTGAAGCGCTTAAAGCCTGACTCCAATAAGTTGTCAAAGTTTCAACTTAAGAATATCTGTATTTACAACTTATTCCTATTAGCTATAAGCCCTTTTTCCATTCTGCCGAAGAGTGGTTGGTGACTTGGTGGCCTGCAGGTTGCCTTCTTTTTATGCTTACTTTAGCTGAGAAACTTGTCCATACCTCAAAAAAGCTTGTGGTCCTCACATTAGGGTGGGATTTAGATTAACATTAGGATTTCCATACAATTGATCTTGCGATTTCGAGAGGTCGTTCTGATTAAGAACTAAGTCTTTCTCAGTTTCATGGGTGAAAGGATCTTCAAGCTGCCTTAAATCACTACGATTGAGGTGTCGTTTCTCTTATTGACTTTTTAGGCTTTTGGGGGTTTTTTCGGTCTTTTGAACTAAGTGAAACGAGGCCAAAGTCGTGCAAGTTTGGTATAGTGGACGGCGAAACATATGGGCTTATCTAATTGAGAAGAATTTGGGTGCCGAGCGGGTATGATACACGTGGTGTAGAGCGCGCATTTTGGCCATTCAAAGTGTTTTGGACGGTCCAGATTTTAAAAAGAGAAAGAAATGAGAGAAATACAAGACAGAAAAGTGAAGGATTAGGAGAAATCTGAATAGCCGAAATGTACACTAGACACCACATGTACCATACTTGCTCGGCAGCCAATTTTTTCTCTATCTAATTTCTCATTCATGGCCCTAAAATTCTTTCAGGCCATGTTCACCAGTATCATAGGTACTTGGTAACAGTAGGGTGCAGTGTGACCACTGACCAGTGGGGCACGGCCCTACCGCACTTCCGAATAATTTCAATTTTACTCTTAAATTGGAGTAAAGGTTATGACAATTTGTATTCCAAAAATTATACACATTTTTCCTTTTATATCACTTACATCCCCCAATATTTTTGTCAAGTTTTGAAAACAAGTTCTCGTAAATTATTTGTTTTACATGAAGACCTATTATTTATGTACTTATACATTGTCGCAAAATTTACGTTTTAAGTTTTATTTTATATTATTGTTGTTTAATATAAGTAAAAGATAGAAATTATAAGACCATATTTAACGGTGTCCCACCGATCGAGCTAAATTTCAGGCTATGTCACTTTTTGGTAACCTTCTTTGTTTGTTTTCAAAAACAAGTTTTTATTCTCTTCCCAACACTTTCGGCTGTCAATGACTGATTCCACCTCGGTCCACTGGACTCCCCCCTCTGATCACACTATTTTTTATTTTTCTCGAGACAAGTTTTTTATCACTTCTACGTTGAATATGTTTTTGTTTTCATGGAATTGAACCAAAACTTGTTTCTTGTATTTTAACGATAAACATAAATCTTTATTACACAAACTACGTTGAGCATTGTAGTTTTCACTTTTCCAAATCATAGTTTTGTCTTCAATTTTCAGGAGAGATGGAGTCCGTGGTGGTGAGCGTGTTGGAGAAGAAGGTAACACTCACTTGCAAATCATTTACTATTCCTATGGTTAAAGCTCCTGCACAGCCACTTGCTGCAGTATACAAGATGCCGCTGAGCAAAGTTGTGATGATGATACGGTTGTTTCGCTCTTCTTTCAGTTGATTTGTAAATTAGCAAGAACATAGTGTAAAGAGATGTATTCCAGGGTACATAGGAAAATAAAGCCATAATGTTTGTGCTTGTAAAGTATTAGACATGGATTCCATTTCCAAACTTCTTCTTTTTTGGTAAAGACGTTCCATTTCCAAACTTGATTTCATTTCTGAAAAAATATTGATTTTGTCCCTGCTATGCTCGCTGCCATTCTGTCAA
This sequence comes from Vaccinium vitis-idaea, assembly GCA_963854785.1. Taxonomy (NCBI): domain Eukaryota; kingdom Viridiplantae; phylum Streptophyta; class Magnoliopsida; order Ericales; family Ericaceae; genus Vaccinium; species Vaccinium vitis-idaea. The sequence continues at coordinate 27,745,491 of OY978224.1, forward strand.
TAACTCAGGGTGCAATAATTAAAAAAGAGGGAAAATTGCATTTTATCCCGTCAAATAATCATATTTGACAATTTACTCCGCGAGCTATCAATTTAAGTAAATTAAACTCACCTATTATCAATGGATCACTAGGGTGAAAACAGAGTTCATTAGCCTTTCTCACCAACTCTTACCAAGCATATGATCCTTTGTAATGTCCCATGAAGTAGTAGCAAAGCTGGCTTGAGCATAAACCGAGGATGCGGTCACATCGAGTTTTCAGCTTTTTTTTTCTTCTAATTATTCTTACAAAAATGATAGGTACATACCCATCTCAACCACTCCCCACCGCACCCTCTCTCACATGTGTGGTGGGGCCCACCACACATGTGAGAGAGGGTGCGGTGGGGAGTGGTTGAGAGGGTGTGTACCTATCACTATTCTTATTCTTATCGGCAAAAAGTTTCATTAATCTTGGATAAGGGATGCAAAGATATTCTTATCGGCAAAAAGTTTCATTAATCTTGGATAAGGGATGCAAAGATTAAAACGGATCTCGGGTACAATTTATTTTTATGGGCCCCTAAATTTTTTATGCCTTTATGTATAGTTATCTGTTTAATTTGTGGGAAAATGTCCGATAAAAACTTAGGGCCCAATTTAAAAAACATATAGTGAATACACTTGATTATGAGAGCTTGCATAGAAAAATGAAAAAAAGAAAGAAAAAAAGTGATGTTTAAATAATACATTTTTTTAATTAATGGTATGATTATCCAGCCTTTTATTATCTATAGGTGCTATGCACCTCTCGACTATCCGATTTTGTTCTGGACAGCCCGGATATGTTTTAATTTTTAAACCGGTAAAAAATAAATCAAAATTAAATTAAAATCCGGTAAAAATAAATTAAAATTAAATTAAAATTGTTGAACGCATCCGGGCTGTCTAAACCATGATTGGACGATTGAGCGGTGCACAGCCTTTTCTCATAGAAGCCCAAAATTGAATGGAGAAGGAGATGCCTCCCTTCATCACTATGCAATGGTACAAAAAGGGGAAAAGAAAGCTGAAGAAATTGAGGGCAATAAAAGCATATCATTAGCATAGGCTAATTAGCAGAATCAGATTCCAAACTGAAGGAAACGAATTCCCACATCACAATCCAGACATTATAGAAGAAACCAAACTGTTCATAATTGTCTTATATATTCACAAATCCTTTTCAAACCAATCCTTATAATCAGTTAATCTCAGAGTTTGGTTGATTGTCAACTTAATGTCAGGATTCCCTGCAAAGGCAAGTTTCAAAAGCGCCCCCTTGAGAAGAACTTGGGTGCAAATAGGGTAACGCTAACGTGGTGCCCGAGAGCGCATCCCGGCCGTTTCAAAAGTATTTTGGACGGTCCAGATTTCTCCTCTTTCTCTCTCGTTTTTCTCTCTCTAAAATCCAGACCATCTTTTGGACGGCCGAGATGCGCGCTGAGTACCACCACGTGGTACTCAGCCGGCACCCAAGTTTTTCTCCTTTTATTTACATACCTTTACAAGTTTTCAGTTACTTTTTTTCTTTTTATCCAAGCCTACTCAGGAAAATAAAAATGAAACTCTTCCTGGTGTTCTAATTTGCCCCCCTTTTTTTGGGTAAAAATCAGTATTGTTGCATGGTGATGCGGATTAATGTCGACTGCAATGGTTGTTACAGGAAAATTAGGAGACTTATCCTCAACATGAAGGGTAAAGATCTTGCTTTAATTTATTTCCTTATTCTTGGTGAAACTATATACTATCATCTAGTCCATCCAACATTGTAGTAGTTTAATTTGAAAGAATCCAAAAATCTCTATTCGCGTAAAAAGCACATGAAAGATAAACAACTCGACTTTTGATTACGGATTAAAGACGAAAAAGCTAAGAGAAATGACGCCGTTCTTATTCTTTATTCTTTCATGAATCATACCTAAGTCAATCTAGTCTATACCTTTAATAAAGGTGGAAAAAACTACGGTGTGTGATTCCAAATTATAAGCTTACCAAAATTTGATACTCTAAATTAGACACATACACAAAAATGACAGAGACACCAAATGATGAACACTTGAGTTTCCAACCTCGAATTAATGATAGAATGCAAATTTTCTTCAAAAGCTTTTTCTTCAAACTGTGAATGATTTTCTGTCACCATTTTTTTTCTGGCTCTCAGACCAAATTTTAATTTTCTCTTAGGTCTATTTCAATTAATTCAAGATCCAAAATATTATTTTCCCTAACTATTAATTACCAAAGAATATATAGGAGGCTTAAATTAGAGAACTAAAAGTTCGATGTCGCATCAACGACGAGAGCAAAGTAAGAAATGAATACTGAAGTTATGTTTTTTTATACAATGTACGCGTATATATCCATGCAATCTCTTTCAATAAATCAGTAGAATGTGACGATGTTGTCACGAGAATTACATCAAATTAACTGCAAGTTAAATATGTGCATATCTATATTTGTTGAATAACCATTTTGTGGGTTCCAAAAAACAATGGGGGTGAAGAAATAGAGACACACTTGATAGAGAAGCAGAACAACAGGGTATATGTGTGTGGGAGATTTAGACCTGCTGATGTGGCTATAAAGATGAGGAAAAAGATGAAACGCAGGGTTGAAATACTGGATGTAGAAGAAGAGACGGCCGGTGGCAATGGTACTCATGTTGTAGATCAAACGCCACAGCCCACAACCCATGTCTCTCCACAGCCGACGGCTCGTGTCTCTCCGCAACCGACGGCTCATATCTTTCAATAGCTAGCTAGCCCACAGCCCCCATGTCTGCAAGAAATCTTTTTCAAATGTGGTTCTATAAACACAAGAGGTTGCAGCAGCTGTTTGGCTCCTGGAAAATTGCAAGGATATATGATGATTCGTGATAGCCTGCTTCACACTTTAGAGAGGAATAACACTTGTATATATATACATGTCAACAAAATAATGGAAAGAACATTAGTAATTGATAGTCCATATGGATTCTTATTGGATTAAGCTTCCAGTCCAGTGACCAAAACTTTTTTGTGTGATCCCCTGTTCATGAAAACAAACCAAATTGTAACCTGTTTCTCCCAGCTAACTGTCTTGGCATTATCTTTCCTCGTGAACAAACAAAATACAGAATCATTCGAAAGATTGATGTTCTCTCTTTCTTTTCTTTTTCAATCGAAGAAATTAGGAGTATTCCAAAGATCCATTTCTTTTTGACATTTTTAGGCGTTGAAAGCATCTTTAAAGAGTTTCTTAATGTTGGGGCATGTTTTAAAAAACCCTTTCTTGAAAACAAGGGCGGAGCTAGAATTTCTATGTAGTAAGATTTTTTTAATTTGACGAGGTATCTAAGGCAATTCAATAAATTTTTAGGGTGAAAATGTATGAAAATGATCTTAAAATGTTGAGGTAATTAAGTATCCATCCGTTTTTCGGATACCACGTAGATTTTCATCTCCCTTCTTTTAAGGAGTTACGTTTTCATCATTTTTTAATGTGATTTACCTTTATTATCTTTTATATATATATATATTCCCCAGGATCCTGGACAAATCTTAAAGTCTGGACTTTCTGTTCGATCGGCGAGTGCGTTGTTCCCCTCTGTGTGTGTGAAACAGCGTAAAATGAAAGGGGATTGAGGGGAAAGGGTTTTGTTTTGACCCGCTTTATGTCTTAACCTGTGACCCGTGTCCTTTTTACCCGGACGTTCTGACCCGCGTAATTTTTTTGACCTCTCCCTTTCCCTAGCCGTTGGATGTCATCCAACGGCCCAAAACGAAAGTTCGAACTTTAAGCTTTATCCAGGATCCTAGAGGAGAACACTACTGTGTGTGTGTGTATATATATGTACACACACACCTACCCATAAGACTGCAGAAAATGGCAGTTACTCTTTGTTATGGACTGTATGAATTTTTTTTGGCTTGATTCTCTTTCCTAAAATCAAGGAATTTTGAAATGGTGGATGATTGTGTTGCCTAAAATCAAGGAATTCTTGAAATGGTGGATAATTGTGCTGCCTAAAATGAAGAAAATTTTGAAATGGTGGATGATTCTCTTGCCTAAATTAAATCAAGGAATTTTTTAAATAGTGGACATTTAAAATTGAGGGGGATGATATTGTTTCCAAATATTAGTCTTGTGAGCACCAAAAGTTAGGGATTTTGAAAAAGTGGTGGGATATAATGCTATCCCATATTTCGGATTAGAATGGGAAAGTAGGGGTCTGATCTTAAATGTTATATAAGCATTCGCATCTTAAAATATGGTGAACATGTTCAACTACAGATATATTACTCAATTTATTATGGTAAAAAAGTACAATAACGGCTGTCATGGTACATTAATAATAATCATGGTAAAATTAAGTCCACATAATCAGTCATTATGGTAAAAAATGAATGGAGAACAAAAATCATGGTAAAAATCAGACCTAATACAATGAACATGGTAAAATTGAAAGACTTGTAAAATTGGATCATGGTCAAATACATGTCAAAAAATATATATCAATTATATGGTAAATTGAGACAACTAGTTAGCTTGGTTTAACTACTCCGATCATGGTTAAAACATACGACTCAACCTCTACCAATTATCATGGTAAAGAACATTTCAGAAACATGGTAAATTAATACATGTCACATTGAATCATGATAAAATACTTGTTCACAATCTCTTTATATGATTATGGTAAATAATGAATGTTTCATCAAAAAACCAGTACTTTGTTTTTACATTCTGGAATGAAATTATAGAAGGATAGTAATGAAAAATTAGAAACAGAGATTACATGAATTGAATTTAATAAGGAACCCCTAAATTGCATTCTCTTTGCAAACCCTAAGGATTCAACTAGGGTGTTCTCTACCCCAGTTGAATATGCCATGTGAGAAGAAAGCCCCCACATTGAGGTTCTTTCTGGTTCTGTAATTTATCATAAATTGCAGGGTTAATGTGTCCCTCTCCGCAATCAGGAGCTTGCAGTGAATGAGATTGGGACAATCTCACATCCACGTGCCTCTACTCTCGAACATATACCTTATTGAATTTGTCCCACGGAAGTAGCTTTCTTAAACCAACTACCTTATTCCTAAACTGAAAGATAACGTGGTAAAATTAGTTGATTCTTCAACTTGGATTATGGTAAAAAAATATACATACATGTATTTCTTAAGACAACTATTTCTTAAGCCAACTTAAAGTTTACCATCTTTACTGATGTGTACTAACCATGAGCATTCATAATGTAATTTTTTTTTTTTTTTTGTCTTCATAAGATTTGGGGGATGAAAACTTAAATGCTAGTTCATGGAATAAGTTTGGCCAAATAGCCCCTGCGTTGGCCCAAAAAATATAAAGAAATCGAAGAACTCCAATCATGGTTAAAACATACTCCTCAACCTCTACCAATTATCATGGTAAAAAACGTTTGAGTAACATGGTAAATTAATACATGCAACATTGAATCACGAAAAAATATTTGTTCACAACCTATTTTAATGATTATGATAAAAAAAAAATGGTAGATTTGAAGGAGTATGATAAATCATGAAAAAATACATCTTCTATAATACTCATGGTAACAATATTAGTCCAAATCATGTTTTCTTGTGACGTGTATAATTTTTACCATGGTCTTTAATGGCTGGAAAAATCATGTGTAAATATTGTTCTCCATCATTTTAAGAAAATAATGGTTGTTTGCCTATCTTCAATTTCTTTATTTTTTTGGGTCCGCACAACGGCAATTTAGCCAAACTTTTTATTGTGGGTGGAAAGAGTGTAAAAGAGATGTATACTGATATCATTCTATATTAAAAGGAAATCTTCTGTTTGGCTTTCGCTTCTATTTTCAGTTCCAATTTTGCCCCTCTTTTGGCCTTTTGTGTCCAAGGGGGACTCACCACCATGAGGTTCTTTTAATCCAATTGTTTCACGTTTCTTTTTTTGTTTTTGGCACAGTTGGCCCAAGACCAAGGGGGACTCACCGCCATAGTATCCAATTACAGACCAAGGGGGACTCACCACCACAGTATCCAATTACTTACTTCCCGTTTCTCTCAACTTTTTGCACAGCTGGCCCAAAAGATCACAACCAAAAAAATTTCAGTCATAACTACATAATCGTAGCCTAAAAATCTCTCTCACGTTTTTTTGTCCTTATCTATGTGTGATTTTATTGGGCATTAGTGATAGGTTAGTTTTTGAAATCTTCTTGTTGTTCTTTTTAAGTTTTGGGCATTAGTATGTATATTGCCTATTGTTTGCTTGAACGGTTTGGCCTACGGAGAAGAGTTGAGTTGCTAATGAGTTGTGTTTTTTCATTCTTTTGGCCTTTTGTGTGTTTTGTGGTCCTATTTTGTCCTCTTGTTTTGGTCTTTCAGTCATTCACGTAAACATTGAATGAAGCAAAAGAGTTTTTTGGAATATGGGTATTACTCATGTTCTTATTTACTCAAACAAGACAAAACATCTAATGAAGCAAAAGAGTCGTGTGGAACAAGTTAACAATATCTCTAAGCCATTAATTGGTTCCTCCCATTTAAAATAAAAACAGCAATTTCAAATAGAAAAACTCATGATTAATTGGTTTCTCCCATTTCTTTTTACCCTTTTGTGTTTGGTTAAACTGTATTCTCGTAATTCCCTTGGTATTCAATGGTTGTTTGTGATTGTGGCATGTCGTTTTGTACAGGCCGCTATTGGATAATTGGTTGGTTGAGAGTGAGCAAATTGAACACTCAATTTAGGAGTATTTGTTTCTGTGGACCTCGGAGCATCCATGTGCTACACTGGATATTCTTCAGACATACACACCACATGCATAGAATCTATACGTATACGCATAAAGAGAGAAATTTAGAGAGAGGGAAAAGAGCGAGAAAAGTTTGAAGAACAAGGTACCTTGACGCTGGAGGACTTCGATGGCGGTTCCATCCCTTCCGGCGTGGTCAATAGAGAGATAAAAGCTTTGAGAGAGAGAGACTTCGCATAGCTTTTGAGAGAGAGATACACGGTCGATTTATGTTACCAGTGTGGTCGATCAGACTATCAGAGCTTTTGTTGCTTCCAAAGGTCCAAGAATGCGTAAACTTTTGTTGCGTCCACGCTAAAAGGAAACAAGAAGACATCGGCAACTAACAAACAAAAGCACCAGGCATGCAAAGAAATATATTTTGGACAATGGACTGGGCTGTGTAACTTTTGCATTTTAAGTGGCTTAGTTTTTGTCCCACAAGAAATATGGAAAACCTATGGGTACCGACCCATAGAGAATGCACAGATCGTGCTCGGGGACCCACGTTTGGATCCCACACGAGTGATCCGAACCGTTCATTCTTCTTAGAACATTTTTTCAAGTGGGCCCACAAAATTTCAGCTCAATCGGACAGTTAGAAGTGGTAGAACCAAAGTCCCATCGTTTCAATCCAAAAGATCGTGCTCGGGGACCCACGTTTGGGTCCCACACGAGTGATCCGTACCGTTCATTCTTCTTAGAACATTTTTTCGAGTGGGCCCACAAAATTTCAGCTCAATCGAACGGTTAGAAGTGGTCGAACCAAAGTCCCACCGTTTCAATCCAAAAGTGGGTCCCCGAACACGATCTGTGCATTTTTCTGTGCATTTGTATATGTACGTGTAGCAATGTCCCAAGAAATATATTTTGGACTAAGCTCTAGGATTTTCTTTTCCGCTTTATCGTCCTTAGCTTTAGTTTTCAATATACTCCCTCCGTCCATTTTTAAATGATCCATATGGGAAAATGTGCAATTTCAAACCCCTAAAAAACACATTTCTCTATATAACCTTTTAATTTGTTTTATACTAGATTAAAGGGCTCATTGAGTACTTTAATTTGGCGCCAAACAAATTTTTAAAACGTTATACGCATGTACATTTTTAAGCATCCGCAAAAATACACGTTTCTCAAGTGGACCACTTAAAAAGGGACGGAGGGAGTAGTTTATTTGTGGTGCAGGACTTGTAATTTCCATTACTAACAGTATCCATTACTAACAGTATCATTGTTTTATTCAATGCCTTTTGGTACTATTGTTCCCAGCAAGTCATATTCTTCACAATTGAGTGACCATTGTTTCCTCTATCTATCTGTGAGTGATTATAACCTGTGCTTCGTGTTATCGGTTTTGAATAATTTGTTCAAATCATATAGGAAATGTGGTGCTAGAATTTGCAAATGATCAAAACAATTGCTACCGAAATTCCACCTATAGTTCCGAGTAAATGAAAACCAGAGTTTCATATCTGGAGAGTGATAATGTCGGTTTGTGAGATGAGAAAGTTGTATTTGTTGACATAAGTTATTTTGTTTGGTTTAAAATCGCAAAGCAGTGGAAAGGCAAAGGGTGAGATCAATGGAACCGGGGGCCCTGTAGTGAGGGCACTCACTACAGGGTGTAGTGAGCAATAGTGGCCGTTGGATTCGACAATCAATGGTTCAGAGTAAAAATGAAACTCTTCCATGTAAGAGTAGTGAGTTTGATTGCCGAATCCAACGGCCAATGTTGCTCACTACACCCCGTAGTGAGTTTGGCTCACTACAGGGCCTCCGATTCCGAGATCAATGGTGAGTTTGATGATGATTTATGTTGTACCTTAGTTATTTTTGGAACTGCAACTACTATTTTTTCACTTATTTGTGGTTCATAAAATCTTTTCATTTATCCTTTTTCCCGCCTTCCTTGAACCCCAGTTAAGAGCCACATCTTATTCTGGGCTTGTTGATCATTCCAGGGTTCAGTAGTTTTCTGAGGATTACCTATATTGAGACTCTGCAATAAGGACTGCATCAGTTCATTTGTTCATTATACAATCCTGTTTCTTTTAGTTGCAAATTTAATTTTGGTTTTATTTCTAGTTGTGACTGATTTTGGAGAATCATATAAACCACAATGGAGCTGTTGGGTCCTTTTTACACGGGAGAGATCAATAGTAGGGTCGTTGATATGCGGAGCACATGCCTTTCAGCACATGCAATTGTTCTTTACTCGGTTTCACATTCAATTATCGTTGCACGATTGAAAGTGGTACAAAAGCACGGGCACGAGATTTCGTGCGTGCACGGAGGCATCAAACTAGTGTATATACAAAGAGGAAGAAGTGAATATATCTTCATGTGTAGATGATCTTCACTGAATACCCCTTCAAAATTTTGTTTTCCCAAAACGTCACTAATGACAACATGGTGGTAATACCCCTAACGTCCTAAATGCCATGGTGTTTTAATGGATCGAGCAAACTTCACTGATATGTGGATTTTTTCTTCAGTGATATATATGTGGAAGAAGAGAGAGAGAAAGATGACTAATCAATCTAGATTTTATAAAAGGGAAGAAGAATAGCTTTGGCTTAATTTGTGGGATTCGGCGAAATTGCAGGAGAGCACCCTTGAACTTTTAAAACAGTACTTTTTTTTAGCGCGCGAGTGCGCACACACACACACACAGGACAATATAGAGTTTATTTGAATCTCGGGATGGAAACATAATTCCAAAAAAGGGTCGGGATGATTTTATAATTCCAAGCGATTTATAGGATGATTATTTAAGTTCCCCTAAAATGTTTGGTGATAGAGAATTGTTTTGTTATAGGGAGGTCTCAAGACCGAAAAATTATTTTCCTTTAGTTCAATGTTAATTTATTTTTATTTTTGTTTATAACTGTTTTATTATAGATGGTGTATATCGAAAATGGGCCACCTACGTGGTGCTATTGACTTGCTAGATGACTTTTTGGGGTTGCGTCACATATCCAATATTCGTTTGGACTATTCTAAAAAATTATTTAAATAACAATATATTTTGACAATTTATTTATTTTTCAGGTATATTTCGATAAAAAACAAAAAAAACTTGTAATTTTCCTTCATTCATTTTACTACCACAAATTTACGGTAAATAACCAAAATTTTGTTTCTTTACTTCCTCTGCCATTACTCGTAAGGCTCTGTTTGGATATTAGGGAAAGCAGTGGAAAGGAAGAATTTTTTTTTAAATTTTCCCTTCCTTTATTTGGTTCTAAGAAATGAGAAAGGAAAACATTCAAATTCCTATTTAACTCTCCTCTCATTTTTTCTTGAATTTTTTCGCTAATATTCTTCTTAATTATTTTCATTTCTTTTCTTCCTCTTTTTTACTTAAGTTCCAAACAGAGTCTTACGTTCTTAGGGAAAGGAAGAGAAAGGGAGAGAAAATTAAAAAAACTTCTCTTCCTTCGTTTTGTTCTACAAAAGAGGAAGGAAAATTATTCAAATTTCTATTCAACTTTCCTCCTATTTTCTCTTTAATTTTCTCTCTAATTCCTTTTTAATTACTAGTACTTATTTTTCATTCTTTTCTCTTTCTTTCCTAACTTCCAAACTTTCAGAAAACATCATCATCCCTACACGGGGGGCAATTCGTTTTTCCCAACGAGGGGGGAAAAAAAAAAAAAAACCCTAATTCTCTCTGACAGTAGCCAACTTCAATGGCCAGCGATTCCCAAGACCCCACCCGTCGGAAGCACCGCCGTGCCTCTACCTCCGACGAATCGGTAGAGCCCTCGAAACGACGCCGCAAGCACCACCGCCACCACCGCAGCCGAAAGCACGGAGAAGACGAGGCTGAACGCGAGGGAGAACTCAAAGTCGATATGGAAGGCAAGCGTGAGGAAAAAGAAGAGTCTTCTCTTCCTCCGCCTATCATATCGGGATCGCGACTTGCTTATGATGATATGGAGGAAGGAGAGATTGTCGAGGACGATGGTTTTAACAGCAGCAATGAGGTGAAGAGGAGAGCGGATTCTGATGTGGAGTCTGGCGAGATTAGGGCGGGTGAAGTTCGTGCTGATTCTGATGATGATAACATGGTGCGTTCGGTTTCTTGTTACGCGATATGTTGTGAATTTGAATTTTGATGTTGTAATCTGCTTGGTTGCTGAGAATATTAGGAAAAGTATTCTCAATTTTTGTTTTTTCATTACGAACACGAATATGTGAATTACATCCGACATTAGCCTGCAATCACATTAAGGCAGACTGATAGCCCATTCATCAAGTGAGCAAACAACTGAAAAATAACTGACCTGAGCTCCCTTGTGGATGTGCACAAGGGTGGCCAACTGAGCTAGCACCAGTTGGTTAGTATCCGGTATCCGCAACTTACTGTTCCTATTGGTTGGTAGTTCAGAGAAAATGAAACAGTGTGATTGAACTTGTAAAACAACACAAAGCATTTGGTATTAGTTATTATAACTTATTTATAGGTTGGGTTTAATAGTTTGTAAATCTATTTGATGCAGTTTTTAAATTAACTGTGATGAAAAGTTCAAGCTATCTGGTTAAATAAGCTGCTGAATATTTTTTTTAATCAAGTGAATATATTTTCCTTAAAAGTTATATAGATGCTTTTCTATACATAGACATTTTTACAGCTCCAACAATGAGAATCCACAACTTGGAGCGTAAGAAGTTCTTATTTTTAAGGTCAGATGAACTGAAAAAGTGCTGCAACTGTGAAAAAGTACAAATTGGAGCGTGGGAAGTTCTTATTTTTAAGGTCAGATAAGCTGAAAGAGTAAGATAGGTTAGCGTAGGAAGTTCTTATTTTTAAGGTTAGATAAGCTGAAAAAGTAAGATAGGTTATTATTTGAAATTGGTATGGGAGCACCACTGTTTTTGATTTATTTATTTTCCTAGTTAAATAAGCTGAGCGGAGTGTAGAAACTTAGGATCCAAAATGTTTTGTATGTTGATTTCTCAGCAACCAAACAGAGCTCTTGATTGATCTTATTATATTGTATGTATTTTATTATGTTCATGATGACATCGTTGAAGTTATGTACACGAGGTTTCTCGTATATGTGTTAGAACTTGTTTGCACCACAGTATAACACAGATAAGGGACATGAATTCCAAAAGATTTGCACTGCACGGTGCTAAATTTTACCTGGCAGAGGTCTTCTAGGCGTTCACGGAAGACTGATGGCTTTCAATGGATTTGTAAGAACTGGATACAAGGTTTCAATTTTTTGTACACTTTAAGGCTTTTAGCCAATGTCTTTTGTTCCCCCCTTTCTGTGGGTGCTTATGTTCTTGGAATTAGCTCATGTGATCTATTTATGTATGCTATGTTTTGCAGGGAGTTCACGGAGCTCGAGATGGAAAGTACGATAAAAGTGGGAGAAATCCAATGTCATCAGGGGAGGTCAATTTCAATGATAAGTTGGTGATCAACTCGACACTGGATGAATTTGTAAGTGTGACTGATGGTAGTAAAATCAGCAACGGTGTTGGCTTTCAGGGGGGGTCAAGTTCTGAGAATTATATTAATGGAGATATTGGACAGGAAGTGCTTAAAGAAAGATCTAGGCCACTCACAGGATCTCAGTCCCCTGTTAAAGGTCGTAAGCAAAAGGGCTGCTACTATGAAGATGGCATCGATTCAAGGGATCGGAGGAAATCATCGTCATCTGAAAAAGGGGACACACACCAAAATGTTGCATTCTCACCTTCCCATGGTAGATACCATGAAAAGATTTATAGTAGGAATAAATCAGAGTCGCATGATCGAGCAAGGGAAAGATCTCGATCGAGAAGTGTTGTAGGAGAGGTTTCCCTTCGGAAAACAACAATAGACAAGGATGATTTATCTCCTATGAATAATAGGAGAACTCTAAATGATTTGGACAATGACAAAATTGTTGGACAAAGTTTAGATTATCGGTATGACAACCGGGAGCGTAGTTCTAGTTATAGCAGATATGATAGGGGAGTGGACAGGCACCACAGCCGAGAGGCACGGGACAGAGGGAGGGAGGGAAGTCGGGACACTTGGGACAAAGATAGAGAGAGAAGGGAGGTGGACAGGAACAGAAAAAGAGAAAGGGAACAGGACCGGGACAGGGAGAAGGCAAGAGATAGGAATAGGGGGAGCGGGAGGGGAAGTGAGAAGGATAAGGAAAGAGAGCAGGAGAGGGAGAGGAGTGAGAGGGAGAAAGAGAGGAAATGGGAAAGGGACAGTGGAAGGGATAGAATAAGAGGCCAAGAAAGGGATAAAGAAAGTGTTAGGTATAGTAGACGCCACAATGATGAAACAAACGATGATGGTGGGGATAATTATGATTGTTCTGAGAGTCGGAGATATGATGAAACCAATCTCAGGGGGGACAGGGCCTGGAAAAACCATACAACTAAAAAGAATCGTGTGGGTGAGGACGAAGATAAATTTAAGAGGTCTCTCTTTCCCTTGAGCAGCCTTGTGATTCTTTGGTAAAATGGGATATTGTTCTTTCTTGGACTGATAGTGTTTTGGATTTTGGCAACAGAGATGAAGATGAACAAGAGGAGTATCACGAGAGAATTGCATTGCAACTTGTGGATCAGGAGGACGAAGATATTAACAGAATTAAGGAAGAGAGTAGAAGACGAAGGCAGGCTATTCTTGAAAAATACAAGACTCAGCAGTTACAGCAGCAACATGAGCCTCATCTGAAGGATAAGGGTGAGCTTGTTGACCTACATACTTAGCCATTTATTTTAATTCCTTGTTCTTTTCTATTTGATCCTTGGACTAGGTAGGGATTCCAGTCTGTGAACTGCCTTAAATATGGATTCTGTCAGTTGCTTTGCCGAGCTTATTTTCTAAGTTTGCTAGTTAAATTTAGTCTTGCTGCTAATGTGTTCATCTGATTTTTAGTTGTAGAACCCAGTGTTTCCCTCCTGTAAATTTTTTTTTTTTTTGTGGTCATATACACACATCATGCACTTTATGGAATGGTGTGCGCATTGAAAGTCAGTCGGTTATAGTTTTTTGTCTTCTATGCAGCCACTATTTCATAGGTTGATTCCTATCTATATTTGGATTTTCCCAGTAGCTATCATGTGGTTCCAGGACCTTCAAATCTAATCAACTTGGCCTGTATAGCTGTTTTCTATTTCTCTACACCTCAGTGTTATTTTTGTCATGTTTGTGATCTATAGCTAACAATTGTTGTATATGGACAGATAAGGAGCACATTGAACAAAGTTCTGAGCATGCAGCTACCATTAGTGAAACTATTGGCGGTAAGAGTGAAGGTGTGGATGCCACTTTTGTTGACAAATCATTTACTGTTGGGAAATCTCCACAACAAAACGGGATTCCTGGTTTGCACAGGACTTCTGTTGCTGGGGGACTGGGAGATGGTACTCCTAAGGTGTGATCTTCTGCTTAAAACTCTGCATGTTTGTTGAAGGACTGTATCCTTCTACTTTTCTTATGTATTCCATGAAACTATTTCTAACAAAAATACTCTATTCCCATACATCTATTTATATGGAAGAGTTGCGTATTTTTACTGCTTGGCTTCAAATATAGGCACATGAGTTGTGTATTTTGTTTTTATTAATTATGCAGAGTGAGAAGTCAGATGACATGTTTTGTGATGACATTTTTGGAGAGTCACCTGCTGGAGTCCGTAGAACAGTAAGTCTTTTTCCTATCTTATATATCATGGTCCATTTTTTTACAGGTCCGCATTCTGTGCATTCTCGTATTTGGGGTTGCTTTAAATATGACTGTAAAATTCGAATTCCACCTTCCTTTTTTTCTGCAGGTTGTCACTATTCTAGAAAGTAAGAGTGCTTTTCCATATGTCATGTAAATATACATAGGCTTAGAAAGTGCATCTACCATGCAATAGCTAATACCTAGATTACAACCATATTTGAAGGCAAAGACTCTCCTACTTCCATAAGGACTAGGACACAAAATTTAGAGACTAATCATATGTAGCAACTACAATATTCTAAACCAAGTAGGAATAGGAATTCTTATTCTTCCCTTATTCGGAATAGGAAACTAACTATATTGACTACTAAATTATGACTATTTATAAAATCCAGCACTTAATAAATTACCAAAATACCTTTAACTACCATGGACACTTATTTTTAGACCAAAAAGGCTTCTTCAAGATCGTGGGACCCATGGCCTTCACTTTATCCTTCCAAAGCCTGTCATATTTGTTAAACCAATCAATGGATGCTCCATCACTTTTACTGCTTGATTAGCTACTTTGCTTTCAGTGTTGTTGAAAAAGCTGAAGAATATTGCTTTTACTGCTTGTTTACATGCTATGGTGGAAGAGAGAGATTGTTTGTATTTGTTAAATCAGAAAATTGGCCTAAAGGCCAAGTTTGGAGCTTTAAATGGTGTTTAGTCCAGCCTTACTTATTTTAATGCTTCCAATACATTGATGTGAAATTGTTGAGGGTTCAAGGACAACACTAGACAAAAATACCCCTAATAATAAAAAAAATTAAAAACCGAAAGCGATATGTAGGGGTATTTCATGCCCGTCATTACAAACCGAAAGCGACATTACAAAATTGAAACCAACAGGTTGAAAGCGATAGGTTCCCTTTGCTCTGACTATGAAGGCGACATGTGGCCTTCATGCCCGTCACTCTCTCTCTCTCTCTCTCTCTCTCATGCGTGGGTCGTGGGTCACTCTTTAATTTTGGGATTGGGTTCAATTTTGGATTCAATTTTAGGGGGTTAGGCTCTTTGAGGTAGGGTAGATTTAGGCATTTTGGGTTTAGGCACTTAGGGTGCACTTTTGCAATTGTAGGGTTTTAGCTGTTTAAGCACTTTCATAGGTACCCTAGTATTTTAGGCACTTTCATAGGGTACCCTAGGGTTAGGTTTAGGGTGCACTTTTCACTTATAGTGTTTTAGCAGTTTAGGCACTTTCATGAGGTACCCTAGGGTTTTAGGCACTTTCATAGGGTACCCTAGGGTTTAGGTTTAAGCACTTTCATTAGGTTTGGGGGTTTAGGCACTTTCATAGGGTTTAGGGGGTTTAGGCACTTTCATGGGCTAGCAGGGGCATTTTTGGAATGTGTAGATGATTTGTCCTCTTGACATTAAAGAATTAGTTTATGTCCTTAATACAATAAAGACTCCTTTACTATGTCCTCCCCAAAAACGGACCGTTGTTAAATCTGATGTGCCTTCTGAATTTTAAGGCATAAGAGTTGTTTGGCTTTTCTGTTTGTGCCCTTAATACTGACTCTTGGGTGCTTGAGTCAAGCCCGCCCGCTAGAGGACTTGTAAAATTTAATGGATCGAACTGTGATGTTTTGAATGCCAAATTTCAAATTTGCATCTCCATGAGTCAAGGAATGTAAGACTACCCAACTGTGGCATAATTGACCCCCCCCCCCCCCAGTCTGAGCTCTGAAGCTCATGCTTCATGAGGTGGTCCTTATTTCTAGAAAATGGGCCGGGTTGATAATGCATCTTTCTCGCCATGTACTTTTCCTAAGTTTGTAATGTGGATGAGAATGCTAAGTCGTCTGAGATAGGGATTGGCCGTCAAAATTTATTTGCTTTCCTCGTACCGTTAATCGGTTCAGCTCATGATTTATGAGTTACAAATTGTGCATCGTTTTCTTGCCTGACAGTGGCTTTTATACACTGCATTCAACTATTTGCCTTTCGAATTCTGATTCCAGTAATCATTGTTTACTTGATTTATTCACTGCAAGAAGTGCATTTTTTTCTTATCTGACAGCTGCTTTTATACACTGCGTTCAGCTAGTTCCCTTTTAACTTGCACTTTCCATGTAGGCAAAAGGAGACAGTTTAGCAATTGAAAGGAGTGGTCTTCATGACAATTGGGATGATGCAGAAGGGTATTACAGTAAGTACTCTTTCATTCAGAAATCATTTTCCTTATCTTTGTTTCCTTGTCTGTTTTATAACTTGATAACAATTCCCCTTTCGGGCTTGCGTTGTTGTGATTGTTTTTGAACTTTTGAGATGCCTTAAATCAATGCTTATTTCAATAATAGCTTGACTCGCTTGATTGGAAAGGATGAGGACCATCTCAGGGAAAGCAGAAGGGTGATTGAAAAGTATACCAAGTGAGACTGAACAGGCATAGTCATAGAGATAAAAACTGAAAGGATATTAAGTATGGGGGTTTAAATGACAAAACTCATTTTTTATTCAAAAAGTCTATTTTTCAAGCAACCGTGTCAGTATCTGATGAGGTGACTGGTGAGCAAACACTTGCTCAAGGAACTTGTAAATGGTGAAAAAGTTTTTTTTTTTTTTTTTTTTTCTTTCCCGTGGCTCCAGAGTGCTAGCCGCCACATTAATTGCTTAGGTTTCTTCTTACCAAGCGAATTTCAATTGTGTTGGATGTTGAGAATTATCCAACTGATATTTAACTGAATGTAATCCCTATGTGGGAAGTCTCCTGTTGTGAAAATGTAGATGTTGACGATTTGTTGTCCTTTAACGTTCTCGCACATGAGTAATATAGACGTGCCGGTCTATAATTCGTCGTCCTCCATAACTTCTGATAAGATATCTTCTCTGATAACATGTTTCTCGTGGGCATTGGGAAAATCATTGATAGCATATTTCCATAGGGAAAACCTCCCAGCTAGTTCTTGGTCTGCTCTGCTATGAAGCACGGGTACACTTCTAAAACCCCAAAGTACCTGTACCGGTGCTTCATGGGTACTTCAAAATACGTACCGGGTACTCCAAAACCGTACTGGGTACTTTTGAGTTTATGGGTACTTCGTTGGTACTTTATTCGTAAAGTTTTCAAAAACGTTAGGGATTCTGTATGGGAAAAAAACTCAAACTGCCTAATATGCTAGAACTCAAGGCGAAAAAAACTCAAATTAAGTTCTCTCTCTCTCTCTCACACACACACACACACACACACACATTACTTATGCTGCCCCTTCTCCCTCGTTATTATGTCAAAATCTATTCCTTTTTATTTTTATTTTTAGATGGGCCTTGAAATATCTTTTGCTCTCCATCTTGAAACCTATGATAGTTGCACGCACAAAAATTAGGCTATTTGACTGTGTCATTCCTGTAAAAAATAAACTTGTAAAATTGTGGAATTAACTACTACTCTGTAGAATAGCGGTTAAGACCGAGTGTCGATCCGCAAGGACAAATTGGCTGAGTTACGAAGATTTCGGTTACTTATCAGATTAATTCGGAGGCAATAAGAACTGGTTTGGATTTGATTTACGAACTAATTAAATTGAGAAAGGGAGAAAAAAAAATTAAGTGACAGATTGGAAACGATGAGTGGATATTCTAGGGTTTGGAATCAACTCCTACCGCATAACCATGTATTATCATAGATTGCGTTATTATTCGAAACAACCAGTTACTACCGCGGCCTAACGATAGTTGTCAAGAAAATATCAACAATCCGCCAATCGGCATAGACTATCTCACAGCGCGGACCGCTCACTAGCACGTTCGGGCCGCCTAACGGCACTATCCGTCTTACGAGCATAATCTATATCAATCACCCGGTATTGTGAACGTTGAAAACCATTACATGTTTGGCATTTGAAATCCCGAAAACAATCACACAACAGGTTGAAAGAAGTAAATTGATTCCATTGTTATCATGAAACAAGTTCTAAACATGTGATCAAGATTTGAATAATAACCCTAATCTATAAAAAATACAAAGTTACTTGGTTCGGAGGATCATCCTCTCCCTAGAGGGGAGTTTAGCCAGCCATGGAGTTTAAACAAATAATCATGTTAAAATAGAACTCCATACACAGAAACAAATCAAGAACAAAATCCCTTCAATACCCACTGCTGAAGCATTGTTCCAGTCGTCTTTTTTTTTTTTTTATGATTTCTCACGGGGACCATTAAAAACACGTTTTAAACACATTAGACAGTTTGGATTATGCAAAAACACGTTTTAAAACCTTAAAAACACCCATTTTTCTTCAATCCGGGATCCATGACTGGATCATTGGTGTGTGTGTGTGTGTGTATCAGGTGCTCCAATTTCCTTTTTTTCTTCTTTGACCAACTATTGTGGGTCCCATTTAGGAAATGCAATCCCTTTTATTATGCAATCTGCTGAAAATCTCTCCAAACAGGGAAGTAGAGAACTGCCTTTGGCTTATATATACCCAATCAATATTCAATGGGACCCTTTTCTACATCTTTGAATGTGGCAGTAAAACCCGAGCCTTCATTAACCTTCCAATTTTTACACCACCGAAAATTCTTGTTGAAATTGACTTCCTAATGGGACTTGGATTTGATTCGATTTGTTTTGCTTGATTGCTCGCTAAATTGAATCTTTCACTTGAAATTATTTGAATTCTGGGCTTCGCCTTGGTGTGAAATAAAATTCAATCTTTCCGCTTTTTGCTCCAAATGTTATACGCATAATCTCCAAGCCCTGAAATAAATCAAAACAACTAAAAAGCATTAACTACGCAATAACGGAACTCACAAACCGTAAATTAGATGGATATAATGGGTGCTTTTCAGCACTTATCACTATTGCCCTTTATTTGATAGGAGGATGAATCCATCAAGCAGTATGGGTTCAAGTTCAAGTGCTATTTAGCTTCTTCTTCTTTTTTTTTTTCTTTTTTTTTTATCTTGCTTCTATATATAAAATATGTTATACTTGTTACATCTAATGAATCATGCCAAAATTGTAAAAATATATACATAAAAAAATCGCCGTACCCGTACCCTACTTTTTTGGGTGGTTGTCGTATCCCGTACCAGTACCCGTGCTTCCTAGGCTCTAGGTTTATCTGTGCCTGAGATTTGTGCTTAAATATAGTTAATAGTTTTCCTGTTCTCTCTTCCATGCAGGCTATCGGTGTGGGGAAATACTTGATGGTCGATACGAAGTTACTGCTGCTCATGGAAAAGGAGTCTTTTCAACAGTAGTTCGTGCAAAAGATCTCAAGGCTGGGCCTGGTCATCCAGACGAAGTGGCAATAAAAATTATACGTAATAATGAACACATGTAAGTTACGAAGCCCCACCCCTACCTTTTCTTTGCTTGTTGATTTTGGATATTTCTCTGGGGGATTTTTTGAATTTTTTTATACTTCTCGTTGTGCTCCAATTTATACAGGCATAAAGCTGGTAAGGAGGAATTGATCATCTTGAAGAAGTTAGTTGGAGCTGACCCAGAAAATAGGCGCCATTGTGTTCGTTTCCTATCATCTTTTAAATATCGGAATCATCTTTGTTTGGTTTTCGAATCACTTCATATGAATCTGCGTGAAGTCTTAAAGAAGTTTGGCCGTAACATTGGACTCAAACTAACTGCTGTGAGAACATATGCGAAACAACTTTTTATTGCGTTAAAACATCTCAGAAACTGTGGCATCCTTCACTGTGATATAAAGCCAGACAATATGCTGGTAGGTAATGCAGTACTCTTATTTAGTTTGGCTTGCTCTTTTTGTAGTTACGTATTAGACATTTTGTATTCTTGTCATTAAGTATATATGTAGATGTCTTAACTTGTCTTTATTCTATATTTCTAGGCAAATGAAGCAAAAAATGTGCTGAAACTTTGTGATTTTGGTAATGCCATGTTTGCTGGTAAAAACGAAATTACACCTTACCTTGTGAGCCGCTTTTATCGTGCACCTGAGATAAGTAAGCACTACTCTGGAGCTATATTGTCAATTCAGTTAGTTACCAAAGGATCATGGATATGCTTTTTGGTAACACGTTTATGTTTTGGATTCTGCTGGAAGAAAACCTATAGTATCTTCTTTTCCTACTGCAGTTCTGGGTTTGCCTTATGATCATCCATTGGATATTTGGTCAGTTGGCTGCTGTTTATTTGAGCTCTATGCTGGAAAAGTTCTTTTCCCAGGTGTTACAAACAATGACATGCTTCGGCTTCATATGGAATTAAAAGGTCCATTTCCAAAAAAGATGATTCGAAAGGTAAGTATGCACTTCAGCTGTGCAAAATTGTACCTTGGAGTTTAGGCTCTAATTTCTCTCATTGTTGTCTTGTAATGTAATTAAACATTTTTTATGTAATTCTGCCCTCATCAATGAGAAATATCTCATATTATGTCTCAGAACCAACTTTGCTTGCTTTTGATTTGTTTTACTCCTCTCCTTCTCAACACCTGACAGGGAGGTTTCACAGAGCAACATTTTGACCACGATTTGAATTTTCTTGCCACAGAAGAGGATCTTGTCACGAAGAAGGTAGGCATAAACCTTAAACCTGAAGTAATAAGTTTTTGTTTCGTGGTAGTGACTAGCAAGGTTATGTTTGGATCTTGAATTTGATGAGTGAAATGAAATGAAAGGGAACTGTAAGTAATTGTTCATTTTGTTTTCGTTGTAATGAAACAAAAGAAAGGATTTATAGATAAAATATGTTCATCTCCTTTCATTTTCCCAACCCACTAAAAAATTAGTTTTTTAAAGATTTCTTTTCCTTTTCATGTCCTATAAAAGCTAGATCCCCACATAGGTAAGCATACCTGTACTAGTTTAGCGCAATATCTTGATATATTCAATTTTGTCATGCAGACTATAAAGAGGTTGATCCCTAGCATCAAGCCAAAAGATATAGCTATAATAGTTACAAGCTCTCCTGGCGAGGATTTGAAGATGTTAGCCAATTTCAGAGATCTGCTAGAAAAAGTTTTTGTACTAGATCCAGATAAGAGGATAACAGTATCGCAGGCATTGAGCCATCCATTCATCACGGGCAAGTGAACTAGGATGCTGATTTTCTGACTCCAGAAATGCTGTTAGGATTGTATTGTATATTGGCTAAATTTATATTGAACTTGCTAATCATTGGGAATTTATCTGTCTTCATCTTCTGAATGCTGGCTTAAGAGCTTTGGGGACAGTTCTTGGCATGGAAGAGTCAAAAGAGATGAAGTTTGGTATGGAGGCCTCTTGGCGGTTCTTTCAGGGGAATGTATACTGTTTCTATCGTAAGACATCTCACCGAAGGCGCTTGTTTCTTCCTTTCCTCCTGTAACCATTCTTAATGACAACCGCTAGATTTTTGTATTACTTCTTCATTCTTGTATATAGAGTATTATTATTATGTTTTTCCTTCCCATATAAGCCACTGTAACTGTATTCAATGAGGTTTGCAAAGTCTTAAGGTTGTTTTTGAGATTATGCGTAAGATAACCGGGGTTCACACTCCTTTCGTGATTCCCTTACGTTGTATGAAATGTTGCCTAGTTTTCCGGGTGTTGAATTTATTCTCAATGGACTACCTTTTGCTAATACTTCATTCAATTAGTTTTCCATTTTCCTGAGTTGGTTGGGCCCTGGAGAGTCTAATTTAATTTCTCATTCAGGAGATACTTGCAGTGCTATGAGGCAGCCATTCAGTGCTTAGATGCATAAACGGCACACTGGAGAAGGTACCATGGTTTGTTTATTAGGGCCTTTATGTGACACCCTTGAAACTACATACTTGATCTCTGTTTTGGAAGTTATATTTTCTCTTTCCTGTAGTCGTTTTTAGTGGTAGGGACTGAAAATTCGCACAACATTGATTCTCTAGAGCACGCCTTCATTTATGTGAGCACACATGACACATTATTGTTATCCGCTTGTTTGTAATTTGTTCATTATGCATTGGCTGAAGATGTGAACTTCTGGCAAGTGTAAATATGCTTGCTTGGAGATGTATTTGCATGCATGATTAATCTGTATCAAGTTCAAATGTTTAAATTTACTTTTGCGGTGGTGTGTTGCTACCGTTAGTGACATACCTAATTTGTGCTTCCAAATGTTCATTTCTATTGTTTGTGTGCTTGAACAAATACCTATTCTGATGAGGTTGCATTACATCTGACACATGGTTTGGTCATTCTGGAGGAGTTTGCATTGGAAGTGTGCTGCAGCCTCGAAGTTAAACTACTTTCCGGTGAGTCACTTTGTTTGTTTAACTGCTTTTCCTGTTGTCATTTAAGAGGATATCCCGTGCTTATTATTCGAAGAAAAATGTATCTGATATGGCCTTTTGTATTTTTAGGGTACAACTTCCATGCTTCCAAAACTCTTGTAAGTATCCCTAATCTTTTTCCTTCTGATTGTTTGAATTTAGCCCATTTCTCTATCATTTTAGGTGCATTATTCAAATTCGTGTGGTTTAGAACCATGCTTCTGTATTAGTTATTATTGTCACATCTATAGATTCAAGCATCCAAATATTCTTTCAAGTGACCTTTCAGTTTCTTACATCTTTTGTTACCAGCTGAAAGCATCAAAATCTTTTCCCTTGTGATGATTTTGGTTGCGTTGTTGAATTGTCTGCCTTTTGCATATATTAGCTGAATTAAGTTTGAGATGCAATTACTTCTTCTTTTTTTCTCGTTCTTTCTTACTGGAGAAAATCTGTTGTAAATTGTAATGCTACTTTACCTAGTGGACTAGTGGTATGTGGTGTGAATGTATCTCCCATGTATCGTATTGTATCTTCTATTTTAAGCATGTAGATCATATCGTATTGTATCTTCTATTTTAGGACAGATTACTTTCTAGGGTTTTTCTAGGATTATCTCTATTTAAACGCAGTTTAGTACTGTAACAAGTATACTCTTATTATCTGTAATACAATCAGTCCTGTTATTTTTTCTTCTTCCTTGAACTGTTGCATGTCGATATATAGTCACGACATACCAAAAAGAATGTAGTTGTTCGTCCTAGCCCCATCATAGGTTGATTGTATTACAGATAATAAGAGTATGCTGCAAACTTGAAATTCTCATTAGAATCTCACTATCAAAACTTCTTATCACTGCACTAGGATGTAACCCTGTGGGGTGTGCTTAACATGCGGCTCCAAGTAATGCAATGGAGCGTGTTAAAACTCTCCATTGCACCTAGAGAAAAAGGGAAGTGACACAATAGTTTGATAATCCGATGGATTGACGATTGAAACAATGCCCACGGGCTTGTTTTCAACCCCAAAGGTTCGCCCATTTGTCAAGGCTTGGGGCTTAGGGGTTTGCTTTCTCCTAAGATCTCGAGTTCAAAACATCTTAGGTGCTATCTACTCCTTTGGTGTTACTCCATACAGAGCATTGCTTTGGTTTTATTAGTCAAGATGTGCGCTAGCTGGTTATCAAAAAAGTAATGAATGGTTTTTGAAAAAGTAATGCAATGGCGACGGGAAGGTACTGGTGGACCTGTTTTGCAGCATAAATTTTGTTACCTTGTCTTCGTTATATTGTTTCTGGACCGAACACCAAGAATTATAGTCACCTCGATTTTGCATCTTTCTCCGTGAAGGGCAAATCAGTTAAAATGTTAATTTGGCGTCATTCATTGAATTTCAGTTGCAATTTTTACTGCTATAGTTTTCTCATCGTCTTTGACTGCTTTCAGATTGTAGTGGTGCTGCTATAATGTTACTTCTATAGTTCTATTCAGACCACCTTACATGGCAGATGGTTTGAGCATGAATTTAGTCATGTATTTATTGGGGGAGAACTAAGGTAAAGACCAAAAAAAGAGAGAATTTCGGTAAGTGTTTTCCCTAATCTTGCCAAAAGTTTGAACGGGGGGCTTTGCTATCTCCATGGGTCGACAAGCCCTGCCAACGCCAATTTGAACCATCCAAAAGTGTTTTGGATGGTTCAGATTTAAAATAAAACTCTGTCGGGAAAGAGTCTGGACCATTGATTGTCGAGACGGACAATTCCGGATGTTATTGGCAGGGACCCATGGGGACATCAGAGCCCACATCCCGAAAATTCTGCTATTCTATGTTTCTATGTGTAGTTACAGATTGCTGAAGGGGGTGGTTTGTTTGATCGGGGGCATTCGTATGTGCTTCCTTAATTATTTGATCCTCTGTCATGCATTGTAAATTTCTAATGATTGTATACTTTTCCGTATCTTGTTTGGGTTTGATTGCTATTGATAGCTCTAGTTTGTTTAATGCCCCGTTCCCGACTTTTTGTTCAAAAATTTCAAAAAGTATAGGCTCACACCAAAATTCCTAAAAGCTCAAAAAGTCACAATAAGATAAACAACCTTACTTTTGTCTACTACCCTAAATTTATCTCACGAGGCAGGAAAGAGTTACTATAATAATAGTTCTGCCCAAAGTTGGCCAGAGGATTTATTCATATTTCTTTTGTGTAGCTCTTTGCATCATTGGTCAAATAGTTGTACACCGTTCGCTGATATGTATTGGAGTTGTTCTGCCCAAAGTTTCCTTGTCGGAGTTCCAATTTCATGCTGGTGCAATTTGTGTACTGTTGACAATCAAGATCCTGAAATATTTTGATGCTGTAAACGATAGTAGTAAAGTACCGAATATGATTTTACCCCTTTTTTAGGTCCCCGTCCCGGGGATTGGTTGTATTAATCAGGAGACGGTCCTGTATTGCCCGTTCCCTTTTCATTCCTGGTCCGTTATTATGATCTAGACAGTTGATATTTTAGATCTCGTCGAGAATTGATATTAATTGGATATCGCTTAACGCCTTCTCGACACTCATTTATCTCTAAAAAAATGGTTTGGAAAATATTGGGACACTGAATAAAAATCCAATTTTTAGAGAAATTTGTTTGGGTGACATAGATGAAAATGAATTTTGACATGCCTAATGTTATTGACGAGGTTTTAAAATCAACGGTTCCGATCATAAAAATGGACCCGGGGAGAGCCTGAGATCGGGCTGGACAGGACCCTGATCCATCCACCTGACACAGTAAATCTAGAGTTATTTTTGGGGTAAATCATAGTAAATCCAGAGTTGCGCGAATTGACCCAGCTTGATTGTCTCCTTACCTCCCACTTCAATTAGTTTTGTAAACTTTTCTAGTTCTGTAATTATTACTGATTTTGATTTTTGTTAGTTACTAATTACTAATTTTACTGATATGTACATAAGAGGGCTTGGTAAAAATTAATTATTTTATTGTAATTACTGGGAAAAAAATTAAAAACAAGTTTTAGTTAGTTAAATTACTTGGTTTGTAATAATATTAATGTATAATCGAAATTATTAAGATAAAATACTAGTTTTATAATTATATAATTGATTTGATGAGCATGCACAAAGGCAAATATGTCATTTGTCAGCTTTTTACTTCATTCACCCAGTCTTATCCCCTTCTTACAAAATCATCCAAACCAAATACTATTTTATCCCTATCTATAAATCAAGGTTATCAATGTCATGCCGTACCGGCCGGTATGTACCGTTTTTTTACAAAACGGTACCAAGGACCCTCAATACTGTACCGTGTCCAATACTGGAGCATACCGGTCGGGTACTGGTCGTACCGAAAAAAATCGGGCATACCGGGCGGTATTGGGGTACCAGCCAGTGAAAAGATAAAAAAAAGTAAATGGAAAATAGAGGGAGGAAGAAGATCTCAGAGGCTGGAGCTACATTTCCAGAAATTCTAGCGGCTCTGTTTGAAACTTCCGGTTGGCTCTGGAACTGATTTGTTTCAGATCTGGACCACTGATCGATCCATCGTCATGCCTCTGAGGTCTAAACTGAAGAGCTGAGAAAGGGGCAGTCTTTAGATCTGGAAATACTAGCACAAAGGGTTATAGAGAGAGAGAGGAGAAGAAGAGGGGCAGTTCCCAGTTCTCACAGGAAAAAAGTAAAATGGTATTATTGCAACCATCCGAGTGTATGTGTATGTGTCCACTTGGATATTCTAATACCAATGCATTTTGGTACTTTTAACACCTGTATTTTGCTATTGGAAAGAAGTACAGTATTTTTCTAAAAAATATAGTTTGTGTATAAAATATGCTATAAAAGTATATTTATAACTAAATATAATGGAAATAGCGCTAAATCCGAGATGGTACCCGGTATTGGCCGGTATTGGTACCGTACCGTACCAGTAAGAGAGCCGGTACCCAAGCCGATACGGTATTCAGAACCTTGCTATAAATATCACATCAATGTGAGTCCGCCTTCCATAAAGAATACGTATTTCCTACTACTATTTAATCTCTTCTCATTATTATATCCACCCAAAAAGCATTCCGCACCTAAATGAGCTATTTATTAATTCCAGTTATGAGATTCTACCGATGGCTGGAGCGGAGTATTATACCCACACACACACAGTATAGTTGTGAGCTCCATTGTGCATTTATTAATTATAGTTTGAATCGCTCATCTTGTAGTATCTATAGAGTAGGGTAGTATACCCACGCAAAAAGTTAGCTCGATTTTATAAACTAAAATTAAAATTTTGATATACCGATCGATATTCGATCAAGTTTATTTTATGCAAGGATGTACAATTCTACAGGCTCTACAATGATGATGGTGGTGGCGGAAAACCCAACCCATGGTTTACCCCCGCCGGTTTAAGGAATTCAATTTCGTCCAGTTGCTAATTTCTACATTTAGTGGATTTTGAATCACCATATGAGGCTGGTGGGAATCAGCCGGTGTGGCATTGGGATGTAGTTTCGTGCTCCAGATTTCTCTTGTGCTTAGTTTAGGGTTTGGGCTGGGTGTCCCTATTGGACTCTCCATTGTCTTGTTTGCGACGGGTTCTTAAGTACCTTCGTTTCGTCGGGCCTGCATTTGCAATAGGTGCCTAGTGTCTAGGATTGGATAGTGTTGGCTCACTCCTGTATCTTCTGTTGAAATCTGTATAGCCTTCGGGCTTTTGGTATGAATGGAATTGACTTGACATTTTCAAAAAAAATATGAGGTTGGTGGGACAGTTACTATTTTCAGCCCAGTGCTACAAATTGATTGCTTTTTTTTTTAACCGGATGTCTAGGCCAGTTTGCATGTAGCTCGACTAATTCTAGGACCCTAGAAGTAACAATCGGGTGTAACCCTCAGTGGCCCCAAGAGTATTGGTCGTTACCCCGTTAGGGGAATCGAATCTGTGAGCAAATCCTCCCTAGGTTGGATCATTTTACCAACCCCTCAGGTGGTTCCAGTGGTTGAAACTTGGTACTCTAGTGATGGGTCCACAGTGGACTAATGGGGGTTTCTGTGGCTAATTCAATGTAAGTAAATATTACTAATTGGATTTGGAATCTACGAGGAAGAAACCAAAGGCCGCTTTTCTCTCCTAACTTCATTTCTGTGACGTAAATACACGCTTTCAATAGAACTAGTCTCTCTCTCTCTCTCTCTCTCTCTCTCTCTCTGTGTATGTGTGGGTATGGCATGGCTGTTCTTGTCGTTGTCACGCCTTTTGTTTTTTTTATTTAAGTAGGAAACAACTTAAAAAGACGAATAAACTTAAATTGTTGTGTAATGGTTTTATATTTAACAACTAGTACTAACTTATACCGTATCAGTGTCATAAATTGAATTTGAAATAACATTTCTTATAGACGGTTAGTATTACTGATGTATTTTGCTTTCCGTTTTTCAACCGTAACCATTTGTCTCGAGGAAATTGGAAAAGTAAAAAAATATAGACCGGAGTTGCAAAAAGTTTAGATAAGACAATAAAGACAATTCTGTGAGAAAAAAAAATTCCGTCTTTACTAAACTTTGTCTCTCTTTTTTCTCAATTTTTTAAGGGTTGTTAAACAAAACTGACTTATTATGCTATACGAGACAAGTCACTCTTTCATAAAACATCAACCCAATTTCACTTAACAAGCTACTTCCACTTACTTATTCAATTTATGTCAGTTTGTGGGGACAAGGGGTCTTGCTGTGCACCATGTGCATGACACATACCATTCGGCCGTCCGTTGTGAAAATGAACGGTTCGGATCAAATCTAAACAATGGCTCTCACATGGAGTTAGATTTGATCCAAACCGTGCATTTTTGCAACAGCCGACTAGATGAGTGCATGTTAACGCAGATATAATAACTTAAAAAATTCTTTTAAAAAATATTCCTTTTTTTCAAAAAAAATCTCTCTCTACTCATTACCTCATTATTTTATTTCTCTCTCTATCTCTCTCTAATCATTATCTCATTATTCTCATTTTCAAAAATCCAACCAAACACTATCTCAAAAATTCTTCTTAAAAATTTCTTTTCAAAACCCATCCAAACACAGCCGTAGTTTTGGCAGAGGCCAATAAAAAGTCCTACATTTTTTTTAAAAAAAAAATTTGCAATGAATTTTTGCTTGGGGTAGAGGACATGGCCCCCCAACAGCCGACCCTTACCTCTGTCGCTGATTACTCCTATTTGATATTTTTAGCCGTCCTTTTTTGATTGGGCAATTTGTTCAAAAGTCCTAGGCAAAGAATTTGTAACCCCGTTAATCCACCAAACAAGTTTATAACCTATCCAATCCTAACTTTTTTTTTTTTTTACCTTACCAAAAAAAAGTTTGTACCCTATGAAAGTGCCTAAAACCCTAAGGTACCCTACGAAAGTGCCTAAAACCGTAGAGTACCCTATGAAAGTGCATAAACCACTAAAACCCTATAATAAGAAAGTGCACCCTAAAACCTAAACCCTAGGGTACCCTATGAAAGTGCCTAAAATCCTAGGGTACCCTATGAAAGTGCCTAAACAACTAAAACCCTATAATTGAAAAGTGCACCCTAAGTGCCTAAACCCTAGGGTACCCTATGAAAGTGCCTAAAACACTAAGGTAACCTATGAAAGTGCTTAAACAACTAAAACCCTATAATTGGAAAGTACACCCTAAGTGCCTAAACCCAAAATGCCTAAACACTATACCCTACCCTAAAAAGCCTAAAATTAAATCTCGAAATTGAACCCAATTAATTTTGTCCCAATGAGAGAGACAGTCCCAAAATTAAAGCCAATTAATTTGTCCCGTTGCCGAATGCATAGAGCGAGAGAGAGAGAGAGAGAAAGTCATGTGTCAGGAAATGAAGTCATGCGTCACTTTGTCGGCATCAACAGTAAATGCAAAAGTTACGGGAAAAAGTTGCGGGCTGGAAATTGCACACGCATGATGGTCAGGTCGCTATCATGGGGGCTTGGCTGGACATGCGTGCGTGAACTGCTGGAACCTAGACTGGACCTTAGACAGTAAAACTTTTTAATTAATGGACACGACAAATCATTGAAACCTAGACTGGACTAAATGAAACAATAGGCCCCGACCTTTGGACTTTAGACTAATTTGCCGTTTTTTAAGGTGGGTAAAAAATGAAAGAGAATATATGTTTGACCAATGGTTCCGGCCATTCATATGGTTTGGGCCCCCACTAAAATAAAGAATTGTAAAAGCAATTAGAAACATAAAATAACTCCTCAGTGTTTTGTTTTATTTTGTAAAACAAAATTGAGGATGAATTTCTCACAGATGCTTTGGTTTTGTTTATCGAGAAGGAGATTTCCTCAAAAAATAGTTCTGGCTCAATCACAGATGACTTCGGAGATCTAAACGAGTGTCACGTTCTATTAATGCCTTAATTTTATTTTTTCACTTTATAGCTGCTTTTGATTTGTTAAGAGTACTTAAATATTGTGTTTTGCATTGGGTTAGACATTTGTTAAGAGCACTTAGGAATCACTTTGTTTACTTCACATTTTAAAAAAAAATTCCAAAAAGATTTTTTCTCCATCTCTCATCTCTCCGATCATTAATCACATTTCTCTCTTTACTCATACCACTCTCTTCAATCATTATTCACATTTCTCTTTCTATCTCTCTCCAATTATTACACTTCTCTAATTAGGCCAGCTACAAAACACGAAAAAAAATCAAATATAAACGAAAAAATAAGCCAGCTAACTTTTTAGGCCAAAACACACCTTAATTTTTCTAAAAATTCATCCGAACACTATCTCAAAAATATTTTTCAAAATATTCTTTTCAAAACTCTCAACCAACCAAACACAGTGAGCGTGTTTTTAAAATTTTGTTGTTATGTGGCGGCCCCCTCGGATATGAAATCCCGACTCCATCCTGAGAGATTGTCCACACACCACATGTTTCAAGTATTTTTCTCCCCTAGCAATAGAAGGCCAGATGGACCGCAGCTATAGGTCGTGGGACTCGGCCTTCGCTTCCGCCGCGGATATTGACGACCCCACGGCCCACGCAACCGCGTTTTGTTCGTCCCCACCCATATCACTACTGTCTTCTTCTTCATTTCCACAGACTTAGCTCATAAGCAATCCTCCTTTCACACGTTCATCGCATAACAACGTACTCGAAATTGGAATCATATAAAAACCGTCGTCATACCATAAAGGTGCAAACGAGCAAAGGCTCGTCTGTTCTCTTCTCTTTGGTAATATACAGCTCTCGTTTTAATACTATTCAAGAAAGAAGAAGACTGTTAAAAGGCATGGGGAAGACGTTTGACGCTATGCTTGGAAAAAGCTTCAGCGCCTCCAAA
Source organism: Vaccinium vitis-idaea (assembly GCA_963854785.1). NCBI lineage: Eukaryota > Viridiplantae > Streptophyta > Magnoliopsida > Ericales > Ericaceae > Vaccinium > Vaccinium vitis-idaea. The sequence goes on from OY978224.1 coordinate 27,776,612, forward strand.
TTCAACGCCCTCCTCAACCTCGCCATTTCCCGGCTCGCCGTCCTCCGTAACCAGCGCACCGCCCGCTACAACATCGCCCAGTCCGATGTCGTCCAGATCCTCAAACTCGGCCACCACCAACGTGCTCTTCTTCGGGTATTTCTCATTCTCTTTTAAGCCCCACGTTCCGATAATCATACTAGCATCAATCACAACTCCGCAATTAGGCGTGCTTCGGTGACGCTCTGGAAGTCGTTGCACCCCTTTTTGGATTTCGTACTGGAAAAAAATAGTGAAACCGATACATTAGTACAAAGATTTGATAACCCATTTTCTGGGATTATCGATACCACACGCCTCTTAGTTTTCCAGTATAAACAACCGGGGGTTCTGCTGTCTGCTGTCTCTTAGGGACTGTAGGCGCTGCCAACCCATCTGGATCGTCTATCTCGACAATCAACTGTTTAGATCATAGATGCATTCTTTTTTGGCATCTAACACTGGGATTTGTGAATTAAACAGCCCTGAACGTGCAGTATCATTAACTATTTCGATGGCCATTCTTCCTTTTGATTCATATGGTGGTTTTTTTGACAGGTTGAGCAAGTTGTCAAGGAGCAGAATATGTTAGATATACTTGTCATGATGGAAGGCTATTGTCATTTGATGGCAGAGAGGATCAACCTTATCGAACACGAAAGGTTAGTTTTTATACCTTCAAAAATGTAGTTAAATGAATTCAGTTGACTTCATTTGTTTTGGGGGTTTTATTGGAATGTTGATGATTTATGTAGAGAATGCCCTGAGGAGCTGAAGGAGGCAGTAGCAAGCATGTTGTATGCATCTACGAGATGTGGTGAGTTTCCAGAGCTTCAAGAGATGCGTATGATCTTCACGTCTCGATATGGGAAGGAATTTGTGGCTCGTGCCACTGATTTACGCAACAATTGTGGGGTGAATCCTAGGGTACTTAAACAACCCGCTATTTCAATCTTTATACTTATGTTTCCGGTCATTAAGAATTGACAAGATGTTGTGTTCTCAAGCGTTGTTGATTTGTTTACGCGTTTGTAGATTATACAAAAGTTGTCAACCAGACAGCCGAGCTTGGAGATCAGATTGAAGGTGCTCAAGGAAATTGCATCCGAAAACAACATTGTTTTGCAGTTCGAGGAAGCTTCTTCCATCACCATAGAGGTATTCAATCAAAACGTATCTAACTTCACGAATTGCAAGAATTTTGATAAGATTAATTATATCAAAGTATAGACACAGTAACACATACAGACACCTCTCTCGCGATGTTTAGGAATGAAACTTCGATTTGTTTCCATTGAAACGGCCAAAACACTTTCTATTTCGTAGGAGACCGAACGAAATAATACTGGAGTGATGAAATTCCAATGTTCTTACCACCAAGTCCACATACTGGAACGCTTCGATACATGTTGAAGTTTTAGGAAAGTTACCAAATTGTTGAGCTGTTTTGGCACCAATAAGAGAGATGACAGATTTCATACCTATGCAAATTCGTTTTGACATTTCTATTATTTTCCGGCTTGGTTTAATAAATATTTCCTTTTCCTAGCTTACCAAAACAAAGTAGTGAAATGTAATTTTGATCCTTACATGGCATGTCCCTCCTTGCGTGACAATTGCAGGGAAAAGTGGAGATAGAACATAAGCAGCAGCTGCATAAGCCAGGGCCATCAAGCATTTCAGGCAGTCCTAAAGCAGAGATGGAAAAAATGGAGAGTTTTTCAGATTCAATTATAACACCGAGAAAATACAAGGACGTAGCTGATGCAGCACAAGCAGCTTTTAAATCGGCAGCTTATGCTGCAGCAGCGGCAAGGGCTGCGGTGGAACTCTCCAAGTCTGAACCCCATGACCATAATGACCATAATGGTTTTGGTTCAGGAAAGAGAAAGGCGACTGACAAGCATGAAGGAACAGAATCAGAATTTCATACCGCTGAGGAGAACAGCTCGAGAAGGATGGAGGATCGAAATGTTGGAATGGGATTTGAGAAAGTTGATGTTATTGGGAAATACCATTCTGAATCTGAAGATGAGGAGATTCATGGTGAGAATAGAGTTGAAGAAGAGAGTAAAATACGGAAGTCAGGTTTTAGTTCAAATTCGGATGAGGATGTCTCCAAGGGAAGTAGGATACCCATGGATGTAGAGGGGGAGATAAGACCAGTGGAGGATAAGGGGATAAATTCTGAACAGAACGGCAAAGAGACTGGAAATCAAAATGTAGGAGAGTCCTTAAAGCCTGGTTCTCCTATGAATGAAGAAGGTTTGGTTTCGAAAAAGTCTGATGCTGTTAAGAATGATGATCTTTCTGAAAGAAATGGTGCAAAGCTCGATGCATTTGAAAAGAAGGTCCGCGTAGGATTTAGAGCTGGTTTGAAGGCAAGACTCAGGGCCTGGCAATCCTGAAGGCTGAAGCAGCTTTGCTGAAGCATCCAGGAGCATTTACATGCTGAGAGCAGGCCAATCTCTGTAAGGACCACTGAGAACTACATTTTTCGGTTGCAGCAATTGAGTAGGCTATATATACAGATTAGCTTGTTTTGTTGGTTTTTTTTTACAATATTATTTGCCGATATGTAAACTGGCGTTATGTTTGTAGATGTGAGAGATTTTTTATTTTACAACAAATTCAGATATCCTACTCGTTTACTTATTGAGGTTCAACTTTACACCCTCGCATCCTATCGAGGTTGAATACTAGAGTCATTACGGCTTTATCCGGGTCTTTTATCTAACACCTAGAGTCACCACAGTTTTACCCGGGTCTTTTTTCTCTGGCCTGAGCCCACAAAGTTGAGTACACAGGTTGCTCTAATACCAATTGTAACGCCCCATGTGATTAGGCTCCAACAAGTTGTGGGGCTAGATGTCTCCAACAAGTTATTGGGTCATGTAGAGCAGGGTGTTTCAATCCCTGCCCCTTGCTCGTTACTTTGCATGTTGCATCAAATCGCAGAACAACTGCAAGCTCACCAACCATCTTCGTCATATTCAAAACCAAGTTAATCCTTTAGATTTTGACATCATTACACAAAAACATTTCTAGCCAAGCAAAAGCATAAAGAAGACAAACAGTACAAAACCTTAAATTCTTTGAGATCCTTGGGTGAGTTATCCCAGATTGGCTTCCTTAAACATGCAGCTGTTTCAAATTTAAATGCGACTGCAAAGCTCTGAACTCTGCACCAAAAGAGTAAATACTCCTCACACAAATGAAAGACTACCTCTTAGTTTTTCTTTTCTCACTGAAGGGCCCTATGAAGCTAAGGATACATGATACATTTACATGAAAATGAAGGTTAGAAACCAACAAGGAGAAAAGTCTTGATCAACAGGTCTTCTCAAAAGACACATGTAGGACTCTGTAAAGGAATTACCTCCCTCAACCTTGATAATTGCTCTCTTCCGTTCGTCAAGCTTCTCTTGTATATTGGTATTCTCGCTCAGTCTCGCTAATTGCTCTCTTTTTTTCTTTGAAGGAATTACCTTCCTCAACCTTGATAATTGCTCTTTTTTGTTCGTCAAGCTTCTCTTGTAGATTGGTATTCTTGCTCAGCCTCGCTAATTACTCTCTTCTTTCTTTGCAGAGCCAAATAAAGGAAAATATATCTAACCTTAACTACAATTCCTCCCTTGGATACTTTCGCGTTCTTTCCCTAAATTCCAATCGGCTGAATATTAGTTTAGGATGTGGCTTCCTGTTTTCGTGTTCTCTCGAAATCAACCAACGTAGAGAATAATCAAAAAAATGATTCCTTTGCCTTTCTATCCTTTTCTACACTTCACACAAGTATAAAAAATGGAGCTCATATTCGCTCAACTTATCGGAATGAAATTGGAACTATAGAAAATAAAACTTGGATTCCAACAAGATTGGAGTTGAAGCAAAACCTGCCATTTTCAACTGCCTCTTAAAATATACAGGCTATTACAATCATATGGCTTGTATTAGTTTCTAGTGTAGCTGGTTTAGTGGGGGGTGATATTTCCTGTTTTCTGTTTTCATTTTTCTAGCCAACCACCAATACAAGGCATTATCCAAAAAGAACACACTTCCTCCGCCATTTTCCTTCCAATCTCTTTTCAATGTTCTGAGCAATCAAAATGTAGCCTATATTGCACAAGGCCCAAAGGCCCCGAACAAAAAAGAGAAGTGATCAAATGAAAATTGAGTCACAAACTGGAGAGAGAGAGAGAGAGAGAGAGAGAGAGAGAGAGAGAGAGAGCTGCAGTAGCTGGCATAATTTGGGGCCAGAATAGGGGATGGGTGAAGGGTTTTCAAAGGCACGTCGGTTCCACCTCCGCTTGAACTATGGGCCCTCCGAGATGAACTCAAAATGAGTTTGGATCTTAATATCAGAAACATCAAACATGGAGGTGGAAACTGATGCTGGGATCATAGGAGATCTTCTAAATTCCCCACAATCTGGAATTCATCCTCTTAAGTAACTCGATATATGATTGCAGGCAACCGATGGATCAATGCGGTGTGGCGACAAGTAGTCAAATGTTGCAGAAAAAGCAAATCAAAACAAGCCTTAATTTATGTAATTTAAGTTATGTTTCTTTAGCCGCATTTCAAAACAATTAGCTGGTAATGCTGAAGGGGTTAGATACCCCGTAATACCGAGTTTCTCATTTTTAATACCAATTGCTTAAAAGTTAGTAATTTTTCATAAAAGTGTTAAAAGCTACTAATAATAAGGATGAGTTTTAATTCCATTTGCTAAAATCACGAAGAAACTACTTCCTAAAATCAACTGTTTGATTTTAAAAGCAACCAGGTGCACAGCACCGCCCTGACTCCTAAAAGCAGATGGGAGAGGACTAAGGAGAATGTTACAAAAAAATTGCGGGAAACCATTGTTTAGTTTCAAATTCTATCCGTTATTACCTCCCGAAAGAAAAGATACAAGCGAAAGAGTTCAGGGACAGGAAAGTCAAAACATAGGGGATGAAACCTTGAATAGAAAACCAAAGAAATTGCCTGAGTGCGAGCACACCACGTGGCTCATTACCGCCGCCACAAGTCCGAGTAAAATTTAGGCTTCAGCAAACACGCCTCGCCATCGGCGGCGGAAGCACACATGGCGACGGCGACCATATCTTCGCTAACTAACAGTCGCCCACCCTTATATTTGAAGCCTCCATTCTCGCATCAACAGTTGCTCGCTACTAGAAGACCTGTCGTGACGTTCACAACCAAAATACGGCCTTCGCCGCCTCGAAGAATCGCTGGGAAAAACGAGAGTGTTTATTTGAGGGCTTGTTTAGCTTGTGGCGCGAGTCGCCGGAATTCCCCCACCACCACCGCTGCCGAGAAAGGGGACGATGGGAATGTGCGGCGAGTCTTGCAGTCCATTCTATGGGCTGCGGAAGGAGTTTATATATTGTGGCTATTCTTACTTCCATATGCCCCAGTATGTATAAAAATACCTCTCTTCTGCTTTATCTATTTGCTTATGATATGTAATATGTAGTCATATACATGTATGTGATTTGTGGGAGATGCGTGTAAGAATCTACATACACATACACCCGAACATATTTCATGTAAGATCTTTTGTGATGACATTGCTGATGTTGATTCGCTCAAAGCCTCAGCCAAACTACTTATAGGGAGAAAATTACTCAATAACTAATAGATGTTATAACTCATAAGAGAGATTTCATGGTAGCTCTGTAGCTGCAATCTTGAAATGTGGAATGTTGATGGCGATATCATGAGTAATCTAGTACGATAAAAACAATTATACAGAGATAGCAAACAGAATGTTTTCGTTGAATTCAATTTCTCACTTTGAAGTGAAGTTTCTGCCAAAATGACTTTTCTCCATTTGGGCTTGGAGGATTGTGGTTTCTCACGTGAGTGAGAAAAGCAAAAATGTTCCTGTATTCTCACTACCAAGTTTGAATGAATGAGAGATAGGGATATGGGAAATGGATGTCGTTTTTCCTTGTATGTATTTTGACTGCAATATCAGTATTTTTGGAAGTACACAGCTAATCAATTTGGTGCATCATCGAACCCATCAAATCTCATCATTCTTGTGAGAAATAAAAGTGGCAAAATAAGAGAGTTGTCCTTCAAGCCATTTCTCACCCTTTTACACGATTTCTCACTCACAATAAAACGTAACCCAAAAAAAAAAAAGAGTTCTATTTATCACCGTGCTACCATGTCTTACTAAATTGCGCACATCAAACAAGCTCTTAAGTACTAGAATGCTACTGCTATGGCGGTCTCAATCATAATAATAGGAGTTTCGTCTTATAACCACTGTATTGTTAATTGAATTTTGTAATTTTCTCATATGGGTATGGCAATGACTGCTGATTGTGTTATGCTTTCGCATACTATAATCTTCTCACTTAATGGCAGGACTAGAATAACACAAACTGATTTTGGATCTGAATACCATATCAAATCAAACTAAGCTTTGTGTTGCATCCAATTTGGTTAGGCTAAATGAATCCCAAGCAGTGTCCAAAGATCCAGATGTTCAACTATTATTTTATTTTTTAACTGCCGATGTTCGACTAGCTTAGAGGGTGGTTTTACTTTCTTATCGAAAGGGTTTCTCTGGTTACAATAAAAACATGTTTATGCCTATATTATTCTTCCTTATAATATCTGAAGTTTCTGCTTGTTTTTATCAATTTGCTGTTTGAAAGCTCCAAAGGCCATCACTTGTCTCTTCATGCCGAGCTTTCTGTAAAAATTGCAAATAGGTGACGCGAATATAATTTTCCAGCACCTTGAACTTAACTTCAAGTTTTCTTGTCTACGCTTCAGGGGGATCCTGTGTGGGCTATCAGTTCAGAGACAGTTAACTCTCTTGTTGGCCTTTCCCTGAATTTCTTCTTTATTCTTCCTTTAATGAACTCTGGTATGTTATTGACTTCGTTCATTGATTAATACTGTTGAACTAATGACTTGATATTTGGGTCCTCTCATTTTACGAGTATATTTACCTTTTCAGTTTCACGCTGTCCTACAGCTCCTTCATTTATCTAAATGATCCTCATCTTTGATATGTTTCTACTCTATGTATAGTTTAGTATGATTGTCACTTTTGGATCGTATCACTGCAATTGACACCAACATGAAACGTTGCAGCAGTCTCATTGTTGAATGCACAATCTTGTCCTTTGTTTCCTATATCCATTAGCTCATCATCTCTAAACTGTCAGTAGTGCTTCATGTAAGGGCTGATCGTCCTCAACTAATTCGTACACCTACCTTAGAATTCTTGATCTACCAATTTACCTGCTTCCTATCCATATCGGTATTCGTATTCCTCTGCCTAATAACTGTGCAGGAATCTCCCCGCACCATGTCCTGGCCGTTTTTTGGGCTAGTCAATTCTGTACTTGGCAAGTTCGAGATTGTTTTACTTCGTAGGTCATTGTATAGTGTCCTTTTTGTGATAGAAGTTGGGTCCCGAAAGTATTAATTACTGCACTTACTGATTTGATATTTTGATTGAATACTCATTTAATTTGGTTGCACCTCCACTTCGTTTTGGCCATCTTAGCCTGTTGCTGGTAACGAGGCAGGCAATGGTCTTGATGTGCTCTGGTGTGTTGAGTACAAGTGTACAACATTGGGAAGATTGCATGTTAGATCTTTTAGTTGGAGAACTGAACCAGTGAACCTATTTGTCATCCCTCGGCTAGCTCTTTTGCAATAGTTCTTGTGGTTTTAACTCATGGTATCAGGACCCATGCACAAATAATGTGGGCTTGAGGACACTGCTGCACGAGGTTCCTTTGTATAACACCAATACCCATGGGTATCTGTTGCATAACCATGGGCCAAGGCTCTGTGGTTCTCGGCCAGTGGTCTCCCTTATTTGGTGTGTGGTGATAACTATGTAGATGCAATGCTTTGATGCGCAGTTAGCAAAAAAGTAAATCGCAATAGTATGCCAAAGCCATAGTGACATAGAGATTTGAAATATAAAACTTTTATTCCATTTTCTCATTCAAGTAATTAGATTTTAAACTAGTTAGAAGGCTGGTTTTGAGTCGCACAATCAGCTTTAAAACACTCTTCATCCATTTTACGCATGTGATTGTGCATAATTGCATGTAAGCTCTCGTCTTCTTCACTTCTTTAGCAGTCTTATTTCATTCTAGCCGTAACCATTCATGGAAGTGAACTTTTTTTGGCAGAGCAGTTGGCATTCGTCTAATTGATGCACCAGTCCTTCACCCAGTAAGGAGTACTATGTACAGCAAATTTGCGAAGGGTTTAAGATTGTACCCTGTATATTAATATAAACCTGAATTTTGAAATCTGAGAATTTTCTTCTTTACAGGTGGCCGAGGGACTATTCAACTTTGTTATTGGGTGGACCTTCATGTTTGCTCCTTTGTTATTCACGGATAGTAAAAGAGACAGATACAAGGGTTCACTAGACATTTTATGGGGCTTCCAAATGTTCCTTACAAACAGTATGTCCACTAACTCTCATGCTTAACTGGTAGTGAATCTAGTGATTCCATCCTTAATCAGTCATTTCAGATTGGAAACAATTTATTCTGGGATAGTATCATTCACTTGGTCTAAAAGAGATTTAGCAGGATGCCAGTCAGTGTGGTTTGATTCCTTGACTAGTGTTTTAAATGACTTTATCAACCCTCATTAACAAGACATCAATAATTACTGTTTAGATGGTTTGTGATTCTAACGTTACTTGACTAGTGTTTTGGGATAGTATCATTCACTTGGTCTAAAAGAGATTTAGCAGGATGCCAGTCAGTGTGGTTGAACAGTGTTTTAAGATGTGCAATAATCTAATGTCAGTTTTCTTAATACCCTACATGGCGATTCGCCTCTTGGTCTAAAAGAGATTTAGCAGGATGCCCGTCAGTGTGGTTTGATTCCTTGAATAGTGTTTTAAGATGTGCAATCATCTAATGTCAGCTTTCTTAATACCCTACATGGCGATTCGGCTAAATGAGGCTGATGCACAAAGTACTCCAAAAAAGCCCTCTCAACTAGGTTCTGTGATGACTAAAGGTGCGCCTATTGTTGGACTCGTCGGTGGTGCCATCTGTTTGTTATCTACGTGGTGGGCAATTTTCGGACGATCAGATGGCAATTTTGGGGACCTAGCGACCAGATGGGATTTCTTGGTAAGTTATCTAGGATCTGAGAGGCTCGCATATGCATTCATTTGGGATATATGTCTCTACATAATCTTTCAGCCTTGGTTGATAGGTGATAACTTACAAAATGTTCAGAAAAGCAAGGTTGGTCTTGTGAATTACCTCAGATTTGCCCCAGTGGTGGGATTAGTTGTGTACCTTCTTTGTTTGAATCTTGATGAGGAGCTGTAGTTAAATGCATTGTAACTGAAATCATAAATGTTCTCCATCTTGATGAAAGTCAGAATGGTTGCTCATTGTAAATGAAAGCTGTGAGACAGTTACCTTTATCCTCTCGTCCTTTTTAAATTCCCCGGATAAGCATGAATTGTGTATGGGACGTAGTTTAAGCACGATCAGATGATCTAACTTGCCTCAGTTGTATTGGATAACACTTCCTTGAATCCAGAGTTATCATACATATTCAGAAATGCGCAAGTCATTTCGAGAAGGAGAGAGGCATCTATACTTGCGAAAGTATGCCGTACTTGGAAGCCACAATTTAGCAATTGCATCCTTGGAATCTTGCACTTTTGATCATTTTGAATATCCGATGTGCCAGATAATTCTCGTTCGCCATTTTTTGCGACTGAAGTTGAGTATGACAGTGAGTTGCACAACCTTTAGGGGAACTCCAGAAAATTACAATTGATGGCTTAGAAATGCAGAATTGATAATCAAGTTGGCTTAAATCACAGCCATAGTATTCTGGTAAATAATTATAAGAATTTAATTTGCCTAATCAAATTCGAATATTGCAAAGCTCAAAAGCATAACAAATTTACCAATCAAAGTTTACAAGCAAAGTGAGCCTTCTAAATCAACAAACTCGAATTACTCTACAACCAAAAGCACCGAGCACAGCATTAAATTTGAATCAGAAACATGAAGAGTGCATCATTTATCAGTTGTTTTAGCTAGGACAAGTTGCCACCACTTTGCTGCCAGAGATTGATGATATCAGTGGCCTGATTAAGTAGTATGATCATTCTCTTTTGCGATATCCATGGCTTACTCTCAAGAGTGGTTTTGAGCTCTTCCCATGCATCTTTCCTCGGCCAGAAGAAGTACGGACTCAAAGGCACGGTGCCGTGGCCTTGTATCATTTGATCAAGCCCTAGACCTATGTTCTTCTCCATCCATATGAACTTCAACACTAGCCTTGGCTTCTTCTTCACCTCCACCTCAGGCTCAGGCTCCTGAAACAAAGAATTGCCCATGTGACTATGATGAGAGACACAACAAGAAGCCGCAATTAACGATCCCTTCAACCTAGGAGGTCAAGTGTTTTAACTCTATCTCCCTGTGGAGGCTTTTCTCTATATTTGGGCTTGCAAAAAAAATTTCGCTTTCATTTGTTGGGTTTAGTGTCTACTTATAGCAGGGAGTGCAAATTTGTTCATCCTCACCTAATGAGGGTGAACGTTTACTCTGATTGGTGGAAAGGACGTGGGGTCCACGGAATAACATCACTTTTTGATAAGCATGAAATCATTTTGTGGTGGACCCCATCACTTTTTGGTAATCATGACATCACTTTATGATAGACCCCACACCCTTTCAACCAATCAGAGTAAGGGTTTTGTTCATCCTCATTAGATGAGGGTGAACAAATTTGCACTCTGTAGCAGGTGGCGTTGGACATAATAACATTGTTTCTTTTTCCTTTTTATTTCTTAAGTCGTGTCCGGAATTTAATTTTTGTTCCTCGCATACTTTAACATCCAAACATGTAGCTACATTTTGTAAATTGCATCCTATTGTTTGACAATGAAATGTATCTACATTGTAGAAATGTAAAAGATTTGTCCTTTTTGAACTCTTCTGTGATGCATATAACCATATGGTCCTTTCAGTTTAATGACCACAGTAGGATACTATGGAATGATATTTGTATATTTGTATTGCATAATCAGATGGGCCTAAACATGCTTATAGATTGTATAAGTGATTCATATGTCAATAATCATCATATTGAACTAAGGAACTGCCAAATATGTAGCATAGTCATATGGTGATCAGCAAAGTACCCAAGAATATATATAGTGATCAGCATAGGAGGTGAAAAAAGTTGGTCAGATTTACAATCACATTTACATATGTTAAGAGGGAAGAGATTTTTGGACCTTAGTTTCTTTGGTAAGAAAAAGGTCATCTGATTCTACTTCTGTGTCTGAAGTGTCCTCTTCTGTAAAAGCTTCTGCGGTTGCTGAAGCAGAAAGCAACTGAATCCTTCTAATGGGTTTGCTTCTGAGGTCAGTAATGGTGGGTGAATGTAAACAAAAAGCTTTATGCTTCACTGGAATTGATGAGGTTTTGAATGGTTTGAATCCAGGCTTATGAGAAGTGAAAGAGGGACATGTGAAATTACCTCTGATACCAGATTGAATTGAAATGGATGACATCTTGTATCTTGGAGAGAGAGAGAGAGAGACACAGTTATGTTTTATGTAGAGGGAGAGACAAGGTATGAGTAATTCAGGAGAGGTGGACAAATCACCTTCACAGAGTTTTGGATAAGGCTGTTGGATTGCACTTGCGATCAATTGAAAGAAGGTTGCAGGGAAGAAGGGGATGGCCCCATGGGTTCCACTTGGGCTGCCCAACAGCCCACCACAATTGTTGTCCCAATGATTCATACTTGGGCTGCCCATTTCAGGAAAAAATTGCCCTGGGTACCCTATGAAAATGCCTAAAGCCCTAGGGTACCCTATGAAAGTGTGTAAACCACTAAAACTTTATAATAGGAAAGTGCACTCTAAACCTAAACCTTAGGGTACCCTATGAAAGTGTCTAAAGCTAAACCATGGGGTACTCTAATGAAAGTGCTTAAACCCTCACAACCATATAAAAGTGCTTAAACTTCAAAAACCCTATGAAGCAGTATGATACCCTAAAGTGCCTAAACCCAAAAAAATAGTGACTGATCTTAATGGTAATTAAAAAAGAATGATTAATCTTAATGGCAATAAATATTTGTTTTCTTACCTTAATGATAATTTATCCGAATTTTTTTGAAGTGCTCTTGCCAAGGTGTAGTGAAGGAGCAATGCTTCAGTTTCAGTCACCTGATTGGATGCCAGATGGTTTGAGGTAATTAAGCTGATCATTGAAAGATGTTTATATTTTGCAGTGCAATTTTCTAGCTTTTTGTGTAAGATTCAAATTTAGCTCATTGGACATGCATTTCATTGTGAGTCTTAACCACCAAAATCTATAAATTTCTCATCTTTTCTTCCTCCTTTTTTGGGTCTGAATGTGATTAGCACCTGCCTGTCACCCACTATTCAAAGCAAAACCGAACATTGAGTGTTGCTAGATGCTCTCTACTTTTGTTTAGGACTACAGTATTACGTTGGTTGCGATTAAAGACCGTTTTGTGTGTGGACAAGTAAGAAGAGCGTATCACCAAAGGTGGCAAAAGTGAGTAGGTTTAAGTGTTTCTTCCTTCCACACACAATTTGACAAAGTTCGAGTCCTGCCAACTGCAATTTATTCTATCTGTTATCTACCTTTACACGTGTCTATTGTATATGAAAAACGTGGGGGTAAAGTAAAGGGAAAAGTAAAGGCAGGAATTTAAAGTCTTGTAAGCAGTACAACAGTGTATGCATGACTAACGTGAAGGGCCTTTTGTACATTAGTACCTAGGTGGTGCTATGGTGATAGGGATGGCTATCTCGGCCGACCCGCCCCGATCAAATCCGTCTCCTCCCCAAATGGGTAGGGGATTTGAGGATTTTTTCGGGGATCGGGTAGGGTATGGGCATTTTTTTAATTTTTTTAAATTTCAGGGATCGGGTAGAAGATGGTATAGTCAGTCCCCTCCCCGATCCTCGACCCTCTCCGTTCCCCGCCCCTCCCCGCATCCCCATTAGGTATATTATATTATAATTTATAAGTTTATAAATTTATAAAAAAAAATTCAAATAAGTTGATTATAAGTTATAAGTTTTTTCCCGAATAAATTTTTTAGTTTTAGCTGATTGTTAGAATTTTGGCTGGGTTGTAGAGCTTGGACTTTGATTGTTAGAATTTCACAAGGATATTTCCTTGTAGCCTTGGCCTTGTTTTAAATACAGTGTATGGTTCTTTTCAAGGTTATGAATGTGGTAATCTTCCGTGGATTGTATTATTGGAGGGGAAAAAACTCATCAACTGTTTCCATGAAATGAAATAAATAATCCGACATCAGTAGCACTTGAACAGCAACAGCACTTGTTTGGTACGTTTTAATTATATTTGGGAACCACTTTTGTCATTAGTTTTGAATTTTAATACAACTTCTTTAGTATTCACTTGAATAATTTGAATGAACTTTTGGATCCCTGATTCCCCGTTGGAATCCCCGTTCATTGGGCAAGGATGGAGGTTGAAAAAAATTCCCCGGGGAGATTGGGGAGGGGATGGGGATTGATATAGGTTTGGGGATTGGGGATGGAGATAGTGGTATCCACCCCCTACCCTCCCCATGCCCATCCCTATGTGGTGACGGTTTGTCCTTCCGAACAACAACTATAGTTTGAACCGGACATTCTACAGCAGGTCAGGAGCCCCTATGGTCACGCACCAGGGGAGTTGCTACCCTTGCGGCCCCCTCCCACTTTTTTTTACAGTTTTTTTAAATAAATAAATAAAGCAAAAAAAAAAAGAAGTAAGAAGAGCATGAGATATTGATAAATATGTGTGTGTGTGTGTGTGTGTGTGTGTGTGAGAGAGAGAGAGAGAGAGAGAGAGAGAGAGAGAGGAGCACTTGATATACAATTTAAGCAAGCACAATTAACTTTTACTACTAGTTTAATCATAATTTCATGATAGCAGTAAATATGTTTATTCACTCTTGCTATATATAATTGGATGGGTTTTGTTAACATGTGCCCCAGGGCACATGATAGGGTTCATTAAATGAGCCTAATTAAACCTTTGTTTGTATGGGAAACCGAAGTTTTAAACACAAGCACAAAGTCTTTTACTACTTTTTACGTGGGAAATCTAAATATATCTATTACTTTTACTGTTTTTTTATAAAAGTGGGTTTAGTTAGACTCGTTTAATGAATTTTATCATGTGTCTATGGGGCACATATTAACAAAACCCTAATTGGATAAACTTTGGGGAAAGTTACCACAGGCTCTCCTAAGGTTTCTAACAAATACATTAACCTCCCTTCTATTCTTAATCTTGGTTCCACAATGTTTGCTGCTATATAGTACTGTACTTATCAAATTATCAATCCTCTCATATGTAAATTTGTTTGTTGGGCTAATTATGGGCCGGTACACTTTTCAGTTGTTATTTCCGGCAAAGGATGCGTGTCGCTGTTAAATTCCCTCCAAGGACATTTCCTGATTCATTTCCGAAAAAGCCCTTCGATTCCCAGCAGGCAGTCTGCAACATCAGGTGTGCAATCTGGACAATTCCACCATCACGATATGTCACGATTGGAACCTCAGTAACCTGTACCTCACCAATCACCATCACTATTATGATTTGATTATGAATCACCGCCAACAATACAAAGCCACATATCCAAACATACATATCCAAAAGGACCCTGCTGGGGGTACAGAGGGGTTGGTACAGAAAATGTACCGAGCCCTCTCGGGGGTCTACTTTTGGATCCCATACGAGTGATCCGAACCGTTCATGGTTCTTAGAATATTTTTCCGAGGGGCCCCACAAAAAATCAGCTCGATCGGACGGTTAGAAGTGCTTGAACCAAAGTCCCACCGTTTCAAACAAATTTTTTTTGTTTGAAACGGTGGGACTTTTTTTGTTTGAAACGGTGGGACTTTGGTTCAAGCACTTCTAACCGTCCGATCGAGCTGATTTTTGGTGGGGCCCCTCGGAAAAATGTTCTAAGAACAATGAACGGTTCGGATCACTCGTGTGGGACCCAAAAGTGGGTCCCCGAGAGGGCTCGGTATATTTTCTGTACCAACCCCTCTGTACCCGTAGGATTATCCTATCCAAAATCCAAATTCATTTCATAATCTTCAGTTCCGAACATTTCTAGTATTCCACTCATCCACCGGTCCACCACCATCAATTGCGGCTGTCCAAAAAATCCGGTAAACAGTGAATCTCGTCCGAGCTGAATTGACCCGTATTTTTTAGATTTGTTTCGTAGATTCTAATGGTCCAGATGCGAATTTAAAAATTGGAAAATCGTGAGATACAGTTCGGTCCACGGATTTTTATTAGTATAAAACAGTAGATTCACCGAACCAAACCGTGAGATATTTATTAATAATACATAGAAATATAAAACATATATGTACTAACTCCATCCATGTTTGTTTGTCTACTTTCACTATTCCACACACCTTGAAAAATTGTAAATGTCTTTCTATACGAATCTCTAAAAATACACAATATGGATCTTATTTGATAGATATCAATCAATTCTGTTATATGAAATTTTCAAAATCATGAAACTCATTACAAATTGAAAGATGTAGACAATGTAAAAATTACATGAATGCCAAAAATAGACCAACAAATACGGACAGAGAGATTTTCTGTTAACTTGGACGTAATTTTCTGTTGTTAGGTTGAATGAGAGGTTGGTTTGTTGATAATTGCTAATTGCGTTGACTGTAGCATTGCTTTTGAAAAGGGTAATAAAAGTCTCTCCACGAGACTCTTGCCAAAAAGATGGGAAATTATATTCACACTGCTATTTTTTGTAAATAGTACTAGCATTCCTGAAAAAGTATGTTAATCGGATATCGGTAAAATTCTCATTCTATTGAAAACAACGATTTATATCTTTCACATCAATTTTTACATCCACTTTTCAAAACTATCGTTCACTTTTACTCATTAACTCTCTCTACTAACTTTTGAAAATGCCAAAATAATAATTGTACAAACTTTTAACTCTTAACTTTTCAAAACACACACTTATTATGGGACAACCCAAAATAGAATAATCGACTATAAAAAATGGATGGAGGGAGTAGTAATTAATCATCGATGTTTGAGATCAAACAAAAAAGTCATTATCGATGTTTAGTGAAATTTTGTTTAGCTTTTTGTTGAATTTTTTTTGGGTAATTATTCTTCTGGACGAGGAATAGAAAAGCATAATTACGTGGACCAAAAGTTGAAGAAAAAAAAGGTCGAACAAAATGAATAAAAGACAGCAAAAAATTATTAGTAGTTTCTTTATAAAAAAAAAATCAGTTCTTGGCAAAACATTTTTATCATATTATTATTTTTAAATTTTGCAAGTCAAGACTAATACTTCAAAATTTTAATACAAGTCTAACAAAAATGCAAGACATCAATTAAAAAGAAACTGAAGTTTTTCTTGGAGTACACGATTTGTTTAATACTTATCTCGATTTGCCTTCATTTTCTTTTCATTAGAGCAATTCCAATCCCAAAATTCTATTTTTGAGACTCAAGATACCACTTTATTAATCTAAGAAGTAAATTTGGAGCGTATTACTATTCATATACACTCCAACCACAAAATCCTCATTTCAATTTCTATATTCAAAACAACTCACAATTCCCTCATTTTCCCTCCAAAACTTACTGATATTCCTTCAAAATTCAAATTATTACTCCCTCCATCCCTTTTTTAGTGTGGACATTTTCATTTTGGATTGTTTCTTAATAAATGTGTGTTTTAAAAAGTTAGAAAGTAAAAGTTTGTCCAATTATCATTTTTCCATTTTGTTACTTTATATACTCCTATTAAAAGTTGGAAAAGGAAAGTTGTAATCATTCTACACAAGGTGACTCTGATTCAAGTCTCAAAGGGATCGAAATGCCTTATCATTTTAAAGGAAGCCGAGAAGCACGGGATAATTACTCTTGGTTGCATATGCTTGTGAAGCATTGGATCATTTTTTCCATCGGGATCAAGTTGCAGGAAAAGGAGAAAAACGTGGGTCTGTGGAGGAAGTTCTAAGGAAAGTTGTATTTTACTGAGGCACCCGTGATGCATGTGCAGTCGATTTGGGGAGAACACGTGTAGGGTAACCGCGTGGCAGTCAGGGCCGGCCCAACCATTTGGGTTGCCCTAGACCAACTCCGGGTTAGTTGCCCACTTACTATTAAGTTAAAAAAAAAAACATACAAGTTAAAACGCAAAATAAATCCAAGGTTACATTATGCTTTTAGCTTCAATTACATCAAAAAACAGAAAGCCAAAATGTAATCTCGGTTAATCGGTTATGGTACTTTATGTTAGTACGATCCGATTCAAAGAAAACAACTTCTCCTTGCATTTTTTTAAGCAAATTGTTCAACTAAGTTATCATAGTTCAATTTATCTAAGAACTCATTTTCAATTGAAATCATTGCCAACCCACTTCATCTTTCTTGTGGCATGGTAGTCCGAAGGTAAGTTTTAATCAACTTCAACTTAGAAAAACTCCTCCCCGCCGATGCAACTGTAAACGGTATAGTCAACAAAATTCGAAAAGCAACTCATGCCATCTTGAAACCACCCTCTTTCCAATAAAGCCTTATAAAATCAAGGATGTCAATTGCCTTTGTCACTTCCCTCGGCAATATTGTTTTGAAATGTCTACTAAAATATACACTAATACACATCCTTACTTAATAGTCAATCCCTAGAAATTAGAACATTAATATTTGAATACAACTATCATTCTATCAGGCCCCGATTGAATGCGGGATAGGTTTTGGTGGGATTAAATAGTAAGGAGGGATAAGATAATAAGAGGTATTATTTAGTAAGGGTGGACCCATAATGATGTGACATTTATGAAGGGGGGATTAAATAGTATGTGGTTTGGATGAATTTGTGATAAAGGGGGATAAAGTTGGGTGGATGATGTAAAAACTTGACAAATAACTTATTTGCCCTTCTACAGTCATATTAGATTTTATTATTAATAAATACATAAACACAATACTTATTAAATTAATTATACTTTTCAATAAATAATTCATTTATTAATTATATCTATAATTAAAATATGTAGTTATTATTTTTTTATTATTCATTTTAATAATATTTCGTACCACCTAATTTTTTTCTTTTTTTTCTTTCTAATTATACAGTTTTAATAATAACTAATTAATAATTTTATGTTATTCCCCAGCAATGTCAAATTCTAAAGTATTAAAAAAATTTAAAATTTTTTTGTATCGAATTAAACATCTCAATTTGTAGTTTAATTTGGTGAAAAAAAAAGTAGAAAACTTTATGTAAAAATACTTTATTTTTTTATCCGAAAGATATTGCAAAACAAGCCAACAATGTCAAATTCTAAAGTATAAAATTTTTCAAACTTTTTTGTATCGAATTAAAGATATCAATTTGTAGTTTAATTTGGTGAAAAAAAAAGAAGTAAAAAACTTAATGTAAAAATACTTTATTTTTTTATCCGAAAGATATTGCAAAGTAAGCCAACAATGTCAAATTCTAAAGTATAAAATTTTTCAAACTTTTTTGTACCGAATTAAAGATCTTAATTTGTAGTTTAATTTGGTGAAAAAAAAGAGTAAAAAACTTAATATAAAAATACTTTATTTTTTTATCCGAAAGATATTGCAAAGCAAGCCAACAATGTCAAATTCTAAAGTAAAAATTTTCAAACTTTTTTGTACCGAATTAAGATCTCGATTAGTATTTTAATTTGGTGCAAAAAAAAAATAAAAAATTATGCACAAAAGTACTTCATTTTTTTATCCGAAGGAAACCGCAAGAGTTCGTAAAATATTTAAATGCAATTCGGTTTTCTGGAAAACGAAAAGAGAAGAGGGATAAGTGGGGGTACAGGCGTAATTTGGTAGGGGTATTAGGGGGTATAAATTAGTAAGGGAGAAGGGGTACAAAGGGGTATAAATTGGGTAGGGGTATTAACTTATCCGGGTGGCTTTTTTTTTTTTGCCAAACCATGCATATAGGCGTGGACCGGGATAAGGGGAGGGGGTATAACTTAATACCCCCTCTAATGCTACATCCAATCGGGCCCTTAGTCTATCCAATTCTGTGCAGGAAAGTTAACAAGGTTAACACAATAACACTTATAAAAATGCCCTCATCAAAATGCACTAGATATTTGTACTTTATATATATATATATATATATATATATATATTTATATTTGTTTTATGGATAGAAAAGAATCAGACAGAAAGGTAATAAGAATATGATCGGTCTGGAAGAACGATCATAAGAGTTCTTGAAGAACTATTTATATATATATCTTGTCTCAACATTTGTTTTAATTTATGCACTTTCTTTTATTATCTGTTTAGTTTTTATAACGCGTTACCAGCACAACGCTCTAACTAGAAAAAGTATCCTACCAGAAGTAGTGTACCCCTAATACTTGAAGTATTGTAAAAATATTTATTTATGCATGCAATTTATTTAGCGACCCATGTATCACATCTCCTTAGTATAGACTAAAAAAGAAAATATCAGGGGTTAGAAAAACTTGTTTATAAGGATCATTAATACTCTACTAGCAATAAGTACTGTAAAAATAGACAAGATACTTTTATTTGAAAACAACGGATACATGTAGGGATGACAACGGGTAAGGTATGGATCAGAGGACTTTATTCTACTCCCGATCATCAATTAGGAATTTCTTCCCCATCCCCACCTCCATACCCAGAAGTAGGGGTGCACATACCTCGGGTCAGGCTTATAATTTAGCACAAAAATTAAATCTCCCATTAATATTGTCATGAAATTTGAAGGAGAAATTAAAGGAAACTTGTCATTCAAAATGCATTAGTGGAAATTTGGTGTGTGTGTGAGAGAGAGAGGCATGGGTTTTGCTTTGGACCACCCATTGGGAAATCTAACATAAGGCCTGAAGTACGTCTTCCCATCAATTCAAAGGCCTTTCAGTACGCCTTTCAGTACTGGAAAGTTAGTATATTTTATATTTAGGCCATGTTTCACTAACAAAAAACTATATTTGTTTTAACTCAAAAACTATTCTATTCCACTAACAAAAAACTCCCTCAAAAAAGTAGTTTTGTTTTAACTCAAAAACTACCTTATTCCACTAACAAAAAACTCCCCCAAAAAATCAACTACCCTTTACAATAAACTACAACTAAAAAATCAAAAAACACCTTAGTGGAACAAGTTGTAGATTTAATCTACAACTAAAAGCCTAAAAAACCAAAAAACCAAAAAACAAGTTAGTGGAACACCTTAATGGACTGAGCTTTCCAAATTGTAGCAGTGTACTGCTTTTACTTTCAAAATGACAAGATTACCCTTCATCTCCATTCCCTGCCTCTCTAGGGAGTTCTTTTTTTTTTTCCGTTGCTCATCCTTTTGATCTGTTTTTATTTTTTATTTTTAAATTGGTTTTACTAATTTTGCTTCAGTAATAATCCAAAAAATTAACAATGATTTTCGATACCTTTTGATTAGATACCCTTAACAGTGATTTTCGATACCTTTTGATTAGATACCCTTAACAGTGATTTTCGATACCTTTTGATTAGATACCCTAGGTGCAAAAATGACTAAAAAATTATGGGCAAAAGTATTTTATTTTTTATCTGAAGAAAATTGCAGAGACTAAAAGAAATGTCTAGAATTTGCACCAGTGGTAGCAATACATTAGTAGTAGCAATACCATGGGTATTGGGTGGGGGTATTAAAAGGGGTACAATGGTCATATTTCAGGGGTATTAGGGGTCATAAATATGGACACCCCAAGGGGTGTCCATAAATGACACCCTTGCAGAGATGATATTTAGTCCGGGTGATAAATAACACCCCTGCACTTAATTTTGGCAAACCATTTCATAGCCGTGTGCTCGGGCATAAATAAGACTCCCGTATTTATGCCCCCTACTAGGACCCCATTCAAACGAGAGCCGTAAGAGTGGGAAAAAAAAGTAGGAGGTATTAATTATGGAGGGTGGTCAACCCACATATGAAGAATAGATAAAATAGTACTTGCTTTGGATTATTTTTTAAGAAGAGGGATTAATTTTGGGTGAATGATGTAAAAAGTTGTGAAAAGACTCTTTTTACTATAAAAAATAGAAAATTATGCGTAACATATATATATATTTTTATTAGAAGCATATTGGTTGGGTGCAGGAAAGTAATTGAGTCTCCCCCGATCCCCCGGATGCCCTCATCCGCACTTTATATCCTAAGGTTCAAAACCGGTCCTTTTTTTATTTAATTATAATTATTTACTGTGAGATTGTAATGTGGGGTTAGAGCAAACACAGCAGCATAGCTATATGCCCTTTTTATCTATTTTAGCTTACCAAAAGGGGAGAAATCAGGTGCAGCAGCTTCGCTATTCACCTACTCTATCACTGTGCATCAGCAATACCCCAACAGTGCTTCGGCACTTCTACCGTGCCACTGTTCCACAGCAATACTGCACTTTTTTTCTCTCTCTCCTCTATTCTTCTCCCTTTCAGCTTTTGTTTTATTTTTTATTACTTCTTTTACTCTCTCTCTCTCCTACTTTTTGTACATTTATAATATTTTATGTAAATAGAGAGAGTAATAGAGAGGCTATTGTAGTGTTGAAAGAGATGTGAATAGGTAAAGTGAAAAATATGCACTGTTCATCAGGTATTTTTGCTCAAATTATGCCTTAGCTGCTGCTTTTGCTCTTATTTTGGTCTTTTAACTCTGAAGCTATAATGTTTCAGAGAAAGGTGACTCGTATGGAAATTTGGGGCACAGATATGTCAGACTGTACGCGCGTGCCTATCACTCCACGCCACCCAATGGGGCAATTTCTAGCATTTGCCAAAAGACATATATGACGTTCAACTGACCAGCTAACGGTTTGGTTCTAACATTTCCGTCTATTAACTAGATGGAATATGGGTATTGACCTTAGTTTTAAGGGGTGTTCCACTAAGGTGGTTTTTAAAAAAAATTGGTTTTCACGGTTTTTTATGTGATGTATTGTGAGAGAATGACATGTCTCGATTTTTGAAAAAAATAATTTTTTGTTAGTGGAACACTCCCTAACGTTTAAATAGTTGGAGAGACAACCGTGTGCAATTGATAGTCGAAGAGGAAATTTCTACCATTCTATTAAGGGGTATTTGCACTTATACCACCTATACTTTGACCGATTTGTAGCGACACCCCCTAAACTCTATTTTTAGCCACTTACACCCCTCGTAAACTGTAATCGTTAACACCGTTAATGGAATGAACGGAAATACCAAAATGCCCATATTGTACAACTCTTTTTTTTTTCTTCAGTCAATATTGTACAACTCATTTGCATAATAAACGCCATTTCTCTCTCTAGAAGTATGGTGGTCCTCAAATTAGTTGCAGAACAACAAAGGCTTTGTACATCCCTCACTCGATTTAAGCTAAACTAATCTCTCTTCCATCGAAAATCAACAAACCCATTTCCTAGTTTCCCCTCCAACCCCAAATTTCTCAGCCCTAACAACTTCAAAAGTGTATTTCAAGCCTCAAATTGATCGAATTGCAAAATGAGTGATCCCCGCCGCCGTCAATGGTGCTGATTCTTGACGATAATTGCAGTGAAGTTAAGCCCCTGATATAATCTATCTGTTCGGTAAATGTGGAGCCAAAGTGAAGCCCTTTATTTGGACACAAAACACCACTCTGCTTCTTTAGGTCCCAACGAATTCACCTTCCTCTATCTTCTCAAAGCTTGCGGCAAGCTCCAATCACCCACCCAAGCCCAAATGTTCCATACCTATCTCATAAAAATCGATTTTGGCTTTGACTGTTTGACACCGATGCTCTCACGAACGTGTATATTTTCTCCATCTCCTATACGATGCCCTCAAAGTGTTCAACGATATTCCTGACCCAAACTTGCCCTTGCTGAAGGATCACAACTCGAGGTCCCTCTCTTCTATCTGCATTGTCGTTTTCGTAATCATGATTGAAGCACCCATGTATATTGGATCGGATCTGACTCTTCCTTTTTGAAATGTTACATGGATTAGTGTAATTTCGTTGTATTTTGGTTTGGATTTTGTGATTTTTAATCACCAGTGTTTAATGTAGATTGAGGGTGATCAGATATCTCTGTGTAATACGGATACGTTGCTACATATACAAAACGTTTGATGATGGTATTGATTGGTCCTTCTGTCTTATTATTTGCTGTGTATAAATTACAATAGGCTGGATTTGTTACTGTTGAGTATGCTACCTAGCTAGATAGAGATGAAGATCAGTATATATTTTTGACATGCGTATGCTTTCAAATTAATGTTATAGCAGTGTTGTTATTGTATTATTATTGTCACAAAGGCAAGGCAAGATCTCACGTACAAGATAAATATAAAAACTTCTTCTTCTTTTTTAAAAAAAAAATCTACTATTCGATCTGTTTTTTTTTTAATCCATTCAATTGTGAGTCTAGCTTCTATTGATAATTGATATGAAATTTTTTGATCCACCTTTTGATAACAAGTTGATACCTTATTTCTTAATGGTTGAGTTTGCTCTGTTTTTGTTGATGGAGGTCCCAAAGCCTTATAAATGGCTTTCAAGGGTAATTTGGGAATAATATTAGACATTTTGGAGGGAAAAACTTCCGCCCTTGTGTTTTCCGTAAAAAACAAACAGTTTTATTAACAATTGCAGTTTAGTCTAAAGTACGAGGGGTGTAAGTGGCTAAAAATGGAGTTGGGGGGTGTCCCTGCAAATTGGTCAAAGTACAGGGGGTGTAAGTGTAAATACCCCTTCTATTAATCGGCCTTTTATTGTGGGGTACTGGAAATCCAGAATCTCGTGATTCGTGAGCAAGCATCAACTTGACTTCTGGCCAAAACTAATAGTAGTATTTTTTATTCTTTCTTTCTCACTTTTTTTTTTGACGTCTTTTATTGAAGCAACATCACGTGTGAAAGTAAAAAAAAAAAATAATACTAATAATAAATAATTTAAAGTACACATTTTACATCAATTAAACAGTTAAACAGTCTCTGGAAACAATGACTTGTAAGTTAGCGGTTATTTCCTGATTCTCCTACAAGAGAAACCAGGGTTCGAATGAAAAAAAAAAAAAAAAAAAAGTCTCCGGAAAACAAGAAAGTTACTCTTTTCTACCAGTCCCGAAACCCCGTTTCGTACTTATACTTCTCCACTCCCCAACTGCCTGTCAAGGGTCAACTCCCCGTTCAACCCATCTTTGCACTAAATCCGATTCCGAATAACGTACACATCACCGGTGACAAACGTCAACCCTATTGGTCCAACACAGCACCACATTATTGTATGTCGATGTACCCACTTTCCTCTCCATAATAGTAACGAACTCCCCAATTACGAGCTCCCGCCGCTTTATTGAACCACCAATGG
This sequence comes from Vaccinium vitis-idaea, assembly GCA_963854785.1. NCBI lineage: Eukaryota > Viridiplantae > Streptophyta > Magnoliopsida > Ericales > Ericaceae > Vaccinium > Vaccinium vitis-idaea. Next base: position 27,801,089 of record OY978224.1, read on the forward strand.
CAGCCAAAATCGGCTCCTTCAGGCACAGTTTCGCAGAGAGAAGCAAAGAGAGGCTCCTCTCCAGAAAAGGCTACTCCGAATTGGGGTTCGGGAGCTCAGACGGCGACGACGAGAGAGCAAAATGCGGGTGCTTTCATTCGGTATCCGATGGCATGACCCGTTTCTGGAACGGGCTGAAGGACGCTTGTATCCAGTACTACGAGATGGGCCGATCCGACCCACAGAAGGTTTTCTTTGCTACCAAGATGGGAATTGCTCTGGCGCTGGTCTCTGTGCTTATTTTCTTCAAAGAACCGCTCAAGAGCGCTAGCCAGTACTCGGTTTGGGCGATTCTGACCGTGGTCGTGGTTTTTGAGTACAGTGTTGGTTGGTACTTGTTTTGAAATTAGTTGGAGAGCAATTTTGTTCAGTGCCGACATCGATGATCGGACCGTTGATGTTGTCCGGAACGATTTTCTAAGAGGGATTGCAAAAATTCATCTCGGATGTCCGAAAGTTGTTCAGTTTTGAGCTCAAAATGTCAAGTTTTTGTTCTTTAAACCTTTTGAGCACAAAACTCAACTGCTTACTTTCCGACGTCGGATTGAGATGAATTTTTACATGCCGTCCTAGAAAATTGTCCTGAACAACATGAATAGTTCCGATCATCGATGTCGGCGCCGAAGTTAGGAGGGTAATGTTCACCCGAGAGGGTGAACAAAATTGCCCTCTATAGTTGGGACTGAATTGTTTTTGTTTTTGGTTTTTTGATTTGGGTATTGTTTGATTAATTGTGAATTTTGTTTATTGTTTTTGTTTTATAGGGGCTACGCTCAATAAAGGGTTTAATCGGGCGTTGGGAACGTTGTCTGCTGGAGGGCTTGCAATGGGGCTTGCAGAGCTGTTTATAATCTCTGGCATGACAGAAGTTTACATTGTCATCAGTATTTTCGTTGCAGGTTCGAGTTTTCGCTGTTCTTTTGTTGACGTTGTTAAATATTTTGGAAGCTAGCGTAATGCGTAATCGTGAGCGAAAACAGGGCCGACCCTGAGATTTACGAGTCCCTAAGCGAAATTGAAAAATGAGGCTTCTATATATTTTCTTAATCAAATCCGAAAAAAGTTCAATACAATAGTTCTAGTAATTTCATTAAAGTAGTAGAGATCTCATAAAAAAAATGGAATTTTGTCAGTTGGTACAATTGTACGAGTGAAAAGATTCATTTTTTTAGATGAAATGTGACTTTTTAATTCATACTCTATAGAGTAAGAGTAAAAAATATTAGAACATATGAATCATGTTAGAAAAGAATTAACTAAAGCCAAAATCAAGATACTTCTTTAACTATTTAAATTAATGTATTCATGGAAAAAAGTTTGTTAATATGTGAAAATTTAAAGTTTAAGGATAAAATAGAAAATATAAGAGAGAGGATCAACAATTATTTTCCTAGTTGTTCCAAGAGGCGGCTCTAAACGTGGCTTATTGCCCATCTGGTTGTAGCTCTTGCCTGTCAAGGGTAGTTCTGGGGTTCGTGTCTATGGAAGCCCTAAGCGGCGGCCTATTATTGGGCCAAAAGTGGAAGCCCTAAGCGGCGACCTAGTGGGCTTATGCCTAGGGCCAGCCCTGAGTGGAAGTATGACTGAGAGCGAGCATGTGAAGTGCCTTTCAAGAACATCATAAACTGCTAGAAATTACGAGAGTGAGGATTGAAACCAGGAGCATAGAATGGGCACTTGAGAGTGAGACCGGAGGATTATGCGACCTAGAAATTCGAACCTATGCTTCAATCCTTCTTATATTCGGACTGGGACTGTGCCTCTTAAAAATATTTGATATGGGAATCATTTCATTTTACTGATTGTTTCAATTTGTTTTGTATGATGAGTGTGTTGGGAAACTAATCCCAGAACCCAGTAATTACGCGTACAGATTAAACAACAAAAATAAATACAAACCCTACGAGGCGGAATTAGGGTTTACCTCTCATCCGTAGACACGAATGCTGGTTGACTTGTTTATTTGAGTACTTGACATACCCGATTACTGTACGCAACAAACTCTGCTTATCTCATGATCTTCTGCCATATTCCCTTACACCTCGATCACGTAGTCAAGCGTGGACTTCTACGTGGCCTCTTTGTTCTCTTTCTCACAGCCTCTATTCTAATTTTCTGAATGACGGTTTTTGAGACTTAGTGAACATATAGGGCTAGAGTGGGACCTAAGGAGAAATAAATCTGGGCTCCTTGTGTAAATAAGAAAACCTAATCCCACCCGGATTTTATTCTTCTTTCACAAATTATAATTCACACCACTAAAAAATTATAATTGTACTCCCGTCTTTATCTTGATTATATTTCGAGCTCCACGTTATTAAATGCTTATTAATCTCCCCACGTTAAGATTACAGATACCCGTTGATTCCATTAAATTACTGACAGAGTGTAACTCCCAGATTCAAAATTAAAATTCATGTCCATTGGTTTGAATGGGGAATATGTGTCTGTGCCATTTGAAAGCATATAGCATCACAATTTATCTTCGCCTGCCTCGATCTCTCTTGTTATGTTGTATAGTTCTGCGTTGATTTTCTACACAACTTGGAAGGACTTCGCACCGGACTTGCCACTGATAGTTCAATCAGTCGGCTATAGTGCTATATTTTGAGACCATATTGGAGCTACATTTGTCCAAATGAATTTGGAGGGGAATATGTATTTAGTTCAATAACTTGTCGTGCCTCTCACAATCTCACATACACTATTCTTTCCGTTCATTGTTTATTTCGTTTTACAACTTTTGTGCATATTTTGATTTCTGCTTTTGATTTCCTTTCAATAAAATTAGTGTCCGTCACATTTAGTGTTTTTCAAATGAGTTTACAAAGTAGTGATGGTATAAAAAGAAACCCAAAAAATCCTAATTGCTTATAGAACTCTTATTAATTTTAGTATAGCATGGTATTGTGTTATTTATCCAACAATCAGATGCTGCATAAAGAGTCCCTTCCTAAATTTGATAGAGCATGATTATTGATTTTTGATCTCCCACATGTTCTGTTTGTATATTTTTAGGATTTTCTGCTAGTTATGCCAAACTGCATCCATCAATGAAACCATATGAGTATGGGTTTCGTGTGTTCCTGTTGACGTACTGCATTGTAATGGTGTCCGCGAGTTCATCTTCAGAGCCTTTCCAGACAGCTTTTTATCGGTTGCTGCTTATTGCCGTTGGTGCTGCTGTTGCCTTGGTTATCAATACCTGTTTTTACCCAATTTGGGCAGGCGAGGATCTGCACAAATTGGTGGTGAAAAATTTTAAAGGAGTTGCTGTTTCTTTGGAAGGTTAGATTAAGCGTTACCATGCTAAGGGAATCCTTTTATGAAATCACATCTAAACTTGTTCTCCGAATTTTTTGGAGACAGTTTTGGATAAAATTCTAGAAAGAAGGCTACTTTTCAGGAAGCAACGATTTTTAGTTTTTGCCATCTGAAAATTGTTCTCGGGCAAAGTATGAATGAACTATAAACGATGAGTGCATTTTACCCCTCATCGGTTTAGTTTTTGAAACATGAAAGAAATGATTACAAAAACCACACGTAAGTAAGATGTGTAAATTCTTATTTTCCTTGAGTGCTTCACAATTTGCATGGAGATTTTGTGTAGGCTGTGTGAATGGATACATCCAATGTGTCGAATACGAGCGGATCCCTTCGAAAATCCTCACGTACCAGGCTTCAGATGACCCAGTGTACAGTGGCTACAGATCAGCTGTGCAATCTTCAAGCAAAGAGGAATCCCTTGTATGCTTCAGGACGTTGAATTGTTCCTCCACTTCAATGTGTTAGTAGGGGTGAAGCTGTTTCTTTTCAACAATTTTCTTGTTTGTGCAGCTGGAATTTGCTATATGGGAACCCCCTCACGGCCCCTATAGAACATGTAGTTATCCGTGGAGAAACTATGTCAAAGTGAGCGGTGCATTGAGGCATTGTGCTTTCATGGTGATGGCGATGCATGGATGTATACTCTCTGAAATACAGGTACGTACTTATGCTTTCTTATTTTATAGGGGGTTCAAAACAATACAGAACAAACCACCAATTCCATCGCTCGCTACATTGTAGAGCAATATACATACACTATCGAACATTGTAGATTTGTACTGCATGTGGTAGTAACAATATATAAGCTAGCTGGGTGCAGAAAAACATTTTTCCAGTCCAACGAGGCAAGTCTTTGCATTTGCCTGCTTGTAGGATGTAGGTTGATTCCCGAATGAGAAGATGGGCTTTAATATAGCCATTTTATGGCATTGGAACAACGATTTTGGGTTCATGACTTCACCTTTGTTGGACAAAAGCACAAATGGTAAATGGTTTAGCTAAAACCATATTTGGTTATGAGAAGGGATTTTACCACTAAAAATAGACTTCAGGTTATCTTAAAAAGTCCCTTCGGTGTTGTGGCCATATTCAATGATTTAGGCATTCAGCAGATATTTTAGTTATTTTTTGTACTTTTTGGTATGGCGACTCCATCAAGTTCGTGTATTCTCTTGTTCATGGCAGCAAAATTGTTAAGATTTCCTAAAGTTGTGCGACATGCTTTTGTAGGCACCACCAGAAAAGCGGCAAGTTTTCGGTAGGGAGCTTCAAAGGGTAGGCACTGAAGGAGCAAAAGTGCTAAGAGAGCTCGGAAACAAGGTAGAAAAGATGGAGAAACTGAGCCCAGGAGACTTACTCCTAGAAATACACGAGGCTGCAGAAGAGCTGCAAATGAAAATAGACCAAAAATCCTATCTTCTTGTCAATTCGGAGAAATGGGAATCCGCAACACTCCCCAAAGAATACAACGATCCCCAGAACTTCTTTGATCTCAACAAGAACGAAGAGAACAAACAATTGGTGTACAAATCACATAGCGAAATGGGACTAAATATCCAGTCATTGCCAAACATAGGACTCATAAATCCTTCAATGTCAGAGTGGGCCACTTCTGAGACATTGCTCAGGAGAGATACAGCATGGCCATCGGGCATCTCCTTAACAGGTGATACAATGTTCAATGAGCAGGAAGTGAAGACTTATGAAAGTGCTAGTTCCTTGTCATTGGCAACATTCACTTCCCTTTTAATTGAGTTTGTCGCAAGGCTTCAGAATCTTGTGGATTCGTTCAAAGAGCTCAGCGAGATGGCAGGTTTTAAGGTACCAGAAGAAGAAGGATCTCCGGTAGGAAAGGAGGTGGTGGGATTTTGGAACAGGTTTCGCCGGTGTTTTCGGTCTTGAACCGTTAACCCGGTACCCTCAAATTGACTTATTTTTTCTTAGGCTCCATAAACTTTAGAGACTCGAGGTCATAAACTTTAGCTCGAGAGCCTAAAGGAGGAGTACATAACATTGTTGAGGAGTTTGCTGCAAACGTGTTTCCACTGTCTTTTCTTTTAGGGGTGTCCAAGAAAATCGAAAAACCGGGTAAACTGGAACGACCAAATCGAACCGGTCTATTTGGATTGGCTTTGTGGTTCAATAGATTGTTTTTGGTCCAAAAAAAATGATAACTGTATGCTTTGGTTCAGTCGCTTGGTCCATAATTAAGAACCGTGGCTCAAACCGATCCGGACCGTTTATCTATATATATATATATATATATAGGATCAACTTCTAATGAGGGATCCCTCATTTTAAATAAAATGAGGACCAAGCAATTTTTCCACTTTCCAAACTAAATTTTGATGATCCGAACCGTTAGATGTGTTTAAAATGTGTTTTTAAGGTCCACCGTGAAGATTCGTCCAAAAAAAATACCCGCAAGGGCTTCATCCGATTAGTTTTTGTTAAAAACGTTATATATAGCGTTTTTAACAAAAACTGATCGGATGAAGCCCTTGCAGGTATTTTTTTTGGATGAATCCTCGCGGTGGACCTTAAAAACACATTTTAAACACATCTAACGGTTCGGATCGTCGAAATTTGGTTGGGAAGCATGAGGTCCTCATTTTAAATAAAATGAGGGATCCCTCATTAGAAGTTGATTCTATATATATATATATATAGGAAGCCGGTCTCCTAAGGGATCCCGCATACAAAATTTGGTGCGGGATCCCCCTTTTTTCAATTTTCCGGATCAAATTTTGACGATCCGAACCGCTCAATGTTTTTAAAATGCATTTTCCAAGGCCTAAGCGGAAAATCTTCAAAAAAAAATACCCGGAAGGGCTTGATCCAAACAGTTTTCGAAAACTGTAAAACTGTAACCGCTCAATGTTTTTAAAATGCATTTTCCAAGGCCTAAGCGGAAAATCTTCAAAAAAAAATACCCGGAAGGGCTTGATCCAAACAGTTTTCGAAAACTGTACATATACAGTTTTCGAAAACTGTACATATACAGTTTTACAGTTTTCGAAAACTGTTTGGATCAAGCCCTTCCGGGTATTTTTTTTTGAAGATTTCCCGCGTAGGCCTTGAAAAATGCATTTTAAAAACATTGAGCGGTTCGGATCATCAAAATTTGATCCGGAAAGTTGAAAAAGGGGGGATCCCGCACCAAATTTTGTATGCGGGATCCCACATTAGACCGCCATCTTATATATATATATATACATAAAACTTCTAATCCGGACCCCCGGATTGAAGGTTTTTTGATTTTTTTTTGTGTTTACAAATTGTTTTAACAAAATCCGAGCCGTCCAATGTGTCCAGAAGGTGTTTTCCAAGGTCCACGCGAAAAATCTTCAAAAAAAAACACCGGGAAGGGCTTGATCCATGCATTTTTCGCAAAAATTGTGATCCATGCATTTTTCGCAAAAATTGTAAATATACAATTTTTGCGAAAAATGCATGGATCAAGCCCTTCCCGGTGTTTTTTTTTGAAAATTTTCCGCGAGGGACCCTTGAAAACACCTTCTGAACACATTGGACGGCTCAGATCGTCAAAAAAAGTTTTGGAGCATGGAGGTCCGGAAACGGGAGGGTCTGGACTAGAAGCCCTCCCTATATATATATATATAGGGAAATTTTCTTATCCACACTCCCGGATTTAAGGAAAAAATGGGGTTTTTTTGTGTTGCAAATTTTTTTTGGAAAATCCGATCCGTTCAATGTGTTCAGAAGGTGTTTTCAAGGGTCCACGCGGAAAATCTTCAAAAAAAAATACCGGGAAGGGCTTGATCCATGCAGTTTTCGCAAAAACTGTATTTATATATTTTTTGCGAAAACTGCTTGGATCAAGCCCTTCCTGGTATTTTTTTTTGAAGATTTTCCGCGTGGACCCTTGAAAACACCTTCTGAACACATTGGACGGATCGGATCGTCAAAAAAAAATTTGGATCAAAAGGTGCGGAAATTAAAAGTCCGGATGTGAAGGGGATCCTATATATATATATATACACATACATACTTGAAAACTGTGGGAGTAAATACATTGTATTTGTGTCAATAAAGAGTATACAAGATACATCCCACCACCCACCAAAGTTCCCCCCAAAACTCTTCTACCTACATTTTAAGTTGTTTGAGGTATTTCGTTGGGCTTCTAGATCTATTTTGTGGACAAATTAAGTTTTCAAGATTAATAAAGCTGTTGGAATTATTTTAGCTATTTTAAAAAACTAGTGGTATGTTATTCGTGTTTTTTTTTGTCAATTTTAATTTGGATGCTAATCTGGTTTTGAACCGAAAACCGAACCAAATCGAACTGGTCTGATGGTTTGGTTGTAGTTTGGTTCCATGTATGTAACCGTCTGGTTACAGTTCTCAATTCTTTGAAACCGCTATATATGGTTCAATTTCTGGAAATTTGACAATCAAACCATTGTCTATATCAAAATCTCCACCATCAGTGCATATGTTCAGTTGGATCATCAAAGTTGAATACCTTCTCAAAATTTCAATGAATATGTTTAGTTTCCTATTAGAACTTTACTTCGATATATATACACATTTGTCCAAATATGTGTATTATACTCTCTCCGTCCCAATTTAATTGCTCCCTACGGTTATGCATGCCCTTTTAAAACTCTTGTAGTTTTCATTCTATAATGTATTTTACATGCAATATGGATCTTATTTTATAGATCTCAATTAGTTATATTAGACAAAAGTTTTAAAAACTTTGAAAACATTACAAATAAAAAGATATAGACGTTTGAAAATGGTATTTAAAATGGGACAGAGGGAGTACTTTTTGTGGTACATTTGTATTATATCTTTTTTTTTGGTACATCGTATATTATATCTTATGTACATTAACCGTGCAATAATGCATTAAAAGTGTACCAGGCTACGGGCGGACTAGTATCTCGGGCTGGCGGGCTAGGCTATCGAGCGAGCCAACAGGGGGGTGGGTTGTAGCTAAAATTCTTAGGCCCAAGCCCAGCCCATGGAAAAGTCGGGCTGGGCTAGCCAGCCCATTTGGCGGGCTCGGGCTAGGGTAAAGCCCGACAGGCCTTGCGGGCTTCGGGTGGGCCACGGGCCAAATGATGAGGCTTATATAGAACCAGTCCAATCTGAACTATGTACGCCCCTACTTTCTTTCTCCCTCTTTCTGTCTTTTAGCTGAAGAAGCGGGTGACTAAAAAAAAAAACGAAAATGATTGTGACACACACACTCAATCACACACAACCACACACACACTCACATGCAGTGGGACCCACTCCGGTGCAGTGTGTGTGTGGTTGAGTGTGTGTATGTATAACTATTAAAAAAAAAACTCAGAGAAAAAGGAAGAAGCTCCTGGTCCATCAAATATCAACGTAAGAAACTTATGATCAATGTAACATAGTGAATCAGATTCATTGAATCTAAAACAACATAGACTAGACTGATATCAAGGAAAATGCATGTCACGTATCAGATACAAGTAGCAAACCAAAGAAGCCTCTCGATGTTTAAAGCTTATTTTGGCCTAAAAAGTTAAGTATATTTTTTGCTTTTTGTGAATTCCACTTATTAGGGGGAAAAGCAAAAACCTTTTTTTTTTTTTTAAATTTATTTTGGCCTAAAAAACTGTAGAAGTTACTTATTAGCTCAAACCAAATGACTTTTTGAAACTCAAAAAAGCGAAAAACATGTTTAACTTTTTAGGCCAAAATAAGCCTAAAAACTTGATCTGGTAAGTGAAAAGCACAGTAGGCATGTTAGTTTGAAGATGTTTTTTGAGATTAATGAGACATTGAAACATTGTGTCAACATTTTAACCCATTATTTAAGTACGTAGCAGAAGTTAGACATTGTAGTTATTTAGTAATGCAACTGGGTTGTTGGCCTGATACGTGTGGAAAATAAATCGAAAAAGATAGGGTTGTGTTGTGAAGGTGATGTATGATCATTTGACAATAAAATTACGATTATGTATGATAGTTTTACAGACTCTGCAATATAGCGGAAGACACAACATTTTAACAAGCAATATCAACTTAGAAACACAAACAATAAAGATAAAGAAGGCTAGGAGAGCAAGAAACCAAGCACAAAAAAAACATGAGATTTGTGTGGTTCACTACACAAACTATGTAGCTAATCCGTGGAGGAAATTGAAATATTAATCCACTATAAACAATCTGGATTACAATCTCTAAAATATCCTACCAATGTATCTCTCAAGTTGGTGCAATGAAGATATGGTTACGGAAAAGGCTACAATACACACCCCTTGTTTGGGTGTGTATGATACACACCCCTACAAAAGTTACGAGTTTTTTGTAGAAGTTACGATTTTTTTTGTAAAAGTTACGAATTTTTTTATAAAAGTTACGAGACACACCAAAATGTTACGAATCATATTGCTGAAAAGTTACGAAAAACTAAAAAATGTTACGATTGCTGATGAGGTGGCACAATCTAGACCACACAATAGGTGCATATGGTACACCCAATTAAGGGGTGTGTATTGTAGTAATTTCCTATGGTTACATATATAAGAGTGGCTAGTAAAGAATTACTCCACTAGTGAGTGGCTGCGTTAAGAATAACACTGATTCACTTTCTCCATACGACATTAAATGAGGAAAATGAGGAACAGAGCCCTTGCGGCGGATATGTGTATTTTAGGGCTACATCATGAGGAAAATGAATGATGATGCGGGTATGGGTGTGGAGGTAGTAAAACCATACTTTCTTTGGATTCGGGGTGGGTGCTATGCGCCATGTTATGCGGTAAAACTACACCGTTTTGTTTGATTTTTGTGCACAACTCCAAAGCTTTCAAGGGCTTTGTTTGGAGGAAGAAAAAACCATTACAAAGTGCCTAAACTTAAAGTGCTTAAACCCTAAACACGAAATACTTAAATCTGAAGTGTCTAGATCCAAGTGCCTAAAACTACTATACCCTACTCAAAAGAGCCTAAATCTTCTAAAATTGAATCCCAAAATTAACTCTCCAAACAGGGCCCTTGGATGTACCAAGAAAATAAGTAAACGACGTAGTTTTGCTGCACAACATGATGCACAACACGCACCGCACAACGCCTCCCCTGATTCACTTTCTCCATACGACATTAAATGATTACCTTCCGATCAACTCCTTTTGGGTAAAAATTCATGTAATATCCACTTTCAAATGATGGATCAGACTGGGTATCTATCGATATGGGTATCACTTCTATATAAAAACTAATATGAAAAGTCGCACAGCTTTTTAAATTAAGAAATAAATAATTTTCAACGTTTTTATTAAATTATAAATGCTAACTAGTTTTTTAAAATTTATGGAAATTATAAAAACTAAACAAGACAATTTTTTTATATTTAAAATAGCCACAATAAACCCACAATTTGCGATGAATACTTAGGTTTTTTGAGTTTTTCTTTTGTTACTAGGATAAGTACAAATATAAGGATTACATCAAATCGGAAAGAAATTCATAATTATTATACGTCCAACCTAACTAATAGCCTCCTTAATAAGGTGATAAATAATTCCTCCCAATGCAAATGAAGAACCACCACACACAGTTGTATGGATAGAGCCAGAAATTTCAATATACAGGGGCGAGCCTATATGATTAATAGGAAATTTCTTTTGTATATAATACTACAAGTTTTCTTTTTCTTCCACGAGCAATCGCCCCTACTGGCATCCCGGCTCCATCTTTGCGGAGTTGGAAAATTCAAGAACTAGTGAGATGCCACACCAACCGGCTAAATTTTTAGCTATTTTGAATATCAACTGACTCGCTTAATTTATCAAGTTTCTTTTCACCGCCTCTAGCCGTCTTTCCGTCTTTCCTCCCCAAACTCTCTCTCTCTCTCTCTCTCTCTCTCTCTCTGTGGATCGACCGCGCTCTCTTCTGTTCGGTGCTCGGCGGCCGCTCTGATTTGGAGCTTCTTCATGTTCTCTGTGTCGCCATTGATCTTCCATCTAATAACAGGTAAAATCATATCTTCTTCCTCCTCCTGGAACAAAAATTACGGATGTAAGAATTTAGGACTTGAATCCTGTGTTTTTGCGATTTCGAGTGTCAATTCTATCTTCGTTGACCTTTGATAATGAAAAGGAGGGGTGTAGAAGATGTAGGTGTTAGAGGATTTATTGTTTCCCGTTGCATATGTCAATTAGCAAGAATATCGAAATGGTTGCATCCATGCGTTCTCTCCTATCTTATTTTTTTAAGATTGGTGAAATTGAACTAAGAAATTCGTCTGTGCATTGAATATGGTTATTGCCAGGAGTCTGAAAAGGGGATCTGGGAAATCATGCGGTTCTTTTTCATTCTTGCCCTTCTATTCTTTGAATGGTGTTTTCTTCATTTGATTCTTTTTTTTCAGCCCTCGGGCCTTTGAAGTTAATGAGATTGACGCATCTTCAAAAAAGCTTAAGCATCTTTTGTCTTAGTCGTGCAGTGTGCTGTGCACACATAAAAACCCATTGAGGTCTTGAGAATGTTTTGAAATCCTGTCAATTGGCGGAATGGACTGTGCAAAAATCGTGGAGCAATTTCTTATATGTAGATTCAGTTTGGTACATGGTTATGTTTTGAAGTCAAAGAAATTATATGTTTCGAATTCACTTGTTAAAGCCTTCAGAGGTAGGCTGTTGGGCTTATGTATTTTATGGTTATGATAAGTCAAAGTGTTTTTGTATGTAATGCGAGACAACCGGGAAATAGAACTCTCTTTTGGGGCATATTTTTGTGTGATCTTAATATCGTAGTATCTATGTAGTTTGCCTTATGTTTGTTGTGTGATAAGTCTGACTGTATTTTTCCTTATTAAAGCACAAGTCCTTAATGTCTTCTTTATAGTGGGAGATTTTGCCTGATTGGTGGTGACATATAGTATTAGTGACAACTTGGGTGGGGTGCATCTTGTTTGATCCTTACTCAGACTATTGGATATCAAAATTACAATTAACAGTACATTTATGAAGATCACATGGCTAGTACGATTAATGCATAAATGAAAACCATATCTTTTTTGGATAAATATAAATCATGTGTTTCAACTATTGAATGCATGATGGTGATGGATATGAAGAAGAAGAGAGCGAACCATCCGAAACCGCATTCGCAGTGAATTTGGAGTAGTGGATAATTCAGCAAAATAATCACCAAAATGTACTTTTTGTCCACCAAAAGTGTATGGTTAAGGACTTTGTGAGCTTGAATAGAACCACCGCTTTTGTCTTCAACTCATTGTCAGAATAAGAGAAATCCGAATTGTTTGTAGTCATATCACTTACATGATTGGCTATCATGGAGAGAAGATGGAGTTAATAGATCAATAAGGGAAAAACTTTCCCTCCTCAAACATGGATGAAGAACAGAGATACTTAAGAGAGAACAAAAATTCCATTTTATAGTTGAAATGTAAAGAAATGTGTCTGATGTAATTTGCATATGATTGTTGTGAGAATTGTTGGGTGCTTCCAAAAGGCAAAGGGAATCTCAACCCAAAAAAAAAGAGGGAAAGGGCAAGTATATATAGGCTTTAAAAGATGTTAGGTAAAGTATATAGTATTGCTGGCTATTGAAAGAAAAAATGGCAAGTTGAGTGGTATTCCAATGGTAGGCACCATGTACTCCCATGCACAAGACCATGGTTCAAACCTTAGTTGCACGAAGTGGGAGAAGGGGCGGGGGAACGGATGATCATAGAAGAATGGGAGCACTATCGGGAGCTTTTAGGGAAAAAATATTGAAATTATAAATTATATAGTTAAATGTCAAAAAGAAAATATTATTGTACCGATTGCAAAACATAAAAAATTCCCATAGAAGGAATAAAGGAAAGGATAACAATTCAAAACATACCACAATACCACATATGCCATATTTCGCAATAACATAAAACTGAATTTTTATCAGATGGTTTCTCAGCCTTCTCATACTTAGGAGATTGTCACCGCTGGGGATTATCGGAAAGGCTTGGCGGAGATCGCCATTGCCGGGGCTCGCCATCGCTAGTTTGTACGTATTCTAGCCTATTGTATTCACCTTTTTGGGTGTAAGTTCCCTTGTAGGTTAGGAACAAGTTCTCGTCATCATTGGAACACGTATCCTTCGAGTTTCCTCCTCCTCAACACAGAAACACGTTTCTTGCCAAGAAGCATTGGCTACACCCACGTTTCCTGCGACTGAGGTTCAAACCTTACTAACTATAACTAACAACCGTTATTGCCTATCCAGGGGGGAAAAAGTGGCAGCTAAATAATAAATGTGGAATGTTGGCTACTACTTTTGCACATGTTCTTACACACGAGAAAAATCTCTCTCTCTCTCTCTCTCTCTCTCTCTTTTGTTGGACGAAAAAGGACGCCCCTAAAACACAAAATGCCTGCAGGAAGCCATTGCAGAAGATAAGTGACCTACTATTCCTACTTGTATATTTCCCTCTAAATATCCATAGTCTACCCATACAATCATACCATTTGTTGGGCAATATAAATCTAGATTCTGTTGTTTATATAATAAAACAAATGCCAAATACCTAGGATTTTATGCTTTAGATTTCCTATTCTAGAAACCACCTTCCATTTTCCATTCCTTTTTTTTTTGGATTTGAAACTGGGGTTGGTGCTAGATTTCTGCGTCTCCACTGATGCATTGGTTGAAATTTATACTCCTTTGGTTGCTGAGAAAATGAAGGAATCATGGGGTTTGAGCTAACTGAGCGGAAATCAATTGAGTGGTTTTTTCTTGATTTTTCTGAAACCTAATGGGCCTTTGCTTTTCTTCCTATTTGTTAGTTATTGGGCATTTGTTTTCATAGGAAACCACTACTCTCTTTGGCAATGGCTAGTGTTTTGTGTCATGTTCCGAAACATGGTACATGTTAATTAAGCTACAGAATAGTTTTTCGAAGAAATCAAATATCGTATAAAGAAAATTGAGAGTGTGGAGTTTGGCGAGACAATATGTGAAAAAATGGCAATTATGCTCGTGGAGATGGCATAAAATTTTGACAAGTAATGTTTTGCTTTATGAGTACACTTCTATATTGTATTCTATGCAAGACTACACTATAGTACCAAAGTTAAGGGCATTTGCTTCGCTGCTTACTGTGTTCTTGTTCCCACGATCCGAGTTCTAGCTAATATAGGTCCGAACTCATTATTGATACCTTTTTGGTCTTTATTATCTATTCCCAGTTTGAATGTGGATTTCTTACAAAGCATTGTTGTTAATTTATTAGCATTTTCCTGCTTTTTTCTCCTTTTATCTTTGACTTATAACTCATATTCCATATTCGATTTGCTATGATTCCTAATGCAATTTTTTACCTACTAACTATGCTTTGTGTTATTGTTTGAAGATTCCTAGATACTGTTAGACAAGATGTCGATGGTTGATGAGCCACTCTACCCAATAGCTGTTCTGATAGATGAGCTTAAGAATGATGACATTCAACTTAGATTGAATTCGATTAGGAGACTATCAACAATTGCTCGTGCTCTTGGGGAGGAACGAACACGCAAGGAATTGATTCCATTTTTGAGCGAAAACAATGATGATGATGACGAGGTGCTTCTTGCGATGGCAGAAGAGTTGGGTGTTTTTATTCCTTATGTTGGTGGAGTGGAGCATGCACATGTTTTGCTCCCACCTTTGGAAACCCTTTGCACTGTTGAGGAGACTTGTGTGAGGGACAAAGCTGTTGAGTCATTGTGCCGAACTGGATCTCAAATGAGGGAGAGTGATTTGGTTGACTGGTTTATTCCTCTTGTCAAGGTAAGATTGTGATTCAGTTATCCTTTTTTTTTTGATCGGCAGTGATTCAGTTATCTTGCCAGTACAAGCATTATTTTTTGATCAATTATGCTGTTCCTTTCTACTATTTGTGTGCTTAGAAATACCTTTACATTGAGGCCTCGTTTGATGTTGGTTGTAAATTTTAGTGAATTCATAGTATGGGGGAATTGGAGTCGGGATTGGTATGAGGTGGTATGAGCAGTGAAGTGCTCAATACCCCTCTTGTTTGATTTGCTTCAGACTAGAACAGAAGGATTGGTAATAGTTCGTTTGATTTGTTGTTTTAGTTGCGGGGTTATATGCTCAAACGTCAAAATTGCCCTTGCCTCAATTCAGTTAGACAGTTACAAAGTTGATTCAACTACAAATATAGTTTTTTTTAGATGTAACATTTCAATTTTTTCACAATGCAAGCATATAACATAGCAAATAAAATACAACATCCAAAAAAATATAACATAAACGTTCCATGTTACCCGAACCAAAAAAAGGTATGCACCATATGTTGAATAATTTAAGATCATGTTGGATTTTTTTCAAAAATATTTCATTAGTAAAGATAAAATAAGTACATAACCTAGAAAATTGACCCACCGGCCAAAGGAAAAAAAATTAAAAAACAAAAAATTAACTAGAGATGAAACTTGAAATTACAGGAATGAAGCAAAATATCTGGGGGCACAACAGACCTTTCTCACATATGAACTCCGGACTAGATTAGGAGTAACCACCCCCAGAGACGGACTAGACTAGCAAACTATTTGGGTTTGCCCATAGAGAAAATCCTTTCACGTGCCACACCCCAAGTCTAGTAAAGAATTTTTTTTTGTTTGCCGAGAGAGAAAAATCCTTCACCTAATCACTATCAAGACGAACTGTGTAGATCGAATTTGATGCAAACCGAAATATACCATAGATATTTTAGAGAGATAAACTCCCAAAATGGGATACAAAGAGTTAAAACTCTTGATAATTATATTCTTAAATGATAAAAAGCTACCAAATGAAGACACACTCCCCTATTTATAGACTCAAGACCCTACTAACCCTAAATACACTATAATGATAAAAAGCTACCAAATGAAAGACACACTCCCCTATTTATAGACTCAAGACCCTACTAACCCTAAATACACTATAAATGACACTAGTACCCTTAAATTGTACTGCATCAGGACTCTCCCTCTAAAGAAATAACTTGTCCTCAAGTTGGACAACAAGACTCGAACAACTAAATAAAGAAAACATGGAATCATAGAAGTATTTATTATGCAGCTCTGAAGTAGGCATGTGGCTGCATGTCCTTGATCCACTTCATTTTCATGCAATAACCCATCTTCAATATGAGCTTCATTTTATGAACATTCACCGCATCCATACTCGTGTGCAAATAGGTTACCCACTTGGCTTGCCCCTTATGAACCACAAAATCCTCGAAGTAGCACTCAACACATATTCCCAAAGCATCCCTCAAACAATTCCTTGTAGAATGTAAAGAAGGCATCTCCACATTATATTCAAAGCTTGCTTGATTGAAGACCATGCCTAAAGGATCAATAAGTTGCCTCAAGTACTCTTTACCCTTCTTTGGCAACTCTTGAACTAGATTGGGTACCAAGGCATTACAAACTTGAACATCTAGGGCAAACTCGGGAGGCAACACTTCCGAACCATCTTCAACCAACAATTCATCAAGTTGTGGAGTGTCTAAATCATTCTCATAAGGTTGTGCGTCATCTTCAATTTCGAAGTCACAATCATCAATCTTCTTGTCATAACTCTCGTCCCAGACTTGCTCACTATCGTCCCAAAAAATGCAAGGCTCATACATCGAAAGACTGGACATTTCTTGTTCTTCATGACTACCAATGTCCTCAAATCCTCCTCCTTCATTGTTACCATCCATGTCCTCATTTGAACACTCATCATAAACGGGAAGGTCTTCATAGTCACCTCCAAAGATGGAAAAACCTTCAAATCCATCTTCAAACTCCTCTAACTCTTCTCTTGGAAACTCACCGAAGATCGGAACACTATCATACCCATACTCTTCATTGAAACATGATTCTCTTTCTCTTGGAAACTCATCAAAGATCGGCTCATCTTCATACTCATCTTCAATCTCAAATACACAATCACCTTCAAAAACATCTTCAAGTTCTTCGCTTGGATATTCATCAAACATGGGAACATTCTTATACTCGTAATCATCATCACATCATGATTCTCTCACCTCCTTAACAAAGAGGGAATTAAGAACGCGCTCACAAACTTTTTCACCAACTCGCAACTCGAGAATTGGTTCTCCATACTTGAAGCATTCGAATATTCCACTTGGTGACAGGTTTCTAGCCTCCAAAGTGCCAATTAAAGGTCGTTTTTCAGTTGGGCCAGCCCTTAAGGGCTTTCTCTTACCAAAACTAGTCGAGGAATTGGCATTTGGATGATGATGGAAAGGGAAGAATTCCTCTTTGAGCTTCTTCTTCATCTTATCCCAATCTCTAATCCTTTATTTGCCTCTCCCTTGTCGACTAACTTTGAGTTGTGTCCACCAATCTGAAGCTCTCCCTTTAAGGCAACTAGATACCAATTTCACCTTCTTTTCTTCGGTAACATGATAATACTCGAAAATACTCTCAATGGAGTTCAACCAATCAACGAATTCCGGTGGACTTCCACAAAACTTGGGAAGTTCATTATCACCCAACTTTGCTCTACGCTAATGCGGAGCTAACAAAGAATCTCCAAATTGAATTTGAGAATTCTTAACATAATCACTACCTTTGGTTGGAGGTTGCAAGTTACGCACTCCTTCAATCAAAGTAGTAAATTGTTTACTCAACTCATCGATCTCAAGGTTTCGGTTGCTAAACTCAACATCTTCGCCTTTATTCACCAAGAATCCTTTATCTCTACCTCCTCTCCTACCTCGAGCTCCTCTATGAGCCATAACAACACCAAAATCAACTCCAATAATCAATTCAACCCCCAAACAAGCAACACCCAATCAATTGGGACCCCCAACTTAAAGCAAATCTCAAGCAATCACCAATGACAACTCCAAATGCCAACCAAATCGCAACAAACAACAGCAAATCGAAACAAAACCAAGCAAAATCACGAAACCCAAGCAAATAGTAGCAAAGCACACGGAAATCAAACCTGTTTCGAACCTATTCGAGCCCAAAACTTCAGATCGAGCACTGAAATTGGGTTTAGAAGATCTGAAACAGTGATTCGAGTGCAAATGACTGCTAATCGAACCCCATTCGAGTGATTCGAACACCGTTAAGACACTTCGCAGGTCTGTGCTTCTGTTCCAAACTCCGACGTGGCTAATTCGAGTACGAAACTGACTGAATCGAGCTTGAAACAGCTCGAAATGCCTCGAATCTGGACGATGAACTTCTGAAATGGCTGAAGATGTGATTCGAGTTCAAGACAGAGAGAAAAGAGTTCGAAATGGGTCCGACAACCTTCAAAAATGCTCGACAGCCTTCGAGATAGTTCCGACAACCTTCGAGATGGGTATGCAGTCGTTGAAAATGAGTTTCCAACCTTCGAAAATGGATTTGCAGCCTTCGAAATGGGTTTACAGTAGTGGAAATGGGTAGATCTGAAGAAAACGAGTGGGGTGGGTTACTGTGGGATTTTCCGGTGAAGTTTCCGGCGCCGTTTTCCGGCGATGAGTAGGGTTCCGGCGAGGTTCAGGTAAGATCAATGGTCAGGATCTGATACCAAATGATGCAAACCGAAATATACCATAGATATTTTAGAGAGAGAAACTCCTAAAATGGGATACAAAGAGTTAAAACTCTTGATAATTATATTCTTAAATGATAAAAAGCTACCAAATGAAAGACGCACACCCCTATTTATAGACTCAAGACCCTACTAACCCTAAATACACTATAAATGACACTAGTACCCTTAAATTGTACTGCATCAGAATCTCCCACTCTCAATCTGATTGTGAAGAATGGAGATCCTAGTCCGAGACTCTGGAGGGGGAGTGGCTCTATGTTGATTTCACTCTGACTGTCTTAGTTCAATTTGGATCAATTTTTGCACTAAGTAAGTCCGTTAGTCGCCGATCAGCCGGTGTCGTTGAGTCTTCCACTACCAGACTCCTCTTCTAGTCTCTTCCTTTTACAGACTGAAGTTCCGAACCTTTATGTGTAAAAATATATTATATTGACTGTTGTTTACTTTATTATTTATTTGCCCTTCAAATGCTAAATGTGTATTTATAAATAATGCATGCATATTTCCGTATTCCCAAACCAAGCTAATTGATACTCCCTCCGTCCAAAAATGTTTGTTCGGTTATGAAACAAATAGGCAAGTGATTTTCAAACCCCCTTGTTTGATAAATGCACCCCCTTTTTCGTCTTTTAGTGGAATTTTATGTGTAAAGATTTTACTAAAAGACAAAAGGGGCCCATTTATCAAAGAAGGGTGTGGAAATCATTTCCCTAAAAATAATTACAAAATTTTCAAGAAACATTGACTTTTTTTTAAAAATAATTTACTAGATATCAATGAGTTCTTTTGAGTTATATAATAAGTTCGAAAATTTTCTATTCTCGTTTTGCAAACTGGATAAATGTCTTGGAACGGAATTAATAGATCGTTTAATTATGTTTACGGGTGATTAAACCTTGAAAATGTATTGTTTTTTTAGTGTTATTATTATTATTTAAAGTTCACTTTACAACACTGCATTTTTTTTGTTTGCATTAAGAATTTAGTATTTTATTGGTGCCACCTCCTAAGATAATTCCTGGCTCCATCCCACCCCCCATTTTGGGTCTATACTAATCCAAATGGCCTCCTAGCCCCCCCTCTTCCAATCCAAACCAAACATGGGTATAACAATCCTCAATCCCTTAGGATTACTTACTTATCAAAAAAAAAAAAAAAAAATATCCCTTAGGATTACTAATCCAATACCCTCCCCCTGCCACCCTTATCAAACATGCCCTTTAGAGCTATTGTTTTTATCCCCTGTCCCCAAGGACTACGTAAATTGTTAAACTCCTGGATTTATAAGTATGCAAAAATTAAATTAAATAAATAAAACCAGTTACAATTAATGTGTTTTCAGAAAACTCTGAGACTGCAGTTGTGAAACTCCTCAATTCATGTTAAACTGGGGAAAAAAGTACAACCTACATTGTTGGTCTACTTAACAAGAATTCTACCCGACGGGATGATGCCCAAAGTATATTATTTATAGGGAAACAATGAATTACGCTTGTTGCTCCTTCAGTGGTGATCTGGAGGTGTTTCAAGTATGAGATTGTTCCATGTTTTTGGTAAGTAGATTGTTCCATGTTTGTAAATGCTTCGTTGTATTCCTGAATTCTAACTTTCTATTGTCTTTAATACATTATATGTATACATATATGTGTGTCTTTTCTTATGTGTTCGAGTTCTGTTCTATAGAGACTGGCAGCGGGTGAGTGGTTTACGGCCCGTGTCTCTGCTTGTGGACTGTTCCATATAGCTTATACTAGCGCCCCAGAGATGTTAAAGACGGAGTTGCGGTCAATGTACAGCCAGTTGTGTCAGGATGACATGCCTATGGTGAGGAGGTCTGCTGCAACAAACATGGGTAAATTTGCGGCCACTGTTGAACCTGCTCATCTCAAGTCTGACATCATGTCAATATTTGAGGATCTTACGCAGGACGGTAAGTTTACTTGTGTATGCTAGTTCACAGAATTTCCACTTGCCAACAGTTACATTCTTAAGGGGCCTGGATTGGTCCAGCAATAAAATTTTTGGTAAGGATTTGTTATGGACATTCCCTGCCTATAGCATGGGAAGTGATTGGATTCCTTGGAACCGTATGTTGATGGTGGATGTGAGGAATTAGGGCCATCATTACTGAACATATAGCAGTAGGAAGCAACTAGAACTTGGATATTATTGTAGCAGAGGGTTTGTATGGCAATATGGAATAGCAGAGGGTTTGTATGGCAATATGGAATACATGACTAGAAGACTTTCTCTTATTGGAGATTGGAATACTACTTAGGAGGGGAAGATTGTTCCTGGTAACACATGCCGTCGAGGTCAGCCGGTGAAGTCCTGTCAAAGTTAGACCAGCAAATAACCCTAGTTGCTCTGAATGAATAGAGTTATTTAAACTCTAGAAGTGAAGGTTTAGCAACCTATTCAGTATGATAAAATAACTCTTAACACTTAAACAGGAGATTTAAGAAAATATGTCAATTGGAAAATAATACTTTTGGTGACTGGTGAAAGTTACCTAAATTATAGTGAAACTTGTGGAGAAAGTTGTTAAACTATGAGGGCATATGACTAATTTACTTCCACTGAACAGGTGTAGTAGAATAATAATCATTGCGCTCAGAAAAAAGTGGTGGTTTAGCAAGCCTCTTCTATTTAGCTATGTTACATGGATCCTTCATTTTTGGTTGAAGTAGTCCAACACCCGTATCCATTTTGACACTTGGATCCTCTAATTGTTATGATAGTTACAGAAAAGGAATATCAAATTAGCTAGAATAACAATCGTTGAGCTCAGAAAAAGTGGTGGTTTTTTAAGCCTCTGCTATTCAAGTATGTAGTAGCTGTGTTGTTACTTTGTAGGTCCGATGAAGGAGAATTGATCTTTTGTTGAAGCAGGCTATAATGTTTTAAAGATCATTGCAAGTGTAAAAGAATGTCTCATGACATGGAATATGGAATAGGGAATTGTGTTGTTCTAAGAGATGATAATCATTGGGCTTCCTAAATTCATTTTTGCTTTGCTTATGGGTATTTTATGTTTCCCTAAGTTCAGTATTGTTTTTGGGTTGCTAAGATCCAAGCTTTGTGATGCATTTCATTTTCAGATCAAGATTCTGTTCGATTGTTAGCTGTTGAGGGATGTGCAGCTCTTGGCAAGCTGTTGGAGCCTCAGGATTGTGTACAACATATTCTTCCAGTCATTGTCAATTTTTCTCAGGTATAGTCATATACTATTGTTTTCCTTCAGCATTTTAAAATGAGTCATTGTTAGAACTTGTTTGTTTATTATTCTTATTTGATGTATTTATTTTTGTAGATGTCGTCTTATACATTTTGTAATGTAGATAGTCTCTGGATAGCTAGTAGTCTTTGATATTGCTGAGATGAGTTTGTTTTATCAGCATAATGTGTGTATATAATTTAGCTAAGACTTCATCACCAAGCCACGTGTCTGTTACTGTACTGATAAGGAACTCATCTGCCATTTTCTGTGATAGTGTCTTCTTAACATGTTTACTTTTAGTGAGTAGATTAGCTGGCAGTTTGTTGTTGAGTCTTCAATACATTGAAAATTACTTGCCTTTATTAGATTAATTGTATTTTGTGATACTTCTGAATCACCAAGTTTTTGGCTAGATTACAAATACTTGATGTTTAGAAGCATATGTAGCTCAATTACTTGCATACTTATTTCGTACTGCTCTATCATTCTTAAACAGGATAAGTCTTGGCGTGTCCGCTATATGGTTGCAAATCAATTATACGAGCTTTGTGAGGCTGTGGGGCCTGAACATACCAGGTACTTAAAGCGACCACGTAGCTGTTACCATAGGTTGCCAGGTTGACTTCATTTACATTTACTCTACTCACTATGTGACAGTGTATCATCTTGGGGAGTCTTGTGAAAGCAATTTAAGCTATAAATTCTTACGTTATTGGTTAGTTTTTCTCATGCAGATACGTATCTGTGTGTATATATGTGTACACGGCGTGTAGCCGATTTTCATTTGATTTACATTTTTTTTTGTGTGACTTGGTGTTTTAATCAATCGTTCCCCTCTAATATCTGCGTGGAAGTTTTGTTTGACATGTGATAAATTTATATTGAAGGACGGATTTGGTTCCTGCATATGTGCGCTTACTTCGAGATAACGAAGCTGAAGTACGTATTGCAGCTGCTGGCAAAGTCACTAAGTTTTGTCGGATTCTTAGTCCAGAACTTGCTGTTCAGCACATTCTTCCTTGTGTAAAGGTACATATCTCCCTCTCTCTTGGTCTCTAACTCGCTCGCTAGAACATGTTCCCACGCTTACGTATTGCCTGTTTGTTTGTTGACCTCTGCTCTGCCTCCATTTTGCCGTTTCTGTCTGCTTTCTCATTTCTTGACGACAATTATGTAGGAATTATCATCAGATTCTTCTCAGCATGTTCGCTCTGCTTTGGCTTCTGTTATAATGGGAATGGCTCCTGTCCTAGGAAAGGTAAGAATCTCCTTAAGCAGTCTATGCATTTACCTCCTGATTAGGGAATCATTCATCAGTATCTGATTCCTGCATGCTGTGGTAGAATATGACATCAGAAGTTGATGCTTTCAATGTCCATATTGATTAATTTCTCCATAGAAAGCTAATTAGCAAGTTAGGATTTGAATGTCATAATGTTATTGTTTGTTCATGTTCTGTCAGCTGCAAATAACGGGGAGGGCATTGTTTTAAAGTAGGAAAACAGTTTACTTACATCTATGCTTTCTGCTGCAGTTCCTTCTGTAATCTCAGTGCCAGGTTACTCTGACCGCTTCTTGGTGTGGAATTGCTAAAGTTTTTAGTGTCTCAAGTACATGAGTTGCCCTTCTATGATAGGGATGGCGATTCTACCGTCTGACCACCTCCGCCCCCTTCTCCGTCCAGAACGAATTGGGGATTCGGGGATTTTTCAGCGGGTCGTATTTAGGGAGAATTTCAAAAAACAAACTGGGGGATGGGTTGGATGCGAGTTTACCTCTGCCCCGCCTCAATCTATTATTATTTTTCTCCACATATATCTATATTATTTAATCCATGAATATGTGTGTGTTTTAACGAATGCCTATATGGGTTGGGCACTGTGACTTCTGCTATATGTATTTCTTAATGGATGCTTTTTAAGTATCCATTTTTGAACACCTGTTAAGAAAGCATTAATTTGTGGAAACAATATTAACACACACTCTCTCTCTCTCTCTCTCTCTCTCTCTCTCTCTCTCTCTCTAGTTTTCAGAAGCTAGGGTTACTCCGGGGGGAGCCCCCGCCTCCTCCCCTCTCTATCCATCCCCTTCTCCTCTTTCCTTTTCTCCTTCCTTCTCTCTGTTGTTCTCTTTTCGTTTTTGTTTGTTTGCAACCCCCAAAGCTTAGATCTGTTCTTAAATGGAGCACTAATGACTGAAGACAACAGCAGCGGTGAGTGATGTAGCGTGATGCAGCGATGAGGGTGGTAGCGGTGACGGTGATAGGGTCGTTTGTCGGCAGCTGTGGTGTGGGATGTAGCAATGAAGCAACGATGGGATGGTTGCGGCGACGGTGAGGGTAAAAGCGGCAACGGTGTTTGGGCTGTTTGGTTTCGCTGCGAAGGAGGGTTGCGGCATTTTGGGAGTCGCAGTGTTTGGGTGTCGTTTGGGTTTCAGTGGGGTTGGTGCTGGGCTTTGTGCTTTTTAGTGATCTGTTCGGCGTCGGTCTTAATTGTCTGTGGGGTTGCGGTGGTGGCATGGCGTGATGTCTCCGTAATCAATGACGGTGGTGGGTTGCGGCAGTGGTATGGCATGGTTCTCTACCTAATGGACAACGGCGTCAAGGCTGAGGCCAATGGGAGGTTTTCTCTGTTTTGTTCTTTTTCTTTTTTCTCATTCAACCTTTGGTTGGATCCCCTCCCCCTTTCTCGATATACTCTTATCTAGTTTCTCCTATATATTGATTAATTTTGCCTATCAAAAAAAAAAAAAAACACACCGGAAAGCATTAATTTGTGTTTGTAATTTTCCTAAAAAGTTGATATAAGTAGTTCGTTTTCTTTTTACAGCTTTTATATTTCCTATCTGTGTTGTTGATATGAGAAGTTCATTTTTTAATCTTTAGCTATCTTTTCCCCGTTTGGAGAATCTTGATCCCCATTCGGAGTGGGAATGGAGGAGGGTACAAAAAATTCCCGATGGGGATCGGGGCACGGACGGGAGATGGGTCGGGGATCGGAGATCGGGGATAGTGATATCCACCCTATTGTCATCCCTATTCTATGATGATGGTTTAATTTGTTTCATTCCTCGTTCAACTATTTAATCTTTTTTCTGGAAGTTGTTCTAATGGAAGCACGGTTGGAAATTTCGGTAGCGGTCGCCATATCGTTAGCAGATGCGGTTTCGGGGTGTAACAGTGTCACGGTAGCTGTAAACAGGGCAGAAACGTGATTTCTTTTGAGTTCTGCACAACATAAGGAATGACAGATATTTATGTTCGTTTTTCCTTAAAAAGTTGTTGGGGTTTAAAACATCGTTTGGCTATTTATTTATTTTCTAAACATTATCTTATATACTTTATATTTTCCTGTCAACCTTAAGTATTTTTGAAATAATTTTGTATTAAGTTATGCTTCCTAAATTTGTAGAGCCTTGAGTTATTTTACTACAATTTTGCATCTTGATAAGAATGATAAGGGCACATACTATTTAGCTTCAAGACATTATTTTTTATGACTTGATCTTATAGTGTAATGTTTGTAAGGAAGAAAACTGGAAATTTTAATCTCATACATGCCCATTTTCAACAACCAAAAAAGAATATTCTTGGCCTATAGGTTACAATTACATTTTCCAAACTAGTAAAACTATGGCAAACGATTGGTCCAAAGTGTTTCACATGACCATGATAGTATTTAGTAAGGGAAACATCCTAGTTATTAGTCACTACTCACTAATAGGAAAGTTCATGACGTAAGATTCTCCACCAAAACGAGTGACATGGAGGTTCTTGAAATTCTGGTAGGATTTGTAGCAAATACATACTGGACAATGGCATGTTACCATCCTGTCTTTGGTACTCTGCTTAGTGGACCGTCTGGGGTTATGGAGATCCAAAGGATTATTACCATAAGACAGAGAATAATGAGGCGGATAAGGGTAGCAATGACTATCATTTGATTCATACTCGTAGAATAGAGACTACCGAGGCAGATAAGGGTAGTTGTGGTGTCACTGGATTCATAACCGTAAGAAGATGTATCTAAATTCCACTCAATTAAGTAAATTCCAAGCTGAAATATGGTTCCTTTGACTCCTTTCTTCTTAATTTTGCAGTGACAGACCTGAAAATAAGTAATTATATGCATATTATGTCCGTAACGGTGTGCTACGACCTTTAAATAACGCCTGATACCGTTACATATCACACAGACAATTTTCATTCACACAACAATATCGGCCATGACGAGACTCAGCACCTACTGATACCGTTACTACATTACGTCCGATATTGTTCCCGATATTTCAAACGATTATGGAAGTTATGGAACACAAGCAGTTTAGGGTTTGGCAAATTTCATTCACACAACAATATCGGCCATAACAAGACTCAGCACCTACTGATACCGTTACTACATAACGTCTGATATTGTTTCCGATATTTCAAGCAATTATGGAAGTTATGGAACACAAGCAGCATGTTGATTTTGTGAAGGGAAATTGTTGATTGTCCACGTTTGACTTGCCATGTGTACTGAGAGAGCACATGTTCATTCCTTGTGGTATTATGACAGATTTACGTTTGACTTGCCATGTGTATTGAGAGAGCACATGTTCATTCCTCGTGGTGTTATGACAGATTGGTTGCTAGAAAGAGATGTTAACACTGAAACAGAATCTCATACTAAGTTTTTCTTGTACGTGGTCTCCTTTTGTGGGTTAGATTTAGCGGAGTTGAGTTGTTGCTGTCTGCATTCACTCCAAATGTATGATGATTGGTTCAAATAGGAAATTAGGTGGTTTAAGTAATGGGCATTGAACTAATTTCGTTCGGCCCTCATTCTTGTCTATTGCATGTTTTCATCCATTTGCTATGTTTGAGTTTTGTGTCTTTGTTTTATCTGATTGTGACAAAGATCAATTCTGTATGTCATAGAATTTGATATTCCTCTAATTCTTAGATGCCGTATCATTTCATTAAGGTCTTTGCTTATCTAAGGAGTAATTTTTTCTTGTTTAACGTTTCTGAAAATGGGTGGTTTTCTCTGTGCAGCTGTTTTCTTGTTGATTGTTTAGATTAGAACCGTTTCCATTAACCCTGCATAGAGTGGTTTTCGTTTTATTTATTTCTAAACTTTGGCTTTGTGGTTTATGCAGGATGCAACAATTGAGCAGCTTCTGCCAATATTCCTTTCCCTTCTTAAGGATGAATTTCCTGATGTGCGCCTCAACATTATCAGCAAACTTGATCAAGTCAATCAGGTTTGTGGGATATTTGTTTTTCTTGGAGGTCTGTCGTTAATTTGCTTGTATTCAAAAACTTCATGCTGAGCCATCACCCATTTGTCTTTAATTCGTTATGTATCATAAAAATGTAGGCTGAACATTATGTAAATCCCACTCTTTGCCAGGCTCTTACAAGGAAGGTTATCTCTGAAAATTATGACTATTTTAAAGTAAATTGATAATAACCATGTGGAGCTTCAGACCGCTTCCTTCATTTTTGGTATTTGGACTTTTTACAAATTGTGATGATTTAAGAGTAGGTAAAGGAAAATGACTTTTTCTTGGTTGAATATAATCGCTGGTTTTGAACTTCAACTTAGAGATACAAAAGACTAAGGTGCACCCTATAAGGCGTCGGCTTCATGTGAAATGTATGTACATCTCATGTGATATAAACCCAACCGACCAAGCCTTATGTCCCAATTAATTGGGGTCAGCTACATGAATCCTTTATTTTTTTTTCACTGAGCTCTGTCAAGGGCAACTTATTCACTTGGTTTCAGGAGATTAATATCTTTGCGCACTATAGCATCCAATGTCAATTTAGGTCTTCCCCTCCCCGTAGGTTTACTACCCAAAACTATACTATCAACTCTTTTTACTACTGCATCTACAGGTCTACGGTAGATATGTCCAAATCACCTTAATGTATTTTCTCTCTACTTTTCCTCTATAGGTACAACACCGACCATCTCAGGAATCGTTTCATTCCTAATCCTATCCCTTCTAGCCTTACCACTTATCCATCTAGCATTCTCATTTCAGCTACACTCATCTTGCTCACTTGTTTTTGGCTAGGCCAACATTCTGTCCCATAAAGCTTCGCCGGTCTTATGGCAGTTCTATATAATTTTCCTTTCAATTTTGTGGGTATCTTCTTGTCACATAATACACCTGACTAGTAACACTTCTCCACTTGAGCCACCCAACTTGGATCCTATGAGTCACATCATTTGTAATATCTCCATCTTTGCTAATAATAGAACCTGAATACCGAAAATGGTTACTTTTTGGTATCTCCTGATCTTTAAGCCTCATTCCTTCTATAGGAGCACTTCTATTGCCACTAAACTTACACTCCATATACCAGCTTTACTCCTACTTATCCTAAAGTCCTTCGACTCTAATGCTTGTCTGCAAATTTCTAATTTAGTAGTAACACCTCTAGCAATTTCATCTATCAGGACAATATCATTTGCAAACAATATACACCATGGGATATCCTCCTGAATATATCTGATCCATAACTAAGGCAAAGATGTACGGACTCAACGCTGACCCTTGGTGCAAACCTACCGTCATTGAAAATTCACTCGTTTCCCCTGTTGGTGATCTATTGGTAGTGACGTCCCCTTCATACGTCTCTAATCACCTCAATATATCCTTTTGTCACTCACTTTCTCTTCAAAACCAACCGTATAACATCCCTAGACACTTTATCATAAGCCTTTTTTAAGTCTATGAAAACCATATGGATATCCCTCTTCTTTTCCCTATGCTCTTCTACCAGTCTCCTTAGATAGATTGCTTCCATGGTCAATCTCCCAGGCATAAATCCCACCTTAGTCACCACCCTCAAGCAATACTCAATAACTCTTTCTTACAAGCGTTTCGAATGTCAATTTTTTGGGATTTCAACTCGTGTTCTTGATCTTTTAAATGCTACCAAATCGTGTGAAAATCTTCTCACGACAAAAAAATCCTTTTTTACATCGTTGATGTCATGTCTACACGATTCATCAGAGTGGTTATTATCTTTTTTATTGACATGTTGATTCATCGGGTGATTATTTTGCATAATGTTTTGGTCCCTTTTTTTTTTTGACATTACAAATTGTCATTATTTGTGCTCTGATCTTTGGAAATGATGATCCATCATGTTCTTGTTGTTAAATGGTTATCTGGTACCATTTTGTATCCTATCATATTTACTCCTGTAAACCTTTAGGTGTTCATGCCTTTTGGTTATATTTACATGCTCTTCTGCAAAGGAGTTGCAGATTCATTGTGGATTAATACTATTTCCAATTATATTGATTAGTAGTCATTATTCCAGGTTGTTGGGATAGATCTTTTGTCCCAATCTTTATTACCTGCCATTGTTGAGCTTGCCGAGGACAGGCATTGGAGGGTTCGGCTTGCGATAATAGAATATATACCTCTGTTGGCAAGTCAGTTGGGTGTGGGATTTTTTGATGATAAGCTTGGCGCTCTATGCATGCAGTGGTTGCAGGATAAGGTTGGTGCTTATTCTATCCTTTGCAAATGTGGGAATATATGAGAGAAATCTTTTAAGCTATTGGCTAGATATGAATTTGCTTCATTGGGTATTTGAAGTAAGAACATCTCAAGGAAGTCCCTGTATACTTGTCTTTCGTGGGTGATGATCATTGTTTTGTTAGATAGAGATTTCATTCTATCTGTGCTATTAGTTGAGCATAGGACGGTTGTTTTGTTTTCTATACAAAAGCTTATAGGAGTATATGGTGTAAGTTTTATGTCTAAACAATGGTACCTTTTATCCTTCTTACTTGGAGACCGAATGTCATTTCTGGTCGGCAAGTATAAAAAAGGCTTAGCCCAGGTTTCTCGTCGATTTTCCGTCCATCTTATATTTTAGTCAGTGATGCATAATTCATAAGAAACAAGTATATTATGAAACATTTAGATTTTCTTTAATCGCTCAGTGTTTTCTGAATTGGTGCAGGTTTACTCCATCCGTGATGCTGCTGCGAATAATCTGAAGCGCCTTGCAGAAGAATTTGGTCCAGAGTGGGCTATGCAGCACATCATCCCGCAGGTTGCTACCACTTTCTCCATAAGGCATCACATAGGGTGGAAGTTCTATTTTTATCAATTTACTTTCATTTTATCCTAAATATTTTTTTTGGGCAAAGTTTATTGAGTTAGTAGGAATTAGTTGGTATAGATTTGATTGCGTCTTGAGTTTATCTCTATGATATTCATATATTTGAATTGATAGGTCAATATTTTTAAGTGCAGCCTTTTTAATGTGGCTGTGTTACTAAATTGGAGGCTATCAGATTCTGGATGTTGGCTGCTTTTGCATGGGATTAAACTTTTGAGGTTAATGTCAATGTTGTTTATAGCAGTGGTTGGGTGCTGAGACGACCAGTGTCATTATGCCATTTTCAAAAAACTTAATTTGAAATAATAATGGAGGACTCTATTTTGTTTTGCTTCTGTTCTTCTACATGTACATGTAAAGTATTGATGATGCTACTCATTTCTCTAGTTTCGGCCTGTTTGGATTCTATACTATTGGTCACACAACGCGAATTGCTCCTCATTTCTGGCTCACTATGGTTAATTTTCTGTTTCCATGTGGAATAAATGTTGTTTTGTCATCTCAACAGGTTTTGGATATGATTACAAATCCGCATTATTTGTATCGGATGACCACTCTCCGCGCGATCTCTCTACTGGCCCCTGTCATGGGCTCAGAAATCACTTGCTCAAAGCTGCTACCTGTGATCACTTCTGCAGCAAAAGACAGGTAATGAGTTTCCTGGGGACTTAATTACGAGAAAACTGGTGGTATTCTAATTCGGTAGGTTTGAACTGAGCCTAGACTTCATTTTTTGCAGAGTGCCCAACATTAAATTCAATGTGGCAAAAGTGTTACAGTCCCTCATTTCCATTGTTGACCAATCAGTGAGTAGCAATTTCTTCACAATTTGTAGCTTCACACGTGATTTTTGCATTGGTTCTTTGACTTGTCATATTTATTTTCTGTAAAATCACTTTCTTTTGGCGGTTCAGGTGGTGGAAAAGACAATCCGTCCAAGTCTAGTTGAGCTTGCTGAGGATCCAGATGTTGATGTTCGTTTCTTTGCCAATCAAGCACTTCAGTCAATTGATCAGGTCATGATGTCAAGCTAAGCAGGTTGAACTTCAGTTGTGATTCATCCGGTGTTCTACTTTTCGATTATAGATCTTACGCCAGAGTTGCTAGTATCCTTTCATTTGTTTCACCCTATGTTCTTTCTTTGATGCTTGAGCATCTCCAACCCACACTCTATTCCTTCAATTTTTTACTCCATTTTGGAGGATCAAGTTCGGTACTCCAAATCTGGAGTATTAGAACAAAAATAGAGGATCCTGTAAATCCAGTTTTGAAATATAAAAAGAAAGTATTAAATTTGAAAGAAAACTAGATAACGATTGGAGAAAAAGTGAAAGACTATATTTGAAATGGAGATGTACGATAGAGATATAGAGATTTGTGGTTGGAGTTTGTATGAATAGTAAATGCTCTAAATCTACTTCTTGATTATAGAATAGTGTTCTGATCCTCGAAAATGGAGTTTTAGATGGCATTGGGTTGGAAATGCTGTGGTTGTATCAGTGGCTAACATAAAAGACCTTTTGTTACTCTTGATGTGCTTTATTTATTGTTTGTAGTTATTATTTGTAGAAGATTGTCATATTTTTCTATGGCTTACATAAGACCTTTTTTTTGGCTACTTAATACTAGAAGAGTCTCTCTCTCTCGTTATTATTTTTAGAAGATTGTCATATTTTTCTATGGTTTACATATGACCTTTTTTTTGGCTACTTAATACTAGAAGATTCTCTCTCTCTCTCTCTCTCTCTCTCGTTATTATTTTTAGAAGATTGTCAGTATTTTTTCTGTGGCTTACATAAGACCTTTTTTTTGGCTACTTAATACTAGAAGATTTTCTCTCTCTCTCTCTCTCTCTCTCTCTCTCTCTCTCTCTCTCTCTCTCTCTCTCATTATTTTAGAAGATTGTCGTATTTTTTCTGTGGCTTACATAGGACCTTTTTTATTGGCTACTTAGTAGAAGATTCTCTCTCTCTCTCTTACACATACTTTTTTTTGTCTTTTGAAAACACAATTTTGGTATTTGAGAAGTTAGCAGAGGTAACAGCCCTCCTGCATGGTCCAAGTTTGCTAGATATTTGATGATTATGTCAAACCAATTGAGAGATGCAGGAGCAATGGACCAACACTCATGGGTGTGTTAATTTACATCATTTTATTTGCGCACGCATTGTATGCGAGAGAACTGTACACTGTATGCTCGGTAACAATTGAAAAAAAAAAAATAATAAAATACTCACTTATCCACATTTTTTTGTTATTGGTTGTGTATGTGTTTGCTTTTTTAGTATGCGCGCGCATGCATGCATGCATACTGTGGATATGAAAACCTTCCGGATATAAAAATCCGGCTCTACCCATATGCAGGCTTGCCTCTATTTTCACACCATCTAACTAATCGTCTCTTATTAATAATCAGCCATTTTATTGTATCTCCCCTCGTACTCTATCCTTTTATCTCCTTTAAAATTTTGACCGCTAACAAACGAGCCGTAAATTTAATGTCTATTTAAGGTTTTTTTTTTTCACCGGCAAAGTAACAGCCATAGTTCATGCTTTCAATGTCTGATTCAGATCATTCAAGACTTTCTGGTTTTGACCGAATTCGGTGAAGAGAAATTTGTGAATTTGGTATTTATTGGTAATTGATTGTGTTTTTTAGTGCTCGAGTTCAACTTGAAAGGTTTTTTTTGGATGAGCTGAGCTTTAGTGTGTTGAACTTGTTTGCAACACAAGCCTGAATCTCGAGCTCGGCTTGTTTACTAAACCTACCTTAGCGAGCAAAGTCTCTAGTTGCTCACGAGAAACTTGGTTCGTTTGCAGTCCTAGATTCAACTCTTACTCTTGTGGGCCAAGCTATTATATCTTATTGCCACCTGGACATCTTGCTTGCATAAAGACCGAACGATCTTTACACAGTCAAAGTTAGATTTATCAAAAACATTTATGGGGTCGGTCCATATGAAATTCCGCCGAGGATTTAATTTGGCCTTCGCTAGTGAACGCGGAATGGTGAGATTGGCGACTTACTTGGGGGTGTTCCACTAACTAAGTTATTTGGTTTATTGGCTTTTCACGGTTTTTTATGCGATGTACCTCGATTTTCGTAATAAGCTGACTTTTTGATTTTTTTTTTTTTGTTAGTGGAATGGGGCCTCAAAGTTATTTAAAAAAAATTATTTCAAATGTATATAATATTGACTGTGTTTGGATCATGGTATACTATGGATCATTTCTGATGGTAGCTGTGGTTTATATAATTAAGTTTTGAGGCACTTGTTTATGAGTCAATTTGGAAGAAAAAAATTTAAAAATTGTTTGTGAGTGGAATTCATAGTATGTGGAAAAACTTAAAGGAGCTTTTTGTTTTTTTTATGGAGACATCATAGGCTTATACTAAATATTAAAAATGGAAAAATTCAAGGAGCTTTTTGTTTTGTTTTTAAGGAAACATCACGGGCTTATACAATTATTAAAAAAACAAACATAATTAACCAATATATAAACCAACGGTCTCAAAGGCTGCAGTGGCCAAAGCCAAGTCGATCAACAGCAAGTGATGTCTTTCTGCTGCCGTGCGTGCACCATCCACCACCACTTCCAGTTGCCGTAGCGTTCAAGTCGATCCGTTACGGCTGTAAAGAAACCACCCACAAGCCATACGCCGTAATAGATTTCCGTCGTCATAAATTTCAGTTAATGCACCAGATTGATTACCCCTAATTTAGCAATAATCTGAATCGTGCATGATTTCTTTCATTTCTATTTGTTAAGGAAGTGAGTGCTGTGTTTTTTGGTTACAAAGGACTGAGGAGTTGTTGATATCAAGGAATATTGCCCAAATGTGGTTGAGACCATTCATTCAGCAGTTTATGGGGAGAGGGCATCCCGTAGTGCGGTATCCGAGCCGTTCAGATTTCATCTTGGCACTTGCATGATCGGAGTCGTTCATTGCTGAGATGAAGTCCGAGCTATTCATTGCTGATATCAACGGCTCGTGTGCCGCACTACAGGATCCCAGGATCCCACTTTACGAGGGAGGAGTGGTCTTTTTCTTGCAGCTAGCCACAATTTTGACGTACGACTTTATGGAGTTCTATTAATTTACTCCAAAAGGTGAGGGAGCTGCCACGACTATCACGTGACACATACCTATTGTTATGTGATGATCACATGCATGCTTTTGAATGGGGGTTGCCAAATGTCGATGGCTACTCGGAGTTGGAACCTTCTGGGGTGTACTACAGGGGTGTACTACAGGGTTGTATTACTCAGGCGTAACCTTTCAAAATTGCTTTTATTCGTCCAAATTTGCTAAAACTATCATACGTGTAAGATAATCATATTACATTGCCACTCGACAAGGGTGAGCTAGCCTTCTATTTATATATGATTTGGTATTCTCTTGTATATTTAGTTGAGAATAAGTTATTTCCGCTGGCGGCGGAAATAAATGTTTCCTCCAAATCAATCACAGCAGTCCACGTGATTATGTACTATTACATTGAGCCGTTGTGATTGATTTGGAGGAAACATTTATTTTCGCCGATGGTGGAAAGAATGTTTTCTCTATTCAGTTTCTTTAAAGGTTACACTTCATGGATGACTAACTTTTAATCAATATGGTTTGATTTGATATTCTTGATTTGTGTCATACCAAAAAAAACAAAATCATATTACTACCTCTGTCCGTATTTGTTTGTCTACTTTCACTATTTCACACACGTTGAAAAATTGTTCATTTCTTTCAATACAAATCTCTACAAATATGTAATATGAATTTTATTTGATAGATTTCAATTAGTTCCATTATACGAAATTTTCAAAATCATGAAACCCATTATATATTGAAATATATAGACAATTTAAAACATCACACGAAAGCTGAAAATAGACTAACAAACACAGACAAAGGGAGTACATTTAAGATGTTTGAAATCTGAACAATTAATTATAGAGACGAACAACTCAAATGCACTACAGAATTTCCAGGTCCAGCCACCTCTATTTATTGTTTTATTGTATGGAGTAGTACTTGGTTTGGCAACTGATGTTATTAATATCCCTCTAATTTTCAAGCCTTTGATTTAGAATAAAAGCGCTTATCGAGAAGTATTGAATTTTTACATTGAAATTTGTAGATTAAAGGTCCAAAAATTCTTAAAAGGAGACAAGCTGTAGTCCCCTGAAGCGATAGAGATGATCATTTCCTTTTTATTTTCCTTAAATTTAGGTTAGAGCAGGAGCCTCTAGTTGGCAAGTGAAATCTAGTCGTGGATTTTTTTTTTTTTTTTGACATGGTAGGAAGCTTCCACTTATAAAAAAAAAATACTATAGCATACATCAATGAAGGTGATTATCATTACTCAGAGGATTCAATAACCAATCAAGAGGTCTAGCTTCCGAATTACGAATACAAAAACCTCGCAAACCCGAAATTGTCAAAGTGTGTGCAACAGTCACTACAACTACATCTTCATCGAATTTATGCATGTGAACAAGGGCGGAGCCAGAACTAAATGGCAGTGGGGTCAAATTCTTAAAGCAGAATAATAGAACAAAAAAAAAAAAACACCATAATGCGAAATAGAAAGGAGTTAAAATAGATATCTATTAATAACATATAATTTCATTTACAATTGATCTCCCAAAAGAGACACTAAAATGCATGCCAAACAAAAATTAGCTTAGATATACAACCTATAACCGCGTCTACAACCGACCACAAAAAAGCTACACTTGAATGCCAACAAAAAGTAGCTAAACAGGTATTGATTTAAAACATATAACAGCATTTATAAGTGACCTCAGCGATTTTTCATATTTTGAAATCGTAGCATAATAGCCTCATTTGTGATACTATTAAAAATCTCTCTCTCAATATACACAATCAAGCTATCATGCAACCATTGATCATCCATTCGGTTACGAAGTCGATTCTTCACAATCTTCATGGCAGAAAATGCTCTTTCTACTGTAATTGTCGCAACAGGTAAAACTAGAGCCAAAGTTAAAAGCCTGAAAACCAATGGATACCCTATATCTTTTCGGATCTCAACCATCTTTTGAGAAACATCACCAATTCCTTTCAAGTTTAAAAACTCGACACTAGACCGCACATCAATGATGAAATTCTCAAGTTGATCCGAAAATGCCAAAAGCTCAGTACCGGAGAAGTCTTTAGGATAAAGTTTGGCCAAGCGATTCAACTTTTGGTTGTCAAAACTTGCAAATGAGTTGGATGGAATTAGACATGCAACACAAAGAAGCAACTCGGTGTTTACCACAATTAAAGTGATTATTTAGCTCTTAGAGTTCCATATCTATGACAGTATACAACAACTCGACGCAATTGAGTGTGGTAAAAAGGGCAAGTAGTGGTGAAGAGAATTAGAGAGTTACAAGGAAAATTATTTGGTGTTGTTGGTCAGTGGTAAGGAGGAGGGTAAGTAGTTTTTTTTTTTGAACTGAGAAGGGCATGTAGTTGGGCAAAAATATACAAGGGGCAAAAATATAAAATTCTACAAAATATTATACCAATTCTATTAAAATTTGACACCTCAGTGGGGTCAAGTGACCCCCCTTGGCTCCCCCCCTGCATGTGAAATCGCGTCGCTGGCCTGCCCAAAATTAATAAAATGGAAACAAAGAAGGACGAGCCCCATGTTTCTATATACAAGACAGAGATAGAGCAGTAACCACTAACCACTGTGAGGATGTTTGCAGCGGTTGAAGAAAGTTTACAGAGTAATAAACATGGAGTGGATTGTGGGGTGTGCGTGGAGAACTATTCCAAAGGGATGGCAGTTACAAAGCATGGGCTTTTTGGGAAAACAAAAATGTAGCATGGGTTTTTTTGGAAAGCAAAAATGTGGGCCAACCTCAAAAAAAGTCCGCACCAAACTTGTGCTCCCCTTTTATATATCAGAATAGATGATTATGGGCAAGCCATGCGGCGTGACTTGGGAAAGTTCATTCAAATATCCAATCAAATTAAGTTGCAACTCCAACAGACGTCGTCTTCCTACATTTTTCTTTGTATGTTAAGAAATTGTAAAAATGTGTACCATAATAATACTATAATTTCTTGTCCACTTTTGTTATTCACGACACCTCAAAAATTATTTATATTTTCAAATCTATAATGTTATATTTATGCAATAAGGATCTCGTTTGATAGTTTTCGATAAGTTGTATAAGCATAGTTTTCAAAATTGTAAAAAACATTATAGATTGAAATATATATGCAATTAAAAAATGACACGCATGCACGTAAATAAATAAGAAATTTGAAACACGGAGAGTAGTTTCTTTTTCCTTGGAGGGCTTCCCGAGAAAAATAGCAAAGTGGCTTGAAATTGTGCAAGAAGTAAACATACAGTATCGTGGAATCCAATGGCCATTTTTTCAATGACTCCATTCGGGTTGTTTCAGAAATTGACTTAAAAATTGATTTATTACGTTTTATAAGACAGATCATTATCTCACAATACATCAACTAAAAAAGCCAACTTACACCATTTCTGAAGTAATACTAATTTCAGTATCGTGAATTCTATTCACCTGTTTAATTAGTTTGCTTCCATTACACAAAAGTGGTGTATAAGTTCCAAAATAATTAATACCAATTTGAAGATCTCAATAAATTCCCTAATTTGTTGCGAAATTTTTTAAAAATCATGCACCAAACTATTTTTTCCATTGTTAATCTAATTTTGAAACATTTTGTTTTTTTTATTATAATAGACTAAAATTATGAGACGGATGTGAATAGGAAGGATTTGAGTAATATTGTTGACAAGCCACAGCAGAGAAGTGCAATATTCCTAAAAACTGCCCCATGTGCAAGGGTTGGTGGAGACCTTTTAAAGGCAAGCAAGGCCTAAAGGGTTGGGGGTTGAGGCTTCCCAGCAACCACCACACAATACAAGTTTGGTGTATTGCATCTTTCAAGAACTTCACACTTCCTCAACCACTATAAATAACGAGTTCCGAAAGACATGTTTAGTTACATACCTAAAATGGAAGAAAAAGACGCAAGGAATATTGAAGAGAAACAAGAAACAAATTATATCTCCCATGAAAATTCTGTGAGTTTTTTTTCCCTGCTATATATATTCACTTGCATGCATGTATAGCTCCATGTATTATCTTTATCACTTTTCATTCCATCCTTGTTTTGGATCGTCTCAGTATCCAAGGCTAAAGAACCGTTATGTATCGACCGATACGTTACACTTGAGTTGATATTCAAAATGTTGTCATTGAGCGCGTGTGCTCTTCATTATGTTCATTTTATTTAAGCTAGTTTTAAGTGAAGCCTAATATCTATTAATTCTGTAATAAAAGATCAAATGGTTTGATTAATTATTCCATATCTATAACTTAAGCCAAAGTGTTTTTAGAATATAATTCCTCATTATCATGGCCTACAGAGTTTTCCGTAAGTGCTTCCACATATATAATTAACTGAAATGAATATTTATACATATACTAGATGCATGATTTCTTTTTAAATTTTTTGCAGGGAGGAGATGTTGGTGAATTCATTTGGAATATTCATTTGAGCAAGAAACTTAGAGCCACTAAAGTAATGAGCTTACGAGAAAAATAGCTTGTGATCGAGCCTCGACCTCGAACCTTCATGGAGGTTGGGAGGCCAACAGTGGCATTATAATCTAGTACTGGGTTTTATTCGCCTCTCTCGCGGCATCACACAATTTTTAACATAAACCAAAAAAATAATACCTTTAGCCCCACTTTCATTCATGGATGAGGAGACCTCAATCTTTTTTCACTATGGAGGAGAGGGAAATACATATATGTGTATGTTGTATGTATGTATGTATAAGCCCTTACATTATGAGAAAAGTTCTCGAGATAATTATTGTACTTGATTACGAGAATATTTCCGACATACATTTTGTACATTATACCAGTTAAGAACAAAAAGGAATATTAGCCCTTTGTTTTACTGTTGCATGTTTTGTTGAAGTCACTCCCAACTTGTGGGTCTCAAGAATGTTATATGTTATCTAAAAAGAATTAAGTGAAATCTTCCTAATATCAATTGGTTCTTGGAGATCCGATAATCAAATTATGGTTAGATTATGTCGTGTTCAAATTATTATTATTTTTGGTTGAGAAACGATTCATTTCATTGCATTGCATTGCAAAGCTGAGATACACCGGAAGCCTGAAAAGAATATAGAGTACAAGGGAAACGCCCTAACTGGAATGGGAAAGGATCACAAAAACACAAAACCATTAAGCCTTAATCCACATCTCCCAGTCCAAAACACAAAAACAAAGAAAGTCAGAAACTAGAAGGAGGTGATTTCCGGATCGAGCACTAGAAAAAAGATATTGTGAAGAAAGATTTTTTTTTTTTTTTGAAAGGCAAAAATTTCATTAATCACTGGAAATGGAAATACAATGATCAATAGGGGCAAGGATATAGCAAAACAACAACGCCAAATCTGAGACCCAAACCCCGATTGGCAAGAAGCCAACTAGAAGCACCCAAATAGCCAAAACCCACACCTAATGGGCCGAAGCCCAGATCCAAAGGGCCACAATGCCCAGAAATGGAAGAATTAAAACCCTACGGCAAAGAGAATCGCCGCTGCGCTGCCACTGCCGCAACCCAACCAATACGGCCACCAGCAACCAAGTAAGTGCACCAACAGCAAACGGTCACCACCACCCTCAACGCCAAGAAGCACCTCGATGGCCTAAAAAATGCCCAGATCTTCAATAAGCCCAAAACACGTCCCAACCCAAGCACCACGCAGGATCAACCACCCACCGAAACACCGCCAGACTCACTTCACGGACGACTCAGCCGGGACCCACACGAACCACTCCACCCCCAAACACACAAAACTACCTCGCCGTTAAGCCGAACCGGTTCCACCAAGAGAGAGAACGGCGGTAGGTGCGACCAGAGAGAAGGCGAGATGGAGAGAGACGGTAGAGGGTAAGGGAAGATCAGGGTGAAGAAAGGATTGTAAGTGTGCAAATTACCCTGTATGTGCACGCTCTAAGAATAGACTCCGGGTCTAGGGTCGAATACCATAAGACTTAATCTATTTACATAGCTACGAAAATCAGATGAATCTTTAGTCCAAATTTGCCGTTTTTGGGTTGAGACCTATGCTAGCGATTAGTATCTATTGCAACAGTCAATCAGCTATTGGTAGAGCATAGAGTAATACGTATAATCGTAAGTCTAGACATATATGTGGTAGACATAATACTATTAGGCAACTGCTCTCTAGTGGGATTGTTGTTGTTGACTATATAAAGTCAAAGGACAATATCGCTGATCCTCTAACCAAATGGTTAATCCGAACAAGCATCGAGGGGAATGGGGCTAAAGCCACTACGCTCATAATTACTGTGAGGGTGGCTAACTAGAAATCCCAAGATCTAGGTTCAATGAGACTATTTTTTATGAGTAATGAAGAACGATTACTGAGGAGACTTGATCTCTTGCCCATTTCTTTGGTGTAGAACAGTGATGCAGGTATAGTGGAAGAGGTTAAGCATCGCTTTTAATGACGAGTGGGATGCCGAGCAGGGTATAGCAGGATACCCTTTATAAGAAGGTCACCTATGTGAGTATGAAGTGGGGCCGCTTCTTTGACAATCCTAGTGAAATTCTTGAGAAAATACTTGCAGAACCAAGAAGCTGGTGTCATGGCCAAAATGAACCCAACAATGAGAACTGAATTACGTCAAGAGAAGTCCTATGGGACGTCTGTTGTCTCAGTTTACACCAGTGGCAAAACAGTTCAAGCGGGATCGCACACTAGTCTGCCAGTAAAGCCGATAGACTATCACGAGGGAAGGTTCAAGGCCTACCTATCCCATGCAAGGATTATCCATTCCCTCTCTCGGGTCAGCTTTGTTTAGTTGGAGAATTGTGAATGATGTCGGGGAACACAGAGGGACTTCTAGGGCAATCGAAGAGTCTTGACCGGTTTGTGGTTAATGGTGTGCGGCTATTGTCGGTTTGTGGCTATTGAAGACCCCTTTTATGTGTGTTAATGGCAGATTAACTCTTGATATTTATTACGTCGGTTCTGAGTTTATTTATGCATGGCAACCCAAAGGTCTTCCTTTGGCTTTATATTGATGAATCTCGTATTGGTCTTGGTACTTTGGAAATTTCGAGTCCTGCATTGCTTCCTAAAACTCGTTCTTTGTGTGTGTGAGAGGCAAATGCTAGTTAGCTTGCGAAGGAAGTCGACGGTGGTGTTCTGTCGGCTTATGGTTTTAGCCGTTTTATCCTTGGAGATGGACGTCAGTTAGATCCTACAACACCCACCAATAGGCAGTAATCCGTTTTAAGGAAACTGTGGTATCACACAAGACTCGACTCTTTCAATTTTCTATAATACTGTTTGTATTTTGTTTCTTGTAATTTCAATCCAGTTCATGGAATCTGTATTTTTTGTTTCATATCTATGAGAATTGTTCTTTGGAATTTTGTTATTGCCATAATATTTTCCAACTGTTTTAGGTGGCGTGACGTGGTCTGTATCCACTGAAGACTTGGTCTTTTGTGTTTTGATCTATATTTTGAAATGACTTGGTTCGTACACCTATTGTAATTGCTTTGAACTCACAAATGATTGGATCCACATGTTGTATATGTCCATGGAAATATATGATTATATAGTAGCGGCCACACGTGCGCCTAAAATTAGGCATAACTACCTGTTTTGATTTTTGAGTTTGGTAACTGAAGGAGTTCATACATGGGTGGTTTTGTTTTTTTTTTAGTTTTACTCCATTTTTTTTCTTTTTTCCGATAGCAAAAAAGATTTTATTACTCTTTAAAAAAGATAACAAAGATTAAACGGATCACAGGCACACCAACAAAATGTCGCTCGAGCCTCACACCTGCGCTAACACACCTAACAACAGCCTACTAAAAACATCTTACCGACCTATTTGTTAGCTGGATATATTTTGGATATGAGAAGGGGGATGTAATAAGAGGGGAATAAAGAGGTGGATATGGATGGAAGGGGATATTATTTTAGTATGGAAGATTAAAGGTTACTTGATTGTTGTGTTATTGTACAATGGAGATATGAGTAGAATAATGTACAATTGTGTAAAATGTCTTTTTTGTTCCAAATAAAAAATTCATGGCGGGACCATCTCTCTCTCATCATTGCAGAATGGCAGGGGTGGGGCCAAGGATTAATGGGTAAAAGAGGGCCAATTTGTACAAATTTATCTTCCCAAAGGAATATATATATCCAAGGATATCAAATCCAGGTAGCAAAAAATGAAACAAACGCCGGATATGCGACACGGATTTTAATATCCGACCTCCCCCTATATCCCCCTGCAATTTACTCTTCAAACAGGGCGTACAGTTTTTAGTGTGGAGGTCAATTTAACATGTAAAAATAAAATTTTATGGATGACATTTTGGAAAAGGTAAATATGAGCCAATTTCAAATTTTGGATTCACACCATATAGGGGTGTTCCACACACACACTGTGTGTGTGTGAAGCCAATTTACGATCCAAATTATTTTGTGGTTGTCCAATAAACTTTTCTTGTGGAACAACTATCAACCAAACACCGAAAAAATATAAACGAAAAAGTTTATTTTTTTTTTGCAAAATCATTTCACATGAAAAACATTTTACATCACAAAATATTTACATTCAAACAAACGGAGCCTGAGTTTCTGTCTTCCTAAGAAAGTACTAACTAAAAGTCAAATAGAGATCCTTCTCATTCACTTTATTCTCAGCCCACGCTTCCCCTTCCAGTTGGGGACTCCGATCGTCTTTGTTGTCATCTCGTTGTATCCAATTTCTAGGAGGTGTCAACCACAAAATAGAACTTTTTTCTTGTTTTCTTTTCTTTTCCTTCTTCTTTACTTTTAATTTTGTTTTACTTAAAGAAATCAAAAGAAAAAGTAAGAGAGAACCCAAAGATAAACCTTATCTTTTGGGTGTAGCTTGTTTTGTGTAGATGACGTAGTTTTTAGGTTTTAGTTTGACTTTTCCCTCATGCTGGGATAATTCCACTCCAAGCTTCGTTTGTGGGATGGGTAGTTCTTTTTATTAATCTCTGAAAAATAACAAAGATTAAGAGAATAAGGCAAACAAATCTACCCTAAGCCTAAGGAAGATGTTGGCCAGAAACCAACAAAATAAACAAACACAACACACAAAACACCACCATCGGATAGGACCCAAACAAAACCAACACCTAAAACAACTGCAACCCCTACACAGAAACACCCCCAATCTTGGCCTACCAATAGATCCGCTTCCTTCACTTGGCGTAGCATTATACATATCCGTGATACTCTCGCCAAAGGAACTAAGTGGACTATTGGAGATGGCAGATTGGTTGATGTTTGGAAGGATTGGTGGTGTGGTACTATGCCCTTGGCTGAGAAGTACCCAGGAACTCACACCCTTGGGAACTTCAAAGTGGCTGAACTTATTGAGGATGGGCACTGGAATTTGTCCCCCATTGAGCACATTGTGGATAGTGACACTCGAAGTGATATCTTGAATATCACTCTTCCTGCCTTCACCCAGGCAG
This sequence comes from Vaccinium vitis-idaea, assembly GCA_963854785.1. NCBI lineage: Eukaryota > Viridiplantae > Streptophyta > Magnoliopsida > Ericales > Ericaceae > Vaccinium > Vaccinium vitis-idaea. Next base: position 27,844,964 of record OY978224.1, read on the forward strand.
TGGACCACTCTTCTTGGGTGGAGTCTCCCAACGGGAATTGCTCGGCCTCTACAGCTTATGAATTCATTAACAAGGATAGCAATGACATGGAGGGGTGGAATTGGTTTTGGAAACTCCAGTTACCGCAAAAGTTTAAAACCTTTATTTGACTCATATTTCAAAATAAACTTCCTACCAACCACCTCCGTGCGAGAAGGGGAATGAACACTTTGGACTCTTGCCCTAGGTGTAATAATTCCCCTGAAATTTTGCAACACCTGTTTAGAGATTGCCCCAAAGCAATTGTTACTTGGGATAAACTCCCATCGGGCCATATCATGAGAAGGAATTTTGGAAGAAACACTATTGATTGGGTTTCGCACAATCTAAAAAAGAAAAGACTTTTATACATAGGAACTAATATCCCTTGGTGCACTCTCTTCTGTACAGTTCTGTACAGTTCTATGGCAGATTTGGAAAGACAGAAATCGTAAAAGTTTTGATAACATAGAGCCGAACCCAGAAGTGAGCACCAATTTGATATGTTCTTATGCTAAAGATATAGTGTTTGCTTTCAAAAATCCCCTCATTCCTGGCCCCAATTCCATTAGACTAACACTGTGGTGTCCTTCCACTACAGGAAACCTCAAGCTCAACACGGATGGATGCTGGTATGATAGGAACCGCAATGCTGGATTTGGAGGACTAGTTCGCAATGACCAAGGAGAATGGCAGATAGGTTACTATGGGAAGATGCTAGCTTCATCAAGTCTTGAAACGGAAATATGGAGCATATATCGAGGTCTCACTATTATCCTTGAGAAGGGCTGGACCAATGTGCAAATTGAATCGGATTCCCAAACTGCGGTAACTTTGTTTACTGAGGGAGCAAATGCTAATCACCCCCAAAGTAACATTTTGAATGATGGAAAATTCTTGCTTAACCGCACCAGAAGCAATATTGTGCACATTTACCGTGGAGCTAATGAATGTGCTGACTGCCTTGCCCACTTGGGAGCTAGCCAAAATGAGGGTCTTGTGGTGGCACCAACTCCGCCTCTTGCTGTTAGAGAAGCTATGATAAGGGACAGCCTCAACCTCCATCATGTCCTTGACTAGAGTTTTCTTTGCTTGCTGTTCTAGTTATGAATTTTATGGTTATTTGGCTGACTATTGTAATGCTGGCACACCTGATGCGGCTAACCTTTGATCTTTAGTTTCTAATATATTTCCGATGCACCAAAAAAAAAAAGAAACACCCCCAAAACTCAAAAACTCCTCAAACAGGGCGGCATATAAATCAAAACTCCTCAAACAAGGAGGCACCTACATCCAAACTATCAAGAGCTGTAATCTCCTTTTCCGAACCTTCTTTCAATTCAAAAGAGCTTCAATCTCCTTTTCAGACATTTCAACTTCCTCCAATTCCAAATGTTTTTTTTATGTTAAAGCTCTTCCTTCCATGGTATTTTACCCCAACACAGTATTCAATTCCATTTTCTTGCGAGCTTTCTTGATTAACATCATATTCCTATTACGAATGTCACATGATGAAAGAGAAGATAAAGAAACCTCCATCACATTCTTACCTGAATTGGAAATGGAATGGGGAGTTCTTACGCACAACCGTTGACCTTTCCTGCCTGCACACATTCAAGCAGCCAAATCCATTAAAGGCGTTCCAGTTAGGAAAAAAAGGAGTTTTGACTGGATAGTACCCTCCGACGGTTTAGTTAGAACTCCAATAAGGAGAAATTAGCATATAGGATAGGATTTTTTTATGTTTTGAATGGCTTACCCTTAATTTTTCATGTTTTGAAAGGCTTACCTTAGTTTCGAGCTTTTGACTCTTATTTATAGCTGCTCGTGTTACTTTTTAGACAAGTTAGTACCATGTCGTCCACCTCTCCCTTTCCCGCTTCTATCCGAGGCGGTCGATATGCCCGCGTCTGAGGACCTGCTGCGCATGTCGGCTTAAATGGCACATTTTCTCTCCTCCGCTGGATTCTCCCCTACCTGTGTCAGACTACTTCTTTACACTATACTGTACTGTCTAGTTCGTCACTTCGACCAAATTTCGATCGTATCCTTGACCACTACTTCTCTCGTTATTCGTGAAGCTCCTCTTCAATACCAACCATGTTTTCCTATATATCCCCCCTCGGAATTCCCTTTAGATTTCATCTTTTTTTTTTTGTACGGCAAAAAAGATTTCATTAATCATCAAAAGATACAATGACAATAGGAACAAGGAGAAAGCAATAAAGCCTAGTCCGAGACCCAATCCTCAATTGGCAAGGAGCCAATCGAGGCCCACATCTAACGGGCCAAAGCCCAAACCCAAAAGGCCACAATGCCCAGATAGAGAAATACAAAACAGAAAACCCTAAGGCGCTCCCAAAGACTAGCCGCCAATGTTGACATACCCAGCCACCGCCGTCACTGCACCGAGGCTGCAAATAGCGAGACGAACCACCGACACCGAAATCCCGGGGAACAGGCCCCTATTGTTGACCCAGAGAACGGCACGACCACCTCACCAAAACAAGCCGCACAGCAACACCCAAACCGCCACCCCTCTATACCGCCAAATGCCATCAAAATCCTCAGGCTCCAAACCCAGAAAAACTCATCCACACGAGCACTTGCCGTTAGGCATAAAACTAGAGCAGCCCAACAACCAACAACTAGTGGCCACGTGAAGATGACCCACCAAAGACGCCCTCATCCGACCACCAGCTAAACCTCCCAAAGCTCGTTATCCAACACGCTGGACACCAACCAAAAACAACCATCCAGCTTGTGGCAGCCGGACCGACGGGCCGTTAGGCAGAGGAGAGGGTGCAATCAACATTGCAACCCACGTTGATCCGAAACCAAGGAGGGAGAAGAAGAGTACTAGGAGAGAGGGGAAAGAAGGAGAGAGGAAAGGCTTGGATCACCACCAAAGCCACACCAGATCTTCAAAACCTGCAAACAAAGAAAGAAAAAAAGAAAGAGAGGAGGAAGAATGAAGCGGGAAGAGAGAGAGAGAGAGAGAAGGGGGGGGGGGGGAGAAGAAAACTGTCTGGGGGGAGGAGAAGAAAACTAGAGCCGCTTGTTTGTTTTCTAGAGAGAAGGTGGAGAGATAATTTGAGAGAGAGAGCAAAACCTTTAGCTTTCATCTTCTTTCACTGCGTTTGTATCCGGGCTCCTCTCATCTATCCTCAACTGTGCTCAGGCGATATCACCGCCTGAGCTCTTTTTCCCTTATTGTCAAGGGTTTCACGTAGCGAAACATTACTTGGGTTGGTCGTTTTCCAGATTGCTTCTTTCCCTTCAAACGCATTGAGTCTGGTCATGAAGTGAATCAAACGCATCAAGTTTGGTCATGGGTTGGCTATTCCTCCTTCCCCTGACCAGACTGGGAAAGGTGGCGACTCTGCTAGGGATGACTGAGTTCCAAATTCGATTTTCTTCCTCAAGTTGAGACGACGGGCTTATCCCGTTGAAGCTCGACACTGCTCCCGCCGCCGCCACCCTCCATCAACTCCAATGCATTCCCTCACTGCCCTCTTATTTAGACACTTGGGCAGGTTGAGAAAATTCATTCCTCTCCAAAGTCAGCTGGACGTACAAAGCTCGCTCACCACGCATGGACCAACTTCTCCTTCCCGCCGGGGGGGGGGGGGGGGGGTGGGTGCTTAGTGTTTGAGATGTAGAAATATTTTTCTTTTCTTTCTTTGCAATTGTAATATTTAGTTGATTAATGAAGAAATATTTTATCTACATCTCCTGATTATCGGCTCAATGACCCTGTTTTTGTTGTTGCTTTAACGTTCCAGTGTTTCTCCTTTTTATACGTACCTTACACGGGAATCTCATTGCCGAGCAACCTTAGCTCACCATTCCCGCGTCCTTGGGCTCCTTTAAATGCATGGAGCCCAGCGCCTGGTCCCTCCTTTTCTTTAAGTCAATTGGACTTTCGTTTGGGGTACCACTCAGAGCTATTATTTCTATTTTTCCCTGACATATTTTGTTTATTTGGTTGTCTACATGTTGGTCTTTCAATCCTTTGGGTCTCAAGAGGCATATGATTGTCGTCGAATGGGGTGCCAACCTCGTCGGGTGCCGCTCCTCGTTTTGATGTTTTTCCTCTTGTCCCGTTTAATCTTTTATCTTCGATATTTGATTAATAAAAAAATTTTGTCGTCCAAAATAAGATAATCCTTATCTGTGTCTCTCCACCTAGGGGTGAAAAAAAACCCGACGGGACCTGAACCGACCGAAAAACCGAAAATTTGGTTCAATGTTCGGTCGGTCCAGCCTGGAAAAAAACCGAAAAAACTGAAATACATCTCGGTTCAGTTTCGGTTTCCCAGAATTTTTGTCGAACCGAACCGAACCAAACCGAAATACCCTAAGATCATCCGGATTTGGACCGAATTACCCCGAAACCACCCCTATCTCGGTTTCCTGAAATTGACCCCGCAAAAAATAACAAATCACAGCCGTCCATCTCAATTTTAACGCTGGACCGAAAAACCGAAAAAAACCCGAAAAAACCGAACCACCCCGAACCAATCGGTCCATTGTTTTTTTCGGTCGGGATCGGTTTCCAGCAAAATCACCCCGAACCGATCGGTACACCCCGAAAACTGAACCGAACAGATCGATTTTCACCCCTATCTCCACCATGAAAAACAATTGGATTAAAAGAAACCAATGACAAATCACGCGGTAACTTCTCACCATCACATATTCATATTTCGATATTTTTTCCTCTTTTACATGATTTGCCATCACTCCACAGAAAAATAATGAAGTTCGAGTAGGAAAAAATAGGCTCCTTGCCACCCACCAAAAAAACCCCAAAAAAATACGAGTGCCAACAAATGTAAATAGGACCCATGACAACAACCAATATATATGCTGGGCTCTTTATGTCACACCAAGGGCACCAATTATTTTGGACATGTCAATCAGGAAAAAGCAACTAATGCGGTCGTTTTAGGTCAAATTTGACCCAAAAATAAGACTCTCATTTAGATATATTCGTTGTATCTATGCAAAAGAATTAGGTTCTTCTATTGGCCCACCGTAGCTTATTTTAGCCTAAAAAATTAAACATGTTTTTTATCTTTTAACTTATTAAGGGAAAAAACAAAAAGCTTTTTTGACTTAATTATTTTGGCCTGAAATGCTGTAAGAGTTACTTATTAGCTCAAAACAAATGGCTTTTTGAAACTCAAAAAAACAAAAAGCATGGTTAAATTTTTAGGTCAAAATAAGCCTATGTTGTCAATAAGTTGAGAAAAAAACTTTAAAAAAAAAAATCCTGATCAATGCACTTTTTACCCTTTTAAGTATGCATTCACGCACTTTTATACGCTCATCACATATTTCAATAGTATTTTTTTAAATCTTAAAAAAGGTCTTGTGTTTGTTTTTAGCATTTTAGTTGACAGTAGAACCAAAACTAATTGGTACTTTTAGTCAAATCACAACTTATCACTTGGGATCACGCATGGGGGGAATCGAGTTTGATGCAACTCCAATTTGGCATCATATTTCACTTTATGTTTCCAAATAGTGACGCGCATGAGCAGATGTGCTCTCATTTTTCGTACGGATTCGTTACAGGAGTTAAATCACACTGACTATATCATGGTTAAGATTAAATCCGATTTAAACCGACCCCACAAGAGGAAATTGTGTACAATAGCACCTAACGTTTTTTAGCACGAATTCTAAAAATGTACTAAAATATATCATTGTTTGGATTAAGCCCGGTTTAAACCGACCCCACAAGAGGTAACAGTACAGTGGTACCTAACGTTTTCGAGCATGAGTTCTAGAAATATACTAATAAATATCATTGTTTAGATTAAGTTCGGTTTAGACCGACCCCACAAGAGGTAATAATACAGTAGCACCTAACGTTTTCGAGCATGAGATCTAGAAATTTACCAATTATTCATAAGCTCGATTTGTTTTACCATGCACCAAGCCAATTTCTTTGGGTTAAACTTCTTTCATGGTTGTTTCGCTTCTTACATATGTTTGCAAAAATGGATCCCCAAATAGGAGTTGTGTATACAATTATTTTGGTAATAGACAGCAGGCCCCTAAACGTATGTGTGGTCAGTAATCTCAACATAGTAACATACTAACATAGACATGGAATGAAATGATACTATTGAATTTTTTTTAATAATCGGATGTCCAAGTTAGCTTCCGCACACCTCGACTAATTTCGGGGCCCATGCAAGACCATTTTGCCAACCCAATGGGTTGATAATATTGAATATTGACCTATGCATGTATCATTAGCATGGCTGTCCATTAACTTTCAGGTATTGGGATTAGTCTAAGTGCGCTTAATTTTGTTTGATTTCTTGAAGGGTTCTAATCTAAAATTAATTGGGAATAGGTGAGTTACCTTTAAATTACATTAATCAATCTTGGGTGGCTTAGATGAGAATGTGGGATTAAGTCTACCACTCCCCCTTACGTGCAATCTGGATGCACGTCGAGGTAGGAATTGAGGAGGCGAGACGATTTGACTAGACGTTGGAGACTCGACCACGTGAGGTGAGGTCACCCCAAACCTAGCTCTCAATACCATGTTAGATTTCCTAGAGAGTTTCAACCTAAAACTAACTGACAATAGGTGGGGTAACATCTAGATTATGTTAACCAAGCTTAAGTAGCTTAGACGAGCAATGTGGGAAAAAGACTAACACTCTCCCTTACATGCAACCCGGATGCACGTGGAGGTGCGAATGGAGGAGGCGAGGCGATTTAACTTGGACGTCAAAGACTGGACCACGTGAGGTGAGGCCGCCCAAGACCTAGCTCTGACACTCTGTTAGATTTCTTGGAGGGTTCCAATTAACATATAACTAAACGGTAATAGGTGTACCATGTTAGATTTCCTAGAGAGTTTCAACCTAAAACTAATTGACAATAGGTGGGGTAACATCTAGATTATGTTAACCAAGCTTAAGTAGCTTAGACGAGCAATGTGGGAAAAAGACTAACACTCTCCCTTACATGCAACCTGGATGCACGTGGAGGTGCGAATGGAGGAGGCGAGGCGATTTAACTTGGACGTCAGAGACTGGACCACGTGAGGTGAGGCCGCCCAAGACCTAGCTCTGACACTCTGTTAGATTTCTTGGAGGGTTCCAATTAACATATAACTAAACGGTAATAGCTGCTCTTCATGTTTGCTGGATGAGGGTTTTCGAGATTCTAGGTTCCCTTGTATGGAGGTGCTTTTTGTTGGCGTTTGGCGGTGGCACATGGAGTTCGTCGTTTTTTTCTATTTTGGGCATTGTGGCCCTTTGGGTGTGGGCTTTGCCCTATAGGTGTAGGCTTCGGCCTTAGGGGTTTCTTTGATTGGTTCCTCGCCAATCGTTGTTTGGTCTCGGATTAGGCATTTTGTTGCTTTCTCCTTGTTCCTATTAGTCATTGTAATATTTCGATGATTAATGAAACTTTTTTGCCGTGCAAAAAAAAAAAGGTGGAGTAACCCCCAGGGCCCGATTGGATGATGAATTAATTTCAAGGGGATACAATTTGAAGAGGGGATAATTTTGGGGGAAGCCAAGGGGTGCCCAAAAATTATTAGGAGGAAAGCCTTAGATAGGTGAAAACGAAGAAGGGGTGAAGAATAATCAGGAATGGAGTTTTGGTTGCCAAACCCAGTCAATGAGGTGGGACCCACCCTTTATCAGGGGTGATAAGTTCTGAAGGGGAGCTTTAGCTTCCTTCAAACGGGCCCCTAGATTACATTAATTGAGCTTGAATGGCTTAGACGAGAAATGTGTGATTAAGTCTAACAGGCCAGAGCACCCAGTCGTCAATAACTAGCCATTTAAACACTGGAATCTAATGACTTGAGTTTTCGTTGAATAACACAGTGGGTGTCCACTGTCCAGTGTACAGCACATTTTCTATTCACAATTACAATGGCATAATTATCATAAGTTACACTAGGCAGAATCATCTACTGATGAATGCCTTGATATGAGAAATCATTTCATGGGTTCGAGTTTGTGAGAGCTGAGACTTGTTTAGAATCTGAAAAGCATGACCGACCCCTTTATACACCACATACTCCACTTTCTTACCAGCTCTACCCAAAGCACCGCAAAATTCCAAGTTCCTGTCTCTCAATATGTCCATCTCAGATACACAAACCATAACAGGGAAAACCCTCAACTCCTCCAATTGACTTGACCCTTTTGCCAAGGGGTTGCACCATGGGTGGTCCCGGTTCGACCCCGCCGGCAACGACAACCGCCAATACGTATCGGATGCCGCCAAGTTGAGGGTGGACCGAGGCGGCTCCACCGTGTACTTCTCAGAATGCGTCCTTCCCTCTCCTCCGAAAAATGGTTGTATTAAAATAATTCCCTTAATGGTCAAAGGCTTAAGAGCCAAGGCTTGGCTCGAGCCGAGCTGTGTAGCCACCTTATGGGCAATATTGGCACCAGCACTATCTCCGGCTAGGAAAATGCTAGAGAAATTGCATTGCTTTGACCACCACTCATTTTCACCACTTAGTGCTTGCTGCTTCACCCACATGAGTGCCTTGAATCCGTCATCGTAGGCCGCAGGAAGCGGATTTTCGGGAGCCAATCGGTAATTTACGGACATGATCGAGCAACCGGCTCTAGCAGCGAGCTTGGCTAGGAACTCGTGGTAGCAGCTCCAAGCGGCTGAGCCGATACAAAATCCGCCCCCGTGGAAATAAATCAGCAATGGGGTCTTTTCATGGCATTTTTTGGGCACGTATAGACGTACCCAAATGTTTGTGACTTTGTCAATGACCACGTCACTAGAAGCCACACCGAGCTCGGGAGGCAATGAAATCGTGACACATGGAATGATCTGGGTTCGTTCCACGTGTCCATCTTTGTAAACTCGGATGAGCCCATCTATTTCCTCTACAATTTGCTCTTCTTGGTGGGTTTTTGTGTTAATTTGAAGACCTAAACTTGGGTCAATTGTTATGGTAGCCATTCTTCTTTTTCTCATGTGTGTGGGAAATTGAGAGGAAGAGGAAAACAAAATGGGAGAGTTTCTAGCTATTAGGCTACAAGGTATTTGTACATTTATATAGAAAGCAAGGTGGAAAGATAAGGGTTTGAATTGAAGGGCATCAATGAGGGGGATGGGATATCTTATTTTTGGACAAGTGGGCAATTGGGAAATGGCCACATTGCTGTGATCATATGGAGTCCAGAGTAGGGGCTTATTAGTGGGTATAGCTAGGCATTGCATTTTGAGCTCCTTCGTATAGTGGCCAAAGCTTTTGGAATTTAAGAGTTTGTTCACTTCTAAAGTTTTAGGTTCGAGATTGCTTAGGTGTTATTAACTTTTTTAGGGGTTAGTTTATACGGAGTTTTGCTCTGGTTTTAAATAAAGCCTCCACTAATAGACGGTGAAATTATTTCACCGGATTAGTTAAGGTGCATACACAAAAAGTTTGTCGGAACACCTAATTATAAAAGAAAATGTCAACGTTGGCTTATACTGTCATTGGTGGGTTGGTGTGGGCTTACTAATAGTATAAAAAGTCTATGCGTACAACTCTCATTTGCGGCCAGTTTAATATAGAAAAAATTAAAGCATGACTAACTATGGCCTAACCTGCTCTTCAAAAAAAAAACTATGGCCTAACCTGAAATATGAACTATAGGGTTCTGTCTGAACATACAAAAATAAGTATTTTTTTACTAATCATGAGAAGATTGCCAATATAAGTTGGGGAGATTTTCATATCATCTCATAGTTTAGAAACTATCATGTGGAATGTATGTGTTAGTAAAATATTATTGATTAGGTTTCAGGGATTTTAAGTGTTACGAATCAAACAAGAAGTTATCCACAATGCCCCTACAGATAGGGATGGCAATGTCCACCGATCCGTTCGAATCCGATCCGCTCCCCGATCCGAATGGATCGGCGTTTTGGAGATCTGTTTGGAGATTGGATCGGATATGGAGATTTTTTTTGAAAAATTTTGGGGATCGGATCGGAGGCGGGGATAGGTGTGTCCCCGCTCCGAATCCGATCCGATCCGTCCCGAATCCCCAATTTTATATTTTATTGTATATATATATATTATAAAAGAGCTTCATTTTATCCCTCGGCATTATCCCGCCCAAACCCCAGCAAAAATCACCCCTGACTTTGGGAATCCAAAAAGCAAGCACAGACCTCATTTGGGGCAGTTTCAATACCCTCATTCGCGCAAAAAAAAAAAGTAAACTCCTTCGCTGAATTTGATCAAGACAGAAGAATCAAGAAGCTGAAGTTCCAAACATAGTGTACATCTCTCTCTCTCTCTCTCTCTCTCTCTCTCTCTCTCTCTCTCAAACAACTACGAAACCGTTGTGCCAGAATAATTGGTGATTGTTTATCTCTGGATTTATGAGTTGAGTTATAGTTGAATCTGGGTTGTATACTACGAAAGTCGAAACGGTAAATCCCCGAATCCCCGTTTGGATCCCCGTTCCCCGTTTGGGGCGGGGATGGAGGGGAAAAAATAATCCCCATTGGGGATCGGGGCGGGGACGGGGATGGGGGAGGGATTCGGGGATCGGGGATCGGGGACGGGGATAGTAGTCTCCGGCCCCGCCCCGTCCCCATTGCCAACCCTACCTACAGATCTTGGAAATTGGAGTGACAGAAATCACAAAAATAGAAAAGAGTGCATAATAAACAGAAAATAGGAAAGACACAGATATACGTGGAAAACCTCAACGCAAAAAGAAACCACCATACCAATCCACTATAATTAATCGAAGAATATGGAATACAAGTCTTCTCTCGATCTCTCTCATAAAAGTTTTCTCTCACCTCCTCTCGTGTTTCCGCTAGAACGCTCTAACCTTAATTACAATACAACTATAATATAAATATGTAAGACTCAATGACCGAAATTGCCCCTGTCAAAACATAAAATATCATTTTCACGTTCCGCCCCCCTTAACTCCCGGGCTATTGCTGAAAGTTATTGCATCCCCATCACCAAAGTTGACCTCAAAACTTCATTATATGATCGTAAGATAATAGATCGACAAGCCTAATAGATTTTGTTGATACAAGAGAGGAAACAATTGTAGAACCATAATATGTTAATCAAAAATGATATGGGTACACCTAGGGCTGCAAACGAACCGAGCTGCTCACGAGCAGTTCGTGGCTCGACTCGTTAAGACTCGGCTCGGCTTGGTTCGATAAGTAAACGAGCTGAGCTCGAGCTTGATTTTCAGTCTCGTTTAGTTAACGAGCTTGCTAAAGCTTGGCTCGGCTCGATTACATTGGCTCGGCTCATTTAAGGAGGCTCGTTAAGTAAATTACCCTAGCTCGGCTCGATAAGGGCTCGGCTGGCTCGGCTCGTTTATGACCGAGCCGAGCTCGAGCTCGATTTTTCGGCTCGTTTACTTAACGAGCCGAGCTCGAACGCTACAAAGCTCGGCTCGGCTCGGCTTGTTTGCACCCCTAGGTACACCTAACTTGCACCTCACATGCACACCAAGGTGATGTAGCAGACAATGAGAAGCCCAATGTGTGGCCCACCTGAATTGATGGATGTTTAAAATCAGGAATTGTTAGGTGGATAGAGACTCGTGAAGGAAAGTACAAGTTAAGACCTCGAGGAATTGACAAATGATTTAGGGTATTTGCTTAATTGTTTATTATTGTATTATGGGTAATACTTCTTGTTTATTTTAATTAAATAAGTAAAATAAGAAAGATAACCAAACAAGCCCTAAATATCCTATTTTCCTGGCAGGGGTAAGCATGGGCCGTATTGGTCCGATTTTAAAATAAACCAAGAACCAAACTACTACAAATGGATTATGATTTTGGAGAACCAAATCTACCCGGTTCATAGAATCAAATCCAAACCATAAAATACAGTTCAGTTTTCAGTTTTGGACACCGGGTCGCTTGAAAAACTACTAGAATGAACCAGAAGCTGGGTTACAATGCCCAACTACGCGCTAAGCTAGAATCCACAAAGAGTGTTGGTCAATTAAGCATGACGGAGGTCATGGAAGTCGAAATCTGCAAAGGAGTGTGTAACAACTCATCCGCCTTTGGAGTCCAAACAGCCCCTACTGCTGGTCGGCAAACGGACGACCGGCGCATGAATCGCTTCTAGCCCGGATTCTGACTTAGAGGCGTTCAATCCTAATCCGACACAAAGTAGCTTCGGGCCACTGGCTTTTCAACCAAGCGCGATGACCAATTGTGCGAATCAACGGTTCTTCTAGTACTAGGTTAATCTTTGAAATTTCATCGTGATGAGGATAGATCATTGCAATTGTTGGTCTTAAACAAGGAATTCCTAGTAAGCGCAGTCATCAACTCGTGTTGACTACATCCCTGTCCTTTGTACACGTCGCCCGTCACTCCTACTGATTGAATGGTCCGGGCAGTAAATTCCGTTCGAGGCTAAATATTGGCGAGAGACCGATAGCAAACAAGTACCATGAGGGAAAGATGAAAATGACTTTGAAAAGAGAGTCACATAGTGCTTGAAATTGTCGGGAGGGAAGCGAATGAGAGCCGGTGATGCGCCCCGATCGGATGTGGAACGACTAATAACTGGTTAGCCAATCGACTCGGGTTAAGGAACGGTGCGGATTGGGACGGAGGCCAAAGCTCAGGAAGTCGTTAAGCTTGTGGAGACAACTTCGCCTTGATCGTGGCTAGAAACATGCGCCTTTGGCGTGCTTCGGCATCTGCGAGCTCCCAGCACCTGCCAGTGGGCTCTCCATTCGGCTCATTTTGAAACACGGACCAAGTAGTCTGACATGTGTGCGAGTCCACGGGCGAGTAAACCCGTAAGGCGTAAAGAAGCTGATTAGTGGAAAGTTGATTGGTGGGATCCCATTTGTGGGTTTCACTGCCGACCGACCTTGATCTTCTAAGAAAGGTTTGAGTGTGAGCATGCCTATCGGGACCTAAAAGATGGTGAATGCCTGAGCCGGCGAAGCCAGAGGAAACTCTGGTGGACGCCCGCAACGATATTAACGTGCAAATCGTTCGTCTGACTTAGGTATAGGGGCGAAAGACTAATCGAACCGTCTAGTAGCTGGCTCCCTCCGAAGTTCCCTCAAGACAACTGGAGCCTGTGTGCGAGTTCTATTTGGTAAAGCCAATGATTAGAGGCATCAGGAGCGCAATGCCCTTCACCTATTCTCAAACTTTAAATAGGTAGGACGACACGGCTGCTCTGTTGAGCCGCGCCACAAAATTGAGAGCTCCAAGTGGGCCATTTTTTATAAGCAGAACTAGCAATGCGGGATGAACCAGAAGCCGGGTTACGGTGCCCAACTGCACGTTACCTAGGGTCGCAGTTAAGGTACTGTAGTTAAATGACACTTCAGGGTCAATGGGCTAATTGACTCACAACAAATTGAATTACTATTGCGACACTGTCATCAGTGGGGTAAAACTAACCTGTCTCACGATGGTCTAAACCTAGGTCTCGCTCCCTATTGGTGGGTGAACAATCCAACATTGGTGAATTCTACTTCACAATGATAGGCTTCGTTCATCCATAAAAAAACCAATAAAACAAAATAAGCTGCAAAAAATCTGAAAGGGTTTGAAAATCTAACATTACAAGAAGGATCTCATCAGATATACCTGATGGAGTTTCCAACAGAGACTCCTATTTTCCGATTAAATTTTTGTGATCCAAAATGTCCATTGTGTTTAAAATGTGTTTTTATAGGTTCCCCATGAAATCGTCAAAAAAAAAAAATTACCAAAAAGGGCTTCATCGAGCAGGTTTCGATAAAAATTGTATATGTACAATTTTATAAAAAATTGATCGGATAAAGCCCTTTCCGATAATTTGTATTGATGATTTCTCATGGGAATCCTTAAAAACTCATTTTTAAACACATTTGACGGTTTGAATCATGAAAATTTGATCAAATGGAGAATTGAAGAAGTCTCTAATGGAAACTTCATAAAGTATACCCGATAAAATCCTCCTCCTCTGACATTATTTAAAAAAGGGTTTTCTTTCGAGAAAGACATGATATAGGGGTCAATCTTGAAAATAGGACACAAACCATTTCCTTAATGCCAAGAGGACAAATCACCCACATATTTCAAAAATGTCCCCGCTAACCCATGAAAAGTGTCTAAATCCCCAAACCTAATGAAAGTGCCTAAACCCCAAATCTAATGAAAGTGTCTAAACCTAAACCCTAGGGTACCCTATGAAACTACCTAAAACCCTAGGATACCCTATGAAAGTGCATAAACCACTAAAATCCTATAATTGGAAAGTGCACCATAAACTTAAACCGCATGGTACTCTATGCAAGTGTCTAAATTTAAATCCTAGGATACCTTATGAAGTGTCTAATCTTAGGGTACCCTATGAAAGTCCATAAACTACTAAAAACCTATAAATGGACAGTGTACCCAAAGTGCCTAAACCAAAAATGCCTAAACTAACTATACCCTACCCCAAAGAACCTAAAATCACTAAAATTTACCCCAAAATTAAACCCACCCCAAAATTGAAGAGAGAGAAAAATAATTTTGTCCCACCCATACATGAGAAAGAGAGAGAGAGAGAGAGAGAGAGAGAGAGAGACGGGTGGGTCGTCGTTTTCAAGGATTACTTGGTCAAGTGTCAATAGTAGCACTAACATGTCGCTTTCAAGGTTTATTAATTTCCAAATCTGTGAGTGCAAGGGTCAGCATTCTTCCACATGCGCGTGAGTGCGTGAGTGGGGGTTCATTAAGGATATTTTTGTCTCGTATTGTCCTTGAGCCCTCAAATTTTTTTTATTAATGTATTGGAGACCTTAAAATAAGTTAGACTGAATTAAACATCATAGGACAAGTCGTTGTCAGTGACTCACTGAAGGTGTACCGCCACCACGCCCATTTCCTCGGGTGCCTATTTTCTGCATTTCAAATCAAAATTCTAGGTTGTGTTTGGTTTGGTTTTGAGTTTTGGTTTTTGTAATGATTAGAGGGAGAAATAAGTATAATAATTAAAAAATAGGTATTAATGATTGGAGAGAGATAAAGAGAAAAATATAAATAATATTTAAAAATAGGGATAATAATTGAATAATAATTGAGAAAACCGATTTTTGGAAACCAAACCAAACAAGGCCCTAAAGTCAGCCGATTAAGCTGACGTTAAAGTTTAAAAAGTATATTAAAAGTGTATGAAAAAATGTGAAAGAGGATTGAAATAAATGAAAAATGTATGAGTGTGTGTGTTTTTTTTTTTTTGTCTTTTTGTATTTTTATTGGGATAACAATAGAAAATCCGAATTTCAAACCCCCCTTGCAATTTTGTTCACTTTCGGTGACAGCATGCTCATTTTGTGTCTCATTTTGCTGATCGAAGCGGTTTAATTTTTTCAGATTCATTTTTTAGGGGACCTTCACAAAATTTATCCCAATTGAATATCAATAACTGCTTCACCTAGAATTTATTTATTTCCTTATAAAATTCTTGACTGCAAATTTGAACTAGTACTAGATCAAACTCTTACAAATATCCTATTAAGTGGAATTTTTGCATTGTCACCTAATAAATGAATTTGAACAAAATAAACGATTTCGGTTATTGTCGTGAAATCCGTACAAAATAAGAATACCTTCGCGAGGATGAATAAAATAAGAGAGAACAAAATTGCTATCCCCCGAAAGCATGGTTGCCAATGCCATTCATCCGAAGGCCGAAAGTATATATGCTAATCATATTGTATGAATGCAATAATTTACTGGGATTTTTAACCACGTGTCCGGCTAATTTATACGCACCTCAAATAATCTTGTCTTCCACCATAGGGATTAAAATATTACTATTACGCTATGTAAACATAATAAGCACAAAAAGACGAAGATCTAAACCTTTTTTCCAATTTTTGTTTGGTTCGATGGTAAAGGGCGTTTGAGTCAACTTACACGCACCTCGACTAAACTCATTTTTTATCTAATTAAAGGTAGGTCATCCACACTGAAATTTAGAGATACACAAAAAATTATTTTCTTTCGACCTGATCCCAATAATCAAATATATACTCTCTTTTTTCCTTCCCCACCTTATCCAATTTTGTGTGCTACCAGTTAAAAACCACTTATAGCTAATGATAAAGCAAAACTGTAGATAGTGGTGACTCTCTTTTTTTTCCCTTCCTTAATTTTGTCTTTTTGAAGGGAAGTGGTGAGTATAAGCGTCATCAAAGGAAAGAAGCACAATTGAGAAGCCATTCTACTAAGCTTTTGGCATTTTGGTTCTTTGAGTTGATGGATTTGATGAGAATGGCATATTTTGTAAAGCGTAAAAATATTTAAAAATCTCAATAATCCACTTAGTGAAGCGAGCCTAAGTTTAACCAGTAAAATTGGCCAAAACAATTGTATGATTTGCCTACCAAAATTTCCCTGCTTAATAGTGTGAGAGTCAAATGCTTTGTGGCAGTGGCGGCTCCAAAAATCCTTAATAGGGTGTTTAAAAATTACTATCTTTAACTCTAATAGCTCCATTAACCAGTACTATAAGGTATAATTGTTCTTGGCAAATTTTTGCATATTTTGAGCCAAGCAAATTTAAATCAGTGTATAATAAATACACTAATATTCTTTTGTAGAAAATTATGTGGCGAATAGGTTCACACGGTTTTTTGGACACATGCTATTATGTTTTAAACTATGAGGTGATTGTTGTTAGAGAGAACCCAGAGCGCGATACTGATACCAATAGTTGTTTTATTTTTTTTGTAGTTTTCTGTCTTCTTCATTTATAGTGTATACCTTGTTTTGGGTTTATGTGTGAGGTGTTCAATTGAATACCCAACCTAGACTGTAGAGCTGCCTATGTGTTATATTGGACTGTTTTTGGGGTTGGGTGTTTAATTATTTTTGGACAGGGTTCAAAACTATTACTGTATGATTTGTTCTTCCAAGAGTGTTCAAGTGACAACTCTCTCACAGCTGCAGGCTGTAGAGCCACCTCTGCTTTGTGGTGAATCCCATATATACCAATGTATAGTGAAAATGAAAAACTTGGCCCAGAACATCACTTGGGTGGTGCTCTAGGATCCATTAATAATTTTCCATAACGTGTGGATATTAAAGATTCGGAGCATTAAACAATACATGTGTTCAAAAGTCAAAAATCTCAACTGACCCAAGTGGAGAGTTACCTACCAATAGCATTTGGAATCCAAAGCAAACTAAATGGACATTAATTTAGTTTGAACACTGAAATAAAAACAAAAGGAAGCCTGTTCTAGATTTTTCATCCACTTTGAGAACACAAATATGTGGACTTGGATGGGGCAAGTCATCCAGTTTGCTCTATTTTATTACTCATCGTAGCTTTTCATATGGGGCCCTTCCCCATTTTTTTCAGGTCATCCATTGAACATGCTTTGACAATAGACACAAAGATTCAGCTCCTTTTCAGTTGGAAAACAAAATGGACAGTCCATTTTAGGTCTTTTTGGAATTTATTTCAATAGGTTCTTACTGGTATACTACATCAAATTAAATCAAGTAGATCACATATTGATACTAAATTCAATTTCAAAACACATTTATCTTGGAATGAAATTGAATTGCTCACCATACCCAATTATTTCCACATAAATATGTTGTGGTCATTAGCTTATCAATATTTCGTTAACTTGATTTTTGACATGGCTAAACTTCTCGACAACTTCTACAAAATGAATTATTTCGATCACAGGAGTGAGCTCAGAAAGACAAAACTAGACCGATCATCTTCCTTGACGTAAAGTACGTTTTCCAGGTTCAAAGCCTAAAAAAAGAGTAGCCGACTTGTTTAGGTCAAAGGTTTGGCCTCAGCTCTAATCACCATTTCTTTCTTTGTTTACCTAACCCCGGCAATTTCCACCAAACTCCAAGTCTGAAATTTTCCACCCATGACCTACTTTTACGTTCCTTTTCCCTGAAAAGTTTGCTTGGTAGGTGACATTAAAGATGAGGTTAGGGTGTTTCACTAACAAAAAATTATTTTTTTTTTCAAAAACCGAGACATGTCATTCTCTCATAATACATGACATAAAAAATCGTGAAAAATCAGTTTATTCAAAAAACTACCTTTCTGGAATTTGTTTGAAAAATTGAGGTAAATTATGTCTCTAAGGCAACACCATTAGTGGTGGGGGATCGTATTTTGTGTTCAGATAAAGTGCAATTCTCATCAAGTTATTCTTATCATGAAAATAGGTTCAGTAACTTATTTTCCTTCCTAAGCTCCCCACGGAATTGGAATAAAGATGACTGGGAATTTGTAATCGATCCTATCCGTTTAAGGTGCTTTTGGTTGGCGAATTTCGGCGCGTAGGGAATTGGAAAAAAGGAACGAGTAGTGCTAACTGCTAAGGTCTTTAGTCACATAATTCTTCAACCCTCCGTTCGCGCTCTCAAATCAAATCCTCTATCGTGCATTTGCAGAACATCCAGTTACATAGATTCTACGTTAGATATTTGCTAATACCAGATATTTGCCAATACTACAAAAATATCAAAATATATGGGGAAAAAAAGACGGAGCTAAAAACAAACTTTTTATCTGTCTATCCAGGAGCAACTTTGCTACTTAGGGCATCCCCAACAATGCTCTATAAACGGGGAAATCTCCCTAATTTACTGAGAATTTTGCCTTCAAAACCCTTGAAACAACCTCAACAGATGCCTCAACAAAGTCCCTCCAGCTACAAAGCCTCGCCACAGGCGGCCACAACCCGTGAGGCACTGTTCACTCAATGTCCATTACTTTAATGCAAATTAACAGGATCGACACGACGACTTTCTGGTTGTATGCGATCGACCTGTTGAAATTCGGCTCGATTTGGGTTGCTGAAATTCCCGTCCATACGGTTTTGTCAGATTGGAAATTTTTGGTTGCTCTCTAAAGTTTTGGTTCGGACAGTCGCAAGTGTTCATCCGATTTTGTTCAGATTTTGGAATTCGCTTGGGCTTCCTATAGATTGGTTTTAGAGTTTCTTATTTGATTTTTGACTTTGTATGCATAGGAAACATAATGTGGTAAGTATTCTAGCTTTAGGAAGCAATCTGTGGCTATAAATATATCATTGCTCTCTCGTTAGGTTTTAGACGCTTGAGTGCGTTCCTTTGAGAGGCCCCTAGGGGGTCTCATCTGAAAATTAGGGTTCTTTGTTAGATCTTCATGGTTCTTTGGTTGCCACTCCTTGGTGGGTTTGGGAAGATCTTTGTTCGTCTGTGGAATCCGTTCGTCTGCGTCTCTTAATGAAAACCCTAGGGGTTTATGAGACTGAGAGAGATTTGTTCAGTGACAGATTCTATTGGGTTTTGGTAAGAGAACTTGTATTTGGGATTGGTGAGTGTCTCTTGTGAGAGCTTTGTTTGTTTGTTTGTCACCATTGTAGCTCTTCGGAGCATGTTCTTGTCACATAGTGGAATCTTCTCTCGTTTGCTTGCCCATGGAGTAGGTTTACATCCGTAAGCCGAACACGTAAATCTTTGTCTCTCTTATTTGTTTTGGTTATCATTTGGTTTCTCCGTTTGATTTCGCATATGTTTAGTTTGTTACTTCTCCAATATCATGACCATTAATAATCCTTGGGTTGTGGTTGGGTTCTTAGAGCATCCCCAACAATAACGTTCATGAACAATGCACACATCGATTATAGTTTGACATTTTATCTATCAACAGTTCAACATTTTATCTATCGATTATACTTTCTATTACATTATTAATATTTATTGAGAGAGAGAGAGAGATGTGTGCCTCAACAATTGGCTGAGAGGGGGAGGAGAGAGACAAAACAATGTCTCAACATAAGTGGGGGAATTTGTTCAGGAACTGTTCACCAAGGCAGTTTTGGGAGATCTTTGTTGAGGCTCTTGGGGGGCTAATTTGAAGTTTGGCTCCCTATTATAGCTAAATGTATCCATATAGAGAGCTTGTTGGGCTTGCCCTTAGAGGCCCGCCACACAACATGACCAGCCCCTTTTTGACTCGTTCTTGCTTGAATCTATGATTTTATCACTTAAACTTGTGGTTTTGAACTCGAATCTGTGATTTCAGCCTTGAATAGGTGATTTCAGCACTCGAACCGCCTCAGTTAGTTGATTTTTTTCTTTTGAACATGTTCATTTTCACTCGATGCATATGCTTATGTATGTGTGTATATATATATGGGTAATATTTTGTACTAATATTTAAAAAGGTGAAAAATAGTATTTTAATAGTGGATAGATAAAATAGATGGTATTATTAGAATTTTGAAAGAGACGAGAGTAGGTAAAGAGAAATATGTGCACTCTTTTTTTTTAACTGAAAATATGTGCACTCTTCACTAGTATTTTTTGCTCAAAATTACCTCATGTTGTTGGGGATGCCCTTAACAAATACCTGAACACTTTTAACAGAGATAAAAATGAGATCGCACTCCTGGGGTGTTCCACTAAGGTGGTTTTTTGAAAAAATTGACTTTTCACAGTTTTTTATGTGATGTATTGTGAGAGAACCTGTCTCAGTTTTTGAAAAAAACAATTTTTTGTTAGTGGAACACCCCCTTAATCAGTTTAGCAAATAGGTTTTCATGAACAAAGTTCGGATGATCTGAGAGGGAAAAAAAGCATATCATCACTTCCCTCTTTTGCTTCCCCTCAGAAATGACATCTTATGCCTTCTCCCACCTCTACACCCCAGAGAGGCCTAGTGCAGAAAATGCACTACACGGTGCAATGCGTATTATTCGGTCGTCCATTTCGACAAAAGACGGCTCGTATTTAATCCAAACAATCGACGGTTGGGTTCAATTTACTGCTCGGATTAAATTCGAGCCGTCCATTGTCGAAATGGACGGTCGGATGGTGCACTACACGGTGCAGTGCATTTTGTGCACTGCACCATCTTCCGAGCCCAAAGGGACCCATTGTAGTCTCAAAGTGTTCAGGTAAAAAGATGCAAATAAGTTGTCATAGCTAGACAATATTGTGAGACACCACTAGTCCATTCTTTAAGTGTTCTTTGATAGAGGTGAATTCGTGGAGCATCAATACTCAATAGGATAGTTTATAGGACAGCCGGACCATTAATGGCATGATACAGAGGTCATTCCTGTGATTGGTCCATTGATTTTTGACTATTTATTTTGTATCCAACACGCCAGCTAAGTCTGACTGTTAACTTGTTAAGTTTGAATTGCATGAATGTTTTAATTCATCTTTCTTTTTTTATAACCGCTCGGGCTAACTTGCGCGCACCCCAACTAATTTTGGAGCCCTGGAGGTGATGGTCAGGCATAACTCTCAGTGGCCCCAAGAGTTTGCTGGCAAAGGAAATCGAACCCAAGACCTTAGGCGGGAGCAAACTCCTAAGTCCCAAGACAAGACCACTTTGTCAAACCCTTGGAGTTAATATTTTAATTTTTCTTGCATAAAAGCAAGAGGAGAGAGAGAGAGAGAAGAGAGAGGGAATAAATCTAGGCCGTCCAAAAGTATTTTGAACAATCGGATGGGGTGCTTGGGCAAAAAAAAATCTTCCGGAAGAAAGAAGAACATTGGATCCGTTTGTATAGATGTATGTTTCAATTGAAGGTACTTGAAATTACTACTGAATGCGAACAATTTAATTGTTGATTTGATGTTTGCCTAAGAATTCATCTCTCTGGTTTGCTTAACAGTTTGTTATTAATTATGAATATATGTTTGTGTTTGCTTTAAAAAAAAACATCTAGCTGTACTTCTAAAAAAATTCTTGAAATTGAGCGCCACATTCTTTCATTTGAAATCCAGACCTGTCTCAAACGAGGCTAGTTTCCTAGAAGGACTCGACTTCTCTGCAGTCCAGCTGCAAAGAGATTCCTATCATTACGTCCCAATCATTCTTCTTTTCTTTCAGCGGTCTAGATTTTAAAAAGACTTCTCTCTCCTTGAGAAAACTTTTTTTTTTTTAAAAGTTGAATAAAAACACTTTCAGACAGGTAAGATCACATCTAAAACTTCTCTTATAGGATAAGATACTATAGGATCACTAAACTATCAATATAGGCTCTTCTAGAGGCCTCGAACAGTTCTATGCAGTCCAATATCGGACTGTAGAAAAGCCACATTCTACGACTAGGGAAGTACCATATTAAAACTTAACCAAGTTTAAAGACGCATTGATAACGTTATAACTTGATCAAATTATGAAAACTAACATGACCCGACTTTTTCCCTTTCTGAAGGAAAGAGAAAGGTGCAGATATGAATTGTAATGGGAATTAAAATCTCACAGGTCCAAGCAAATTGGCAACCATGCATATTGATTCTTCAAAACATTCCATCCTTCTTTCGTTCCTTTTTTGACCAATCTCCTTTGTTTCCCACAGCAGATAAGAGCATGGAAATGAATACACGACACATTATGCAATATGGATGCATCAGATGATCAAAGAATAGAATAATATCTTCCAGCTGTGTTCACGGATTTTCGAATATTTTTTCATGAAAATTCCAATTCAAACAAGGTAGCTGATCAGCTAAACTTGAGTCTTGTGCTATACTGCAAATTTGCAATACCATGCATTGCTTCAGTTTTGTTGATACATAAATGAGTAATGCTAGGGAATTTATATCCATTTTTTTACATCTACCTCACGTGGTGGGACCTATAACACTATTTGAAATGTCTCATTATCACTTGTGAGAGAGGATGAAAACTTAGATGTGTGACTATCATTTTTGTACATAAATTGTGTGTAACAAGACAAAATTAAAGTACCACGGTAATTAGAGTGTGATTTTGTTCCCCTACCTAAAAAGGAAGATTGGGATTCTGTTGTGCCCTCTAAATGGGCAATATTGTCCCAAAAATATGATCCTAATATCCATCTCTTCGCAGACCTCAATTCCTAGGCTAACCCTGCAAAAATTCTAGTTGATAGGACATCAATAACCCCATGTAATTTGGTCATTGAGTTACCGATTTTTTATCAACTTGATTTTTGATATGTTCATTCTTCGCGTCGAGATCCCCGAAGTGAATGTTCACGATTATATTTCGAGCTTGGGATGAAACCCATTTAGATGGGCACAATGGCATGTTGTAATGTATCTTGTGTATTGTGCATGTATCGTTGTGTATCTTTCTATTTTTAGGCTAGATTTCGTATAATCTTCTCTAGAGGGTACATAGGATAGTCATTATGTCTTCATGGAGAATGGGCCGAGCCAAGATTTTTGAGCTGTCAATACTTAGGAACATATTTGATTCTGTTGCATATTCTCTAATCCATTACAGAAAAAATACTAACCACAGTCCCAAGGGCAGTGATTAATACTACCTCCATTCCTAAGTAAGAGTTCACTTTCACTGTAATTAGGGATGTAAACAAACCAGGCTACTTGTGGCTCGGGTCGGCTAGGTTCATTTAGTAATCGAGCCGAGCTCGAGCTCGAGCTTTAGACTCATTTAGTAAAAGAGCTCAGTAAAACTCGACTTGGCTCGCAAAAACTCGGCTCGTTTATAAAAATAACAGTAATGGGTTTTTATTTGAGGAGGAAATTAGGACGGGACTATATGAGGATTTTGTTCTGAAGAGTAATCTTGGGTTATTGAGGAGTTGTTTTCTACACTTCTACTAGGCTTTTGGTTTTTTGGGTTGATATATGCGAGTAGAATGACTTGTTTCGTGACTCGTGTAAAGTATAAAAAGCCAAGAAAGTCTTAAATAGTATTTCAAACCATTCATTCGGCAGAAAATGATGGGGTACTTTTGGGCTATCGTTACTTGATGTCCTGAGATGACTAAATAAATACTCTTGTACAACATCCGGCAGGCCCAAGATTGCTTTGACTTTCAGAAAGCATGCAGGCCAGTAAACAAATTGTCGTTGTCTGCTTACATTCTAATGAAACAACCATGTTTGATGTTTCCCCAGGATGGCTCTCTTGGCCTGCGGCCCGACGGCCTTTTCTCTCTCTCTCTCCCCTGTATGGGCGTATACTTAGATGATTTGTTGAACGCCTTTCTTTTTTAAAAGTGTATGCTAGAGTGGTATATGTTTTTCTTTAATTGATTTTGTCTGCGAATACTAGCTGCTAGTGATGTAACACCTTGTTACACCTTCAAAATCAATATAAAACTAGTACAGATACGTTGAAATCGTCGTCAACGAATCAGCACACTTGTTTGCTTCGTCGTAGGCTGTAGGTGTGCCAGATCTTTGATTGCTCAAACGATCGAGGTACCTGCAATCATCAAGCAGTGAACTGAGGGTGTGGTTCGCATTTTTATTACTGTGCAATAGATTGATCAAAAAAACAGTTCAAAAAACCATTGCTCAAGCTATTTAAGTGGGGCGGTGACCGTGTCGTGCCGAGTCAAAAATAAATATTTAATAACTACGAATTAACTTTTATTCCAGAGAATAGCGGTTAAGTCCGAGTGTCGATTCACGGGGACAAATTGGCTGAGTTGCGTTAATTATAATTAGCTTTTAGTTCAATTCAAGAAAAAGATTGGTTTGATTGATTGTGAAATTGTTAAACTAGAGAATGCAATAATTGACAGAGATTTAAACTGATGGAGAGGGAATCTAGGATTTAGAATCCAATCCACCCTCGTAACCATGACTTTTGCATAGGTTAGGTTAATAATCGAATCACAAAAGATTATCGCTAGGGCTTGCAATCTTCATCGATAATCGTCAAGAAAATATTTGTGAATGTTAAAAGGCATAAACTATCCCGCGGCATGGACCGTCTCACTGATACGGTGTCACGCCGCCCAACGGCACGATCCGTCTCACGAGCATAGCATATCTCAGAACTCCAAACACAACGTTGAAAACAATTATATGAACGGGTATTTGAAAACATGTATACAAATACTCAATTGATTAAAAGAATTAAAAATGATTCCATTGATCATATGAAACCAAGATCTGAACATATAATCCGATCCGAATATTAACCATAGTCTATACAGAAAAACAAGGTTACTTGGTGTAGAGCTTCATCCTCCCCCTAGAAAAGGGGCTTTAACCGGCCATGGAGAGAATTGAAACGCTTCAAATCAAAGAACTCGCGAAGAATATGAAGAACAATGAGTTTCTCTCTCTGAAGCTGCCTCTTAAAAAATAGTTCGGAACCCTAGAATTATGTTTTGATGTTCTATTTATACTAGGAGACCTAAAAGTTACATAAAACACGTCCAAAACGCTGATTTCCGTGTTCGTTCGACTGGACCAAGACATGGGTGGTCTGGACCAGAGAGGTTGGGAGCTGTACAAACCCGCCGGTATGCTTCGTCCGGACCAAGAATTTCCCCCGTCCGGACGAAGGGTACTGCAAGGTAGGTTTTGCCGTGTTAAGTGCTGGTCCGGTCCAGGAAAGTGTTGGTCCGGTCCAGAGATGCTGCAACTTGAATTTCCGCTCCTTTTTGTACACCTCTTCCCATCCTCGTCGCTTTTAAAATACTCCAACACGTTTTCCAAATTCTTGAGCTTCTAAGGCCTGAAACTCCACAAACCAACTAACACTAATTAGTTAACTACATAACCGAACTAACGAAGTATAATTTTGAAGGATTAATGGGTGCTTTTCAGCACCTGTCAGGCGGGCAATCAAGGATTTCCTATCTGTCTCTCCAAGTCACTCAAGGAAGTCCTGAAAAAAAAAGGTTCACTTTGTGTGGGAGAATTGGATGCAATGTAATAAATGTTTCTGTTATGCTATTTCTAGGATCAACAAACCAAAAAGACACCAACAATCACACCCAACAACGAGATATACGTGGTTCCCCAAAGAAACGGGCACATTCACGGGCAGTTGATTCTAATTAGGTTTGGTCTTACATAGGATTGTAAACAAGCCGAATCGAACCGAGCTTTAGAATGTTCAATTCGTTCGTTAAATTTGTAGCCGAGCTCGAGCTTAATGAAAAATTGACGAGCCGAGCTCGCTTAGGTTTGAGTCAAACTTGAACTTGTTCACTAGCCTTAACAAGTCAAATATATTAGTACTAGATATTTATGCTCTCATACAAGTGTCTAGAACTTCAAATAAAATTTTTATTTTGTAAATAAAATGTCCATATATATATAATTATAAAATATAATAAATTTTAAGTTTATAGTACTTTCATAAGTTTATGCGTATACAAGTTATAAAATTTTCATTATGTATATGTGAAAATTTATGCATATTTAAGGTTATATGTGAAATTCTTATGAGATATACATATATATTCCAAGTTTGCGAGCCTATTCAAGTCAATATTGTCAAGTTCAGGTTCGATTCGTTTACTAAACAAGCCCAAAATTCAGGTTCAGTTCGTTTAGTAGCCGAATCAAACTCGAATGAGCTTTTACCGAGTCAAGCCTCAAATAGTTCACGAATGGCCCTAGTCTTACAGCCTCACAAATCACTCGTGTTGCGCTCTTCTCTGATACATTGTGTGCTGAAAAGATTATCACTATTCTTGATCATGATGCTTGTAATAACTCCATTGTGTGCTGAAAAGATTAGAGGTTGCTGAAGATCACGGCTGATGGAGGCTGAAG
This sequence comes from Vaccinium vitis-idaea, assembly GCA_963854785.1. Taxonomy (NCBI): domain Eukaryota; kingdom Viridiplantae; phylum Streptophyta; class Magnoliopsida; order Ericales; family Ericaceae; genus Vaccinium; species Vaccinium vitis-idaea. Next base: position 27,871,508 of record OY978224.1, read on the forward strand.
GAGATATCCTTGTCTCCAAATTTCAGCTGAGGTGATCTCCTGCTTGCACAAGAGCTGCTGATGTGAGGGAGTGGAGCCACCAAAAATCTAGATTTTCTTGTGATGCGAGGGAGAAGGGGTTTCCTTGAACTTGTGAATTGATGAGAGTACAGCAGGAGGCTTCCATTGAATTTGGCCACAAAAAATATTTAGATTTTCAGCATACAACTGTTCTTAAACAATACTTTGTCTTGGATTTTCGATTATTACAGATGTCTTTCAATTATGAATTGTATCACAGCCATATAGTTCCGAATTCACAATTTGTCACCATAGTTGAAGCACAACATAGAGATGTGTGTAATGTTAGGAATCGAACTCCACATTCAACCCACAACGCATCTAGCGAGCTTGGAAACTAGAGTGGCATAAATCAAACAGCAAATGAAACAGTGCATAATAATCAAAAGATTTAAGTGGAAAATCTCAACACGAAGAAAAACCACGGGAGCCACACCAGTCCACTATAATCGAAGAATCAATGGAGTGCGAGTCTTCTCTCTTCTCTCTCAGAAAAGATCTCTCACCTCCTCTCGTGTTTACACTGAAATGCTCTAGCCAAAATCACAATGCAACTGCAAGTCTGCAATATAAATAGATAAAGTCCAATGACCATAATTGCCCCTGCCAAAACATAAATATTGTCCTATGTTGTGCGGGATCTACCCCCTACACCCTGGGCTAGACTTATGGCTGAAGGTTGTACCAATCCCAAACAAGTATCTCCACATTTTTGTAGGGGAAATTACATTAAACCCCCTTGGACTATCGCTTTGACACGAGTTGCCCCCTCTAACTATTGGCTCAAACATTTAACCCCCTGTCGTGTGCGAGTTGCCCCCTCTAACTTTCCACGCGTGTGTGAGTTGCCCCCTGCCGTAGAAACAGGTGAATCCAACTAAAGAATGGTAACCAAAACGTTACCCTCTCTCCTTCCCTCCATTTACTGTCACCCATGTTAGTTCATCCCTAAAAACCCATCCCTCACAACAGATTAGGCAGGAATTTTCCCTCCAATCCTTTCTTCCCTCTATTTTTTCCCTCCATTTCTTTCTCCCATGTGTATATACGTAGTATATACTACTGGTAGCCCTACTTGTTCCAATCCAAAAACTTTGTTTGGTGTTTGTGACTTGTTTAATTAATTGTTGACGCATTTTTTGTTGCATTTCCAGTTCAAGTGAGATTTCACTAAAATGCCTAGTTCTTAGTAAGATCTCACTAATTTTAGTTCTCAGTGAACATTTTAGTGAGATCTTACTAAGAAATACAAAATACATGTGAAATTCAATTGATAAGAAAACACAAATCTAATGAAATGAAAGCTGACCTTTAACATTTTAGTGAGATCTCACTCAGAACTGAAATTAGTGAGATCTTACTGAGAACTGGACATATTTTAGTGAAGAGACTTGAAATTAGTGAGATGTTTCCTCAATGGTGATTTAATACCATATCCGCAAAGTAATTCTGATTCACCATGGCTGGACTACGGTGTTCCATTCCATTTCGGGAGAGACCAGTGTTCTGGTTTTGATATGTTAACATTGTTGGAGATGTATTGATATGTATATATATGTATATGTTAATGTTGAAAAAGAGAGATGGCCATTAGGTAGGGGGTAACGTTTTGGTTACCATTCCGTTAGTTGGATGTGGATGTTTTGACGGCAGGGGGCAACTCGCACACGCGTGGAAAGTTGGAGGGGGTTAAATGTCTGAGGGGGTTTAATGTAATTTCCCCCGTTTGTACTTTATAGCTGTCAAGATGTTTTAGAATCCAACCCTGCAAACATTTGCAAAATGATCAATTATTTCCTGGTTTCTTTTTTCGATAACGAGATATGCGAATGAAATTACACGCATCTCGATTAATCCCGAGGCCGTTTAGTTAACAACCGGACAAACCTCTAATAGCTCCAATAGTTTTATTACTACTATGGGAGTCGAACCTGCAAACTAAGGGAAGTAAGGGGTCGTTCCAGAAACCAGTCTAAGTCAGGAATTGGCTTAAGTTGGCTTTTTAAATTGATGTATTGTAAGAAAATAACCTGTCTCATAAAGCGCAATAAGTTAATTTGAGAACAAGTCAATTTCTGAACCCCTTTAGTCACGTGGAGTCATACTCCCACTCAACCAATCCCTGTTTCATTGGCAATTGGACGAATCAAATCTTAAGTCCAGAGTCTTGACCACACGGCCAACCAGTTGGGATTGACACCATTAATTTTATACCACCTGAATGAAATCTATCTGAAACTTGCTTTACCCAATTGGGGGAACCACAAAAGAAGTAGAAAGTGTCTAAAAACTAATATAGAAATCCGATATGACGACATGCAGACAGTAACATACAAAGCTACACATCCGCTCTTTGGATTCGTCTCCATTTGGAGACCACTCATATGACTACCTTTCATTCTCTAGAAAGTTGACCCTAATGAAACATACTTTCTTGACCTGGCTCCTTTGTTTATATAATCTACAATATCTTCAAAAATCCTATCATAGATTTGAAATCCCAGTTTTCAGATAGAAATGGAAATGATAACAGATCCCAGTATTCAAGCAGATGACGATGTTTTCTACGCCGAGCTCAGACAGCAAATTCTTCTTTTGACATTGGAAGATGACGAAAAAAATGCTGAGTTTCCAGAAACCAAACATTCAGAACCTAGAAGGGGTGCTGAACAGGGCTCAGGCAGTGGTTCGTCGGCTGGACAATTCCCCGGAAGCTATTTCGGTTGGTCGGGCGTAAATGAGAATAGTAATGCAGTACCCACCTGGCTTTTGAACTTGTGGAGGTATAGGAATGGAACTGGAGTCTTCATACCTCATATTGCCAAATCGAGAAGACGGCCCAAGATATCAGGTACCCTTTTCTTTGTTCCACAATGGTAAATGAAACATGAGCAGTACTCCATTTCAGGTATCGTAGTAGTCCAGATTGAGTCAGATACAGAAATGCCTCAAACTTGTCGGGAGAAGTCCTGATTGAGTGAGATACAGAAACAAATAGGAGTACAGAAACGCCTCAAAACATGTGTACATGTCGGGTTACACGCAAAACACGCCATGTGGTGTCTTACACCCGTTATCATTAACATTTTGTGCTACAAGCGTTAAGAGACACAAGTACGTCCATCAGAAACAACGATTGTTGTTTATTTGCATGATCGCACTTGAGTTACAAACTAACTTGCAGTTCTCTCTTAGGGAGGTTTGGTGAGATGCTCGCTGCACTTCTCTACTTGCTATAATTTGTGTCAAATGGCATTTATATTATACTTGGAAAGTTTATGATGTCGAACCAATATTACTCTTTCATTCCTGTTTGAATCAGTAGCAAACAGAAATGGTTAATGCGATAGTCTTTTTGTGCAATCATGTGTTCATGTTCTAAATTTCTTGAAATTTGACATGCCTCGCATCCCATATCTCATAGTTGTGTCTATGTTTGGTGTTCGTCCTTCTTAGACATCAATTTTCGTGTCTAGCTTTATGAACTTTATTATCTTATTGCTGCTCAATCCTGCTTTCGCAGAAAGAAGGAACAGCACAAGAGGAACAATATACAGGTCAATGGCAAACGAGAACAAATGACAGTGCACCGCCATCACAATGTCAGAAGAAGTATTATAAGAAGTAGAATAATACTCTATATAGGGTTCATTTCTACAAATCTGCTGTATACATAATGTGTTCACAATAATACAACCACCAATGAGCATTCGATAATCAGTCTTCCCAAGAACATGAACTAAATAAGTCATACAGATTCAGGGATGGGTTTTTGGTATTATCACATTGAGAGTCCATTGAAGCATAGAAGTATCAAAACATAGTTAATATTCATTAGTAGGCTAGTCTTGCCCGGTTCAGTTAACAAACATGCCTTACTTACAACATGACTTGAGTTAATACATTAAAAATAGCTCGAAAAGCTACCAAACACTAAGAAAAGGATGATTTCTGATAGCCATAATTTCCAACATATACCAACTAGAACATTACAACAGTTAGGGAAAAAACAGGTCTTATCTTGCCACAATCCCCATGCTGATTCGATATCTTCGAAGTGCGTTTGCTTTCAGTATAGCTATGGTAGACAAGAAGTAAACGATTAATTCTATTGAAACCGACAATTGCATCCAGATGCAGTCAGGAAAAAGAGAGATCTCAGTTCTTGGGGCGTGCCAGCCACAACGAACTGAGGGCACGTAAACGTGACATGTAATCACTGATGACTAATAGTGCTCGAGCTGCTTGACGGGTGGTCAAAATCCGATGCATTTGTTGCAATGTTTGTTGCCTCAAAAGGTCAGCCTAACAAAGAGCGAAACACAAAGGTGCTATTTGATTAAGCTGAAAACTGTAAAATAAATATTGAAAACTGAATGTTGAATTTGTTAAGCTGATAAACTGTTTGATATGCACTGAATTTTAAGCACTGAAAAATAAGTTGTTTGATGTGTACAAGGAGCTTAAGTATTAAATTCACTGATTTTCCTACTTCGCCTTTTTTAAATGTATAGTTATCCAAATAAAAAAAAATACACAATAGTCAATATTGACAAGATGGTTCGAGGATGGAGTTGTTGTTGATGGTCACTATGTATTGAAGATAATGGTGATTATGGTGGCCCAAGGATGGAGTTGTGGAGTGGTGGTTGGGGGGAGGTGGTGGAGGTGGAATACTGATGTTAGTTGAATGAAAACACAAACAAATTCAGCCAAAATTAAGTTAGCTCAAGGCTACTTAATTTTTACCAACTTTTAAATTTACATTCAAAAAGGCACTTAATCTATTAAGTAATGTAAAATATAGTTATCAAACCTACTTAAATCACTTATTGCTTAATTCGTTCAGTTTTAAGGGTTGAATCTGTGTTATCAAACAAGGCCAAAGTCTGTACACTTCAAGAGGAGCAAACAACTATGGTGACAATTGTTTTAGTTCCAATTAGTTCAGCTTCAATTTTGAATTCACATGCTCAAGCAAGTTTAATGCAATTGGTTACGCTGCTAGCTTGCTTCCCCTTTTTCCAAGTTTTCAATTTATTTGCTTACTCAACTTATTACAAGCTAAAAGGGGCAACTTTTTAGTTAGACTATGTCCAACCCTACAGGAAACTTTTGCTCAAATTAAATAAATATTTGGGTAGAAAGTTCATAAACCATTCCAATGCAAAAACTTAAATATAAGTACTCCCTCCGTCCCAATTTATAGGTCCCTTTTGGGGATTAAAACTTATTTAGGGAACATCATCATTGCACTTGTCATACTTTTATTCTCTTTTTAATCTTCAAAACATCATCATTCCATTGTCCCATGTGTATTAATAAATAAAAAAGGTATCAAATTGAGTAAAAGTATTAATGGCACATCTACAAATTCAAAAGACAAAAAATACCCTTTCACCAAAATCCAAGTAGATATTTTAGTCTCTCTGTCTATAGCAAATTGAGTAAAACTCAATTTGTAAAGGTCCGAGTCAAGAAGGGGAGTGAGTTATACAAGATTTTATATTTTCAAACATGCTTATTTTAATCTCAAATGTACTCTTTCAAGTGGAAACCAGCAGGAATCTAAGCATCAAGCTGTAGGTACACAAGTAACTAGGGAGTGAAGTAAAAAAAATTTACCTGATGAAGGAAGTTCTCAAGCGTGGCGATCTTGCCCATGGCAAACACAACTAACTAGGGAGTGAAGTAAAAAAAAATTACCTGATGAAGGAAGTTCTCAAGCGTTGCGATCTTGCCCATTGCAATTGCCATTTGTCCCATGTAGTCAGCTACATTTCCAGATCCGGTGGGGCCCAAACAGTTGGAGGATAATGTCTCAACAAGGGACTGTTGTAGAGCTTCCATCCCTTGAGACAAGGCATCCTCTGCTTGTTGGGAAGATTGCTGCAGATTGCATATGCCCATCAGCTGGTGATCCGTAAGAGGCTCAAGATGGTTCCCAAGAATCTGAAACTCGAAAAATGCAAACCTAATAAATAACCAAACAAGAAACAAAACAGTTCAGAACAGAAGGACTGGATTAGGTACGTAAATGACCTTGAGAAGTTCAGATGAACGAAATCCACCAAGCCACATGAAGCACCTCTCTGCTGGAGTTTTCCACATACCAGAAAGCATGTGGAAAACATCAGATTTCGCACCAACGCCCTTTAGCCTGAATATTTCGTCATAATGGGACATTACTCCTTCAACAAGAAGGCGCAGATCATTGTCAGCCATGTGAGAATTTACAGCTGATCTCAGATCATTGATCAGGCGTTGATGTTCATCAAGCCAGCGGGCATAATCGATGTCAAATGCCAAGGCCCCTGCACATTTCATATCAGAATATTCGAAAGTTTTTCTAACCATTTTGAGTGACAGAACACCTGCTTTAACAGTAGTTTATAGGCTGAAGACTTGCATATAGAACTCAAGTAGGCTTGACTCTCCCCAAAATTGATTATTTATTATTAAAAAGAGCCTGTTCTATTTGCTCATTCTCATGTGAATCATATACTGAAAAATCTCCCGAAACTGATAGCGATAATTAACTCGACGGAGAGAAAGACACCTTTTGAGCACCTAAAAGTAGGTTAGGGAGGGTTCAAATGGTTAAACCAGACCTAGCCCAAAAATAGCTCTAACAAAATAACCAACATGACTGACTGCCTTAAAAGGAGTCATCTCAAAAACGGGATCTCCTAAAAACAGTTGGCACCAATTTGCAAGTACAGATACACAAACATTACATTACATACTACATTGCATGCATATAAGAGGGAGGGAGAGGATGATATATCCTATTCTATGCACAAATCAGATGAATGATACAAATCTTGTATCCCTATTGTTGAAGATGGGCTTCAACATAAATGAAAGGGTCATTGCATCTAGAAGGGTAACTACCAAGCAATGTGAAGTTCCAAAAAAGCTCCAGCAAAATGTCTAACCTGTCCTATTGGTTTAAACAAAAGGGATTCCAGACCATTTAATCTGGCAGGTGCATAATAAAAAAGAAACAAGTATTTGCGATTCATTCTGTATAAATATTTTTGAGAACCATTTTACATCTAGCCTCTAGGTCAAAGGTTTATATCATTGTTCCTAAGCTGTAAATGACAACACTCAGTGTCAAGTTAACACTGAAGCCTAAAGTTTGTCATGTAGAGAGTATGCGTGTAAATAAGCTTACCATTACTGCCTATTGAGAGACTTTGGTCTCCAGATACTCCGGTTGCAATGAAAAGACCCTGCAATAAAATGACAAGATATGGAGAACATTCAAAAACAAAAAAAACAAATGGTATTACGCAACAATAAAAGCAGGACAAAGCAATGTGACACAAAAAGATATTCTACATGGCAATTATAAAAAAAGACGATGAAACCAAGATAAGTGCATTGTAAAGCTGCACTCCAGAGATAGGAATATATAATTTCTAGCGTGTGAAATAGGGGTATAAACAGCTTTGTATTTATGTCCGACTGCAGAAAGGATGACCAATCCACAGCAATTTCTAAAAAAAAATGCAGGTAACACACACACAGAGGGAGAGAGAGAAGACCTGTTGCCGTGCTCGTTGAATCTCCTGCTCCAGCTGAGTGAGCTTTAGGCGACTATGCTCCAGCTGTTGAACGTAGGCCTATCCAGAAACCACAACAAAATGGGTGACTTCATGTGCTTCATATTTTGTCATCATATTACGACAACAAAGGAAGCTTTAACAGAAATTTAGCAAATTCAGAGATTCAATCAATTTCTAGTGGACGAGTACTAGATCAAGCAACAATCAAAGCAAGAAGGAAAGTAATAGAACAAAATTAAATTGAGGGGCATTGAAGCGAACAAATTTGGTGATCATTCATCTAGTTCAGGCACTAAATGTCGGTATTGGCTTTGATAAGTAGGTAGCTTTTCTCGGATGAATGTCTAACTATAGTCCTAATCCAACAAATGTATTGACATATGTTTCCACAAGTCTTTTCACATTAGTACGTATAGTTTTTAGATGGCAAGTTTATCAACCCAACAAAAAATAGCACTGTTTGGGCTAAATACAACCAACAAAGCATTAAAATCGTGAAAGATCAATTTATGGCACTCAAGTTCCAGAAAACAACGCTGTCATCTTATAAGGATTACAGAGAATGAAGTCCTTTACTTTCTTCCTTAATCGACTTTTCCGAGCAGCTTCACGATTCTGAGCCAGTCTACGAAGTGTCTGCTGCAATGTGAACCAAAAGGCACAAGCTTAATATTCAAACACAAAAAGAACTAAAACACATAGCCAACTTCCACTACAGAAACATCAAATCAAAAACCTTCTGGTCTCCTGTTCTTCCCTTGGACTGATCTATTGAATCCACAACAAGTGCTCCATCCTGAACTCCATGAGACTGTTGACACAACAAAAACCTTCCATCAGAACTCTATATGGTGAAAAGGGCTGTGAAAATGAGGAAAATATCTTCTTTAAGATTGCAGAAGCTCGTTCATGAACTGTTAACAGCCGTTAACACCATTAGGACAGTTAACACACTATTAATTTACATAAAGAGACAAACTCTGCTAATTTTCCATTTCACAGTCAAATGTTCCATTAACCCTTGAACGAGCCCGGCATTGGTTTAGATTAATGTTACCTTGAACGAGCCCGCCATTGGTTTAGATTAATGTTACCTTGAACGAGCCCGGCATTGATTTAGATTAATGTTACCTCAAACACGAAACAATATGGCATTTCAGAATAGGAATGGTTTATAACTTGTCGTATGATAGGAGTAGGATTCTATGGACTACAAAATAAGAAAAATACTTCTAAACTCGACCAAGATATAAATGCCCATTAATCAAAACACGAACTTTCAAATTATTATTACGAAACATACTTGTTCTCCTCTCTTTTTTTATCAACAAAAGATAATTTCATTATCAATTTATCATAAAGATAAAAATAATCATTGCAATAGAAAAAGAAATGCATTGAGAGAGCTTTGAAGAGACCAACAAAACTTTCTAGTGCTGCAAACTCGCAAAAACTTGACCTACCCCTCAGCCTCACGATTTTTAAATATGAAAACGACATCACAAAAACATAAAAATAGAAAGTGTCTGGTAAGGTACCAACTGCAAAAAAAGAAAAGAAAAAATCTTGAACCCAAAGGAAATACTCCTACATCAAGTTCCGTCCCCACTTTGGAAATTTAAGTCCATCATTAATATGGCACCTATTCCCCACCCAACACCACCTCTGGTTCTTGGAAAACAGCTCCATATGAGCAAAATGTCCAAAAAAAATCCTTTTACGTTAGTAGCTTAATATCTTTCACTTCTATAGGAACTATGGGGGATCGCGTTGAATCAAGAACTTCACCTTTTTTTCGCACAAGCTTTTGAAAACCTAAATATCTGGGTACTAGAGTAACACAGTATCTCAGGCTTGAAGTATGAAAGGAAAGTGATTACTGTACGATTGAGAGAACAAACATGGTGTAGGGTCTTCTAGCAGAATATGTACAGGTAAATTGGGGCGAAAACAAGGTAATGGATCAATCTAGTACCAGGTGATTATTAATGTGACTGAAATGCAAGTTTACAATGGTTTGGGGTTTTACAATACTGGAAACATAGAACAAAACATTAATGAGAAAGAGACGGAGAGAGAGAGAGAGAGAAAGAAAGAAAGAAAGACCTGGTTTTTATCATCAGTGTCAACATCTGTGGAAGAGTCGGTCTGTTGGCTATTTTCCGCCATGGCAGAATCTCCCCAATTTTCAAAATTTCCACTTCCCAAAGACCCACCACCCATCACCACCGTAGTCCCCTTGTGCAACATGAATTGCCCTGTTTCCACCTCTGTTCCTGCTGAACCCAGCTCCTAAATACAAACACCAAAACACCACAATATTTGTTGTGAGAGAGAGAGAGAGAGAGGGGTGTTGGTGGGTAGGGATGAAAGATGAAAGAAATGTACCGAAGGGAGGCCTCCGAAATGCAGGTTGTTGTAAATGGAGCCTACAGAAGAATTTGAAGAAAAAACCATAAATTAAAAATTGAGATCGAGTAATCATGGGGTTGTTAGAGACAGAAGAATGGATATGAGAGAGAGAGAGAGAGAGAGAAATATAGGTTACTTCGGCTTAAATCAACAGCATTGCTGGCGTGATGAAACCCAGCAGCTGATTGTTCAAGCTCCCCAAGATCCGCAAAACGCGCCTGGTTTCGACTGCTTTCGTCAACTCTGTTTCACAAACACACACGAAAAACAGAGCACATACTTAGAAACTCATACAGTATGTTTCGACAAAAGAAGAGTCGCAAGAACCAACCTTAGGTAGAATGGGGAGTGGCAATACATATCGGAGTTAGCTGCTATTGCTTTGAAGCTCTGCATCTCCACCTTTATCCTTCTCTCTCTCTCTCTCTCTAAATTAGAATATACATGCAGGTATATAAGCAGCATAAAGATGCTGGAACTGCATTTCAGCAGATGACATGAAAGGGAGATGTAGAAAGAGCTGTGGAGAGAGAGAGAGAACAAAATCTTGAAATCTTTTTTCCAACAGAAGAGAGATACTGTTGGAACGATTACTATTACTACTAGCATAGCGTATCAGTACGGCGGACCTTTTTTATATTGAGAAAACGTCAGAAGCCTTTTTTCATTATTGCATTTCTGAGACCCTGACTTGACCTTTTCAAGGCTGGAGGGAGAGCATTTTAGCTTCCCAATAACCCTACACTACTCTACACACACACAACAGAGACCTCCTCTGTCTTTAGTAGTAGGAGTAAATGTTTTCAGGACACCCCCAGTCTCAAACACCAGCGCGTTCACTTTGATTCCCTATTGACTGCACTGCACAGCAATGAAAATGCCCTTCTCTCTCACTTCCAAACACTGCAGTGGCCATGAAGTCATGATACACTCGCACACACAATCGTCACTCTCTCTCTTCCTAGATTGTAGAGTAGATTCTTGGGAGGCAATTTACTCATCGAGAAACGATATGGATACAAAACTCATGCACACCAAACTGATGAGGGGAATGAAGAGAACCAACTATGAGACCCATCCAAAAAATAGGTTTCTTATCGTCCGCTGCATCAGTTTGGCGTGCATGAGTAATATATCCATAGTTTTTTCTTTCATCATCTATGCCTGTAATCAATGACGGAACTACCAAGGAGTTAATGGGGTCAAGGCCTCCCCCATCCACCCATAATCCCTTTTTTTACAAAATTATCCAAACAAAATACTAATTTATCTACTATTTATAAACATCACATTACTGTGGGGCTCACCCTCCATAACTAATACACCACTATCTTATACCCATCCGTATATAATATCCCTTAAAATAATCTGGTATCCAATAAGCAATACTACTATAAAAAAAAATGCTAAAGGGACCAACGGGCATGCATTGACCATGAATCGACGAGCACCGCAAGGCTCACTCCAGGTCCCCCGCGGTGATCTGAGTTGTTCAAGATCTTGTTATCTGAATAAAAAATGAAAGATTGGATCGAGTATCTACACATATCAGATTGAGCTGATTTTTCACAGCCGCCTCAGTTTTATTATCAAACGGTTCGGATCATCCGTGTGAACCCATAGTGGGCCCCGCGTGCCCGTCAATTCATGGTCGGTACATGCCTGTCAGCCCCTATAAACGGGTTGTAATACTACAACCACATCCAAACTTACGGACCTAGAGTCCTATAGGGCGGCCCTGTAGCACACGTCCATCTCCACAATCGACGGTCTAATTAAATAAAATTCTTCCATGAAATAGTTAATTCGGATCATCCAAAACACTATTTGAAGGTCCAAATGTGCACACCAGAGCCGTACACCATGAAGCGCACACTAGAGTCCCCGTTTCCCAAACTTACACAACTAAATACATACACTAAAGCCAAAGAGCCCATCTAGTGTTTGTGTGACCCCCTTGGGGTTTTGTGAGTAAGTATCTAAGTTTAGGTGGGGTTTAAGACAAATTCGCTTGTAATTTAAAATATATATATATATATATAAAAAGAAGAAGTTTCCTATGAGGGCTCCCTTATAAAAAAAAGTGCGGAAAAACAATTGTAAGTCGTTGGATCGCGTGAAGTGCAAAGGATCCAACGACCCACAACTGTTTTCCCGCACTTTTTTGTGAGGGAGCCCTCACAGAAAACTTTATATATATATATATGCTTATAACCACACTTCAATGCACAAACACACACAAATGGGTATGGCTTATATACATAAACCACGAGTGCATGTAGTTTCAATGGCGAAGCCATGATTTAGGTTTTGTGGCAACGCTATTTAATGTGAGCCTACTAGTATTTTTGTGTATTTTTAACATAAACTAGGTGCTGCGACACGTGCGTTGCACGTGATGCCCGCCCGCTAATGGCTTGAGTTGTTTGATTGATGAAAAAATTGTTAGTGAAAGTTAAAGTTTTTTGGATAATGAAGGATGGAAAATAATGTAGAAAATTGGGTTATTTTGATTTATTTTTGGTTTTATTTAAAAAACTATTAATTTTGTACTGTTTGGAAGCCGAAAATTTTTGGTTAAGGAGAAAGTGTGAAAATTTTGAATAATTTTTAATTTGGCTAAATTGGGTTTTAAAGGTGGAAAAAATATAATAAATTAAAAGTAATGAGTAGTAATTGAGGAAGAAATTAGAAATGGAAAATTTATGGATAAAGGAATTGGAAAATAGGAGTACACGGGAAGAGCTTATATAAATGGCATGCTTCTCTTTCTTACTAGTGTTAACGCATCGTGCGTTGCACGAGTGTGATGCCCGTGTGTTTGTTGGTTTTGTGTTATAGGTTTGGGTATTGGTGAATAGAAGAGGAAATTGTAATAAGAATAAGAGTTTCGATATCATCTTGAAGGCGTTGGGTTATTGTGTCCGAAGTGGATTAGTTTAATTGATGTATTTTACGCTATTTGACATAGATTTGGACATTATAAGCCATTACAATCCGAGAGCAATATGGCCCAAGCCATAACAAGCAGAGCAATCCAGGATAAACTTGGATACATGCCTGCCACTTTATTTTCAATCTGGTCGAATGTGAATTATTTTGCTCAACATCAGGGGAAAAAAATTGATTACAGAGTAGAATAATTAAGGAGTAGTTCAACAAAACGTATTTCAGAAGCCCATTATGGCAGTAAACATGTCTTCTTTAGTTGAGAAAGCCGGAATTGCACCTCTCTGCTTGAGAGTGAATGCCCTGCAACGATTCGGAAGAGCAAAATATTTAGCAATTTGTTTACGAGACAAAATATTTCCACTAATGTTGGGCAGGATAAAAAATGATAATGATACATAAATTGATTTGCTTAAAACTATCTGTCCATATTGGCAAGTCCAAATTTACAAAGCATAGGTTGCACACAAGTAGGACATCATGTATTATACAAAGAAATAGGCAAAATGAATTCTGTAATGAATAGTTTCTCCCTTCCGCTGAGATAGGGAAAAAACCAATTAATGAGTACTTTCCCGCTTCCCCTGAGATAAGAAAAAAACCAGTTAAGGAGAATGCCTAATGAAGGACTCAATACAAGTCTTCCATTAATCGTAGTTTAACTACGAAACCCAAGTGTTAGGCCATTCTCTTATAAGATTTCAAGAAGTTACATGTAGTTACCGTATGCATATGAGTACTGCTCCATATACAGCTAGAAATATGTTTTCAGCACAAGTCTAAGTGAGAGAGAGGAGATCTTAAAAAATGCCACTTTTCTGAAAACGACATCGTTTTAGCCTTTTAAGGATAGATGCAGATTTGCTCAAGATCTAACTTTTCACATGTGAATGCTAGTGGAAGGCTGTAGCATTGTCTATTTTTTTTTCCATCTCAAATTGTAGCCCTTTTTTTTTTTTATTCATGTTATGGAAAATGGAAAAGGTGAACAGCAAATTTTTTTTGTTGAGGATAAGTATTACATATATTTTAAAAATGACTGAGCATATTAAATACTTCAATGAAAACTGTATCTTTAGCCATGTGTCATCTTTAGCTAGTTGTGCTAATATGCCACCTACAAAAGCTTCTTCGGCTCCTGTGGGTATCCACTGCATCCACCTTTGACTCAAACTTCTGAAAGAATAGATAACTCTAGCCACATTCAGATGCACAATTATAATTCATGACACATGAAAAACTGGAGCCAAGCAATGCAGAACTGGTAGCGCCACCAGGAAAAACATATGTATCGATTGACCAGAAAGAGAGCCTTTTATAATCCTTCTTTATCATTATAATACGTTAAGTGGCTTCTGAAGTGATTTTACTATCTTTAGGCTTTTCTTTCTCTGAGTAACTGAACATAATCAACCTCTAAGCATACAACCTAAGAATCTAGAGAGTGGTTGATGTTAAGCATGATTTAGGCCTATAGGTGAAAATCTAGTCTAGGTGAGTTCAGCTCTCAAGCTTTACAATCTACCGCAAACAAAAAATTAGGAAACCTTCTTAATTTCATTTCCAAAGCAAGGACACTATCTGAAAAATGCAAGCTGAATGAGAGTCGAACCTCCACTTATCCAAAGAAATAGATGACACCAACAACAAGAAAGAAAGCATCACTTCACTTATTTGGTCAGTAAATTTAACATAATCAACAAAAATGGAGCTTCCAATAACATTTTGCTTATTGTTATTTAAGCATATCTATGACAAAGGATAGCAAAAAGGCCTAGACAAGCAAAAAGTCAGCATGATGTGTTTAATGGCAAGACTACGTTAATAAGCCATCTCTGATATGCTCAAAATCCCTTCTCAGGCACTCTCTTCAGATGGCTATAATGGAAGCTTCAAATTAGGATCGTAAGACAAAATCACAGCAGCATTTTTTGCAGCTTTTGCTGCGGGAATATGAGCAGACTTGCATGGTTCTGTAATCAAACTAATGGAACCGTAGTGAAATTTTTTTGATATTACCAGAAATTTCTGCACAAATTGAATGGAAAACAAAAGGAGATAAGCGAGCGAAACAGCTAGGTTTTCCCAACCAGCTTGTTTCCTCTTCATAATCCATCCACACATCAAGGGTTAAGGCTGTGTTTGTGTCTCAAGCATTTTGTGTTTCCCTAACTTGAAAAGGGAAAAAAGATGGGAAGACAGAAGAACACCATGGTGAAATCAAATGCAGACATCCTAGCAATTTCGCATTAAAATTGAAGATTGAATTTTACCTCACAATTTTTTAAAACAAAATTATTGCAAAATCGTTCCTATAAATAGCGATCTACGATCTTTAGAATTGTTCTATTTTCTTCAAGTATAATTTCAATTGCTTGCAAAAGAAACCTTAGCACATTAGTACCACAAAATGTCAAAATCTCGATAAAAATGATAAAACAGTAGCCATATGCCATTTTCTTGTGCATTCAGTAATACGAAAACAGGAAAATAACAATGGTCATAAAAGGTAAATATTCAAAGAGGCGAGAGTTAATACCGCTGTGAAGATGACAAGACCCCATTCGACCTTGAAATAGTATATTAGCGGAGGAACATCCGTACAGAATGGTGTGAAAAACAAATGCATTCGTCGAAAACCTAAACCCATTAAACCACCAGAGATTAGCATTCTAAAAACCTAAAACATGTGTACAGAGGCTAGCAAAACGTAGAAGCTTGGAGTATTAACGAATGTTCTACACTCTATCATCACAAGCCAGCAGCATATCATATATGTCAAACTAAGCCAATTTATATAGCCAACCATGTCAATAACAACTACAGATTCAAAAATCTAGTCCTCATCACCTACATTTGGGGCCCTATAAGAATGAGGGTGAATAGTATATAGCTATAGAATATGATCACACCATAAGGCTTGGTTTGGTTCGGTTTGGTTTTGTAATATGATCACACCATACAAAAGGGGTTTGAAAATATTCCTATCCTATTCACTGTTTGGAGAGAATCTATTGAGGTTCCAACCTTTGTGCAATCTAATACCTTGTTTGGAGTGGCAAATTCTACAATGGATAAGGAAATCATTACTCATAGTTTCTGTGAAACGATTTTATATGAGGATGAAACTTATTCTTTGCCGCGATAAGTTTCTAATTCCTATTAAGGTTATACTAAAACCTTAACAATGCAATCCGGTCGATGGTCTCTCTATACCACGCGTATGACATAACTAATGTGGTACGATTGTGGCCACCTTGCACACGCCATTTCATCCATAGTATGGGTCCCTATCTAAACATATCCTATCGACCCCTCTATTCGAACTCCAAACATGCCATTAATGCTGACTGGAAAAATCGATAGCTTACATCTTGGTTTTAAGCATTTGGTATCTGCACAGAAGAGGATCAAGTTGCCACCAATTTCTCATGGCTGAACGTAATAATCTCAGAAATGTACCAGCAAAGTAGCAAAGACTCCCTCTGTTCCAAATTATTACTTATTTCTGCCTTTCTGGGAGTTTGCACATTTTCAAATTACTTATATTGTATAAGTGATTTTAAAAACTTTGTTCAATATTTTATGCATAATACTTCTTCTTTTTCGGTACTTATAAGATGCATATTGCATTTTATAAAGTATCATCAATAAAAAAGTATGAACTATTATTTATCTGGTTGGAAATACAACTATAGACATAAAAATCGGGATGGAGGGAGTACTTAGCTTCTGAGTTGGCCACAACCATTAAAGACGAACTGGAGTCCTAATTTCAACAATAATAATGACCAAAAAAGAGTTCGTTCTTACCCACCAGTATCTAATTACTTGTTAATTATTGTGATTTTGTTCGACATTTGCAACCAAACACTCGTGTACCTAATCACTCATTGGACCAAGCACGATTACTTACATATCTGAATCAATTTGTCATATACAGAGAGTAAACGACTAAATCTATATATAGAGAGAAAAAAGTTAAGAGCAAACATCTAAGTGAACAATTAAGAGTAGATGTAAAGAGGAGAAAGAAGAACCTTTTGTTTAACCCCGAGTGGTGAGACAGTTTGGTAAGAGACCGTCCAATCGAAGAATGCGTACGGATCTCCGGCAAAAGCAACTGTAAACAAGCCGATAAAGCAACTGAAGTAAGAGCAGAGAAAATACACTGTTAAACCAAAATCATATTGATCTCCAGACTGGATATCTGTAGGAGTTTCCTGTACAAAATCAAAGAAATCAGTGAATCTGTGTGATCCTCACCGTCTTCATTGACAAAAAGCGCTATTGTAAGAGTTGGTGTAAAGGTAGTCCAAATCATGAAAAATGACTGCATAGTTTGTTCTAAACTTCAGATATTGCGGAGACCGAAAGTCACCATGAAAGCTGATAGAAAATCACCTCTTCAACTCACTGGAAGTACAAAAAATTCCAAACCAGTGAAACCATCCACATCTCGGAAGTATTACTATTAATAATCCTTAGTTTTGTAACTAATGGAACCCTAGTTTGATTTCCAAGAAACGAAAACTGAGAACGCAAAAACGGGAAGTTCGAAACAATGAAACCCTAATCAGACCGGAAGAAGAAAGAGAAGGAAGGAGAAGATCCGACTTACAGAACCGCCGTACGCAAAGCTCCAGTCGATCGATCGCGAGGTTCGAACAGCCTTGAATCGCCACACTCTCTCTCTCTCTCTATCGCCTGGAAGCTCTCTCTCTCTGTCTCGCGTAAAAATGACAAGGGACACAGAGGGAAATATGGGAGAAGTTTGGAAGGGGTATTAGCAAATGGAAAAAGACCCTTGAGGACAACCATATAAGCCGAAACTACGAAAATACCAACAGCGAGCAAACCAATTGATGGGTAAAATCGTCCAAATTGGACAAAAGGGGCGAACGTTTCAATTTTAGACAACGCTCTATATAGGGCCTTCCGGGGCCTGGATATGAAGAGAAAGGTTAATTTAAAAGTTGGACTTTGTCCTGGGCAATGTTTTTTGTCAAAGGCTTGTTTCAATTTTCTTGCGATCTTTAAATGAAAGTTTTTAAGATATTTTTTTTTAATGATCCAACCATTCATCTTTCAACAAAGCTAATTTTTGCTAGGGGTGCACAAGAAAACCGATAGAACCGCAAAACCGATTCGATCCGGACCGAACCGGTCTATTTGGTTAGGTTCTATGGTTCATTGGTCTGGTTATGGTTCTAAAAATCTAAGAACCTGTAATTATGGTTCGGTTACTAGTTCTCAATTTAAGAGCCACGGTTAGAACCGAACCGGACTGTATAATATTAATATGTATATGCATATATATTAGTAAATATATTTATACATGTACAACATTATGAATCTTATAAAAATCCTATAATTATTTTATTTATTTTATGAGTTGTTTTGGTGCTCCAAATTCTAAATAATCTTTTAAACTCATGTGTTGTGATAAAGTCTTCTTTAATCGGGTAGAACCATAACCGAACCAAAATCAGACCGATCTTGCGGTTTGGATCTGGACAGGTTCTTCATGTGAAATGGTCAAGTTTTGGTTCTTAATTTTCTAACCGGTTAGAATGGTCCAGTTACTGGATTTGTAGAGAACCGGTCCAATCCGGACCATGTGCACCCCTAATTTTTGCATCGTTTGTGTGAAAAATTCAAATTGTTTGAATAGCAATTGGTCCCTAATCTATGAATGCAAAATATATACTGTATTTTTTTGAAACCAGGGCTGGCATGTGCCAGACGTACCACCGTTCCCCACCAACTAGCTCCGTTGATATGTAATCTCACATTTATGTGAGCGTTTTGTATTTGTATCATTTTTCTTTGTGTATTTGATTGTAGTTGTACACTTGTTGGTAATTTTAATGGGGTTTTAGTGTTTTGCAGTATGATTTTAAATATCACTATGGCCCTCACGCATTTTTTCCAAAATGGAAAGAAAGCAGATCTAGGTTAGAGCCTGTTTGGCCACCTAGTTTTCATATTTTCCATTTCTCATTTTCAAGTTTTAGGTGTTTGGCTTCCCAAACCAAACACAGAAGCCAATACTCATTTTCAAAATTTGACATTAAGGAGAAGCCAAAAGTAAGTTAGGAGGAACTTTTTGACTTCTCATTTTCCATTTTTCTCATTTCAATTAACAAAAAGACGCATAAATTGCAATCTGCATATATCTCCCAAATACTACTCTCGCTGCAAAAAGGTATTTTTCACATTTCTCTAAAAAATTCCCACCAGATTCAGAACACATTTTGACCATAATCCAAAAGCTAAGAAGTTAACAATTAAAAACAAAAAATATTTTCTCAAACAACTCCCAGAAAATCTCAAACACTAAAATATGGAAAAACCTACGGGTACAGAGGGAAACGCACAGAGCACTCTCGGGGACCCACTTTTGGGTCCCACACGAGTGATCGGAACTGTTCATTATTCTTAGAACATTTTTCCGAAGGGTCACACAAAATTTCAGCTCAATCGGACGGTTAGAAGTGCTTGAACCAAAGTCCCACCATTTCAAACAAAAAAATTGAAACAGTGGGACTTTGGTTCAAGCACTTCTAACCGTCCGATTGAGCTGAAATTTTGTGTGACCCTTCGAAAAAATGTTATAAGAATAATGAACGGTTCATATCACTCGTGTGGGACCCAAAAGTGGGTCCCCGAGATAGCTCTGTGCGTTTCCCTATGTACCCGTAGCAAGCTCCCTGAATTATGGCCATTTTGCTACTCAAACTACGTAGGAAAGTACAACTTTAATAATAGCCACCTTTTAGATGTGTATTCCAACATAACTAATCTTCTTTTTACTGATTCGTTAAGATATTCTAATTTTTTCCTTTTTTAATTGGAGGCTGGTACATGCAGGATGCAGCTAGCCATTAGAGGAGAGGAGAAGGCCAAATACGTTAGCCCTTTATGAAGCCTGTTGAATATGAAAACATGTGTTTGGCTAGGCATTTTGCCTACGAACTCATGTAGATGTATAGCTCCTTGGAAAGGCTTTAAATAGATGAAGAAAATGTTAACCATCCCCCAATGACCTTGAAATATGTGCAACAAGCAGTGGCGGATCTATTCGAGGGATGGGCCACCTGGCCACTAGTAATTTTTTTATTTTTTTTTTAAGTTTTACTAAAAGGTAAGATCCACAATTTTTGCCAAATATCTGTTGAACAGGTTGACAGGGTTAATTGAAACCGAAAATTACAAACCGTTTAACATTTTCCAATTCAAAACAAAACACGTTTTGTACTATGTGTTTCTTCACGCAATTCCTCTTTTAAATCTGCAAAACCATTAAACGTTCGATTGGACGTCGTTTGACAAACTGTTTGTTTTTCTTCAATTAGATGTTAGGTTTTTATAACCTTAATACAAACATAGTGTGCATAAAAGAAAAAGTTTGAATTTTGGTTTTTCTTAATGTAAAACTCATGTTTCATAGTATTTCATTTGGCTTTTCAAATTTGTCTTTGGATTATTTTTTTGGTTACAAAAACTAGAGGACTAAAGACTTTGTGTATAAAAAAAAATAATGATAAAAATCTAGTGTTGGCAGGCCTTTATTCAAAATTTTAAAAGTTAGTGTTGGCGGGCCTCTATAAATTTTGTACAGTATAAATTTTCTACTTTAATAGCATTTTTTGAAATCACTGTGGTGGTGACCGCCGCCAATTGTCCTCACTTAGCGCCATCCTTGGTTAATGCCACGACGACTGATGTAGGATTCGTTATCACCTTTCTCTCTTCCACATTGGAATTATATTTCCTAATTGAACCGGCGACCACCAGTTTGTCGACATAGGCCCTTCCGGAATCCAAATCCTAGCTCCGCCACTGGCAACAAGTGTTACATAAATGTTTATTTAGGGGGTGTGTTCCACTAACAAAAAACTGTTTTTTCCAAACACCGAGACAGATCATTCTCTCAAAACACATCACATAAAAAACCGTGAAAAATTAGTTTTTGGAAACACCCCTTAGTTCGTTTTTAGCAGGTAAACAAAGTTGATTAGGACTACAAACCATTCATTTTACAGCACAAATGTGCCTCCGATGTCAGTCCCTAACTCAATGATTTTGATGTATGTCCCTAACTTTGCTGCCAATTGAGGGTATTTATTGACATCAAATATGTACGTATTCTATAAAGCGTAGTTGTGGGTCAGAGAGAGAAAAAAGAACTTGAAATTCCTATTTTGCTACCAATTAATTAAAGCAAATAAATAAGAATTGAAGAAAAACGATGAACACAAAGATATACGTGGAAAACCCCAATACGGGTAAAAACCACGGGAAGGAATCAAACACTATAAAATCATTGTGTAGTTACAAGTAATCATACCCTACGATTTGAATCACTCACAATCGCTCTATTTGATGTACTTGCCGAATTCTCGTACACCACACCCAACATTTGATTGCCGCTGCCTCGAATCCTCGAGCCTTCCAAACGTTCTTCCGAAAATCCACCGGAAAACAACTTGAACTTGATTATTTATTGATGTAGAAACCTCTTGAAGCTTTGATTAAAGTTCCATTGATCTTGTGCTTCAAGATTCACTCTCGATACTTTAGGGTTTTGTGGCTTTGTGAACAAGCGGCTCTAATATTCTTTTTCAGCTGACCGCACAACCCTAGATCTAAAACCGTCAAATATTTATAGAGTTGCCATTCTGATCAATCGCATTGCAAGCCAATTGATCGGACCATTGTAGATCCGGAATTTTTGGCAATGCCGATTAACAACCTGATTGATTCTCTTGTCAGTCACCATGCTCTGAAAATTGCACGCCTCGTACAACCTGGAGCCTGTGCCAATATTGGTGATACCCGACTAATAAACCGATGAATCCCATAATCGATCGTCCTATTAAAAATGCACCAAACTGATCCGCAACAAAACGACTAAGACACTCACTCTCAAATTACATAATAAAGAGATTCCTTCCACTCTAATCCCAGACAGACTCGCAACATAGAAAATTAAGGAAAAATAATAAAATTACAACTCTATAAATATGTGTTTTATCATATGGAATTGCCAAAACAAGACGGCTCCGGAATTTGGTCCTTACAAAACTATTGGGGCCATATAATACTCCTATATAGTAGTAATATTTTAATATAGTGAAACGCCCTATAAATATGTGAAAGTACACGTTCATTAATTAATCAACCCGTACAATTAGTTTTGTAATCAAGTTGGAAGGCACCATAAACGTCAATGTACAAAACTAAGAGGTGTAATATCACTATTAATAACTACTCCAACACTTCTGGCATAGTATTAAACAAACAAAAAAACCTAGTTTTGTAATCCTATTTTTTAAACAAACTTCAACATATCACGCAATTTAATGCAGTTTTCAAAGTATTCCTTGGATAGTGGATGGCCTTGAGCTGCTGTTTTTTGTTTTCCTACAATATATGAAAAGACAGCTTACAGGAAATACAACGCAGAAAATATTAGAGCTATAAAGAAATATGGAAAATGCTAACTTCCACCTAATACGTGGAAGATAATGTATAAAATGTATATCGATATTCGAGAAAAGCATATTAATATTCGTGAAAGTGTTTAGCGTGAAATGCGTATCGAAATCCAAACGCATCATGTCTTTATGTACATATTATCCTTCACCAATTAGGTGCAGGTTAGCAAGACCGGAGAATATTTTAAGATTTGCCCTAACTCTATATGGAACCCGGACAATGGGTTTGATGAATAACTTTGCGGTCAACTTTCAAAACCTACAAAATGAGAGTTTCGAAATCTTTACTCATTAATTTGAGGTTTTGCAACAAAAAGAATCAGCATTGTAGCACTCAGATCTCACTTTTTGTTGTTCTTGTAATCCGTTAAGTAGAACTATTAATGGGATTATACATTGCGAGTATCAAGATGAGATCTCTGTAATAATGCAGGACCAATAATGTTATTTACACAAGATTCTTTCTTCCTGTCTCCCAGACCGAGGTGGTTCCGATTTCAGCCCTGTAGGTCGTACAAAAT
Source organism: Vaccinium vitis-idaea (assembly GCA_963854785.1). NCBI lineage: Eukaryota > Viridiplantae > Streptophyta > Magnoliopsida > Ericales > Ericaceae > Vaccinium > Vaccinium vitis-idaea. The sequence goes on from OY978224.1 coordinate 27,894,527, forward strand.
GATTTTTTTGGTGTCGTTTACTTGAGTACTTTTCCTTTTGCTACGGATAAGTTTACGGAGAAGAGAATCAGAAGGAGCGAAGAGATGGATGTGGCGATGATGAGATGTGCTTGACACTGATAAAGCCGAAGGCTACCTATTTTTACCAGCAAAAACTCTAAAACCACGCCCATTTGTTTGCACAGGATTAAGGGGGTGTTCCATCGACCCAGTTTTTTTAATAAATTGATTTTTCACTGTATTTATGTGATGTGTTGTGAGAGAATATATTATCTCGGTGTTTGAAAAAAATAGTTTTTTGTTAGTGGAACACCCCCTAAGGTTTTTTTGAAGGTTTTTTTGAACTGAGGGGGGTGTTCCCCTAAGGTTGCGTTTGGTTTTAATTTTGAGTTTTAATTTTTGTAATGATTGGAGGGAGAAATATAGACAATAATTAAAAATAAGTGTTAATGATTACAGAGAAATAGAGAGAAAAATGAGAATAATATTTAAAAATATGAGTAATTATTGGATAATAATTAACAAAATCAGGCCTTGAAACCCAAAAAAAACAAGGCCTAAGCTCCCTAGTCAGTCTCAATGGCAACAGCAGCATATAAGCCATGGGATCAATTTGAGAACTACATTGTTGATGTGTGTTCAAATGATGATTTTATATGGAACTAATCGGAGTTTGTGACATTTTAGAGAGATGGTGGAGACAACGAGAGGCCTTATATCTAATAATATTCTTGTTTGTTTGTGAAGTTGGCATTTCTTTTGCTTGTCGTGACTGTAACAGTAGAATGAGATTTTTTGGCAATGAAATATGTGAAGAGCTAGTTGTATAATCTAGTGGGAGGCTAATGGTTGAATGATCGCTTGGTGGCATGTATTGAAAAAGAAGTATTTGATGATACCAACCTAGAGACTATCATGCAACGTTCTAATATAAAATCGCATCGAAATAAAAAATTTCCCGAACGTAACTTTGGGTACTGAAAATTTGGCATACATAACATGAAAATTGCAAGTTTAAATCAACAAGTTACATAATTAACTAACGGTTGTGAATCATTTATGTGAAACCCAAAAGTAGACTCTATGGTTATGTTCGGTTTGAGATTTGGATTTGGGAATTGGGCTTTGAGTGGAGAGAATGAGAGTAATAATTAGGAATATGAAATAATGATTGGAGCGAGATATAGAGAGAAAGAGAAATGAGAATAAAAATTTAAAATAGGGGCAATGATTGGAGGGAAATAAAGGTAATGATTGAGTAATACATTATAATCTGGGTCTTGAGACCAAAATATGAGCCATTGTACATTTTTGTACCTCAAAGTTATGTACCCTTAGAGCATCCTTATTTGGATCACCAAATTTTGCACCAAATTTAACCTCAAAAACACCTTGTATAAATTTGCAAGTCACTTTTCAAAAAGCTCACAAAATCAGTCTCTCTATTCAAACTTTAGCAAGTCACTTTATCAAAAACTCACAGAATCAGACTCTTTATTCAAATTTTTACTCTTCCCTCCCTCCTCTTTTGGTGCGTGAACAGTAGGTCACATCTTTTGGTGTTTTATTGTAGCCAAGTTAAGAAAATGTAGCAAATTGGTAAGGCTGATTTTTGAGAAGTTAAAATAGAGATGCTGATATTGATGCTCCTATATAACATTTTTTTTTTTACACCATTGGACGGAGGGATTTATTTATTTATTTATTTTCATTTTGGCAAGCGATAGAAGGTTACTAGTGTGTTCTGTCGTCCCGAAATGTTTGTTCTGTTTTAAATTTCAATATTTTATGTACAATACACAATATTATTCAAAGCTTGTAACTTTTCTAGTTTACTCTTCATTAGTCGACTCTAATAAAATATGAATTAATCAAGTTTTGAATGTAAGCTGTTATCCAAAATGCGAAAAGTCTTACCGCCAATGTAATTAGAGATTTTTTTCATAGATTTAGCGCACTTTAAACTTAAAAGTTTTCAATTATTCTTTGTTTGGTCTTATTGTTTTGATTATTAAAAGGATTTCAATGACACAAATGAATTTTTACCAATTTTTCTTTGTTGAAATTTTTTCAGCCAAAAAAAAAACAAAAACGTAGGACTAACTTTTTGCAATGGAGAGAATAGTTGTTAAATTAATAGGAGAATCAATCTCATATCTATAAGAGCAGAACCATAAACTGCATATTCTGAAGGACCGATACACAATTATCAGCCCAAACCCCAAGATTAAGTACGTACCAGTACTATACAGAGTACTAAAAATTAGCTCAGTGAATTGTCGTTAAGGTTTAAAAAATATACTGAAATATGAAAAAATTGTATAAAAGTGAATAAAGATATGTTAAAGGTGAGTTATTTTTGTCTTCTTATTTGTTTATTGTTGGACTGGGAATACATGACCTTTGTTTTATTATTCTTGTCTGACCTTTGTTTGTAATTACTCCCTCCGTCCCAATTTTATAGTCCCAGTTAACACTTTTTATTGTCCCAAAAAAATTGTCCCACTTCAAAACTAAATGGGTAATTGTTAAGGAATTTCCTCTTATACCCTTATATTTTGAAATTAAAAATAATAAAAAAGTAAGAAAGTGTAATGATTGAAGGGTAAAATAAGAAAAACATGTTGTCAAAAGTACAATGATTATGTCCCCTTATTAAGTTGAAATCCCCAAAAGGGACTATAAAATTGGGACGGATGGAGTAATAACGAATGGAAAAAGGGGGCTTTGCTTGAAAGGAACGACTTGGTGTTTAATTGGTACGGCCCAAGGCAGAGCCCAGCAGCCAGTGGCAGGGGCAGAGCCCATTTATATTATGACGCATTTTACACGCTAATCGTACAGTGGCTGATGCGTGTCGCTTCTTCACCGGTGCTATTCTTAATTTGCAGTTTTGCCCGGAGTCCATTATTCAGTGGTACTAGAATCGCGTATCACACAGTGTTCAAGAATCCAATTTCACCGTACATTTTTAGTCTGGGTTGTATGGCTCTTTTGTTGACCTTCATTGATAGTATATCCTCTTGCTCTATCCCTTGATCCTGGGATGGTAATTCATGGCCGCCGTAGACGTGTGGGGCCGCCTATGTTCGATGAGGCATACTCGCGCCCAGAGTCTCGCGTCAGCGGAGGTTCTCTCATAGTTATATCCTCTTGCGGCGGCATGGGGATGGCTGTACGGTGGAGGTTCTCTCAACCGTCGGTTGCTAGACGGCGTAAGGCATTTCATGGTTTTCATGATCCTTGGATCGTAAGCCTGTCCTTGTCCGTGGATTACATGCGCGCTTTATTGTGTAATGGTCTGAGCCGGGTGTCCGTTAGGATGCTCTACCACTTTCCCTTTATAGGATTCATAATCACGTTCCATAGGTGTCGGGTCTACTTTAGAAAGTGTCTGTGAACACTGGCGGCTCCACCCTATGAGGTGGATGGTCACATGACCACCCTAAAAAAATATTTGTACTAATAATACATGTAAAAATTTGTACAAATTTTAGGTTAGTTCATGTTCTGAACACCCAGTGCAAAATTAAATGAACACCCACCAACAAATCAGCTTACTTTGAACAACCTAAATTACATCCCGTTATAGCCCAATCATAGGTGAAACAACATATAAGAAAATGTGGTCAATTGAACACGCTTTTTTATTTTGTTGTTATATTGCATCTAGTAATTTTATCTAATATTTTGTTTGAACACTTAGTCCTATAGTACTATAAACAACACACACTGCAATTCAAGTGATTTACAATTGAATACTTAATATATCATCTCACAAAAAGATAGACATCTTAATGACAAAAAAATGGAGAGGAAAAAATATCTATTGGTACCGTTATGGTGTAGTTTTTCTTAGAGCAGACAATCCAAAAATAAAAACATATGTTTATAAAGATCCGTGCAAACGTATTCGCTACATAATTTCCTAAAAAAAATAAACATATTTATGCTCCTGTTTGATTTTGCTTTGACAAAAATATAAAAAAACTGAAAACAATTACAACGTTTTACGTGTTTTTGTATTTTTGAGGTCACATTATACACACTAGTATATGAAATTTTGTGAAGATACGACTGATTGGTTAAGCTAGTAGAGTTAAAGGTAATTTCTGAACACCCTGTTAAAAATTTCTAGAGCCGCCACTGTCTGTGAGCCGATGGCCTTATCAGTCTTTTGCCGTTCTCTTTTCAATAGTTAGTGGTTTTGGCTTCATTCCTATTTTTTTCGATGTAATCGGTGCCGGATGGCGTTATGAAATGATATGACATGATAAAAATAAAAATAAAAAATACTTGTTTTGCCACGCCCAAAGATTTGGGCACACTGATCCCATTGTAGAGTTCTTTTTGGAATCCCACGCGAATAATTTGAGTCGTTCATTAATTTTAGAAATGTTTTCAAGTTAATCCATATAAAATTAGCTCAATCGGATGATTAAGGGTGAGTTTCCCATTTGATAAAATCTGAGCTCATTACCCCAGTCTATTTAAATTATCCGACTCCCAACTCGGGAGGAAGAAACGATAAAAGACACTTAACCATCCATCCTAGTTATATATTTATCGAGTTAAGTTTTACGGCCTTCGTCCCATTTTTTAGTATTAATAGTGCAGTGGTCAATAGAAAAAGAAAAAGTCCGTTGTTGCAAGTAAAAACACTTATTTACTCTTAAACCTCGTCATATTATTGTTATTCAGAAAAAAAAAAATGTTTCCAAAGAATAGTTATTATTATTATTATTTTTTGTCATTCATCATTTCTAATCTATTACATGGAGGGAGGGGGAGAATGAGACTCGATCTTAGGATGCAATGTAGGACATCGAAGAGCTCTACCGCATGAGCTAGCCACCACTTGCCAAAGAAGAGTACTTTACAAATGGAAATATGGACATTTATTATTTACCTTACGGGCTTGAAGGTGGGTCGGGGTTATGGGCGGGCTAAGCTTGAATCATCAAGCCCGAGCATGGCCCATTCACTATTCGGGTTGGGTTAGCCCGCCCGCTTGACGGGCTCAGGTTGGGCTAAAGACCAATGGGTCGGGCGGGCTTCAGGCTCGCGGGCCAAATGATGACTGTTACAGGTGAGGAAATCAAATTGCTCAAGTTAGTAGTACTTTTATTCATAGAAAAGAATAAACACCATCAAGGATGCCAGGATTCAGGAGTGCTGAAAGTTCAATTTGGTTCAGGTCATGGTGAAATTCGTCGTATCCAAAACCGAACCAAGCTTGATCAATTACCAATACCCGAATCCGAAACACAATCAGAAGATGACATAACTAACACCATGGAACAGAATTTTGATATCTTGATTATGGTCAGTTTTCAATATTGTAGCAGCCATTTTTGTAATGTTATAGGAGTATATGAGCATCGCTGAGCCTAGAAAGAACATGAAAAGAAAACCAATGAGGCTTATGTTAAATTGCACAGGCCCACGGACTGCAAATATAGACCATATTAAGGAAAGGTTTAGCCTCTCGGTTTGGCCCAGTTAGGTTAGCTTGGTTCTTGAGTTGGGTCGAAGTACCAAGCCCAGATCCAATATTAAGGGCCCTCCTTGCATTCAAAGCATGTCTAACCGACGGTATGAGCACAATTGGGCTGGGTTTCTTTGATTAGATATGCGCCTACCGAAGATGATACTTTTTTTTTTTCTTTCATGTAACTCAAAATGCTCGGGTCAGTTTGGGCGAATCTTAACTGATCTCTTACAGGACCAACCCCATCGCCCGTTGGTCAACGGGCAAATGGCCCAATCAAAGCTTGAAGTTGATACTTAAATTTTACATTAAGAAAATGAAAAGTAAAAAATTGATGATGGAGATGCTTGTAACACTACATAACTGTGGCACGAGCATCTCCAACGGGTTAATTAAATTTGAATGGAAAAATAATAGTTTTAATAAAAATGGGACACTTATAGACTGATAAACAATAGTAGTTAACTATTGAGTGGGTGACCACTCCAATGGACTATCTAAATTTTATTTTATTTTATTTTTTTAAAAAAGGGAAAGCTCGGTGAGGGGTTCATTGTTGAGAATTTAGTTTTTTTTTTTTGTCATTCGTCATTCCTAATCTATTACATAGGGGGAGGGGGGGACTGAGACTCGATTCCGAGATGTAGTGTGGGACATTTAAAAGCTCTACCGCATGAACTAGCCACCACTTGCGTTGCGTTGAGAATTTAGTTGAAGAGGGTTAAAATTCTGATCGAATTCAGAATGGAAAAGGCGAGGCCTACATTCTACTTTTTTAGAAGATGAATAATATTGTTGGGAGAAACAAAGGTCTCGTGAGCTTTTAATGCAGAAAAGCAATCTTCCATTTGAAAAATCCCTAACGACTTTATCTAGTATTTTGTTGCAGCAGATAAAATTTCGAACAGCCATGCAACCGCAATAAATTAAATTTTGAAGTTTGAACATCCCAAGCAACAAGACAAGTTTATCCCCAAAAATATATATAAAAATATATATATAGGATCAACTTCTAATGAGGGATCCCTCATTTTATTTAAAATGAGGACCTCATGCTTCCCGACCAAATTTCGAAGATCCAAACCGTTAGATGTGTTTAAAATGTGTTTTTAAGGTCCACCGCGAGGATTCGTCCAAAAAAAAATACCCGCAAGGGCTTCATCCAATCAGTTTTTGTTAAAAACGCTATATATAACATTTTTAACAAAAACTAATCGGATGAAGCCCTTGCGGGTATTTTTTTTGGACGAATCTTCGCGGTGGACCTTAAAAACACATTTTAAACACATCTAACGGTTCGGATCGTCAAAATTTAGTTCGGAAAGTGGAAAAATTGCTTGGTCCTCATTTTATTTAAAATGAGGGATCCCTCATTAGAAGTTGATCTTATATATATATATATATATATATATAGAAGCCGGTTCTAGTCCGGGATCCGGACTTCCGGACCTCCATGATCTGAACATTTTTTTGACGATCCGAGCCGTCCAATGTGTTCAGAAGGTGTTTTCAAGGGTCCACGCGGGAAATCTTCGAAAAAAAATATCGGGAAGGGCTTGATCCAAGCAGTTTTTCGCAAAACTGTAAATATACAGTTTTTGTGAAAAACTGCTTGGATCAAGCCCTTCCCGGTATTTTTTTTTGAAGATTTCCCGCGTGGACCTTGGAAAACACCTTTTGAACACATTGGATGGATCGGATTTTCTCGAAACAATTTGCAACACAAAAAAAACACCCCAAAGGCTCCAGTCAGGGATCCCTGACTGGAACCGTGGGGTATATATATATATATATATATAGAGGAACTCTCTAGTCCGGGACTAGAGAGTTCGGAACTCCACCTTCCCGATATTTTTTTGACGATCCGAACCGTCCAATGTGTTCAAAAGGTGTTTTCCAAGGCCCACGCGGGAAATCTTCAAAAAAAAATACCGGGAAGGGCTTGATCCACGCAATTTTGTAAATGTGCAGTTTTTGCGAAAAACTGCGTGGATCAAGCCCTTCCCGGTATTTTTTTTTGAAGATTTCCCGCGTGGGCCTTGGAAAACACCTTTTGAACACATTGGACGGATCGGATCGTCAAAAAAATATCGGGAAGGGCTTCAAACGGCTTCAATCCGGGATTTCCGGGATCCTTGACAGGATCCTCCCCGTATATATATATATATATATATATATATATCTAAAAATTGAGTCCACAAAAAAAATTAATGACTCTATAAGTACGTGGCCAAACTTAAAGAGCTAGTTATTGAGCTAAGGATTATGGGTCAATTTAATGAGTCCATTGAAGTTAATTTGTGCATACTCTAGTCACTGGCGACTACAGCTCATTGAGAGTGGGTCAGCCGACTCCACAGGAAGGGGAAAAAAGTACTTTTATATATATATATATATATATATATATATATATATATATATATATATATATATATATATATATATATATATACGGGGAGGATCCTGTCAAGGATCCCGGAAATCCCGGATTGAAGCGGTTTGAAGCCCTTCCCGATATTTTTTTGACGATCCGAGCCGTCCAATGTGTTCAAAAGGTGTTTTCCAAGGCCCACGCGGGAAATCTTCAAAAAAAAATACCGGGAAGGGCTTGATCCACGCAGTTTTTCGCAAAAACTGCATATTTACAAAATTGCGTGGATCAAGCCCTTCCCGGTATTTTTTTTTGAAGATTTCCCGCGTGGGCCTTGGAAAACACCTTTTGAACACATTGGACGGCTCGGATCGTCAAAATTTGATCCGGAACTATGAGATCCGGACCCAAGGGTCCCGGACTAGAGAGTTCCTCTCTATATATATATATATATATATATAGAGTCCGGATCTAATCCGGGACTCTACCATCCGGGACTCCACCTTCCCGATATTTTTTTGACGATCCGAACCGTCCAATGTGTTCAAAAGGTGTTTTCCAAGGCCCACGCGGGAAATCTTCAAAAAAAATACCGGGAAGGGCTTGATCCAAGCGTTTTTCGCAAAACTGTAAATATGCATTTTTTTGCGAAAAACCGCTTGGATCAAGCCCTTCCCGGTATTGTTTTTTGAAGATTTCCCGCGTGGGCCTTGGAAAACACCTTTTGAACACATTGGACAGCTCGGATCGTCAAAAAAATATCGGGAAAAGCATCAAAATGCTTCAATCCGGGATTTCCGGGATCCCGGATTGGATACTAGCCGTATATATATATATATATATATATATATATATATATATATATGTATATATATATATATATATATATATATACAGCTCCTATCTGATCCAGGATCCTGGATTAAAGCCACCATCCGGGAAAATGATCTGGGCCGTCCATCCAGATCGCACGGCTGAGATTAAAAAAAACACCTCGCGGGTTAAAATCAACCCGGGTCAAGGACAATCCGGATCATATTCACACGCGGGTTACCCATTCCCTTCATTGTTCATTCACGCTATTTTCAAAACACAGATAGAGAGAGAGAGAGAGAGAGAGAGAGAGAAAGAGAGGCGACGAAGAGAGAGAGAGAGACGACGAACAGTCGATCGAAGAAATCAACGATGAAGATGATGATCTTTCCATCAATTTAACCAAAGGTCGATTTCTGTCTTTCTCTATTCTCTTCTTACGCATACGTTTGTCTCTTTATCATCGATTTAACCCCTTTTGTTTTCGTTTTAGTCAAACCACGAAGAAGAAGATCTGCTAACCACGAACAAGAAAATCTGCTAATCGAGTTTGGCAAGGTCAGTTTCTCTCGCGTTCGATTCGTATGGTTTTGATTTAGGTTCGATTTTCAAAGTTAGGTTTTTAAAAGTTCGATTTGTTATTCTGTACCGAATCATTGTACTGCTCCACAATATGATTATAACTTCAATTTTGGTATCATCCATCATTTTTATTTTGAAGTCTTTGTAAGTCATTACAGATTTCCTTTGTTCGAGTAAATATGTCTTGTCTGAAGCAACTTCATTCTTTCCCCAACAAGATACTCCAATTAGGTAGAAATTAGAAGAACCCATTTTACTTGTTGAGATTGAGTTCATTAACGTCCATCATGTTGGCTTGTTTTCCACATTTTCAAGGAGTCCAATTTCAGAATTGTTTTTTGTAACTTCTTTTCTCCTTGCAGTTTTCCCAAAGGATTAAAATGGCTTCCGCTTCTTCAAATTCCACGTCTGGATGGCCGACGATGCTTTGTGCTTGCGGATGTGGTATGTGCATCCCCACCAAGCGGTGGATTGATTGGTGCGATGAGCACATTGACAGTGTCGCACATTCAGGAGATAATAGGTCACGCCAATCAACCGGGCCAAGCCAGTCCATGATTTCCATGATTTACAAGTCGGCCTCCACAACTTAACAAAATGCATGTTTGCCGTAGAAAATGTAGGCCGTGTGGCAATTGTTATTGGCATTGTAATTTGTGTACTCCAAGTAATCCTTGTAATTTGTGTACTCCAAGTACTTTTATTTGTTCGTATGTAATTTGCTGTGTTGAAGCAATCTGAGGAGAGGAATTGTGGTAATTTGGTAGTCTTTACCACTTAGGTTTTGTGGTTCTTGTTTGTATTGTAACTGATCCTACAGTTTGCTCTTCTCCACTTACAAGTGTCCTGTGTTCCTTTCTCCTTATCTGTGTTTGGTCCTTCATAATAAACCATTCTGATTGTGGCTCAAACAATGCTTGCTCCTAAATGACTAGTGGATGGCACAATTGAGAATTTTCTGCAAATGTCAGTAAGCTAAATGCTTGCTCGTAAATGATTAGTTACCATTGGGTACATTTTGTGACCCTTCAATGCAGTAATCTCATTTTTTATGTAGTCCACATTGAGAATCAAAGTGAGATTTCACAGGACTTTTGATGTAGTCCACAAATCATGGAACTCAGATGAAAGAAAAATATCAAGTGCCAAATCATAACATGATCATTCTGCAACAGAGAAGAGCTGCCCATCCTTGTCATAACCAGAAAATCAGTTGCTACCCATCAATGGTAAACCACAGTTACTAATACCAGATTGCTCATCAAAATACAGTACACCAGAAAACTAATCAAAATACAGTACACCAGATTGCTCATCAAAATACAGTACACCAGAAAACTCATCAAAATACAGTACACCAGATTGCTCATCAAAATACAGTACACTAGATTGCTAATACCAGATTGCTCATCAAAGTACAGTACACAACAGTTTGCTAATTAACTTTCTGCAGTAGAATAGAGCCAACTTCAAAAATAAATTTAGATTTCATCAAGAAATATAAGGTTGGTTCAACTTCAAACAAACAGAGCCTCTCAAGTAGGCACCCAAACATAATAAAGTGCTACAATTCCAGTGACCAAAAGTAAGCTGCAAACATAATAATCTGCCAATACCAGACACAACTACTACAATTCCAGTGACCAAAAGTAGGCACCCAAACATAATAACATAATAATCTGCCAATACCATACACAACTACTACAATTCCAGTGACCAAAAGTAGGCACCCAAACATAATAATCTACCAATACCATACACAATTACTAATATTTCAGAGCCACACACTGCCATAATCAGAAAATCATCTCCATGTCCGCATGTCGGCATCTTCCCACGACTACTTGTCCCATCCTAAAACAGGAATATGTCATAGTATGTCAACTTCATCATTTTGAAAAAATTAACTTGTAAATGAAATGAAATGAATAAATTACCCAAAAAAAAAAAAACTTGTAAATGAACATTTTTATAAGATCTACAAGATCTACGAACACTTACAATCATCATTAGAGTCAATGTCATCGTCCTCGTCCTCGTCCTCGTCCTCGTCATCGTCCTTGTCATCTTCATTCAACATAATATCTTTTGAAGACCTAAGCAAAAAAATAAAAAAAAATACACAACAATTAACATTTATACAGTTAACATAAATTATAAACAAATGAACATATAATAAAATGGCATACACTAACCTATTGAGAAGTTTCGGACAGTTCCGTTTATCATGAGACTGCCCCACTAATCCACATCCAGTGCAACGCCTAGGCTTCTTCAACGCCTTCTCTTTCCCTCCCTTTAGTCGTTTGCCACAACCCTTATGCCGGACCGGAAGTGGTTCTTTATAATTATGTTGGCTTCCAAGTGAAATAGGCACTTGCATAGTGCTCCCAATTTCCTCTTCTATTCCACGCTTCTTGCCCGCAAATTGCTTTTGAGTTGATAACAAGGCTTGTTCCAAAAGTTTACTGTCATCTTCTGTTACCACGGCTTCATCAATTACATTGCAAGCAAGTTGTAAGAGCCTATGCCGCCTCCCTAACAAAGAAGTCTCACTTATTTCTTTCACGGCCCCACCCAAATCATCCATAACTCTACTAGCTTTCGCCGACTTAGTCCATCTCCGCAAGATGTACTCATTAGGTAGTTCCACAATCATCTTTTTAGTCCAATACGCTAACATGTGTCGACATGGAATTCCCTCGCACTCGAAGAACTTACAGCTGCAATTAACATGGTTCGATGACTTCTCTACCGTAACCTCACGACCCTTCAAAGAACTGTCCTTGTCCCTCCTAACATTATACAAACCGCGATGTTCATCTTTATATGTCCTCGTTACCACATATGCGCCACTTTGAAAGAGTTCTTCTTGGAATTGGTAAAAAATAGCTTGTGTGTACACTTGACTCATGTTCGACTCCATTAACTTCGAGGTTTTAAAGAGTGGCCTCTCATTGACATCTTTATGATCGAGATCCAACTCATTATGTCGTAAGCGTGAAAGTGCCCTTTGAAACCGTGTGACAAAATCCATACAAGAATTGTGTGGACTGACATACTTTTTGAAGAAAGAATGGGCACTTTCAGCTCTTTGACTACTACTCATCCCAGCAGAAAATATGTGCCTCACATATGCAGGAATCCATTTCTCGCGAATGTTGTACATGTCATTTAACCAATCATTGTTCTCCAAGTTAGCTTTTTTGACAATCTCAGCCCACCTTTCTTCAAACTCTCCCGGGCTCTCGGATTTCCATATACATTTTGAGAACTCATCATAATGGTCTTTATAGGACAATGCACCTATTTTTTCTGAAAATTTATTGACAATGTGCCAAATGCATAGCCTATGAAGCGTATTAGGAAGAAGGGTAGCAATTGCTTTTGCCATTGCCGGATCCTGATCAGTTATGATCATTTTGGGAGGGCCACCGGGCATTGCATTCAACCATTCTTTGAGAAGCCAGTCAAAGGCATCACCCTTTTCACCACTTAAGAATGCACACCCGAAAAGGGTAGTTTGGCCGTGGTGATTAACCCCCAAAAAAGGTGCGAAGATCAAACCATATCGGTTTGTGTTGTACGTTGTATCAAAGACCACCACATCCCCAAAATACTCGTATGCCTTTCTACAAGTCGCATCGGCCCAAAAACAATGAATGAACCTCCCATCATTACTTGGCTCCCATGTAAACATAAAACTTGGGTTATTTTGTTTTTCATTCTCAAAGTACTCGTACAACATATTCGCGTCATGTCCCTCTAACATTTTCCGCCTATCCCTTTCAGCATTAAGAAGATCTCGTTCCGTAAATCCAACATTTTCAAGACCGCCCGCTTGCAACTCGAAAAGACTCATTTGAGTGGAGGGGGGCACATTTGCAGCAGCCATTTGTTGTGCCAAAGCTTTTTTGGCACCTGACACACCACGGTGAGATCGTAGCAAATGTACCCTCTTTGGAGTCGTGAGAGGGTGGTTATGACCCTCAAAAAATTGGATGACTTCATACCCCTCACCAACTGATTTGTCTTTCACAACTGACATTTTCGCACCACAACCTTCTCTAGTTAGGCCCCGTTTTCGTATAGTTTTTTCTGAAATTTGTTGCGCATACTTTTCGGACCTCAACCCTTCTTTGTAACAAACGTACTCTTTTCTAATGACTTGACCTTCCTTACCCAACTTGCTAGAATTAATTCGGATACTAAATCCAGATGCTTTAGCATAATCGTTATAAAACTTATGAGCATCATCTAGACTATTAAACTTTTGTTTAAGTTTGGGTATCAAGTCATTTTTTACTTGAGGATTGTAAAGTACCCGGGAAGAATTAGCAGATGAAGCACACGGTTGAGATGGTGACAGTGATATTACTTCTACATCTTCCGCACCCTGCATTCTACAAACCAAAAAACAAAAACAACAGATGAGTCAGTAACTATGACAACCATTGCAGCCATGTCCAAGGCAGTGATAAACTGTCAGAATCATGGTCCCAAAAGATTCATCCACAGAAGGACACAAACACAAACCGAATCATGTTTTTTTGAAACCCTAGATTTCAAAATCAAAATTAAACCAGAGAATGACACACACAGAGAGAGAGAGAGAGAGAGTACGAACCAAAAAATACAAATTTCGAACCCTAGATTTTCAAGTTCGAACCCTAGATTTTCGAGTTGGAACCCTAGATTTCAAAATACAACCATTTTTTCAATACGAGAGAGAGAGAGAGAGAGAGAGAGAGAGAGAGAGAGAGAGAGAGAGAGAGAGAGAGAGAGAGAGAGAGAGAGAGACGAACCTTGCAGTTGGGGAATTGATTCCAGAGCCTCAGCTTTCAAGTTCGATCGACCTCTGGATATCGTCTTCTTCGTCGCCTCTATTTCTCTCTCTCTCTCTCTCTCTCTCTCTCTCTCTCTCTCTCTCTCTCTCTCTCTCTCTCTCTCTCTCTCTCTCTCTCTATCTGTGATTTCAAAATAACGTGAATGAAGAACAAGGGTTAACCCGCGTGTGGTTATAACCCGGGTAACCATGATCCGGATTGTCCTTGACCCGGGTTGATTTTAACCCGCGAGGTGTTTTTTTTAATCTCAGCCGTGCGATCTGGATGGACGGCCCAGATCATTTTCCCGGATGGTGGCTTTAATCCAGGATCCTGGATCAGATAGGAGCTGTATATATATATATATATATATATATATATATATACGAAAAACTTCCAATCCAAACTCCCGGATTTTAAAACGTCCGGACCTCCACCTTCCAAATTTTTTTTTGAAAATCCGAACCGTTAGATGTGTTTAAAACGTGATTTTAAGGTCCAACGCGAAGATTTGGAAAAAAAAAATACCCGGAAGGGCTTGATCGGGGCAGTTTTTCACAAAAACGCTAATAGGACCTTAAAATCACGTTTTAAACACATCTAACGATTCGGATTTTCAAAAAAATATTGGGAAGGTGGAGGTCCGGACGTTAGGTCCGTAAAAAGGGGTTTGGATGTGAAGTGGTTCCTATATATATATTTAAATTCATAAATGAACTCCCTAAATTTGTTGACGACATTATTGGATAACTTCTAAAAGTTCATAAAAGTTAGTTTTTGGTGTGACTTGTTTGATTTCTAGTCACTCGTTTTGTTTTTTTACAAGGAAACGTTGATCTGTCCTACTATATTGAGCTTTAAATGTGAATTTTTTGTTTGATCAAAATTTTTAGTTGCCATTATTATAATATTTTTCTTAGATTTATGGTTGGTAAAAATATTTGATATTTATGAATGACTCCACGCTTTCAAACTCCTGGAGTTGTCACTGACTCTAGTAGTCAAAGTGCTAAAATTTTACTAGCTACTCTCACTATCGAGTGGTTTATAGAATCCATTGAAGATGTTCTAGGGAGTAGTTAAATAACCAAACCAGTTCTGTTTCCAGTTCCCACACGCAATCACAGCTCGCGAAAAAAGAAGAAACATGTCCGCTGGAATAAAGAGGATTCCCCGTTCTTCACGGCCCATCAGGTAACCTAACTAGATGTGTCTACTTTGACTCTTTCCTCCCTTTTTTTTTTTTTCCCCCTGGATTCAGCTCCTCTTTTATGGATATTGGGTTTTGTTTATCTTGAACTGCATTGGGTTTGGGGTTTTTGGATAATGACTAAAGGGAGAAATGAATGATTTGAGAGAGATAGGGAGAGAAATATAAATAATAATTAAAAATAGAAGTAGTAATTGAAAAAATATGAGTAATGATTGAGTTATAATTAAGAAAATCGGTCTCAAAATCCGAAATGAACAAGGTCTAAACAATAGTTGGGGGTGTTCCACTAACAAAAAATAGTTTTTACCAAAGACCGAGGCAGATCATTCTTTCACAATTCATTATATAAAAAATCGTGAAAAACCATTTTATTCAAAAAACCACATTACTGGAACACTCCCTAATCACACACAATCACATGCACGAGTCCCAAGGATTTGGGGTTGTTGTTGAGCAGCCCGTGAACAACAGGTGTTGTGCATCAACTGGGTGACCGTTGCTCGGACGGACGGTTCAGATTTCATCTTGCACGCACACATGACAACAAACAGTTCCGAGGCAAAGGTGTCGAGGTGAAATCTGAACCGTCTATCCATCAGAGCAACTGACGGCTCGGATAATTCACAACACTTACTGTGCATGGGCTACACAACACCAACCCCGTGTCCGTCCGAGTACCACCACCTCACCTTACACAATCCAAATAGCAAGTAATATTTCAGTGATATTAATAAGCAACGTTACATGCTGTCACAGTACTTTTTATACACAACGTTTCCAAGAGCACACATGTCAGGTGCTGTCACAATACATTTATACACTATATGTATTTAAGAGCACACGTGACAATGTTGAAGACCACCGAATAATTTTTCCCAACTCTCAAATCAATTGGATCTAAACTAATTAACGAGTACCGATTACACGAAACAAAATAAAAACCCATTACGTCTTTTTTCCTTTTTTTTACCAATAATTATTTAAACAGGTAACTTTAACACTAACAATTACTGGGGGAGAATCCAATCAGAGAATTGGCAAGATCGAAACTGACACGTGTCCCCTGCTGCTGTACGTTCCCAATAATCGACAACGAAGACGACGTCGGTGCGAACGCAAAACAGAACGTACCGGCCGAGTCAACCGGTATCAGGTAATTCTTAGCCGGTAACGCCAACGCCTTCCCGTTGGAAAAGTGAAACGACACCGTCGGCACCTCAACGCTCTTCATCGACGACAAATCGAAGCAAGTATCGAACAGCGCTACGCCTTTAGCAGACGGCAAGTTCTTCGTCCCCTTCAAAAACGCATCCCTGAGTGCGTTATACGCCTCCGTCTGCAACCGCGTCACCGCCGTTCCAGAATCAACGATGACTCCGCCGTCGCCGTTATCGTCGAGATGCAGAGCTGAAGGAGGGAACGACAATGACTCCCCAGACACGCTGAGTCCCGTTAAATCGGCGTAGTAAAACGTGTCCAGTTTGCTGTTACGGAGTAGCGGAGCAGTGACGGCGTTGGGCGGGGTAACTGAGTTGAACTCCAGAGTGGAGGCCGAGTCTGAGTCACGGTCTACTAGGCAGTACGAGAAAGAAGAGGCGTTGATTTGAGAAGGGAAGGACAGCGCGCCGGCTCCCAAGCCGATCAAGCCGGCTGCTCCAACGAACAAGCCCTCGTTGTTATGGCCGCAGCCGATGGCTATGTTACTAACGGAAGCCGAGTCTCCAAACGTGACCGTTTCAGTTACTAGGTCTCCGACGGTGTACGACCCGTCGCCGTAGGAGACCTCGTAGAGACACGTGCCGTTGCGGCACATCGACACGTCGAGGGATTTGCACTGTTTCGTTTCGCAAGCGAGAGGCGAAAACGACGTCGATGAGGAAGGCTCGTAGATGGGGTCGGTTTGCTGGTAACAGTCGGCGCAGGGTGCGCACTGCAGCCAGTTGACGTCACTCCCCGTGTCGAGCACCATGTAGACCTGACTCGGTGGGCGACCGATCCCG
This sequence comes from Vaccinium vitis-idaea, assembly GCA_963854785.1. Classification (NCBI taxonomy): domain Eukaryota; kingdom Viridiplantae; phylum Streptophyta; class Magnoliopsida; order Ericales; family Ericaceae; genus Vaccinium; species Vaccinium vitis-idaea. Next base: position 27,911,823 of record OY978224.1, read on the forward strand.
ACTCTGGAGAAGTACTCGCCGCTTCCTTGACTCGTGCCAGATATCACCGGCCCTTGAAGTGCCTCCTCCTCGAGCATAACATCACCATCCGGTTTCAGATCCGTCTCCGCAATGCCGCTAATCGCCAGATCTAGTTTAGTTTGTATGGATTTGACACGGGCCGAGTCGCGACCGAGTCGAGCCAGGGTGAGTGACTTGTAGTCACTGTTCTGAGCTCTGTGGACGGAAGATCGGGAATGCAGTTGGAAAGACAGTGATGACGACGAGGGGGAAAAGCTCTGCTGCTGTAGCTGAGCCGACTCGGGTGAGAACACGTCTAGGGTTTTTCGCATCGAAGCAGAGACGTCAAGGAGTGTGGTTTTGTAGTTTTTTTCTTCTTCCAGAGGCGGCAAGGTTCTGGAGAGGGCGATGGAGAAACAGAGGGTGAATAGAATGCAGATGATTAAAACCCTGCCCGCCATTGTTACAAAGTGATGTGAGGGTCGAGGAGATGGATTTGGTGCTGGATTATATAAAGAGGAGAGAGAGAAGATTGGGGGAAATAGAGGTGGTCGGTCACGTAGGACTCGTTTTGTGGTGGTGGGGACAAACAAAGAGCAGTAAGCGAGAGGAGAGCTTTGAATGATGGGAATTAGATAAGTGTTGGATTTGAGAAAATTTTGGGTGCAAATGGGGTACCACGTGGTACCCTTGCACTGCATCCGAGCCGTCAAAAAATGCAACGGACGGCTCGGATTGAAAGTGCCGGACGGATTTAAAAAAAATCAAAAAGAAAATGAAAAATGGGTTTCAATCCGAGCCGTCCGTTGCATTTTTGGACGGCTCGGATGCAGTGCAAGGGTACCACGTGTACCCTGCCCTACACGCACCCAAAATTTTCTCGTTGGATTTGGATTTAATTTAATTAATGTGTTTTCCAAATGATTTTATGAGATAAAATTTAAGATAAGATCCTCAGATGATTAAAAAAAAAAAACACTTGATTTTATCAAATAAAAGCATTCAATGGAGTTTATCAAAACTAGATATTATTATTTTGAAATAAAATGTGATTTTATCACATTTTTATAAAAACTAAATTTTATCTCATAAAATAATTTGGAAAACACCCCTTTGGTGTGAGTTGTCTAAATGATAAAATCAACATCTGCGGACTTGGGGCTGCTAAGCAGGAGCCTCATGTACAGTACAGTGTTGTACACATTTGGGCCGTCCGTTGCACGAATGGACAATCCAGATTTCATATCGGCACCTTTGCATCCAAATCGTTCTTTGTCATGCGTGCAATATAAAATCTAGGTTGTCCATCCGAGCAACGGACATCCCATATATCCGCATCAGCATCCCCTCTTCCAACATTTGCTATCTCACAAAATCTTTGATTTAAGTAAAAAAATTCCTCATTTGATAAAATCAACTGGTGATTTTAGTAAAATGTTGATTTTATCAAATTTTGTCATTTGAAAAACCCACCCTTTGGAGGTGTTCCACTAAGGGTGTTTTTAAAATAAACTGGTTTGTCACAGTTTTTTATGTGATATATTGTAAGAGAATGACTTGTCTTCATTTTTTTTTAAAACTGTTTTTTTTTTTCAGTGAAACATTACACCCTCTTAATTTAATTTGCATGTCCTTCAATCAAGAAAGATGTCGTTGTATAATCATTTGATTAATTAAAGGTGGTTTCTTTGCCATTGGGACTTCGTGAGAGGACAATCTTGGACTGGTGCTTTTGTTGCTTTCTTTCGGAGCACATTATGGCGGAAAATAATGAATTGATTGGGGCCTAAATGGAGATGAAATTATTTCATGCTCTTTTCGACTCTCTCTCATTCGGTGTCCCCAGGGGAGAGGTTATTCAATGTTTCAGCAGCATTGCCCCACAAGTTTTTACGTATTCCACTAAAATTCTTAAGAGGTGTTTCACTAACAAAAAAAAAAAAAATTATTTTTATTTTCTCATAATACATCCCATAAAAAATCGTGAAATCAATTTATTCTAAAAACTGTCTTAGTGGAACACCCCTTAATGTGGACACAGGACATAAATGTGGATTGGAAGATACGTGTAGCAATGCTCTATGAACATAAAACAATTTCTCGATTTTCAAGTGTTGCAAATGTGTAATGCATACCAATGTGCTCTACTGAGATTATATTATCGTTATTTGGACCATTTTAATTTATAGAGTTTAGTTTATCGGCATAGAATCATTACTTGGTCTTGTGGCATTGGTTTAGGAGCCTTCTCAACCCCACATTTGTATGAACTATTTGAAAAGCCCTAACTCTCTCTCTAAAGTCTAAACCCTCTCCTCCTACCTACAACTGCCACTTCCTTCTCCATCATCCCCCCTCCCCAAGGATTTTCTACCCTATGACAGGGGGGTTCTACACCCTCATGGGTGTTTTCCCTTCTTGTTTCCTAGATGTAGTAGTTTCTCTTCCCTTTCTCTCTTTCTTTCACTACGCCAAATATTGCTTTTACAGACGGTTTTTTTTACCGGCGGTAACAAAACCGCCGTTAAAGGGTGCTATTACCGGCGGTAATCACAACCCGCCGCAAAAAATAATTTTTCCCGCGGTTTTATTACCGGCGGTAATCCAAAAAACCGCCGGTAAAAATGTAAATTTTAATATAAATATTTTTATTTCCGAAGTATAACCGAAAAGTTTGGGTGGTCGGGCGGTTAGGTGTTGGGGCTCCACACAAAGGGTCGCGGGTTCGAAACTTGGCGGGACAATTTGTTTTTTCCAGAAATAACCATTACCGGCGGTAATGAAAACCGCCAGCAAAAGTCGACTACTATTACCGGCGGTAGATTACCGCCGTTTATCTTTTCCCGACGGCCGTTTTGACGGCGGGTGGTTTTTTGCATTTTTACCGTCGATAATACTTTTCCTGGGCGGTTTTCTAATGCCGGGAATAGTCATTTTTCTTGTAGTGTTTCCAATTTTTGAATAACTACCGCTCTCCTCTCCCCTGGTCGCCGCTCCATTGTTCTCCGTTTATTGCAGCCCACCTCATTTGTTTTCCTTCGCGCCGACCGAGTTTCTTGACAATTCGCCAGAGGTGCATCAAGGCCTTTGGTCACTGGAGGTGAGCTTTCCAGTGTAACTGTCGGGATCTTGCCAAATATGAAGCTTTGGCCTACGGATGGGATGCGTTAAAGCGACTCATCTTCAATTTGGGGTGACTGGGTTAGACTCGGTGCAACTCAATTCTTTGGGCCCTTGACTAGTTGTTGGCTTGTAATTATTTGTTTTCTTTAATATTAGTTTGTTTGTTGGTCTTTCTCCCCTTGTGGGCTTTTCTCATCCATTCGAGGATGTCTTGGGTGGTCGTTGTTGGAGTGGGAATGGGTAACAGGTGTGTCGCTCGTGTTTTGTGTGAGGTCCTTATTCTAGTTCTTGTTTAGGCCTCTTCGAGGCTTCATTCTCCTCTTGGGAGGGACGTGGCCCGTTCAGATGTATTATCTCTTTTATCAATGAAAGTTCTATTGTTTGACAAAAAAGAAAAACCACACATTTATGTGGGCTCCATTACCAAGCATGTGGCTCTCACAAAAATATGTAATGGAAAAGGCTCGCGGAGCACCACGTAGTAGTGCTTCAAGGCACTGAAGGTGAAATCGGTTCAGGGCGATCGTTTTTTGTCTATTTCGGTTTGGTCTCACCGTTTTCAGGGTAGAAATTGCTAGAGGCCCAAACTCTTCTATCTTGGGACGCTGGCCCAAAAATCTTACATTTTGCAAAGGGTGAGAAGTATAAAAATGAGGACATGAGGTAGATTGTTCCTTCTTTGATCTTCTCTCTTCATTGGAGTTTGTAGATCAAAGATGAAAACCTACCTTTCATAAATAAAAAGTGCAATGTTTTTTCATGAAGAGTGCAAATTTGACAATGTCGATTTGAAAAAGTTGATTTAGACCTTACATTACCAAGGCCAGCTGGACTAACGTGAGTGCAATGGTTTTATGTTAGAGTGAAACTTTAGTTAACAAAGAGTGCAATGGTTTTTCATTAAAAGTGTAATGCAGACAATCTTGATTTCAAAGAGTTGATTTAGACCTTCACTTAAGGGGTAATTTTGTGGGGAAATTGCTCTAAAATGGAAGTAGGGGCAACTATTTGCAAACTCATGATGTACTTTTTTGGAATTGGAAAAACATGGTAAGGAGAAAAACATTTGCAAATACATGGAAAGACAAAAAATATTTTACTCAAATACCCTTCACTTGTAATATTTCCCCAAAAAAAAAACAGCCATTCCTCTCTCTCTCTCTCCCCATTCCGCCCCTTCCTACTCCCAAAGCAAGAAAACTTTGCCGCCTTCTAAACACGTGGAGCGGCAAATCACCGAATGAGAAGTGGATGCCAAAGCAATCAACAATGCTACAAGTCCTTGTTTTTATACAAGCTTTGATACTGAATACGCATCCATTTTTCAATGAGCCTGGGTATGCCAACATGAACAGGACGGCGGAGGGGAAAACAAGATCCAAGAAGTACAATGAGGATGTGTTTATTTTATCTTTGAAGACAATGATTTACACACTCAGGAGGCCCCCAAAGGTATGATTTTCTCCATCCTTCATTAAATCATGTGTATAGTCTGTGATGCTTTGGATGGTAAAATTTAGGCTTTGTTCAGATTTGATTCCATTACATATGCTGATAACTTATCACGCACACAAGGTGTTTGGTTAAATGTTTCAAAGAAGATTAATTTTCTTTTCATTCTCAGGGACCAACTCGGGTGCAATTAATTTTTTGAAGAGTGCAACCACATTCCATGAATAGTGCAACATAGATGTAGGAACGGTGCAAGGATAAGAATATATTTCCAGAAAGTGTGACCTGACAACACACTGCAACCTTATTTGGACCAACGCGAGTGCAATTATTTTTTTGAAGAGTGCAACCACATTCCATGAATGGTGCAACACAGACGTAGGAACGGTGCAAGGAGAAGAATATATTTTCAGAAAGTGTGACTTGACAACACACTGCAACCTTGTTTGGACCAACTGGGGTGCGATTAATTTTTTGAAGAGTGCAACCACATTACATGAATGGTGCAACACTGATGTAGGAACGGTGCAACACAGACATAGGAGGAGGGAGAGTGAGGGGGTTGGTTCAGGGGAGTTTTTTTAGACAAGGGTATTTCGGTCCACACAAAAATTGGTACCATGTGTGCAATTAAAATTTTCCTTTTCATGTTGGGAGCAATTTCCGGAAAAGTACACCATGTCTTTGCAAATAGTTTCCCCTACTTCCATTTTAGAGCAATTTCCCCTAATTTTGTCCAGCACTATGGTTGTGCCGCTTATGTGCAAATTTTTTTTTTTTGGTCATGCCTGCGGTGATTTTCTAATAAGAGTGCAGTATATGTGCAAATGTTTGCCTCTTTCCCCCTTTACTGCAATTTTCCATTAACCAATATCAACCGTAGTACTTCGACACATGAGATAAACAAACACAGAAGTTTTAGAATTAAGATTACAAATATAACATAATAACGCAATTTGATAATGAACACGAGACTCTGTACGTACACGGAGGGGCGGAGAATAACTTTTGGACTTTTTAGGCATTAAACCAGAAAGAGAAAATCAACCAAAAGGTTGATAACTAGAACGGGCACGAGGCAATTTTGTTCACAGATTTAAATAATGAGCAACCGTTAACCACTTACTCTGTATGGGGGCATATACACCTTGTTTTATTTCAGTTGAATCAATTATCATAATTATTATTTGTGTATGATTATTTGTAAGTTTATCCCGGAAAAATCATTTCAAAGAGCTAAAATGCCGAGGAAAAAAGAAAACAATTTAGTTGGCCATTCAGTTTTTGCCCAATCAATGTATACAAATGTTGGCAACATAATCACACTGCATCAAACTTTGGATCTTTAATTGAGGACAATTAAGTTCAGCTGCATTTGGAGGCTTCCTTTTCCCTACAAAACTTGAACATTTTTCTACTATAGGAAATAGATTTCAAATAATCCCACTAGTATTTCCGACGTACCAAAAAAAAAAAAAAATCCCATTAGGGTTTTCTTATTTGTCAAATAAAAAGATACACTACTTTCACTAGGGTTTTCTTGTTTGTCAAATAAAAAGATACACCTTTTTTTTTTTTTTTTTTTTGGTCATACAATATACATTAGCAGGGGTTAGTGGGTAAGTTAGTAGGTTAAACAACCAAAGGGGGTTCGATATCTCTTCATAGACTCAAACCCCAGACCTCCCCCTTGACAGGCAAGGAGTACTACCAGATGGGCTATAAGCCACATCTATAGATACACTACTTCAATCACCCCAATTACAACCTAACTTCAACATATCGAATATATGAGGATTTGAACTGCTGAGCTTAATAGAAACAAGTTTATTTGTGGCTCAACGTATAGTTGAACAAACCAAAGTTTTTTATAAATTATCTTGCTCGGGATCACAATATGGTTGTCTAATTTTTCTTCACTCGGGGGTGTTCCACTAACAAAAAACATTTTTTTTTAAAAACGAGAAAGGTTATTCTATCACAATACATCACAAAAAAAACCGTGAAAAGCCAATTTTTTCAAAAAACTACCTTACTGGAACACTTGAGTGTAGAGGCGTGAATAAGAGGAGTAATTTGAACCTTTGACTCTGACAAAAAAAGAAAATACAGCTATTTAGGACTAAACAGTTACATGAGTCAGATTTTATTATGGATTTAGCTAGAGGAGGATTGGAATCTGATTATCTAATTGTTCACTAAATTGATGGGTGCAGAGGCATGCAAATTTGGTTAATACAATGCATATGTGCATTAACTCAAAACTAGCGAAAAACCCGTGCATATAGTGTTACTCGTAACTGAGCTATTTTTGAATTGTAAGAACAATATTATTCTTCAAAACGCGTGTATTATTTTCTGTATTAAGCACATTGATGAGTGATTAGTCAATGAAAGTGTTTAATTTTTTGGTATTAAGCATGTTGATGGATAATTAACCTATAAAAATGTGTATCCTTTTCGGTATCAGAAATAATTAATCTTTTTTTTATCGGCTAGAAATAATTAATCTTAGAACACTTAAACCTTTTTATACTAATTACTCCCTCCGCTCATAAAGATATCATACAGATAATCCACTATCAAAAAACCTCTGATTTTCCGATAAAAAAAATAAAGCACATCCATGCATGGTTTATACATTTATTGACACAAAATTAAAGAACTAATCGAGATTTTTATCTAAAAATTGCACGACGTTTTTTATAAACAATCTTTGTGGGCGGGGGGAGGGAGAATATTGATTTTTTCCACTTCCAATTCGAAAACCTGGTTCCGTCCCTAGATATTACTTTCTAATATAAATTGCCAAAAAATATTGTAACATGTTTAAGTATCTCATAAAATCAAACTTAATCAAATCTTCATATACTTCACGACCTCTCCATATTTGGCTCTGGGCCTTAACTCTTTTGTTTATGGAGTTAGACTTTACAGTGGTGCATCCATTGTGCTTAATGTATAGTTGGTTCAAAATATTAATTCTCTCAAATATATATAGTTTTTTTTTTTTATGTGGATGTTAGTTTCGCGACGATTACCTATCATATGGGTAAGCCGGTAAGGCATGCGTTTGAGTTTTGAAATTTTTTGTCCACAATATATTTCAACTATATTTTATGACTTCTCATTTTGTTCATATGTTGTTTAAGTTAGATGGATATTCATCATTCTATCTTAAAGTGGAATATAATACTGTATCTCACTTTGTAAAATAAAAAAAACATGAGAACAAATTCTATTCCACAAAATCCAAGAAAGATTGGCTAAAAAAAAGTTCTAAGATCTTAATTTGTCATCGAATAGTCGTATAATTTAGTACCATTCAAGATCTCAGCAATAACAACTATTAACTTGACACTTACTGCAAAAATTGAGAATAATATTCCCATGATGCAACCCTTTGACAATTTTTGTGATCAAAATTGTTTTGACCATTTCCATCAAAGATTTCCTTGTCAAGGTCCTCACATCGATCCTATAAAGCCAGGCATTCTTTAACTGGCATGAATTTGGACATGGAAACCCATTACAAATAAAAAAAAAATGAAAACCAATTAATAGAATTTTTTTTTTTGTAAAAAAACAATTATTACAAACTATATACTCACCAATACTCGCCTGAACAGTAAGGCCAAGCACCTCTCTCCATTTTGGTAGTCTTCTGTGGAACCAGATCCCCTGTTCCAAATTTCCCCTGTTCCTCTGTTGCAGGCGATTTTGGGCCGTTGGATCACACACAAATTTTTAAAACACAAAGACAAAATTCACCATCCAACTGCCCAAACCCTTCTGCAACAGAGGAACGGGGAGTTTTGGAACAGGGGATCTGAAACGGTCTTCTGAGGCCATAGAAAAAAAGATAGGCGAAGGACAGAAGGAGTGAGGTGAATCACAATACTACAGGGCCAAAACATGATTTATTTGTCCATTTGCACTAGGAGTTATTTCTAAGATCTTAATTTGTCATTGAATAGTTGTATAATTTAGTATCATTCAAGATCTTAACAATAACAAGTATTAAGTTGACATTTACTGCAAAATTGAGAATAATATTCCCCTGATGCAACCCCTTGACCATTTTTAAGTTCAAAAAATTGTTCTGATCATTTCAATTGAAGATTTCATCATCAAGGTCCTCACATCGATCCTGTAAAAGCCGAGGCATTTTTTAACCGACATGAATTTGGACATGGAAACCCATTAATTACAGATAAAAAAAAGAGAGAAAGAAAACCAATTAATATAAACTCCAAAAAAAATAAATATATTACATACTATATACTCATTAGTCATCAATACTCACCCCGAATAGTAAGCCCAAACACCTCTCTCCATTTTGGGAGTCTTCTGAGGCCATAGAACAAAAGATAGGCAAAGGAGTGAGGTGAATCACAACATCACAGGGCCAAAACATGAGTTATTTGTCCATTTACACATGGCTAACCATGGCCCTAGCCAAAGTATAAGAACAACAAAAAGGTTTATAGGAAAAGATAATCGGATTGAAAGACTTTAGAGTTTTTTAGATTGGGGTTTGAGAATATGGGAGATGAGCATTTTCATTTTTATAAGTTTTTTTGATGTATTTGGAATTTAAAACTAATTGACTATTGGTTTTGTTTCCAAATCTTCAGTGATTTCTTAAATTATTTTCAAATTTTAAATTATCTAATTAATTGTTTCATTTGTTGACTGATGAGTATTTGAAATTAAAAATTACCTATGGATGATTTTCTTTACAAATTTTACGTGCTGATTACTTAAATCATGGAACTTCCTTGAAATTTGAAATCTAATATAGTATTGCAGGATGACTTTTTGTGAGGAGCTCCCTGCGCTTGCAACGTGTCCCTACTTCACCCCCTAATTGATACATAGATAAAAAAAAGTAAAATATGAAATATTAATCTTTTTAAAACTAGAATACACATAATATTAGATATATATGAACTTGATAATGTTGGATATTTGTTGTGGGGTTTGCTTCTCCGATAGACTTGTTTGAACCTTTTAGAACGGATAGGAAGGATGATGAAAGGTGTGAGACTCGCTTGAAACCTAACAAGCTCGCCTGAGAAGAGGACCTGCACAGGGAACACCTGCGTTAGCCCAGACGATGGTGGTCCGGGAAGGCACTCCGACGGTCTAGTAAGTCACCGGCGGTGGAAGATGTGACAAGAAGTATGTGCAATGTGTGTAGTTTTCAGAGAGAGAGAGAGAGAGAGAGAGAGAGAGAGAGAGAGAGAGAAGAAGAAGAAGAAGAAGAAGAAGAAGAAGAAGAAGAAGAAGAAGAAGAAGAAGAAGAAGAAGATGGGCAAGCTCCCCTTTTACAGGCTAAGGGAGGCCTGCCCATCGTGTTTCCCGTGACATTCACGCACTGCCCGTACGTGACTCAGCACGTGAACGAATAATGGGTGCTCCGCCGCTTCGGCTGACGTCAGGCCTCCTGCGCACCTGATAAGTTTGGGATATCCCCCGGTCCGTCAAACGCCTCGAGCACCTCGTCCAGACGCCGCTTGACACTACTTCAATCACGTCTGTCTCATGTTCAATCACGGCCCTTCGGTGTGAGTCTCTGAGCCTTTGGACCTTTGGCTTGATGTGTTTCCCGTCTTAGATCGTACATCCTCCCGCTTGGCAGGGAAGGCTGCTGTGATCTTACTAAGATTGATCACTCAACCGGTCGGCGATCTGATGACTTCTTCGGCGACAATCATCCCTCTTGGAGGGAAATCCGTGTGGCGAGTTCTCAACGGGTTCCGTTATCCCTAGGACCGCTCGTCAGTGAGCTTGTGGCCGTTTTGGGACGTTCCCGAGCACTTTCCCTAGGTTCTCTGATCTCCTCGGCGGATCCCGCGGATGAGCGGATAGACCTCCGGTGGAGGGGAACTTGCAACTATTAAACCCTATGGGGGTCCCTGGGACCTCGGCTGCTACATTTGTTAACTTCGGCTGTTTCCAAAAGAATACCAATACCTATCCTAATCTAACCAATTAGGCAATTAGTATCTAACTTTGGTTTCATATTTAAATTGATCAATATCAATCTGATCATCAGTTTTTTTGCAAAACTGATTCTTCTTTGGCATTGAAATAAATTATTCCTCTGGCCTCTTCTTCGGCTATTTCAAAAAGGTATTCCAAATTCAAAAATTTGATCTCCTCGCTTTTCATGCGTGTGTTATGTGTAGCTTTTTTTTTTTTTTTTTTTTCTTCTTCCTTTCATGGGTGTTTAATTTTACTTTGGAAACTTGCTCTAGTTCGTTTAACAAATGTGCGAATTTGTTTGATTTGATTTGCGTACGTAACATTTTCCTCTTATGTTCGTTTTTCTTTTAATTTTAGACGAAGAAAACGAAAGGTCTTTAATAGCACCAATCAACGCATAAGACGTCAACAAAGATTATCAGAGAAGTTCTTTAATTAGAGTTTGTGATTACCCATTTTTATTCTACTAAATTTTTTACTCCATTTGAATCCATAAATAACATGTTGAGGTTTCCACAATGACCATGGCTAGATCTTTAAATAGTGGAGCATCGAGTACATAAGGTAACCTCCCTTTTGTTTCTCAACTGCATGGCTTACATAGCTTTGGATTTGTTACATCGTTACTTTTCCACTTATCACATCCATATTCCTCCTCACGAAAAGTCATTATGTAATACTATATAAGATAAGAAAGAAACAAAAAAAAAAAAAAACCCTGTCTAAGTCGAGCTATATGTGGATTACAATACATCTACCTATTGGTAGCGGATTGGGCAATCAGTGGATAGGAAAATATTTGTCATCCTAATCGGAATCGCTTGATAAATAAAATCTCGGGAAGACTTTATTTGTTCGAAAAAATCAGGTTAATTGCGTATAGGTAATCTCAAGATCGAGAAGATTTAGGGTAAATTTCACTAACCTCCCCTAAGGTTTTGTGACAAAAGCAGGGAGCTCTCTTGAGGTTTCTGAAATATCACTGAGCTCCCTTGCTTTACCTGACAATGTAGATATTCCCCCTTCCGTCATCTTGGCGTCCAAAACTTAACAGATCCGTTTGATTCAACAAGTTTAGGGTATTAAATCTCAAAAGCACCCCTCAACAAAACGATCAAGGTTCTCTCTCTCTCTCTCATGAACCACCACTAGCATAATCAACTACCACCATCGGCGCTATCTCATACTACACCCACCCCACCGACGCTTCTCCAAATCCTGACACCCGAAATGAATTTGAAAATTCCACGTTTCACCAAATCAATTTTTTTGATATCTAATTTTGTTCAAAGGTTGAATTTGAGATACGAGTGAGGGATTTTGCACCTATTTTTTTAGTTCTGATTCTTGATTTATCTTGGGAAGAAAGTAGAGAGCGAGATTGGTGGGAGGAGGATGGTGTTCGATTTGCTGTGGAGATGGCGATGGTGGTTGGATGTGGGTTCCTTCATTTTAGACGAACCTTAATTTTTTCGGTAGCCAACTGATTTTTTCCCCCCATAATTGGAAGTGGGTTTCCTGGCTTGGATCAATACTTTTTTGGTGTGTATGCTGATTGAGATGCGTTTAATTTCTCGCATAATGGAATTAAGGGTCCAGAAATAACGGAGTAGTGGTTTCCACCAGTTTGATGTAATTCCTTAGCTCACATTAGCAATGTGTGTTGGAAAAAACTTGATTTTTATCAATTTTAATTAATTGTTTTAGTGGGTCCCACACGTCCACGTGGACGGACCCACATACCGTTGTGTAAGTCTTGGTTAGGAGATTAAGACCGAACACTCGGTTGGCTAAAATCAAGTTAAGGTGAATGAGAAATTGACCTTTAATAGTGCCTACATGAACTTGGTAGAAGGGGGAAAATTCTCTTGTCCCACATTGGTTGTGGAGAACAAGTTGATTGGGTATATTTACCCTTAGTTTGACTTAAGGGATTGGGCCCTTAGGGTCATGGAAGTTTTATAGGGGGAAAAGACATAGACAAAGTAGGCTTTAAACCCCACGCGCGCACCACTGGGCTGGGTCATTAGATAAGATTGGGCTTGGCCCAAGAGGTTCTTATCTTTTTGCTAGAAATTTATTACCGAACTGGGTCGGGTCAAAACCGATCCATAACGTTTTAATTTAGTCTCTTCCTTATTCTTCCGAAACGTTTTTTTCCCTTTCCCGTCGTTACTATTCGTGAACCGTGAAACAGTACCAATCGTGACTGTTCGGTTCATCCATAACGTTTTAATTTAGTCTCTTCCTTATTCTTCCGAAACGTTTTTTTCCCTTTCCCGTCGTTACTATTCGTGAACCGTGAAACAGTACCAATCGTGACTGTTCGGTTCCGAACAGCCACATCTTTCCGTTTCGTGTCTCTGCTGATCGGGTGTCTGTTTTCCTATAAATAGAACCCTCCTCTTCTCATTTCATTCACGTTTTCTTGCATACAAATCTACATCATTCCGCATAAAACATCTGAGAGTTGCTGCGTAGTTTTCTGGTTCGCTTACTATACAGATTGGAGTGCTACATCCGTGCAGTGTAAACCGGGTAGTCCTGGGAAACAGACGTCTGCGTAGTCCATCAGCACCGTAGTGGAGGACAAATCTGTTTTAAGGACAGAGTATCTAAATACTTGCCCCGGTTCGATTCGAGTCGTCTCTTACCAAATTCCGGTGTACTGAATTTGGTCCAGTAAGTTTCTGTTCATTAATTTATCTCTGATTATTTGTTGTTTTTCCAGATTTACACAACCGAGTTTCTAACAATGTGGAATAATGACCTCCATGCATAATCGGTGGAGTTTAGGGGCAGGTCCCTTGTGATGGGAAGAACTAGAACCAAGATCGAAAATTTCTTTTATTGTCCGAAATTGGAATGTCTCATTAGCCTTGTTTCCTTCCTGTAATTCATATTTTTGTTTCTACTAGGTGAACATTTGTGTACTGTTACGTTAAAAACAGAGTATAATGTTCCGATCAGGAAAAAAACAGAGCATAATATTTGGAGGTTGAGGTTCAGATCACCCCCCCCCTCCAAAAAAAAAAGAAAAAGGAGTTTCGGAGGTGGATGGATTTGAAAACGCCAGTTGATGTTAAAGGGTGCCGTGGTGGCCTGCAACTGAATGGTGCTATGGCTTTGGAAATTAAAGGGATGGTGGCCGGTGGGTGTGGTGCTCAGTGTTGTGTGGAACAACAGAGATGTGGTGGTCGTGGCAATTGGGTGTTGGCCTTGAACTGGTGGTTCAATTTGGTGGCAGACTTCTTTGGTCGATTGAGTGGATCCAGGGGTGAGCCAAATTACTCAGGGTTACAAAAATTCAGTCTCCATTGTTGGCTTTTGAGCATCCGATGCATAAATTAAGGGTATACTAGTCATTTAATCAACATATTTAACGGTGTTAGAGTTCAACTTACACAGAAGGGGGAATAGTTACATTGTCAGAAAAAAGGGAGGGAGGGCAGTGACATTTCAGAAACCTTAGGCGAGGTTCCTGTTTTTGTCAGAAACCTCAGGGGAGGTTAATGAAATTTACCCGAAGATTTACCTAATCTCTGTATCATATTAACCTTCTACTCTTCAAAAACATACTGTATATTTTTCGATCACGTGGCTGCAAATATTTGATCAACATACTTCTTCGATAAAGTAAGTGCTTAGTGCTTACCAAACTCTATAAAAGTGAACGACTCAAATTTTGCTGACGATATATATAAAAGTCTCATCAAAACGCATTACAATTTCTTAGCGTTAGTCATTATGAGTAATTAGTCAGTGGTCTTGAGGCATCACCACGTGATGCTCACCCTCAACACCACACATTTCTATAGTGTATATACACTTAGTTGTGAACTCTACATAAGTATGTAGTGTTAAAGGTATTGAGGCACCACGAGATAGTACCCGAAGACCAACCAAATTTTTTTCAAGTTTCTACATGGAGCCCAAGTCATAAAAGGAATCATCAAATGAATCTTAGCTTTTATCTTTTGGAAAAGGCTACAATACACACCCCTTGTTTGGGTGCATATCATACACACCTCCTATAAAAGTTACGATTTTTTTATTTATTTATAAAAGTCACATTTAAAAAAAAAAATTACGAGACACACGAAAATGTTACGAGTCATAAAAAATGTTACTAATCATATTGCTGAAAAGTTACGAAAAACTAAAAAATGTTACGATTGCCGATGAAGTGACACAATCTGAATTATACAATAGATGCATATGGTACACACCTTTAATGAGTGTGTATTGTATCAATTTCCTTATCTTTTTATCTATACTGATAAGTATTCAGTGGAATTTAGTTTCAATTTGACTATATGTGAGATTTTGACTTCATAAGTGAAAAGAATAGGAGTACAAATGGAGACCCAACAAAAGAAAATGAATTGTCGTAGGTTTTTTTTTAAATACAAAAGAAATTTTATTAATCTTTGAAATTGTTACAAAGACTGAAAGGACAATTCTATGTCCACCCGAGACCCAAATCCAAGGTTAGCAAGAAACCAACCAAGAGAGCACCCATTGGCCTTGACCCAAAAGGTTAGCAAGATTTTTTTTTTGTTTATTGGTCAAAATATTATAAAAGTTCATTAAAGACAAAAATAATCTAATTTTTTGGGCGTTATTCATTGGATTATTTTTGTCTTTATTCACAAAAATTTAAGATTTTTGCTAATAATTTTATACTTTTAAAATTCAAAACGAACCAATAAATCACAAAAAATCGACGCAAAACTAACAAATGCGAAAAATATTTGAATAAGAACAAAGAAGTAAACCACTTGATTTATTTAACCAAAGCAATCCTAAATACATCGAATCGTAGGATACATGTTTGCACATCACAATATTTTAATTACAGTGTTGATCAAATTTTCGTTAAGCATACGCAATAGTCAACAGTTCAAAAAATAAAAAATACGCAATAGTCAAAAGTAGTGTAGAACGGTCAAAAGAGAGGATGCATGATTGCTGACATTGGCCATCTTCTTTAATGAATTTTATGAGATAAAATTTAATTTTGATAAAATGTAGTTAGAGGTGTGATAAAATAACATGTTTTTTCAATGGATTAAATCTAGGGTTGATAAATGTGTTTTGTAAATGATTTTTTGAGATAAAATCTAGTATTCATAAAATCTAATTTTACTAAAATCCATTGAGAATGTTATATTTTATCAGAACTAAATTTAGTATGAGATAAAATACATTCAAGAACAATGCCAAAATATACTTGGTAAAACACAATTATCGCCAGAATCAATAAAAAATTGTTCTCTGTATTTTATGTCATGTGTGATGAATTTCTCAGCCTTTTTTGACATCCCCAAAATGCCTCGACTATTCATGCCATGTGTGGACTAAATAAAAGGGTAAATTTCCCCAGGTTTTTGACAAAAATAGAAACCTCTCTTGAGGTTTATGAAATGACAGTCACGTCCTTTACTTTACCTGACAATGTAAATATTTCCCCCTCTGTCAAATAATCTACAAATTGTGTTTATTCTGGCATTTAAATGACCAAAGTACACTTTCTAACCCCCAAAACAAACAGCCCCCTTCTTCTACCTCTAACATCTATTTTTGAACTCCTACCTCTAACATCTATTGTACAACTCATTTCGGTACTTTTTCAAATGAGAGAAATAAAGTTAATTGGTTATGTCTTTTTTTTTTTCTTTTCAAATGACAGTATTCTCTTGTTACAATATTCATTTAGTTATTTTTTCTAACAGTAAAAGTATGATTCTGAAAGATTAGTTTTTTGCGTTCATTAAAAAAAAAAATTCCCAATTTGTTAGTTTTGCATTAGCTTTTTTGTGGAATATTATTTGTCTTAATGAGATGAATCTAAAAGTTAAAAAATATGTTGAAAACTATTTTTTTTGAATAATTTGCGGAGTATTTTGTCTTTACAAAAATTTAATTTCGTCGAGACGAACAAATAATCCACCAAATATTGACAACAAAACTAACAGTGTGAAAATATATAATAAAGACAAAAAAAAAATCTAAATGACTTTTTAAGCCAAATTAAGCCTAACTTCAATCATCGTGCTTTGTTTTTGGCTCATCACCATTCCAATTCAGTTGAAATTCATATGGATGGATGAGTGTTTGCCAAATCAATGAAAAACGTCTGGAGGGGAAGAGAAAATTCATCCAAACCCAGTCATAAATGACTTTACTCGATAGACACTCATTCTCCATAAACAACCCTATACATCTATTTATCTCTCTTTACAAATCCGTTATGCAAAATTTCAATCTTCTCTACAAACCCATATCTCAAAACTATCCAATTCATTTATATGTACAATACATTAATTCTCCGTTCAACCCAAATCACCTAAAATCTTAGAGCTTTCAATTTATTTTCCCAAATAAAATCTGTATCCCTTTGGATGCCATCTGACATTTCTCCAAACTCCCAATTTCAAATGGACTTTATCCTGTTTGATGCTCATTCGCTCGCCAATTGCAAGGAGGTGCTTGTGTTGCTCTCCTATACCAAATTCGACCCTCCTAAGTCCTATCCCAATTTCGCATGCGAGAAAATAAACAGCCTAACGGAGATTTAACGGAAGGGGCAAAATACATATTGTCAGGCAAAGCAAGGGAGGTTGTGTCATTTTAGAAACCTCAGGGGTGGTGTTTGTATTTGTCAGGAACCTCAAGGGAGGTTAGTGAAAATTGAGACAACGCGCATACTTTAGGATCGTTTTCGTATTTACCCTACATATACCGCCTCCTCTCCCTCTCTCTCTCTCTCTCTCTCTCTCTGCAATGCACCAGAGTTTGTTGCGAGCTATGAGGTTCCGTTGCCTTTAAGGAAAGCCAAGGTTCGTTTTCATTTTCGCTGTTTTCTGCTTTTCTTCGTTTCTGTTCGCTGTTTTCTTTCTTCGTTTTTTGTTCATTTACTTCACCTGCTGTATCTCAAGATCTGTCTACGGTCTACCTAGCGTTTTTCATTATCGTTCGTCATTTTATCACAGATACGAGCGTAATTTCTGTGTTCTTAATATGCGCACACCTGTTCATGTACTTGTGCACGTATTTGTATAATTAACCACGTACATAAAAATGTTATTTTTTCATAATTTCATGCACTGATGCACATATTTGAAGTTTGGTAGGTATTCGAACAGGGGAGTTTTTTTTTTTCATGGGTTTTGATTTGCCCGAACAGTATGCTACACACGCCCCACTTCATGCTGCGGACATGTTACTCAAACTTTAAGTAAAAGCTTCAAAATTTTACACACTTCAATGGACAAACTCAAATATAACCAATAAATTTGATTAAAAACTTCATCAATGACATATTTATAAATTTGAGAGAGACAAAATAGCCTTTCAGAATTTGAGTAAAACTCAATCTGGAAAAGTTCATGTTGACGAAGAGAGACAAAGTAAATTAAACTTGGAAAGGCACAAAATTTGAGTTAAGGGAAGGGGCTGGAGTCTGGACATGCTCAACAAGTACAGAACCCTGATGGACTTTTAAAGCATGGTTTGGCTTCGTCTCGTAGTAAAATTGTCAGGTCAGTTGGACAGGATGGGTCATCACGTGTCTAATTATTTGCAAGCAAAATGATTAGAGAAGCCACAACCATATGGTAGACAGTTGCTTGGCCCCTCTCAGGGATTATTTTGTGCCTTTCCAAGTTTAATTTCCTTTGTCTTCTCTTTGTAAAATATGAACAACTTTTCCAGGTTTTTAAAGATACAATTGATTACGAACTCTTAAATAGTGGTGTAATAATGCTATTTTGTTCTGATTGTAATCCCATTCTACAGTCCTGAAAAGTCTGTGTTTGTAGCTCTGCCTTTGACATGGTAATCTCGATCAATCAGTTGTTCAAACTCTCTCAAGTCCTCTATTTTGGAAATTGGAGATTGCTCGTCAAATGTCATTGCTAGATTCGGATCTGGCATTCAAACATCAGCTATTTGTGGTATGTGAATTCAAAGAGATTCTAACATCAGCTTTTTGTGCTAGGTGGATTCAACTCTCTGTTTGGAAAATAGGGACATATTTTTATGCTTAGGTTTGAGAACATGGGTTTTCTCTAGTCTGCCCCATGCAAAAGGGATAGCATTCCAAGACAATCATGAACTTTGAACTTTCCAGCAGCCTCATTGTATGTGCTCTTTTGTCTGCCTGTTGTCCATATGACCCCTGCCAAACCATTTTGAAAGTAACTCCTTCTATCTTACCGTGAAACGGTGCACTTTTGGCTGAAGAGATTATTAAAGACCACTTTCACAATATCTATGCATTGTTGGCTACATGTCCTTATGTAGATGATTAGTTACCAGTATAGCAGGCTATTGCAACAAGCTTTTAGAAACAATTAAACCATCCTACCAACCTTCTTAATTTCCCGTGGGGCATTGGAGCAACTTCGATGTAAAGTCCAATTACATGCATAAAATGTTTGGGAATACCGTAGTTTATATTTTCCCTTCAGCACGGTCAACATAAAATATGACTGCTTTTGCCCCTTTTAGTAGCATGAATTCCAATTTTTTTTTTTTTTTCATTTTCTGGGGTCTCAAGTTGTAAGTTAGATCAAGGCCGAGATTCGGGATTGACCATAAGTTGTGTTGTTCTGGGTTTTAAACATAATTCGTTTCTTATTCATGTCGTGCAAGGATATGCATTATAATATTTGGTCTTGTCTCACCATGAATACATATGGTAAATGTCTGCAGCTTGTGTTTGTTAAGCAATGTGCATACAAGTACTGTATGCACTAGGATATGGGTTTCTATTCTTTCTATGTATTTGTGCAACATTTTTTTTCTTAAAGTCTGTCCCAATTTTGGATGTTACATTCAAGGTCTACACATTTATGGAGAGTAAGGTCTACCAATATGTGCATAACTACCTCACTAAGTCCTGTGGAGATTTTACTTGTATCTAAATGGCACGTTGTTTATTCTGCAGACGGCTTGTATCTAGTTGAGGCTGTCAAACTTGTTCGTTGTTCTTCCTTCTGAACAAAAATGAACTTCACTTTGGGTGCTTTACCTTCTGAGATAACACCTCCATGCTTCGAAGTGCTGCGAGGGAAAAACATGAAATTTGTTGTGCCTAAACCTTCTATTAGGGTTGGTAAGATCATCAGGCACAACAAGTTTCAAGTGTTAAATAATGACACTCGAGAGGTAGTGGTTTCTAGTGATACAGAACCTGGACACTTGGACGTACTATATACTGGAAAGAAAAGGTTTGAGGAGCCAAGTCGGAAGCTGGAATTTGTGCGGACATTGTTGATTGACAACTATGATAGTTACACATACAATATTTACCAAGAGTTGTCTGTCGTTAATGGATGTAAGCTCTCCTGCTCAGGAATTCATTGTTTCCTGCAATTATATGCTTGTTATACGGTTATACCATATTCCTGATTTTCCATGATATTAAATGCAGAATCTATCTTCTGTATTTTATCATGTGCCATATACAATTGGGTCTTTATTTATGTTTTTGACAGTTTGGTCGTTGACATACACTGAGCCTCCTCTTCCGTGTGGTTAGATGCAATTCAGATTAACTTCGATATCACAGACACAATTCAATTATCGTGCCTAATATATGACTGAGTCTCTAATAAAAGTGTGCTTACTGCTTATAAGAACAGGACCAGAAATTGTGAAATCAACCATCACGACAATTTTTTAAATGCATCTTTGCCTCTCAAATTGGTTGGTATTTCTGTCATCACCATAAGCCTGCATATTTTGAACCAGTTTGCTGCATAGAACATATCCTCCATGCTGAACAGCAAATATTAGGCACGCAGTGTGACAAGTCTGATTTATTAGATACTCCATTTATGACACTTCCATATTTGTATCAGAATAGACATTGAAATCCAGGTGATCACTGCATGTAGGGATTTTTCTTAAATTATAACCTATTTTTATTAAGTTTTACATCAGTAGAAGTTGTCGATTAAACTTCCTTTTCGTGCTTTTGCGCTCACAATATGGTGACATCTATCTGCATCATCACGGGCTGCTAAATTTGAGAAAAAATTAAGCTGATGACTTTTTATCTATGTCGTGAAATCATGAAAGAGAAGTTTTGGTATTCTATTGGATAATAGACCTTGTTTTGACACTTTTCCTTTTGCTTGTTATACTTCCAGTGCCTCCAGTAGTTGTTCGGAATGATGAATGGACGTGGGAAGACATGTACCATCACTTGTATGAAGAACACGCCTTTGACAATATTGTTATATCACCAGGTCCTGGCTCTCCAACATGCCCAGCAGATATAGGTTGGATACATGAAAAATTCCATTAGCCTTTTGATTTTTGTACACTGACTATTGCCATTGATGTTATCGTTCAATGCCGAATTTACCATCCAAAAGGAAGAGGCATGCAAATTATGCAATTGTCTGTGGGAGTTTAAAATTTAATTGTTTTTATTTGGTGTGGGATGCATGCTTAATTGTAATCCACGTCCTGAATAATTTGACATATTTGTGTTGATGGCGGTACGATAATTGACTCTGAACAATATTTTACCTTGGTATCTTGCTGGGTAAAGAACCTTGGATGTGTTGGTCTGTTAAGACACGTGTTTTGTCTCTTAGACATTGATGGGTTTGTACAATGTTGTTAGGTGCTATGATCAAGTTGTTATTTCTGTTTATTTTCAGGTGGTAGTGTATTCCTAATTAGGTGTGGCAGATATAAACGAAAATCAACTTACAGACTGAATTTTAGGGGGATTTCTATGTTTTGTATACGTATTGAAATAATATTAATAAATGGACAGTACCCTAAAAAACTTACCAATACTACGACGTACAGAATTTGCACAGTTTATTTTTGAATGTTTTTTGCTTTGTTATATTTTTGTGCTATGTAGCAATCTATTTAAATCTTGCAGGAATATGTCTTAAGCTCCTACTTGAGTGCGGGGACATACCTATATTGGGTGTTTGTCTTGGACACCAGGTAATTTTCTATTATTTTCCTGTAAGATGTTGGTTAAAATTGTCAACCCCAATCTGTTTCATCACATTTGGACCTGTTTGGACTCTGAATTATGTCCATTTATTAGTGTTCTTTTAGTCTTTCAAGTAAAATTGTCTTACTTATGATCTATGATATGATCTTTCACTAGTTTTTGCCCTTTTCAGACTCATAAACATCACAATGTTGAAAATTGTTATTAAGATATAGGATTGACATGGAGACTGGAAATGAAACAGAATAGGGATTACATCACAAAGCTTTTATTTGCGTATTAGTCTTAGCTTTGAAAGTGAGAAAGCTACATTCATATCACAATTAAAGTTGCGTTCATAACTTTTGGTTGCTTGCATCACTATTATCTTGTGAATGTTTTGGTCAACTATGTAAAATGGCTGGGAAATTGTTTTATGAATAGCTTACTATGTTACATGGACTGTTCTAACTGCACAAAGAACACTTGTTGGACTTCTGAAGTAGTTAAAAGGAATAAAGCACCTCTTTCTATGGCCGACAATTGAGATGTTTAGTTGGACTTTCACCTGTCATATTTTAAAATTTGAGTTTTCCATGTAACTGTCAGTAGAACTCCCTTATTGTCATGAAATGGTTGATGATGACACCTTGCAAGCGTGGATAGCTCGACCAAGCTTCCCAATACTTGCCCCTACGTAAGTGAGCTTCAAGCGAGCGTGCATAGGGCTGGTTTTTTTTCTCTGTTATTAGTCACCTCTTCCTTTGGCCGGTCGAGCGAGCATTCGCATGGTTTTTTTCCTATGATTTGTTTGCGATGTTGTTTATAGATTGAACTTCTTTTTTATTACAGCATTGTGTGGGGAACTCTGCCTTTTTTTGGAGTTATTTTTTTTTGTCATAGGTGATGAATCTATTTGATTTTCCTCTTGGCATATAACCCATGGCAGAATCCATGCAGTTTTTCTTTATGTGATTTTAACTAATCCGAAATTGGAAATGTGAGGCTATATAAACTATAACAAGTGACCCCTATTGTTGTACTTTTGGCTTAAATATACCAAGTTGGCAATTGCAGTTTTTTTGTGCTTATTGACCTCAGTACTTTGAGCTATTGAGCAGGCATTAGGCTACGTGAATGGTGCTCAAGTTATCCATGCACCTGAGCCAGTTCATGGACGTTTGAGGTAAAGTGAACTATAGTGGTAACTGGTAAGGTTACCAGCTTTTCTTAATGTCATTCGTTGAGCATGACTACCATTTTTCATTGGAACTGCTCTATGCATTTGCTTACCTTTATGAAGTAGTAATTTTTTAAAAATCTTTTTCTAAATGTTGGTTGTGATCATTGTTTTAACTTCTTTCCTTGTCCTATACAGTGAACTTGAACACACTGGATGTCGACTATTCCATAATATTCCTTCTGGCAGAAATTCAGGGTTCAAGGTCAGTGTGAATACATAATCTAAAAGAGTTATCCTGATTAGGTTTAATGGTGAGATCTTTTCAATTGTTAATAATTAGCATGTGAAGGAGTTGAAAGTGCCTTGCAAAGCACCCTGTGCGCTAAAAATGGGCAATAGCGGGCCTCCCATGAACCTTTGTGGTTGCTTTTGCATTTGTGACCTATAAAATATGATTTGGATGCAAAACATAAGCTGTGCGTACAGTCAAATACTTGCACAAAATTGACACCGAAATAGACCTATGTACATGTTCCCATCATATACACTTGATTTTGGGAGCACGTTTGGTATGGTATTGAGGGCTTGAGGATATTTCAGTTGGGAGCAGATGAGGAAGCAGCCGTGGTGGATTATCTTAAAATGGATGGGGAGCCAGTGATGCGGGATGTTTGTCTTCGCAGATAGGGGTAGGACTGGGAGTTGGACGAGTTGTTGGCCTTTTTGGGCAAAGTATATACAATTTGCAAGGATTGAGGTGGATTCCAACGCAAATGGATCTTTCCAGGTGAAATCTTTTTACCAATTCTTGGTTGGAGGTACTAACATATGCTTCCCTGGAAAGCCATTTGGCGCACTCGTGCTCCAACCATGGTTTCTTTCTTTGCATGGTCTGTGGCTAAGGACAAGATTCTTACCATTGATAACGTTATTTGTTAGACAAATATTATTGTTAATCTGTGTTGTGTTGCTTTAGTGAAGGAGAATCATTCATTGTTTGGTTGCGATGGAGCGTGGGGCTATGGTTCTGGTATGGCAGTACACATCGTGGCTTTTCTCAACTTTGGTGGTCGAGCTGATTCAAGAATAGTTTGGGAAAAGAGTGGGTAGAAGAGGATGGAAGCTTTGCATTTTGATCCCTCTTTGCTTGATGTGGCTTATTTGGAGTGAGCGGAATAATAGATATTTGGATAGGGTGGGGCAGCCTATGTTTAGGATTAAGAGCCTGTTCCTTTCTAGTTTACATAGTTGAGAGTCGATGGAGTGCAATACTACCCTAGATCAACTTCTTATCATGTTAGATATTTTTGGAGTATAGAGTGGAGTACCTGGTTTTTTCCTTAGATTGAGCTTTAGACTTCTTGATGTATTGGACCTTTTTGTCCTTTGCCTTGTTTTGTCTTGGCAGCATCTCCTTGACGCCTTATCTAAAATTATCAATTGTCAAAACAAAAAACTACACAATTTTTAACAACTCTTCATCAAATGCTGGAGTCTGAGACTGTTTAGATAACTTTGTGTCAATGCTGGAGATGTTAAACTGTTCAAAGCTTTCATTCGCAACTATATGCTACGGTTATCACCAATAGAGTGAATACAAGCACCACGTTGAACTCTTGCGCTTTTATGACTTAATTCAGGTGGTTAGGTATCATTCCCTGGTGGTAGATGCAGAATCGCTTCCAAAGGAACTCATACCTATAGCTTGGACCTCTTCCAATAAAGCATTTCCTTTTCTTGGGACCCGAAAGTCTGATGTTATCTCTCACGCTTATGGAAGTTCAATTTCTGGAAAAATATCTGTTGATTCATCCTCAAGAAAGTCTAAAAATGGAAGTTCTTGGCCTTCCTGTGATTCTAACATGCAGAGGGGAGAAGTCCTTATGGGCTTAATGCATTCTACCAGGCCTCATTATGGTTTGCAGGTGTGTTTTGGTCATTCAACTTGTAATTGCCACACACTATTTTTGTATGTGCCAAAACTGTTATTGTTTGGTTTTGACTTTCAGTTTCACCCTGAGAGTGTTGCAACCTGTTATGGGAGACAAATATTCAAGAATTTTAGGGAAATCACTGAGGATTATTGGCTCAGGTTGAGGTCATCCTCCATTGGCAAGAGAGAAGTCTATCATTCTGGTAAACTATTTCATTAAGACCGCAAGTCTTCATTATAGCTATTTTGACCAAACCAAACCAAAACAAACAAAGTTTTATGTCTGAATTTAGTGGGGTCGTTATATCTATCTTTTTCTTCATTCACGTATCAAGGGTTTTATGTTGGTTGAATTTAACAGACTAGTATCATTTTAGTGATGCATCTCAGGAGGACTTAGGTTTTCCTCTCCACTTAGTATTTTCATTGACAGTGATCCTATTTCTTTTTCTTAACGGTGCATCATTTGGTCTTTGTTGTGCATGCCAGACCATCTTATGGAATTCTTTATTTGGGCTCAATAAGAACTCACCAACTTGAAATTTTATTTGAAGATACATATGAATTCTTTTTCGTGGGGTTTTCTTAACTCTGAAGTATGTCATTAGCACCTGAAAGGCGTCACATTTGCCTTGCGTTTTGGGGTGTGTTAAACCTCCTAGGTTGAACATAGTGACTAATGGGCTGGTTTAACCTCCTCTCACCCTGAGCTCCCTGAGGTAATCTTATAAGATAGCTGAAGAGTTCTCTATGGCTACCCCTTGGTTTGCTTATGAACTTTTTGTTTCTCCTCTTGCATTTGATGTGTAGAACCTGACATATTATTTACTCTGAGCAGTGAGCGATACTTAGCATGCATGCAGGTGCCCCAATCAAACCGGCTGTTCAGAGATATACAATTGATGAATAAGTTGAATGAGAGTAATTACCGCAGCATGTGCAGAATAGAAAATCTATCACATCAGAGCAATCATGGTAAATTTTTGAAGTTGAAATGGAAGAAGCTTGAGAGGTTGGCTAGTCAAGTTGGTGGAGCAAAAAATATTTTTTGTGAAATGTTTGGAGATCATAAAGCAAATGATAGCTTTTGGTTGGATAGTTCGTCGATAGAAAAGGTATGCTTCTTAGTCCGAGATACCAATCTATTGCTGAAGTTTGCTTTGAACCACTTGTATAATTTTACTTTTTCAAAATTGATTTCAGCCGTTTTTAGGGGTAAAACCTATGTGAATATAAAGGATAGTGTGTATCTTATATGAAAGTTTTGAGGTTTTTTTGTGTGGTCATGCATCGCTCTAGAGTTAGCAACCATATTTTTCCACTTCTGGAGACTTCTTTGAAATGCAAACCTGGCATAAAGGTGTGAACTGGTGAATCACATGTATTGAAAGATTTGGGGAAAATAGACATTATATACTTTGTAGATACAAGTGTCGTACACGTGCGTATATTTTAAGGGGGCCTTAAAATTTTATGGTAGGAAAGAAAAAGAATAAACCTCTAAATGTAGTTGTTGACTAGAAAAAACATATGTAGGATTGCTAGGGGCAGGATGTTGAGCGTTTAGGAAAGAAAGGAATAGATGACATAGTAACATGCATTGATGTGTTAAGGGAATGATGGAGTCATGGCTAATTTAAGAATAGTGGTTGGAGAGGTAGGTAAAGTGAATTCCTAATAACTATTATGCTTACCAGCTAGGGTTATTACCATTGGTTCCTCTTGGTGCACGAACCATGGAGGATTATCCAAGGCAGAAGCGATGTCCCAAAGAGCACGTTGTCGGCTTATGGAGTTATGATAGTCTTTTTAGTTGCAAATCTAAGATAGGGGCTAATCACAAGTCATAATTGCAAGTTTTGGAGAAACACTCAAGAAGCTCTAAATTTTTGGGAAAGTAGGGGCAAAAAGTAACTGTTACTATCTCATAGTTGAAGATTTAGGCCTCAGATATATTTTTCAATGATCTTTTTAAGCCTTTATGTTTCTTTAACAACTTCTTTAATTCCTTGTGCCGGTGGTAGAGGTATAAAGATGTTGCTTTCAGAGAGAAAGAGATCGCAGGCCTACCCTGATTGGTGTGGCAAGGAATTGCAAGTAACGGTGATTTGTTGATGAGGCAAAAGAATGGTCGCTTGTGCAATCCAATGAGATTATTAGACGCTGTATTCATGACGAATTATGATGCATCAATGTCTTCAATTAGTGAAGTGGCACGGGGTAGTAAAAAAAAGAAAAAAAAAGTGGTATTTGGTACAGTTTTTCAAAGACTGATAAAGTTCATTAGTGATATTCACTGATCCGATAATGCTTTTCATACAATTTTTCAAAAGAATTCTACCGTCGTCCGTCTATTGATGGAAAACACACTTCCAATAATGCAATTATTTCTGCCTAGTGATAGCCGGATATCTAGTATGTTCAGGATTAGAAGATGTAAACGAGGTTAAATAAGGTAATAAGTGGAAGCCTGAGAAGATTAAATAAATGATGACAGTGACGGGAATTCATTTCATACCCAGACCAAGCAAGGAGCTGAGCCAATGTTTTTTGTTTTTTTTTGGCTTGGCAGCTGAGCCATTGCTTTCTGACTGGAACAGGGGCGGTTGGTAGATTAGAATTTAAGCATTGCAGAAAATTAGGTATACATGTTTGTCACTCTGTCCGGAATACTATGGGCTACATAGTTTCTAGGTATACATGTTTATTTAAGATTCCCTGCTGTGATCTCATGCTATAGGTAAAAGTTTACAAAGAGTGTTTTTTGGGGTTTAGTGTTTCTGGTTAGGGTTTAGAGTGTGTTTGGTTGGATGGAATGGAATGCACATTGGAATGGAATTAAGAATGGAATAGAATTGGAGGAATTGAGATTGGAATCCTCATTCTCATTCCCATGTTTGGCTGTGGCTGGGAATCCATAGCAAGAATGGAATTCTCATTCCAATTCCCTTTCCAATTCATGCGTTTGGTATGCTAGAATCACATTTGAATTGACAATTGTATTATAGATAGCCATTATGGAAAAAAGAAAAAAAGAAAAAAAAGAAAAGAGATGAGCATGGATACAACAACTACCAAAATGCAGTTTTCCAATAGTAAAAGTCATAGTATCATACTAAGTTGGAAGCAAATTAAAATAAATACACCAAGTAGTTAATTAAACTCTCTCTTAAGCAAAGACTTCACAAATTAAACTCTCCCTTAAGCAAAGACTTCACAAAAGGTTCTTTCTCCTCATCTTTCAAGGTAAAAAAACACCCAGTCATCTCATGATCACGAGCTATAGCAAGCAAGGCTCTATGGCGTTGAATCATAGATAGATTTGAAAGCTTCAGAAGCTCATCATTTATCTTGTCCCGCTTCTTAGCTGTAGCAAGATCGACGGCAAGAGCTTCACTAAACTTCTCAGTCGCTTCTTCAATCTTTGAACCGATGATCATTGCTGCTTCACGGAATGCATCCAAACTATCATCAGCCCTCTTTCTTTTTTTCCCTTGAGAAGTAATCTCTTCTTTGTTTAACAAGAAGTGTTCCATTTCTTCAGTACCAATGCCTAAATTTTCTGTATCACAACTCCCTTCATTCCTACTCTCCTCCTCTAATACATCTTCAGCGGTAACAACATTCTTTCCCGTTGCACGATCTTTCCCAAAGATAGTTAAAAGCATGTCATAGTGTGGGAAACTCCTATTCCTCCAAGTAGCTGCATCCTTATGGCTCTGAATCAACATGAAAATAGAAACTCAACAACACAATTGCAACAGAGAAAATGCTACAGCTGAAAATGCTACAAGAGCAACAGAGTAAATGCTACAGCTGAAAATTATTCAGTAGTACTGGGCCCAATCAGTTCATCATTCAGTAGCTATTAGCTAAGGCAACTCTATATCACAGGTTACTTTATAAAGTTACAAAAACAGCAACTTGAAAACAGCAATATCACTCGTCAAATGCCCACAAATGTGTCTGAAAACAGCAATATCAGTACACAAGTCTATATCACAGCACTGTTCCTCTTTACAATTGCAGACAAGCCATTTCCTATAAGAAACCCATATCATTATCATGCTACCAGAAGATTGGCTAAATGAGAAAACCAGTGCAGTTGACATAACCATCCCATGACAGAGCCAAAACAAGAAGCTACTGACAAATTAAAAAAATGGGGCACAATACCTTAACATAACCATCCCAAATATGGTTTTCAGCGACCACCATGTTTGTGTTTGGATCCAATCCGAAGCCGCTAGTGCTCCCTCCATAGATCATATCATACACGGTGGCAACATCTTTCTTTAATGTCTTGATCCTAGATTCGATGTGTGGTTTATCCCTTATCCCATGTCCAGGTAACTTCTCACGTAATACTCCTTCAATC
Organism: Vaccinium vitis-idaea; assembly: GCA_963854785.1. Classification (NCBI taxonomy): domain Eukaryota; kingdom Viridiplantae; phylum Streptophyta; class Magnoliopsida; order Ericales; family Ericaceae; genus Vaccinium; species Vaccinium vitis-idaea. The sequence continues at coordinate 27,940,855 of OY978224.1, forward strand.
ACTGTGAGGGATCCTGCCTTGAACCCATTATCTCTTTTGTCCCCTTTAATCACCATGTCATGTAGAGCATAAATCAACTCTCTGTCCTCCTCATCATTCCATTTTCTGTGTACCTTTTTTTCCATACTCATGCCTAAAAAAAATAGAAAGTGATAACACCACAAACAAGACAACATAATAGAATTCTCCATAAGAAGCTAATCTGATTGAAATGCAAAAATTTTACATAACATTAATAAATTAAACTGTCAACGAATCCTGCATTGCTCTTTTCAGCTCTTCTTGTCATTGCATTTCATCTTCTTGCTCTTCTACTTGCTCTCCATGCGATAAACATAGAATTGGCCTTGTTGTCTCTAAATGAGGTCCATTGTGGTGATGTCTCAACACTAGAAACTATATCTGCGTCCTCTCCATCCCGATTCTCAACGAATGTTATATTTTCGTAAGGATCTTTTTTTAACTCATTCCTTATATAATTATTTAGCAAACAACAAGCTAAGATAATTTGATTTGTGATTCTAATGGGATAAAAAGGACTCCTAAGAATCGCAAATCGCTTTTTCAATATTGCAAAGATCCTTTCTATCGCATTTCGAGCACTTGAATGCTTCATATTGAAAAATTCCTCCTTAGTTGTTGGCTGATGTCCATCCTTCCAGTCATTCAAATGGTACCGTTGACCTCTATACGGTGCAAGAAATCCTTCACCATTGGTGTACCCCGCATCAACCAAACAGTAGGTACCTTAACAAATGAATAGTTTAATTATGTCAGTGTATGTGACCCTCAAAACCAAAAGTCATTATAGTTTTTTTGGTGTCATTGTGTCTTACCACATGGAACAACTAGACCATGGGCTCTATTAATTGCATCTCGTAACACCCGTCCATCCGCTGCTGATCCCTCCCAACCAGGTAGCACATAAGTGAATTGAAGGTTTGGGGTACATGCTGCTAAGACATTTGTAGCAATTTGACCTTTTCTGTTTCGATACCTAGGCCTATCAACAGCTGGCACTTGGACGGGTATGTGTGTTCCATCTAACGCTCCTAGACATCCCTACAAAAATAGGAATAATGTGTTGGGAGGTCAGATTAAATTATAAAATAGTTACTTGTAAAGAGCAAAAAACTTGAAATCATTTACCTTAAACCACTTCCATCTCTCATCAGTGGAGTTCTCTGGTATTGGTTCAGGTTTCTTATATAAATGCCCTTGTAGCCTAATAACCGCAATCAAAACCTTTCTGAAAGACCTACTAATTGCCTCTGCCGAGCAATGAAAATCATTCTGAAGGGTCTTGTTTTTTATATGATGAGCAAGGATATGCAAAAAAATTGCCACTTGCTCATCAACTAACATGTGTCTGGTTGGCTTTAGCTTCCCAATTGTGCTAAGCAAGCGGCACAACTTCACAAATGGCCGCCTAGGCATTCTAAAATCATTCATACATTTACGATCACTTTCATACACCCATTTTTCAATTACATCTCTATTATCGTAGAAATCTAACCGATACCTAGATCTAACCCCCTGCATGCATTGTCTTTCAATCATTCTGTATGCTAATTCCATGAATAACCCAAGTAAATGTAGAATGTACAACCACCACTGCATAGCCATTGCAAATTTTACCCGTTTCGCTTTCTTTTTTGATAAACTAAGCCGTGCCATAGCTGAAAAAAGAAAAAGTGAAAATCTAACTCAATTTAGTAAGAACTACTTATTAAAAAACTGATGAAAACTCAGCTAAACTAGGATAACAGGTATAAACCCATAACACAATTGCAGAGTCTATGACAAAAACATAAGCCAGAATAAGTAGCACCAAAGGAAGGCAAATCAGCATCAAACATCACCAAAGGAATGGGAAAAACAGTTTTGCTAAATTCTTATAATACCTAGTCAAGCCCAAGCAGTCAGGAGAAGTAATTTCTCTTCGGCACTTGTATCGAACATGTTGTGAGCATTACATATAACTACAAATTATGTTATCTGAACCATATATAATCGATGTTTTACAACAAAAATAAGTTCAGATCTATTTTTTGAACCGTATAAAATCAAGAAAAAAGAGAATCGATCTATTATCAGAACTGTAAGGCAAGAGCAAAATGAGGATCGCAACATAGAAGATCGAACTCATACCAAACTCTATAAAATCAAAAACGCAATCTCCATCATTCGTAGAAATAGATCTCTGAAGCAAGCGCGCGCGCGCGCGCGAGAGAGAGAGAGAGAGAGAGAGAGAGAGAGAGAGAGAGAGAGAGAGAGAGAGAGAGAGAGAGAGAGAGAGAGAGAGAGAGAGAGTACATACCAGCGAGAGAGGAGGGTGAAGCTCTCCGATCAGAGTTCAGAGAAAGAGAGAACTGTTGATCGATATCTGTCGAGTCGGGATGCGGCTGGGTTCAGCGAGAGAGGAAAGGTGGAGTCCGTATGTGGCAAGATATAGACGTGGCTGGAATAGAATTGCAATTCCCCTCTTTTTTTGTGGAATAGGTATTCTCTCATTTGGGGGAATAGTTATTCCTTTTGGAATACATATTCCTTAATTTATCCCCGAAGCAAACACTGGAATAGATATTCCACCGGAATAATAATTCCATTCCAAAGTTAATTCCATCCAACCAAACACACCCTTAGTGTTTTTTGGGGTTTAGTACTTGCTAATCATTTTCCCGGTTGTAATCTACTTAACACCTCACACTTGTTATCTGTGTAACAGTCTTAATAGTTAGCTCGAGACGACAAACATTGTCAAATTATATTGTAATATATATCTTACTGTGCACTGTTATATCTGTTATCTAACTCTACTTGTCTTTTCGTGACATCTTAGTGAAGCTCGTAATAATCTCCCTTTTTTTTTTTTTCTCTCTATAATTTTGGAATATGTAATGCATAACAAACCTCTTATTTCTGTCTAGAAAAGGGCACGATTTTCCTTTATGGGGGGTAAAAGCGGCTCTCTCTGGAAGCAAGTCACATTCAGGTTGTCAGATCAAAGGTCTGTATAGCGAAAGATTTAGATAAACCCATAGACTGTTTGACTCAGCAACCAGCTGCGTTTGTTGTACTTATCTTATTTGCTGTGAGATAATTGCTGTTTTAGATGAGAGGTGATATGTGCAACCTCCTCTTTCAGTGATATGACATTTAAAGGTGGAGGCAATCTGGTTATTGAAGATGCTCAGGGATCTACTTCTTGTACATATTTGGAGGACGGTTTCTTTGAATTTTTGAACCAGGTATGTTTTGATCATTGTTCTGATGGAACATACTTTCTGCTTTTCTTATACTTACACAAGTCTGCGCACTTCATTGCATCACAGAAGTATAGAGAATTTAGTATAGCTACTGTGATTTGGTGCTTCTTTGCAGTACTTTGTTTCTAAAGTTTGGGCAATAAAAAAACATTGCGATGAGAAGTTATAGATGTAGTGGTCTCGCCTTGAAGATAGCCGTCGTTAAATGCAACAATTTTTCTAGTGAAGTCACAACAACTAGATTTCTAAACTTCTGTCTTGATAGACGTTTTCGGGAAATTTTCGAGGTAGTAATTAGTATTCGTCATCATCATCATTATCATCATGTTTATGGCAAGATCAATTTTGGCTGTCCACTTTGCTCCTTATTTTGGACTCAAGTGGAGCCCTTATTCTGTTAGCAACAATCGTAAAAAAGCTGTATATAGGCTCGGGAAAAAAATTACATCTTCCATTTCCGAATACATGTTGGTCTTGGTCCAGTGGGCCAGACTTGCACCTGTCACTACCACCACCACACCCTTTTTCCCCTTTGTCAATTTGTCCAGAATTGTATATACGGTGTAATATGTACAATAATGGAGTTGAAAATATAGGGGGAATTTTTAGTCTTATGATGTTCTGGAAGATGGAACAAAAGATGGTTCAATCGATTTCCTGTTGGGTGGCTGATTGGCGTGGGAGGAGGGAGCTTGTGGCAGATTAGGATAGGGGTTGCATGCGAGACATGGGAGGGTAGAGAGCATGGAGATGGATAAAGAAGGGGTGGCTGTGGTTGTGGAGGAGCGGCAAAAGTTGATGATAAGGGCATGATTGTCTTTCTGCATTGGAATAAGGAATCGACATTTTCTTTCATACCAACTCTCAAAATAGGCAGGAGAGGCACAATTACTGTCTATTTGGATATTTGTTACGGTAGGGAGGCAAGTGCCAAAGGGCCAAAGCCAAGTGAGGGCAACATGGCTATTACAGAATGTTAAGGGGATGACGTACTCTGGTCAACCCATGGCGTAAGTTGTATTTTACACTTATTATCACTACTATTGTTACAGCCATTATTTCCTCCGATCAAGTAAAGCTAATTGCAGTACTTTGTGTTCTAGTTGTTCTGTTAATGTCTCTGCATGCCCATCTTCTCTACCGTAAGACGTGATTATTGTTCTGATGTTGTTAATGACAAATGTCTCTTGGTATAGGATGTGAATGGTAAAATTCCCAATTTGTCCAAGTACTTGTACAGTTCCATTGTTGTCTGAAGGCAAAATTTGAATCCTATGAAACCATCAAGCCATTGTAATTCTGATGAGTATCTCTTGTAATTGTTTGCCAGGAGCTCCAGTCTTTTTGTTATGAAGAAAAAGATTTTGACGGATTGCCATTTGATTTCTATGGTGGATATATTGGTTACATTGGGTATGTGGTCAAATTTTGGTGTATTAAATTTACTTGCCATTTCTGCTATTCCTCGCGGCTTCTATTGGAATTGTAGCAGAACTCATTTTTGTTGCTCTGGCCAATGGAAAATGGTACTTGACATGCCTTCCTTTTAAAGCATGATGTGTACCATTCTGTTTTATAGCCTCTAGTGCACCTAACATCATTATCGAATTCCTCGGTTGTGGGACAACTGATTTGGGTTCTGAGAGTAACAACTTAACTAAATCATTTCAGGAAAGCAAGATCATTTCATGCTTATCAGCCCGTAAAAAGAAAAGGGAAAGAAAAGGAATATTGTGAATGCATGGCAGCCCTTTATGAGTCCGTATATCATTGAATGATATGTTTGTATCTGTATGGAAGTTAAAATTTGAGTTGTCTTGGATTCACATCATGAATCTCTTACTGCAATATAAACAAAAACAATGCATGTTTAACTTCAAATTTGAGAGGAATTTTATGCCACAAGAGCATAATATGCTATCTTTCTCGCGCACTTTAGATGTGAAGTAAGTTGGGAGTCTTAAGCATCCAAATTGGTGTTGGAATCTGACAGAAACACATGGCAGGTTGGTGTGCGAGTAGACTACTGCCCTAGGTTTCCTTAGGCGACCTGGATCCAGGTTGCACTTTGGTTTTCTAATCTGCTGCAAGTTGCAGATGTGATTGAAATCCCCAAAACCAATGTAATTATGAACTGTTTAGTTATCAACTGGTATACTGAGATTACAAAATGACAAATTAAGATTGATTTGTGCGCTGGTTGATTGATGTATCAATATTATCCTCCGTATCTCCTGGTTACAGTGGAGTGAATTAGTGAAATAGCATTCCTATAGTTGGCATAGGCTGCATCCTGTAGGTAATACCTGTCCTATGCTGTTTAATAATTTTTTCTTTGAAACATCTCGGGTTTAGCAGATCGAAAAGGACAAACCAGGGTTGAGAAAACTTCCATAATGAGGGGGCCCTTTAGGTGGTACAAATAGTAGCAGTACATGTTCTTAATTTGCTAATACATGATGGAAATAAGAGATGATCAACACTGAGAACGTTGGTATTGATTTGTACAGAGTCTCTCTCTCTCTCTCTCACACACACACACGCGCGCGCGCGCGCGCGCAGGCACACACACTCTTCCGCAATTCTTCTAATGATTGGAAAGTTTTGATTATGCTGATACATATGTTTTTGTCTTACAGGTATAACCTCAAAGTTGAATGTGGCGTGGCATCTAACCGTCATACATCAAGTACACCAGATGCTTGTTTTTTCTTTTCAGACAATTTTATAGTGATAGATCATCAAAATGATGATGTTTATATCATGTCCCTAACTGAGAGGAGCACACGGCAGACAGCATGGTTGGATCTTGTAGAGCAGAAGCTTTTGAGCTTAAAGGCTTCTGCAAGAGAAAAACATACATCACATTATTCACAGCCTGTCCCAGATACTTCCCACAAATTGGGGTTTCTGTCTGAGAAATCTAGAGAGCACTACATCAAAGATGTTGAGAAATGTCAGAATTTCATTAAGGATGGGGAAAGCTACGAGTTGTGTCTTACAACTCAGATGAGAAAGAGAATAGGGGAAACAGATTGTATGGGTCTGTACCTTGAGCTTAGAGAAAAGAATCCGGCACCATATGCTGCTTGGCTTAATTTTTCAAATGAAGGCTTGAGCATCTGCTGTTCTTCACCTGAGAGGTTTCTGCGATTGGATAGAAATGGTATTTTGGAAGCTAAACCCATCAAAGGTACTATAGCTCGTGGTTCAACACCAGAGGAAGATGAATTACTCAAAATGCAATTGCAATGCAGGTAAAACATCGTCGCTGTACTGTCTCAGAGTCCAACAGTGTAAGAATCAGTTAGTTTCTGAAGAATAGGAAAAATGCCTAGGTATACAGCAAATTAGGTTTTTAGTGTTTGAGACAAAAGTAAGAGGAGTAATGAGATTTGATCAAGGAACATTAATTAGCCCCTCCTTGGGACACACACTAATAGACTAATAGTACTAGCCATGATTGTTACAAGGATAGGGTGGCTAACAGTCCGACAAAAATAGCACAGTTAACATGCCTATAGTTTTTTTTCCTTGCAAAAGTATATATTATGTAGAATTTAAGCAATTGGTTGCTGGCTGCTTAAAATTCATAACCCCCTCACTTCTTTTTAAGTTCATAGTGGGTTTTGACATTTTCTGGCCGACATGAACTACTTACCTCCATAGCCAGACTCTTTTGAAAACAGAGTCCAAGAGTTTTCAGTCTATTTTGGAATTGCTGTAAAATCTGTCATCACAGAGTCTCAAACTGTCTTCTCTATCTGAGCAGTGAAAAGGATCAGGCCGAAAATCTAATGATTGTTGACCTTCTAAGGAATGACCTTGGTCGTGTCTGTGAGCCGGGCTCTGTCCATGTGCCCCGTCTCATGGAAGTGGAATCTTATGCAACTGTTCACACGATGGTGAGTACGATCCGGGGAGAAAAGAGATCAAATGCTAGTGCTGTGGATTGTGTTAAAGCAGCGTTCCCAGGTGGTTCAATGACAGGTGCACCAAAGTTGAGGTCAATGGAACTCCTTGATTCCCTTGAAACTTGTTCTAGGGGAATCTACTCTGGCTCCATAGGTTTTTTCTCGTACAATCAAACGTTTGATCTTAACATTGTGATAAGAACAGTGGTTATTCACAAGGGTGAGGCTTCCATAGGAGCAGGAGGTGCTGTTGTAGCTCTTTCGAATCCTGAAGAGGAGTACAATGAAATGATTTTGAAAACAAGAGCCCCTGTTAATGCTGTTTTGGAATATCAGCGCGGTTTATAGTGAATAGAGGGTGTTTTGATCATTCTTTTTCTGGGTTCAAGATTTTGTGTGAGTTATTTGTATTGTTAAAGTTGAACTCTTGAAACTGCAAGACATCAATCCTGAAACTGTAATGAGAGATGTCTGCAGTGGCTTGCTGAGAACCGCAGGCTATGTTGTAACATACCATTGGAGTTTCTTACAGGTTTTGATGATTTGTTTCGTTTGAAATAATAAAGTCAAGTGCTTTTGCATCATATACTCCAATCATTTGTTTTTGATTTGCATTTTTTAGATTTGTACGGAGACAGATTAATACCAATAACACAATGGCCTTGTTCGTTTCCCTGTTTAGTTTTAATGTTAGTTTTGATGACATCATTATTTATCTCATTTCTCACTCTATCTCTCTCTACTCATTATATCTGTTGACATCATCAAAATTAAACTAAATTATCTAACCAAACACAACCAATACATTTGTTTTTCTAGTGACGGGATGCATATTTTCGAAAATAATCTTTGTTTTGTTCAATATCCCCGAAAATTGATATTTGCAAGTGGACCTTATTTGCATCCTTCTTTCCCTATATCATGAAATCTGGGGACGGGCCTGTACTAGCTGTGTAGTGAGCAATCCGGTCGTTCATTTTGTTCTGGACGGTCCAGACTCCTCACTACAGGCCCCGAATGGACTAGATTTCAGCTCTTTTTTTTTCCCCAGTTTATAATGAGTTAATGTAGACTCCTTGTTTGGTTTTGTTGAGAGCATGGGATACTTCCAAATAAATCTGGAGTATTTATTTTCTGATCAGATACTTTCAAACAAATCAAACAAGGATTAAAGCAAATGTCTGTCCACTTCTGATTCAATATTAGTAAATAATTAGATCCCAATCAGGGATCTGATGGCGTGGGTTTGTGACGAAATTGACAACTAGCCTTTCCTAAGCAAAAACCCAAAGTACTATATTTTTTTAGAAACAAAACTAATATTTAAAGTGTGTGATCATAGCACCACGTTGTAGCGAAGAGTGTTAGGGCATCTTGAGAGGAGATTGTGTAATATGTCCTCTATTTTCTTTCACTTTTTGTACTTTATTGGAGAATATTGGAGAGACTCGTCGTACTTTTTCTGCCAAAATGGAGAAAAAGCAAATATGGTCCTCCATATTTGGAGACCCTTGGAGGCTCTTCTTCCATTTTGGAGGAGTACAGTAAGTCCCTCTAATATTCTCTCATAAAGTGCAAAAAGTGAAAGACAAGAGATGACACAATCTTTCCTCAATATGTCACATCCATCCTCCATTTTAGAGGAATGAAGATGGGTTGAAGATGCCCTTATGAGAAACTACTGCTCGTTCCACTACTTTGAATTTTTTGGTTTTTTGACTTTTTACGCTTTTTGAGATATTTCATTATTCTCACATACATTAACTAAAAAGTCCAAAAAGCCTAGTTTGTGAAACAGAGCCTGATTTTCCTAGAATAAAACCTATTACGATTCATCGTATGGTGTCAGATATATAGTTGCATTAAGTAGTATACATCAATCCACGCTCACGGATGCTAACTGCGAAATTATAGTAAACGCTCTTTGTTAATGATTCATTCGTGAAACTATAGTAAATGCTCTTTGATAATGATTTATTGTATGATATCAGATATCTAATTACATAAATTATATAGATCAATCGACGATTACAGGTATTGAGTGAGAAACCATAGTAAATAGTCTATGTTGATGATTCATCTTAGGTATCAAATATCTAGTTGCATTAATTATAAATTAATTGATGAATAGAAATAATAATTATAAATTAATCGATGATTCGAGATATTGGCTGAGAAACCATAAGAAATGCTCCGTGTCGATGATTCAACATATGAAATCATATGGAGTACTTATCTAGTTGCATTAAATATACATTAATCGACGATTGCAGATACCTATTAACTAAGAAACCATAGTATAGGCTCGTTGTTGATGCTATCTCACGGAGAGTTAGATTTAATTTGGATATTCTAATGAGAACACAAATAGGGAGATTGAGGATTGAGGAGGAAAAATCACATTAATTTAATTTGGTTATGTAGTCTAAGGGCATCCACAGTGGGCTTTCAAAATAGCTCCTAAGTGAGGTTCCTAACATTTACCTAGCCATGTGCTCAAGTATTGCCTTCAATGGGCTCCCCATACAAACTCCTAAGAGCATCCTCAACAGTCTCCCTAAATTTCTCTAAAAAAAGTCATGAACAATGCATATTTTTCATTTTACAAATTCACAACCCTCTCTATTACCCTCCCTATTTTTAATAAAATATGATATATGGGGTAAAAGTAAGAGAGAGAGAATAAAAAAAGAAAAGAAAAGTAATTTGGGGAGCATGGCTGAGTGATGGAGGGAGAGAGAGAGAGGATTAAGAAAATGGGTAGGGAGTAAATAGTGGCTCCCTAAATGGGGTGTGTGATTTAAGGAGCCACTGTAGACGTTGCTATTTTATTCACTTGTTTAGGGAGTCTGTTGGAGCCTGTTTTTGGAGGTTGGCTGAACAAAATAGAGATAGGGAGGGGTTTGAGTCATCTGTTGCACTTGCTCTAAGGGTGGCTCCTAAACTTGGCTCCTAGCACAATAGTTAAATTTAGGTAGCCTTCTAGCAAATTCCAAGTGGGGCCAAAGTCTTTAATTTTTTTTAATATGAAATCTCTGAAAAAGTTGCTCCTAATTTTTTTTTCTTCACAAAATAGAGAATGCTATTGCTAGCCCATTGAGTGAACACATCCTCTCTAAATTTAACAAGCTCTAGGAGTAAAAAGTGGACCCCAATTATGCTTGTGTGTACACCTTAGGATACAACTTGGGAGCAATTTTTAGGGAGTCCACTGTGAATGCCCGAAATAGTTGGCTAGATTAGCTAGTCAATATAAATAGAAATGGGCAATGCTAGAGACACTAAATGATTTACAAACTGTTACACTACATTCACACATGACACTATCACATCATGATGCAATACATGGATTCGCTTATCCACTAAGGGGTCGTTTGGATGATGTACAAGGGACCCCGACTAAATACCCCGGGGGATGAGGAGTTTAGTCCATGCTTTGGCAACCAAAAATGCCCACCGACTAAATAGCCGCCGACTAAATAATCAGGGGCAAGCCGGACTAAATATAAGCGCCGGGGGGGGGGGGGGGGGGTGGTGCTTGTATTTAGTCCGGCCTCTCATCCTCCCCCTTTTACCTTCCTACCCTCCTTATTAATTCCAATTTCGGACCAAAATCCTGCCTCAGTCATGAGAGAGAAAAAAAAAAATTGAATTCAAAGTTGTTATCAACTACTCCCTCCGTCCCATAAAGTTAGATCACTATGAAACTACGTGCAATTTTCAAGCTAAAAAATAACGTGCTTACGAAAATAATTTTTTAGTCAATATGGATCTTGTTTGATAGATCTCATTGAGAACTTTTATACGGTGCAAAAAAAATTCAAAAGTTATTTTGGTAAATACATTATTTTTTAGTTTGAAAATTGCACGTAGTTTCGTAGTGATCTAACTTTATGGGACGAAGGGAGTATTGGTTATCAAGTTTTTTTTTTTTATTATAGTAATCAGATTCACACGGAAGACAAGCATCAAAGGAACTCCAAAACTGGAGTATTGCTCTCCAGTTCGTTAATTTGGTTATCAATAGAGTCCTAACATTTTTATAAAATAAGATCAGTTTTGGTGCTATTGTTTGACTAGGAACAATGAAAAAAAAGAAAGAATTGTAATAAAAATTAACGAACATGTTTCGATGATATGTACATAAAAAAAAAAATGCACAGTAGCAGTTTGGTTAAACACTTTATAAAAATGTTGGGGGGCGTTTTAGCTATATAAAAAAAACCCGCTTTAGCTAAAAAAAAAAATTTGCTTAGCTAATAAAATCGTTATTAGGAGTTTGGCCAATTATGGCAAACAAAAATTGAAGTAGTTAAAATATTTACCACAGTAGCAGTTTGGTTAAATTATGGCAAAAAAAAAAAAAATCATTTTTTGTATTTATATAATTATTTAAATGCATGGGCATTGACAAGGGTAAAATAGTCGTTTACATCATCCACCCTCCTTATCCCTCCTTTTTCATCCCTCATCCAAACCATGGACTATTTAATCCTCCCTTCTTCACTGTGGGCCCACCCTTCTTATTTAATCACCCCGACTATTTTATCACCCCTTACTATTTAATCCCTCTCAAACTAATACTTCATCCAAACGGGTCGTAAGGACTCATTTGCTGGGGGATTACATAGCCAGATGTATGTGTGTAAATATATAAAAGGGATGGCAATTTCCCCAAACCCGATGGATACCCGCCCCACCCCCGATTATTTGGAGGCAGATATTATTCGATTTTTCATCCAATAGGAGCGGGTATGGTAGAACTTAAAAAATTCCCGGTTGAAAATGGAGCGGGTATGATTTTGTGGTACCCGTCTCCGAATACCCGTACCCGACCCGTTTCAAATTGTATACATATTTTTATGACTATTGTATGTATATATGCTGGCATGTAGTAGTATATAAATATATATGTATGTGTGTATATATATAAACATGCATATTGGTATAATTTATGTATATTGTTCCGAATTAAAAGTATATATGGGAAGTGTTAAAAAAAGTTTAATGATGGTAGTTTTTAAAATTGTATATAATCTTGGTAGACTATTATTTCTTCGCAACTTTCTATTCTATTTTGTTTTAAATGGTTGTTTTTGTTAGTATAGAACACATCAATTAGATCTTATCTTCTCTTTTTTTTGTTCAATTAGTTTGGATATGGATTTACCCGAATATATCCGATCCCCAATGGGAGATGGGTATAGTGGATTGTCCACTATCCCTCTTGGGTATGGAGGTGGGGATGGGGTAGAACTTCCCAATTGGGGATCGGGGGTAGAATAGGGTCCCCCGATCCATACCCTACCCGTTGCTATCCCTACGGCTCCCAACACCTCTCTCTCTCTCTCTGAAATGAGCGGAAAAAAAGGAAAGAAAAAAGAAAGAAAGAAAGAAGCACTGGTATATTTCAAAAGAAAAAATGTCAATCATACGTCTCACATGAACTATATGCAAGTACATACTTATAAGGCTGTGTCGACACACAATCTAATATTTTAGATGAATATTCATAATAAAAAAAAATGATGGAGTATAAAAAGTGACTAGTGATTCTTAAACATTCAATTATTTATACAACTTTATGATCCAGTTATATTGATTCATACATTTGACATAAACTATGCGCAAGCGTATACGTAAAAGATTGGTGTCAACATCCAATCTAAGATTTTGGATAACTTCTCACATAAAAAAAAGGTATATTAGGCATTGACAAATATACTAGCCTCCCCTCTGATTCTGTAAGTTACCCCCACTCTCTCTTAACAACTAATATGCAAATGGCCCCATTGCCGTTAAATTTGGCCTACAATAGGTTTTACTTAGGGCTGTAAACGAGCCGAATCGAGACGAACCCTATGAGGTTCGGGATCAATTCGTTAAGGTATAGTCAGGCTCGAGTTCGGCTCGGGTTCGATTCGAGCCTAGATAAGTGAGCTCGAGTTCGGCTCATGAAAAAATTTCAAAGCTTGAGCTTGGTTTAGTAGGGTTCAGTAGGGCTCGTTAGCAATTTAGAACACAAATTGAGAGGGGAAAAAGATAGGCTTCAAAACAATGTTACATGTAGATCTACCACAATAATCAAGAAATCAAACAAAAAAATAAACAAATCTACCACAATAATCAAGAAATCAAAAATAAAACAACACGAGAAAAAAAATGTTGAGAACTAAATAGACTACTCTAGTTAGGGATAGAACTCATATGTTCGTAGTAGAGTACTCCAGTTAGAGATAAAAGAATAACAAATTACATAGGAGTTTCTCAACTACAAAATATTTATATGTAAACCCCTAATGTATTGTTAATTTACATTTTGACCCCAAGTTCGCGAGCGTAACCGAACCGAATCCACTTAGGTTTAGGTTCGGCTCATTTATGAAACGAGCCTAATATTGAGGTTCAAGTTCAGTTCATTTAGTAGACGAACAAGCTCTTACCGAACCGAGCCTCGAATAGTTCGCGAACGGCCCAGTTCATTTACACCCCTAGTTTTACTTAAGGTTCTGAATACTGTACCAAAAAGGGTACCATTTTTGTTATTGGAGCGGTATTTACTACTATCAGAATGTTACCGGATACCGTTTCGGATTTCTTGTTAAATACTCCCTTCGTCCCAAATTCCTCGTCTCTTTTGGGCAGTCGTGCCACCCGAAGAACTGTCTATATTTCACAATCTATAATGTTTTTATGATTACAAAAAAATTGTTGAATAAAACTGATTGAGATCTATCAAACTAGATTCATATTGAATATAAAAATTATTATAGATTATTAGATATAGACAGTTTTTTAAGAGGTCCCAAATAGTGAAAAGAGACCAACAATTTAGGACAGAGGGAGTACTAAAATATATATATATATAAAATATAATAAATTTACTTATGGGTATATTCTTGATTTTCATTTACATAACTCAATCCTATTTGTATACAAAATAAATCTAAATAACATTACTTGGACATATCTTTACTCATTCTTATCCTTTTTAGCTATGATATGTCGATATGTTTCAGTTTTTGAAAAAGAAAAAAAAAAGAAAAAGAAATCAATAGGCTTTTCAAATATTCTCGTCTTGGACATAGGTTTCCCTAACTCTAATTTGTTTCCAAATGCTGAACATAAGTTTTGTGTTAGGCATCTTTATAAAAATTTCAAACAAGACTTTAAAGGGATGGTTCTGAAGGATACTGCGGAAGGTTGCTAGGACAAGCACTGTCCAGAGCTTCACAAGAGCAATGAAGGAGACGAAAGACACAAATGCCCAGGCATATGAGTGGTTTTCACAGAGACCACTTGTCCATTGGAGTGGTTTTCACAAACACAATTTGCGTGAGAGTTTCAATTCTAGCATTTTGAGGGCTAGGGGTCAACTTATAGTCAGTATGTTGGAGAGCATAAGGATGATACTCATGGAGACTATACAAAAAAAGAGGATTGCAATGATGAGGTTTTGTGGTGTGATTTTCCTTAAGATGCGGAAATAATTAGAGAAGATAATGGCAAATGAGAAGGTTTAGATTCCTAGGTGGTGTAGCAATGATGAGTTTGAAGTGGCAAGTCTAAATGGGATGCAGTACAAAGTGAACAATCCAAACAGGCATTGTGGTTGCAGGAGGTGGGATCTATTAGGAATCCCTTGCATACATACACTTGCAGCCCTGGGCTTCAACAATTTAGAGCCACTTGACTATGTTGCTGACTACTATAAGGTGAAGATATACATAAGGACATATGATAATTTGATGGGCCCAATCAATGGTAAGGATATGTGGCCATCCACTGATAATGTCACATTGCTCTCACTATATGTGAAGAGGAGGGCCGGTAGACCTAAGAAGGCAAGGAGGAGAGAACCTGATGAGGAGACAAAGGAAACAGGTAAACTGGGTAGAAAGGGAATCAAGATGACCTGTACAAACTGTGGTAAGGTGGGACATAACAAGTGGGGCTGCAAAAGTAAGGGGCAAGGGGTAAATGATGGAGAAGGGGCCTCAACTCCTACAGAGTCTATGGTACCACCTCAAGCTGTAAGTTGTTTTATTTTTCATTGAATTTGCTTAGTTGCATTGAATTGGTTTTCAAAGTTGCATAAATCCTTTAATACAAGTTTAGGTGAATGCTAACAAGGGAAAGGGCCAAACCAACATTCTAGGATTCCAAAATTATCCGTGAGTTTAATTTACCCCATTAATTGATTAGTTTTGTTGGGCTGTGAGAACCTTTATTTGTTAACTAATTGAAGTTCTATTGTGCATTTCAAAAAAAGGCCTGGTAAAGGAAAGTCACACATATTTGTGTGAGGGTGGCAATGTGGATGACCCTCCCTGGGGTTTTGTTTTGTCCTTCCTGAGGTATGCCCCTTGTAGGCTGTATATCCGCTTAGCCTCTTTTATTTTCAAGCTCATTTACCCAAAAAAAAAAAAAATGGATGACCATTTTGTGAATCTAATGCCAAGGAGGGAACTCTAGCTTTATGCCTTTGTTTGTTAACCTCTTTTGTTAATATTGCCATCATTCCTTATATGCAAGGATATGGTAGCTATAATATGTAGGAACAACTTAAGTGACTCATATTTTGATCAATGAGATGATTTTAGTTTACGTAATGCTTGGTCTGTGAGCCAAATCAATGGGATGATTTTAATTTATGTAATGCTTGGTCTATGAACCAAGTCAATGGGATGATATAACTGCTGGTAATGCTTGGTCTGTGGCCAGCTCAATGGAATGCTTACTCTGTTTTGTATTGTACTCTGTTTTGTATTGGTTGAACAATTGCCTAGGAAATGGAATTACAATCACTTTGTTCACTTCACATTTCCAAAAAAATTTCCAAAAAGATTCTTTCCCATCTCTCATCTCTCCAATCATTAATCACATTTCTCTCTCTACTCATACCCCTCTTTCCAATCATTATTCTCATTTCTCTCTCTATCTCTCTCCAATTATTACACCTCTCTCTAATTATTACTTTTTCCAAAAACTCATCCAAACACTATCTCAAAAATATTTCTCAAAATATTTTTCTCAAAATTGTAATGCTTGGTCTGTGATGCATTACTTGTTTTGAAACTGGAAATTCTTACTTTGTTATTGGGCTGTGGCAATGGAATTCTGGCATTAATTGATCTGTTTTACTCGAGATGTTTCAACTGGAAATGTGATTCGTTACTCTGTTTTTTTTGGTTTTATGCATTGCTTGGATTGGAAAAGCTTGGGCTGTGGCATTGGAGCATTTGTTTTACTTGAAATGCTTCAACTAGAAATGCATTGGTTAATCTGTTTTAATGGTTTTCTGCATTGGTTGGACTGGAATGCTTAGATTATATTTAACCATTCAGTTAGCTAGATTTCTGCCATGCTAGCAAAAACCATTGGTAACCATTGATGATCATATATAACATTACAGTAGCATTACAAAATGGTCATAACCACAATTGACTCATTACAATACAATAGCCTAAACACTACAGAACACACCACCACATCTGCGACATCCCATACAAGCACCTATAAGTACCTAGAATCAACCACAAACCATACCATAAACCTTAATACCAGCAATACCTAAACCTAAAATTTTTGGTACCAAATAATGGCAAGCAGAACCCAGCTGGTTCCCTAAGCAACCCAGAGCAACTTTTTTCCTCTTTATTCCTCCATAGATTTCCACCTCCATCTTGTTTCTCATCCTCAACAACCCAGGAATTATCTGCTTAGACCTCTAGCACATTGTGGCAAGCCATGCAAAATCATCGTGTAAAGATTTGGGACAAGAAAAAAACCTCCTCCCAAGATTAAAAGAGGTCCAAAATGTGTGGATCTGCCTTCGATTACCACAGATCGAACATGGGTTGTCCTCCATGAATTTGGAAACATCATTCCTCCTTGATGAGCTCAAGATTTCTAAATTTGATCTCATTTTTCTTGAATGGGGTCTGTATTAGGGTTTGTAATGGGTTATAAATAGGGGTGTGTAAGGGTTGGTTCGGGTCGAGTTTGCCGTCCACCCAACACAGGAACCGATCACGTCGGGTTGGTAAAATGTGCACCCGAATCTAATCCGAGACAGCTGAGGAACCGAACAAATTGGGTGGTACGGGTTAAACCCCAACAAATGAAGCTTTTCAGATCTGGGTTTGTATAGGAAAAAGGGAAACACTAAGGGAAACACTGTAACATTCCGAATTTTTAGTTTCATAAAAAAAAATTAAATGTTATCTTTCTAATTACTTGATTTATTACGCTAAATTCTTACTTAGACTAATTACTTAATAATCATGATTAGATCATTAGTCGACTTCTAATTTTTTACTTCACAAATATGTAGCATGACTATGACTACAAACTCTCTAACCAAACACCACCTAACCTAGGATAAACCAATTCCTAGAATAAGATAACCCCTAGAATATCCTAACCCAATTTCCCATTGTTTCTCCAAAACCATGGTCCAAAACCATCAACCATGCAAAACCACCATTGGACTTTCATATCTAGCCAACCTTAGGCCTGAACTCCCATCAGAAATGCAGCCATTGTTGCAACCTCACCAATCTGGAAAATCAAAGCTCCCATAACTCCACTCATCATCTTCATCATCCCCACCCATTTGTATTTTTCGGATAGATTACAGGGGGTCTGTAAATCACCATTTTCTTAGAGTTTAAGTCGTTTTTAAGCTTAAGTTCCTTCATTGAAGTTGTAGAGGACTTCAAGGCCTTCGATCTGGATACAAGAACCAAAGGTAGATATACCTTACCCATCTACCCTAAGTATAAATTAGTGTATTATATAAGGTAGAAATGGAAATGAGGCTTGGAATTGAGCCCAATCGAAACTAGAAGCCAAATAGGAAAATCGTCAAAATCCAATTCTATCGGTAATTTATTGGTAGAGCGCTCTTCATGTTACTATGTTTTGATTCGATGTTTGTACTCTCGATGATAGAATTAAATTTAAATACAAATTTGACCCTCAATTTTAATAAATTACAAGTTGGTCCCCGAGTTTTATGTAATTTCACTGATGCTGTAAACCTATAATTGATTTGTGGAATGGTTAAGTTACTCTTCTTGTTATTTATGTTCCTTATTGTTTTGAATCTCTTATATGTATCTAGTTGATCAGTTTGTTAGAAAGAACACAAGAATGTTTGGTTCATGGGTTGGGTCACGTGCTTAGAAAACGTAGACGATGTTAAGTTAAAGAACAAATGAACCAATGGTGGTTATAGTGATGGGACCTGGGAGGTTATCCAGCAAGATCCCGGGTTGTGGAATTGGCAGAACCAGGTTATGGTTGCCGGTATGGTGTTGTTAACTGTACAAGTGGATTAAGATTCGAAACCCTAGATATGGCATTGCGTGATCACTCCTTATGAATAATGTGGTTAATGATGATTTTGTATTATAGATCCAGGTTATGGACTATATACTCCCAAGGTTATGGTTAGTTCCTTGTGGGCCTAGTGGTACGGTTAGTCCCTGGGAGATTCTTCCTTGTGAGGCAGTTGATGACCCCAACTAAGTACATAACTTAGTCCGTTTCATCTGGGCCCCCGGTTAAGGCAAGCAAGGAGGGAGTGGAATCACGAATAGCCATAGTCTAAGTGGTTAAACGGGGAGGATTGATTTCTCAAGGAGAGAATCATAGGTTTCACTTAAGTAAATGCTAGAAATAAAAAGATGGATTATCGTGTTGTTCATTCATTATCATTCTATCATGTTGTTTCTCTTTGTGACGTAATGTAAGGGGACAATGGGTAGTAGCCTATCTACTGAGTGTTTGTACGCTCATGGTGCTATTGTTGCCCTGGCTTTTTACGCCAGGTACCGAAGCAGGTGGATGAGAGCAGAATTTCCAAGAAGAGAACCCAACTACTGAGGTGGAAACAGAAGAAGCATGGAATCTCTATTATTAGTGCTCTGTTCCTTATTTTTAATAAATTAAGTTGGAGGACTGTAACTTAATTTTCGATATTGCAAGTACTATTTCCTTTTGTCAACAATGTTTCTGCTACTTATTAAGTTAATTAAGACAGAATAATTAGAAGTTTATGATTTTGTTTAAAGTTAATCTTTTTATAAATATATTTAATTAAAGCCTTCGAAAAATGGGGGCGTTACGAACACGATGAGAGTGACGGAGACAGAAAACGCATCCATTGATGAACGACCATAGTTGTATTAACTAGCTTTTCGACATCTGTACTCTGTAGAGCCAGTTGTTCCGATGGTGGTTGGCGAGAGGTGTCTATGCTTGTTGCTGCTTAAGGTTGCGTTACAGGCAGTGGGTGTAGTTTCTAAAGAGCAGAGGAGAGAGAGAGAGAGAGGAAAATTGATTAGTTTTTGTTTTGAGAAAGTAAAAGTCAGACTTAGGAAAAGAAAAAGGACAGATGGAGAAAGTAAATAATGTACACTTGCACTGCACACTGTGTACTTGCTGTGTACTCCTATATTGGAAATTTGAACCTTGAAACCGACAGGTCTTAGAAAGGATAAGTGTAATCCTGAAGTCCAATGCTATTTCACCATGTGTACAACATCACTACTAACACCTAATATTATATAATATCATAATCGGGTCGGGTTCGGGTTGGTCGGTTTTGTAAAATTTGAATCGACACCTGACCTAAAAATCAAATTTTTGAGAAACTTGAACACGTAACCGACCGATTACTGTGTTAAAAACCGACCGAATCCCTTTGGGTCAAACGGGTTCTTGCTCACCCCTAGTTACAAATAGAGGGAGGTAGAGAGAGACTGAGTTTTGGCTGGCCAAATGGGTTGTTTTCCCTCCAAAATGTGTAATGTCATAAGCAATAGGTCCCACGAATGGCCATGGTGAATTGATGATAGAGTGACAAGGTCGGGGATCTAATTGACGTGTATTGAAGTTCAGGTGCTTATGGGACATTAGTGTAAAGGTTAGGGCTTTTTTTTTGAAATTTTCCTGAACATTAATTTGAAAAGTTAAGAAGCGGAGAGTAATTTCGAAACATCAGGGGATGTCAGGGTAATTTACCCGAAAAGTAAAAAACTGTCTGTTTTTAGTTTTTTATTTTATTTTAACAGAGGTCTGTTTTTAGTTGACAAACAACAATGACCAAAGGATTAA
This sequence comes from Vaccinium vitis-idaea, assembly GCA_963854785.1. Classification (NCBI taxonomy): domain Eukaryota; kingdom Viridiplantae; phylum Streptophyta; class Magnoliopsida; order Ericales; family Ericaceae; genus Vaccinium; species Vaccinium vitis-idaea. Next base: position 27,961,163 of record OY978224.1, read on the forward strand.
AGAAATCTTTGGAGAATAAAGTGGAGTATTTTATTAAGGAAGATGCTCTAAAACTTGATCACCCACCGCTCCCCCGTTATTCTCTCTCCCTCTTTATTTTGTCCCCATCTTCTCAACGCAACACACAGCTAGCATCTTCGCCTCTTCGGTAAAAGTCAAGCCCGGAAACTCACCTCCATATATACATACAATACACCCACCCCTGAATGCGTGTGTATTGACTGCCGCCTTGATCTCTCTCTCTCTCTCTCTCTCTCTCTCCTCCGCTCGTCTCAGTCCCCCCTGATCGAACATGAGTCTCTCTATTGCCCAAGTAATTAGCTCAATCTCTGTTTTTATGCTCTGTTCCCGTTTGCGTATTTGTAGTTTGGGATTGAGATGGATAATGTTGAGAGCTTTTTGCCTGACTTAGGGTTTCACGAAGTCGCTTGCCATGACCGTGCTGTCCGAGATCGGTGACAAGACCTTTTTCGCTGCCGCGGTTAGTTTGCCCAGTTTATTTCTATCTATTGTTGTTATCGCAGTTTTTTTGAGTGGCGAAATTAGTTGCGTATTCGTTAGGCAATTGGGCGTTTGATGAGTAGGTGCCAATGTGATTACTGTGTTATTGGGAGATGATAACAATGTTTAACAGTTTAAGTAGCGTTTGGTTCGCCGGATTTGTTATTTATTCGCCGCTTAATGGAGTGGCTATTCACCTAGGATCGGTGAATGACGATTCCATTTGTAATTAATTTTTTGTTAATAATTTAACGACTTAAACATTGATACGAGCTCTACCGGGAATAACCATTTTTTTTATTGTTAGCGTTAAATTTTTGACAATTGCTGAATTACATCAATCTGGATGTTCAAATAATGAGAAAATCTGACAATATTTTTCATAAGGACCATAATTTGTCCAAAAATTACAAATACAACTCTAAATAAAGAGACAAAGCCTTCACGCAGGAAGAAAGATCGAACCCTTGACCTCCTACTGAGGTGCAAGGACTCTGGCCAACTGAGCTAGCATGGTTGGTTTAGGAATAACAATTCCATTCTAGCTTTAATCGAGCAAACCAAACACTACCTTAGCTTCAATCTGGATGTTCAAATAATGAGAAAATCTGACAATATTTTTCATAAGCACCGTAATTTGTCCAAAAATTACAAATACAACTCTAAATAAAGAGACAAAGCCTTCACGCAGGAAGAAAGATCGAACCCTTGACCTCCTACTGAGGTGCAAGGACTCTGGCCAACTGAGCTAGCATGGTTGGTTGGTTTAGGAATAACAATTCCATTCTAGCTTTAATCGAGCAAACCAAACACTACCTTAGCTTAAACAGCGGAAGATGGGATTATTTGTATTACATATTATTAAAAACCTTTTCCCTCTAAAATTAAACCTATTTCCTTGTGACTTTAGGTATATTTTAGCTCTATTACTATTTACTCAGTACGATGCAGATGCGGATGGGATGTTCCACTCTCACAGATTTTAATTCCTTGCATGACTATGATGTGAATCTTTAAATCATGCAATTAATGGATGGTGAGGAAGTTGTGTATTAGGAATCTGCTACCCTTGCTCTTTCTGAACAGTTGAAAGGTGGACAATCTTGATTTGTAGAAATTCCAGTACTTTGTGAAAAGATACTGAAAATTGCACATCGCATAATTTATTGTATGGATTGATTAAGATTGATTACACATAGAGATACGTTGTGTCATCCATAGAGATTTTGCCTCCGAAGGTATCAAAGATAAGATACATATCGCGAATTGTACAACTTTGACCACACATGATACAAATCAAACTCTTTTTTGTTTCTTTTTTCCTTTTTCTTTTTCTCTTTCTCTTTTGTAATGGCCAGCTGAAAGTGCTTAACAAGACGCGCTTCAGCTTTCATTTGAATGCATCACTGGAATCTGGGAGGCCCTTACCTTATCACATGGGATGATCCGCTAATCTCCTTAAGAGGACAGTTTAAGATGCTGGAGAGTTGGCTATTTTTTTATCTTATACATTTGCCTTTCTGAATCTTCTGTTCAGAAATTTATTTGACACTATGATGCTTGTTTTCAGATCTTGGCAATGCGTCACCCCAGGAGACTTGTTCTGTCAGGGTGCCTAACAGCTTTGATTGTAAGTCTTTGCTTGCAACTTCCTTGACAATTTTTTTGATCTTGTTGTCTGGTTTTTATGCCTTACATGGAGAGAAAATATTTGCTGATTTTTGTAGGTGATGACTATTCTTTCTGCTGTTGTTGGCTGGGCTGCTCCAAATCTGGTAAGAGTCATAAACTTTGGATGCTCACAGCTAACTTGATGCTGATTTGTAGGTTTTGTATTCGATGACTGTTAATGCATAGTATTACTCAACAGACACCTGAAGTGGAGCAATTTATTTTAGTTATCAGTGTAGCCATATATGTTGGTATTGTTTCTTGAGGTATGGATGTAGGCTGTTGCATAAATCAATATGGAGTCTAATGTATCGGAGTGATTAAGGCTAGTTTTGACAAATCAGAGTTCCATTTGTTAAGCTTGGGCGTTAAACCACAGAATGATATTCAACGTAAATATTTCTTAATGGAGTTGGGTTTGTGGGCTGGATATTTTGGAGGCTTGGGATTCTCTTTCCCCTTTCCCTGTCCCAATCTTCTGTCCCACTCATTTTATGCAGCCATGAGTTAAGTTAAATCACAGCCATTGGTGAAAGCAACCTCGCTCTCTCTAACAAACTACAGACATATGTAAGTACATAATATATCCAGTGAACCCATTTTGTAACCGACTCTACGTTGCCATCGCTGAAATCTGCCGAACCCTTGGTTGCAATATGCACTCATGCCACTTCCCTGTGTCATCTCCTCTCCCGCTCCTTCCCTCTCCGTATGGAAACAAACTTTATACTTGAGGCAAGTGTTTTCACATCCTAATGTCCTCTTATTTTACTTTTCTGTTCTTGTTTTCTTGTAATCTTGCAGGTCTCTCGTAAATGGACTCATCACGTAACAACTTTGTTATTCCTGGGATTTGGGCTATGGTCTTTATGGGACGTATTTAAAGGAGAAGGGTAACACATTAGTCATTGTCCTTTTGCCTCCTCACCAACGTTTATATAGCCGCTAATTCTCCTTTTTTATTTGCTTCTACTTGAGTCTGATGCTGTTTCATCCTTTAGGGAGGCTGAAGAGTTGGATGAAGTTGAAGCTAAATTGGTTTTGTTTACTCTCCCCACGACTTGTTACATATATTGCGATATTGGCGTCATGTTCTTTCTGATTATTTCCTTTATGGTGCTACTAGGATGCTGATTGGAATGCTAGTAATGGAAGTAGAAAAGAGCGTAGCAAGGTAAGAACTATTTTGTCCTGTTTCCTTTGACTGTGGTGACCAGAACTAATTTGCTCTGCATTTTGTTTGATTATTATGGTGGCTTTCCAACAACGCTTCTTGAGGAGAGGAGGTGCTGCGTTTTCCATGCACCCATTTCATTTCTTATGATAAGACACTTCGAATCATGGGATGACTTGCCTAAATCATTCTATGAGCCAATAGTTTTGTATGATTTAGATTCCAAATCTTCTACTTGTATGTTTTCTGATCCATTTGTGTCACCGTTGTTATGTAACACAATACAGTGGAAAAACTCCATTGAGTTGATTAACCATTATTTGCTGCTTCTTTCTGTTTTCTGTCCATTTATCCACGAAAATGTTTTCCTGCTCCAGAGTGGAGTTGACCTGTGATTTCAACATGAAATGTTCCTAAATACAACCTAAATTCTCAGTTTTGGTTTCTCATCATCCATATTTATTGGTTTGGTCGTATTGGCTTGGGTCATTACCTCATTGTTCTGTTTAAGTATCAACTTAGGTAGGGATTTACCAGATCCATTATGTCTGTTGTTCTGAAATCTTTCATGCATTTTATGTTCTTTAAGGCTGATGATGATTTGAAAAAGGAAAGGCGGCAACTTCTTACTCAGTTCTTCTCACCCATATTTTTGAAGGTTTTGGTTTCTATCCTTTATATACTCTATAAGGTTGTATTTGGATAAGGAAAGGAAACATAAAAGTTTTAGGATCTAACAACTCACAGCGGTTAGATTCTTCAACATTTCCATTTCCATTTCCATTTCCTTCTATTTTTGTTATCCAAATCCTTGATCCAAATATAGCCTAAAAGAGAAGAAAGTTAGAATTTTGCTACAAATCCTTTGATCCATGTTTGATGACTATTTTGCAGGCATTTTCCATCACATTCTTTGGTGAATGGGGTGACAAAAGTCAGGTAAGCATCAAAAAATCAGTAACATATATCTTTGCATATTCCCAGTGTCACAACCATTACCACTACTGCTCCATTTGTTTCACAATGCTGCATTTAACCTCTTCCAGCTAGCTACCATCGGTTTAGCTGCAGATGAGAACCCATTTGGTGTTGTCCTTGGTGGAATATTGTGAGTATATAAATCTCTCGACTCATTCATTTGAGTTTTTTTTTTTTTTTTTTTTTTCCGTTCATTTTTGGCTAGTCTTAGTGACATTCCGGTTTCGATTGATGGATTTTATAGTATCTAGGCGAAAGAGGTTACCAGAAGTAGCTCCTCTGTGAGTGTGTGTGTGTCCCCATGAGCTCATAAACGCCCACCAAATCACCACCGCACTGGCCCACATACCAGATAAGAATGAACTGTTTGTGCATCTTGGATTTGGTGGATTGAAGATCTCAATGTTTGACAAGATAGTTAAAACCACTCATTTCTTGGTTGCGTGGAACCATAAATCTGGCCTGAAATTATTCATTTCTCCTGAACACAATGCTTTGGTTTTCATCTCGGCAGTGTGACCTGTCTTCACATTAGTATTTTGCTGCTTTTCTTATGTCCTTGCAATATAGGGAGATCTGGAGAACTTTTGTAATATTTGGGTAATTATAGATTATTCTATGTACTCTATAACATTGTGGGGCTGATTTTGTTTGTCCTTTACCAGAGGGCAAGCATTGTGCACTACTGCTGCTGTCCTGGGAGGAAAGAGCTTGGCATCTCAGATATCTGAGAAATTTGTAACAACTCTTGCTGTTTTGTTTCTTTTTTCGCAGTCTACATCCCTTTTTGCCAATATGTGTAACCACAAAGCTGTCTTTATTCTCGTGCAGGTTGCATTCTCAGGTGGTGTTCTTTTCATAATTTTTGGAATCCAGTCCTTCCTTTCAACTGTTTAGTCATGATATTGTAACACTGCTAATGGTAAGTATTTACCATCCTTTTGAGTGATAGGACAATAAACCTCTTTAATAAGATACATTACTAGTTCCTTTTTTGTTCACATTTTAACTGGCGCAGCTGTAAAGCTGCTCCAATGTGGCTTGAAGGTCACAGGGTCGATTATCAGAAACAGTCTCCCTGCTTGCAGGGTAAGGCTGTGTGCATCAACCCATCCCTTGGCCCCGCATATGTGGCAGCTTTGTGCACTGGTTTTCTTCCCAATTGGGCGGCTGTCGTCTAGAGAGGGGTCTTGCCTATGGGAAGGCTCGAATTCTTGACCTCCTGGTGTTAACAAAGATTCTGGCCAACTAAGATGCATGTTCAATTGATATAATTGATAACTGGCCTTTAGGGTTTCCAATGGATGATCTTTTTTTTCTTGGTGCAAATCCAGTCCGTACTAAACGATAAACCAACTTCAGCATAACTCGATCTTGATACAGTCAAGAAATATATGACATGAAAAAGGGTCGTAAGATATATTTCAATACCATGTGCTGTGACATCTTATATACCTATTTATTATCCTCGGTCTACTTATCAAAAAAAAAAAACCTATGTATTATCCTGGTCTAAGATCTTTGTGAGTATTACTGTTGTAAATTGGCTCAGTGTTTAAAATCAACCATCCAGTGCCTAATTTGAATCACAAATAGATATTTGCCCGGGTTTGGATAGACTTTTTTCTGTACCAGTTACAGGCCTGCTGCCCTAGTCTTCGCCTGCACAAAGGAGGCCCATAGTTGGATCAAGACCAAGAGTTTTTACCTCGACCAAGTTAATAAGAGGACTTGATTCAACCTAGGAGAAATTTGTTTATTTATCGTACACGAATTCTCTGAATAATTCTGACTTTCTTTTCTTTTCTTTTGTGTGCATACAGATATGAACTAAAGGAGACCCACACACTTAACCATTGGGGGAATAGTCTTCCACTGCAGCGAAGACCTTATTTTTGTAATGAAGACATTCATTTACCTGAAAGAATTACTGCTATTTAAGTGTTAAAATAATTTTAAGTTGACAGCATTCAAGGTCCAGGAAATGAATGCCATCTAGGCATTTTGGTGTGGTTGAAATTTTTGTTCTTCCTCATTATCATTTTTGTGATTAGGCAAATGTTGCTGCCTGTTTGATTTGGATTAAGCATTCGTGGGCATTAATCGAAGCACCAATTCACCTGTTTTTTTATGCTTATTGAGTGGCCTCCTTTATTCCCTCTGTAAGCATCTGTAAAAAATACTGCATATTAGGAGGGAAAAAACTTGAAGAAGGGATTATATAACTACCGATACGGGCCTTTCTACAAGGTGATCTAAGGGAATGATGTCCCTGTTTTATTGTGGAGATTACGCAATGGAATGTGTTCCTGGTAAAAGGAGGTGAATGGGGGATTTTTAAATAGCTACTGTTGAGGACATGCTTATGCCGCTCCCTCCATTATCGAAGCATTTCAGTATGGTTTTATTTCCTGAGAGCCTCTCTTGCCTGAGGAAAATTGACATCTAGACCTGATTAACGGAACCTATACTTTCATTAATCATGACCTAGTAATTGGGGTGCACAAGAAAACCGATATAACCGCCAAACCGATCCGATCTGGGCTGAACCGGTCTATTTGGTTAGGTTCTATGGTTCATTGGTCTGGTTATGGTTTTGAAAATCTAAGAACCGGTAATTATGGTTCGGTTATTGGTTCTCGATTTAAGAACCACGGTTAAAACCGAACCGAACCGTATAATATATACATATACGCATATATATTAAATATATTTATACATGTACAAAATTATGAATCTTATAAAATCCTATAATTAGTTATTTATTTTATGAGTTGTTTTGGTGCTCTAAATTCTAAATAATCTTTTGAACTCATATGTTGTGATTAAGGCTTCCTTAATCGGGTAGAACTGGAACCAAATTAAAATTGGTCCAGTTTTGCGATTTGGATTTGAACAGGTTCTTCATGTGTATTTGTTTGGTTCTTATACTTCTTTTCAATGGAAAATAATTGTGTGCGAGCATGTCAGAGAAAGTCTTTAAGTCTTCTCTCTCAGATTAACTTTGAAAAATCAAATCTAATCAGACGATTGTGTTTGAATGGTTCAATTACCTCAATTAAGAGGCTATTTCTTTCAAAGTGAAGAAATACAAACCAATTTACTTAGGAAATTAAAGAACAATAAAGAAACAACGTACTTTGATTGACAAATCAAAGGTAAACTTACTTCGAAATCGTCTTCAACTTCAAATAGAAAGATAACAAGAACTTCGAACACTTGATTGTTACAAGAACTACTATCATCTACTTCCTAAAACTACTTCCTAAACTACTTCGAACTGAGTCGAATTCCTAAATCTACAATTCTAACTGTCAAAGAACAAACCAAGCATCATTTTTGCTGTTAGTTGAAGATTTGTCCGGGGCTTTTCACTCTTCAATTTCTTCTATTTATAGGCCTTGCTTGCAATTTGAACTTCCCGCTTAATTTCTTGACTTCAAACTCCATCATTTCATTTCAAAAAGGTAGTTTCTTCCCTCCAAAAGCATCTGAACTTTGAATTGCTTCGAACTCATTTCAGAAATATTTGAATTTGAATCTGCACGGTTACTCATTCAAGTCATATTTTGCACATAATTAAAGGATAACTGCCTTGCACAATCTACTTCATGCATTTCAACTGCCAACTACCCAATTCTATATGTTTACACGTGTAATTCATGCCTTTTAGCAGTTGAAAATGTGGCTTCGAAGCCAATTTTTTTATTTATTCTTTAGCTATAACTGCCAATAACTACCTTTCAAATTAGAGAACCACACGACATCGTATTGATCTCTTCATAAACTATTAATCTAGTGCTTTCATTAAAGACATGTTTCCAACGTTTGGAATTTCTGATTACGTGTCAATTAATTACTGGATGTGTTAATTTTATATGTAAATATACCCCCGTATTAACATCGATATTCAAGGAATTTGAATATGTGTTAATGTGCTTTTGCCGCTTCGAATTCCTTCATACTTCCAATGTGGAAGTTATTGGCAGTTCTTTCCACTTCTAACGAGGAAGTTATGGGCAATATACAGTTAATTTACACGTTCTCCACTTGTAAAATTTAAATCATTTCGTACATCAAATTTTCTCTATAAATGCACTCAATTACTGGTCATCATTCATTACCAATCTCATCTTGTAATTTCAATCTTTTCTATTCAAACCAATGCAAATGGCTGATTTTGCCAATACCCAAAACGCCTTCGAACACATGGATCTCAATGGTCATACTCCTTCTCAATCTGAAAACTTTGCTTCATCCATTGCTGGTGTAATTCGAAGTAATCGCTCTTACGTTGTTATTCCAATGGAGCACACTCCAATTAATCCATGGGATCCTCCTAATCCTACACCAGAACCATCAATGTGGGGACTTCCCTCTCCCACTAATATAGTGGTGGTTAAAATGGATGACCCTACTGCTGCCAAAGGGTGGAGTCATTACCGCTCATTAGCTATGAGTAGGTATTTTTCTCCTTACCTTAGAGATGATCCAAATATGGCTCTTCTTGACAACCTTATTGCTTCTTGTCTTACTCCACAATTCTTTAAGGTTGAAGAGCCTAAAAAATCACGCTTTGCTGGCTACGCTGAGCTCAAAGAGAGAGCTACTAAGCAGTATATATACTGGTTAAATGAGGTTCGAAGGCCTCACTTTAAAAACTTTATTGATCCTACTTCTCCTCCCCTTCGAGCCCTTCCAGAAAATCCTGATTGGTTCGAAGAATTGAAAAACATTAGGTTCGATCTTACAAGTTCTCATGTTGACTAGTCTTCTACCATTTTTCTTAATAACAGGAATAATATTCGATAACCATTCTACATATTTGCTGTTCTAATAAAACTAGCATTCAAAAGATTTTGAATTTCTTTCTTAACCAATACTATGGTTTCAGGAGACATCTTTCTTGGAAGTTGTTTAAAAGGTTTGAAATTAGGCTTGATAGGCAATCTATGCTCAACCAAATCTCTACTCAAACCTGTTAATTCCTTGTAACTCCAAGCAAAGCAATCTTTATTCTCCTTCAGCACTGCAATCAACTTGGCCTTTGAAGTAACATCAAGTTCCTTGTTGATCTGCACAGTGTTTGGAACAATTCCATCTCCCAATTCAACTTCTTCTAAAGGATCTTGAGAATCCACATAGCCTATAAAGGCTTCTTCGATTGCACAAGGCTTCAACCCCCAGTCAGGTTTTTCAGCAAATGATTCTTCCCAATAATTAGTTTATTGGACCTTTTGCTTTATTTCTAGAGCCATAAACTTGACTAAAGCCAAAGAGTTGGCTTCTTCGAACTCCCTATTGGACTTACATCCTAGCATCTTCATCTGGTGGGGTGTCTGATTCATAATCAACTGCTTGTTTAAGCCTTGATTTTAACTCTGCCAATTCTCCAATTTCCAACACATTGGATGGAGGGGTGGCAGGTTGTGTTATTTCACTTAAAGTGATAATTTTAGGTTTATACATTTCAGCTTCAGCATAATTTGCTAAAGTACTGAATGGATGTGGATTTGCTTTCACTTCTTCAATCCCCACTTCTTTTTCATTCTCATACTTCACAATCATAAGGGCTTGATGCATCGAAGAATGAATACAACCATTTACATGAATCCAATCCCTTCCTAGCAAGGCATTATACTTACTAATAAAAGTATCCACAACAAAAAATGTTGTGTCAGTTTCTGCCTTGCCCATTGTTAAGCGTATGAAAACAACCCCTTAGGACTTTTGCTTTCACCAGTAAATCCAGCAATGGAAGTGCTTGTTGGAATCAATCGAACCTTCTCTTTGCCCAATTTCTTTAAAGTTCTACTTGGCAAAATGTTCACTGTTGCTCCATTATCAACCAAAACCCTGTTCAACATGACTCCATCAAATAAAGCAGAAATGTATAAAGGCTTCAAATGATGCCTCATGCTTGCGACCTAGCGTTGTTGTAGTTAGCGTCGCCCCAAGCGTAGGGCTAGGTCGTCGAAAGCATAGTAACCCGGCAAGACCGGGGTCGATTTCCACAGGGACCAAATGCAACCGGCATGAGAGTGACTTGCGTTGAGATTGTTCGGCGTTAAGACGGCCAACTTTTTGGTTTGGTTTGTTTGTGGGATTCTCTCTTTACCTCCTAATTTAGTGAAAACGGAATTTGACTTGGAAATTAAACAAGGGCTTGGGTAGGGGTTTAAACTACCCATGACTTAGCTTCTTTCACGTTTCTCGAGGATAACTCAAATGAGAGTCGATTACCTCGCTCACATTCGGAATATTTAACGATGAAAATCAATTTTAACAAAAGATGGGGTTTGGTAATGGAAAGCAATCTCATTGAGGCATTTTATCAAACACCTAGTGTGCCATGGTTCTAAGCATTGTGTGTGCCAAGATTTTGTCTACACCCAATCAAAGAGATAAGCAACACCATGTTTTGATCACAAGAAAGAGAGAGCTATCCATTCACAAACCCGTATTTAGCCCGTAAAGATGAGAAATCGTGAAATCCCCTAAGCCATGGGGTAGAAATCACCCCATGCCAAGCCTAATAAACTACTCACACATGATTAACCTAGACATTGAAGAAAAACGTAGAGAAATGAAAATCATGACGAAAATGAAAATAAAATACGGATTTATATAGATTAGAGAGAGTGCTACAACATTAATAAAGAGCAAATACCTTGAATCAAAGTAGAAAAGCTTGAATCCTAGAGAGAAGGTAGAGCAAATGAGTGGGGAAGAAGAAGGGAGGTAGAGAGAGAAGGTGAAAAATGTAAGATCCCTAATTTTCTGAAGTTTGGGGCCTTTTATAGTCCCAAAGTTACAATTGAAATGTCCAAAAAGCCCCCAAGTCTTAACTTGATCGGGTACAAAAATTGGCTGAAAAACCCAGGTCCTATCGATAGGACTTATTCTCCTATCGATAGGAGAACTCTTTTGCGCGCGGATGGCCAATCTGATCCCCCTCCTATCGATAGGACTATTTCTCCTATCGATAGGACTTCACTGCTTCACAAAAATGGCCAGACTGATCACTGTCCTATCGATAGGGCCAATTCTCCTATCGATAGGAGTTGCTTGGTAGAAATTAATGGCCAATCTGATCCCTTTCCTATCGATAGGACCAATTCTCCTATCGATAGGAGATGCTCAAAATATGATCTTTGCCCGTTTGTTCTCAACTTGACTTGGGCCTTTGCTCGGGCATACTTGGCCTTCTTCCATGACTTTTCTCGTGAATTTCTCGGCACCGTAGTGGCGTGCCACGTGTCCTTGGACCTTGGGTCACGGATTGACTCGTGTTCGAGCCATGACACCAAAAAGATGCTCTATTCTTCCAAAAAACCTATGAACGACAAAAACACAACCTACGCGCAATATCAATCAAATAAAACATGTTATGCGCGTGTGTGTGACAAAAACGAGGTAGATAAACCCCTTTATTTACACTATCGGGGGTTTATCACACCCCCCAACTTGGACTTTGCTCGTCCCGAGTAAACTAGATATGATTAATCAACTATAAGATGCTATGCTATGCAAACTTCCCGAATTAAAAGATACAAGACCTATGCTCAATTTACAAAAAGCAGGCAAGAATCAAACGCACCCTGGTAGATCCAATCACGTGCAACCCATGCGAATGCATGCCATGAACTAAAGTGAACAAACTACGCTAAAATAGTCAAGTACATGCACCATCTCGAGCTTCAATCCCAAACGTGTACAAGGATACGCTCAAATTCGAATTTTTCACACCATGAAGTAAATCAACATCCCATGACAAGCGCTAGCGAGTAAATGCAATAGCCAGAGACAAAAAGCTATGCAAGCTATCAAAAGAGCGCTACAACAAGAAAACAATCAATTATTCACAACTATGCTAGCTAGAACGGAAAGCGTGCTTAAACAAACATAAATATCTAAAATGCATTACGTGGAGTTAAAGTGGCGTACGATGGATCAACTAAGGGCTTATTAAGCTTATAATGACCATGGTGACAAAAGAAAGGGACACAAAAGCGTGGTGGCCATATACTTGCTTGGTCAACTACCCTTGGCCACCACCGACCCCACAAAAAGAAGTTCAAGGCCACATGCCGGCCACAACCAAAATACTAAAAAGCCTGCTAAAAAGGAAATGAATAACATAAAAAGATGATTACTAAACTAACCATACTAAACGCCACCGACTCATGCCATATATCACCACCCACTCTCAATCCTCCCCAAACACGCGAGCAAAGTACTCGTCATCGTCCTCGTCCGGCCTTGGAACCGCTTCCTCATTCTCGACACTCGGTGGAGGAGGGCTACTATGCTCACCAATCGCACGATCGCCCCACGGTCCGACTAGGGGCTCATATCTACTCCCACTTGCCTCACCCAATTGGGCCTCACGATAGTCTACCTTGTGATTAATCCTCTTCATGTCGTCCTGAATTTCAACTTGTCGGCACAGGATGGATTTTAGCAATTTCATGACAGTGACACCCTTTTTCGTTGGAACGTGAGTGGGTGGCGCCGCTGATGAGGGCCCCGCTAAGTCTGACACGGAATGCGGAGGGTTTTGTGGGGGATTTTTTTTCTTGGGGGTTTGCTTGGAGTGACTCTCACTCCTCGCCTCGGAGGTAGCGTTGATTGGCCCGGGCTTGGCTTTTGTCCAGTTGGCTGGGGTAATCTTCAATCCTCCTTGTGCTTCACAGAGTTTGGTAATCATCACGGGGAAGGGAAAGCTGAGATTGGCTTTGGGATTAGTCTTAAATTCAGCCATTTGGTTGAAAATCCATTGCGCACAATCTATCACCTCATCATCTTTCATGAACACGTACAAAAGTTCCAACTCCTTAAGGTCAGGTGCTTTCTCGCTTCCGCGGGGGTAGAGATTAGCATGTAAAACTCTATTCATGGTCCGGTATCCAGGTTTCAGACTACTCACCCCCTCCTGGACTTCAACATCAGTAAAGACTGCTTGGTCTATGTCACCCTCCTCAATATCGTCACGTGGGTAAGTGACTTTAGCACGTTCAGGCCTTGTATACTTCAAGTATTGGGCAATAATATCAGGGGATACCGTAATGTCCCTATGGCTAACAGTCGATGTAATTCTCTCATTCTCCTCATTAATAGCCATATTCGAATAAAAAGCTTTAACCCAAGGATGAACATAAACTTTGACCTCTTCAAACCAGAACTTCATACCTTTGGTCAACACTTTGTTGATGTAAAATGCACCCGTTAAGCTCTTGTCATCGAGTTGCCTTTCGCATGTGCACCCCCGGTTCTTCAATGATTCCACCCACTCACTTTGCTTTTTACTCTCCTTATCCTCCCTCAATTTCTTGTTTCGTTCATCAACCTCCTCCGCACTCCGCCTATCCTTTCTCCTCCGTGTACTCATATCCCTCATTGCCGCCGACATGGCTAATGGTTTGGTTGAATTCAAAAACAGTACACAGTCAACAATAAACACTCCCAACTCAGCCCAGATTTCACAAATTCAGCCAGCAACAACAGATTTAACAGCGTAACAGACCACCGAATCGCAACCAACCGACCCCCTACTTCAATTTGATTCAGACAGTTCAAACAGATATCAACAATGGTAGCCTCAAATTTTCAATAAATCGTAATCCCAAATGACATAGAATAACAGAGCACAGAGGTGAACCCAGAAATTTAGTCAAACTCAGCAGTATAAAGCAACAACAAATGAGCCCCAATTCGACTAAATTTTCTCAGAGAACACAGAAATTTACCCACAAACAACAGCTCAAACTCGGTTTCTATCAACAGTGGTCAGATCTCAAAGTGTAAAGTACCAAAAAGTGACCAAAGCCGAGCCATAATCCACGTTCAGAGTAGTGAAACCCAAATTTTTCAGTAAACCGTGGGGTGAGAGAAGAGTGGTTTAGGGTTTTCGGTTTGGTTGGTGGAGGAAGAAGTTGGGTATGGGTTTTGGTCGTGGGTAGAGAGAGAGATAGAGTAGGTTCGGTTATGGAGGTGTGGGTGGATGGAGGTGATGGCAGTGGGTCACGGTGGAGAGAGGATTACGGTTATGGTGGGTTTCGGGATATATCGGCTGAGGAGGGAGAGAAGATGGGTTCGGTTTGTAAGAGGTGAGAGAGAGATGAGAAATTTCGGCTATGGAGGTTTCGGTGGAGATTTACGGTGGAGAGAGAGAGCTGCGGTGGAGAGAGAGAGAGAGTTTGGGGTTAGGGCTTTGGTCGATCGGGGCTGAGGAAGAAAGACAAATGGGGGTTATTTCTGAAGTGGACTTTTTTTTTTTTTTTTTTTTTTTTTTTTTGAAGTTGGCTTGTCCTATCGATAGGCCTAATCTCCTATCGATAGGACCCGGGAAAATTCTGAATTAAGGCCCTAATTCACCCCATCACATATCAAGCACTGTATATCACCCCCAATCATGCCTGACAAAACACCTTATACTTCAAGAACAACTCCGTCAACCCTCCAAGCATTAAAATTACCTCCCCCCAAACCTCCAAACATCCGGTTTCCTAGGTTAAGCAAAAATTGGAGACTCGGACTACGGTTTACAAAAATCAAGGACGAGGGGGACACATATGTGGTATAATCATGCAAAAATGCCTTGTATCATGTCCTACGTACGCCAACAACTCCATAATGATGCATAAGAGATATTTTACACTACTCAAGCACGACCAAAAGAGTATTATTTACGCGAATGCGAGAAATGAGAAACAAAAAGCATGGGATGCTTCAAAACGAATTTTCACTCTAAATAATGCACGACACTTGACCAACAACGGCTCAACTTGTTCACTAGAGTTCATATATATGCATGAGCCTGGATGTAAACACACAACGAAATTCACCGGGGTACCAACTCTCGCCTTTATGAACAACATTGAGCATATTTAAAGTATCCAACTATAAAATGACTAAGTGGGAAGGTTGCACAAAAAATGGTATGCAAAAATCGAAAACATGAATGATTAGACTAATCCACCCCCCCCCCCCCCCCCCCCCCCAACTTGAAATGTGCAGTGTCCGCAATGCATGAGACAAAAAGTAAAGAGAGGGAGGAACAAAAATGTACCGACGGGGTGGAATGTCAACCACCCGATACCTCGACCAAGTTTGAGGATTTTTCATCACTTTGCTCCTTTCGTCATTGGCAATGCTTCCAAGGCTTCCTCCTTCGGCCCCCATGTGGGACCACAGCTAGTCGCACAGGGCCATCCCCAATGACTTTGTAGGCCTTACAACCGCGACATTTCGTCGCACCCCTGCTTAGGGCTCCTGAATGCCGCAATCGCCGCCAAGTTAGACCCAAACTACCAAGGCTGGTACGGTAGCATGGTCACCCTGCAAAAGACTGAATTGCCAACTACCTACTAAGAGAAAATGATAAGTACCGACTCGCTCCGTGATAGCCGAGTCCCCAACAAACAAATCTTCACGCGATTAACGGGTACTACTTTTCTCCCCGAAACTCAAGACTGTGTTTCCCTATTAGTCAGACCGGCAATATAGACGAGGTACGGGTGTAACCCGAGGAGAGGCGCCATCATCTAATAGGCTATCGCTCCCTTTCGAGTCAAGTGAAACACTTCATGAAAAGTGCTCCCCAGAACTCTAGACTCCAAGCAACATCACTCCATTTTGAAACAATCTCGATGGAGCTCGATACTAAAATCAAACATTGCTGGACGGTATTGGCCCCGATCTCACTGCTTGCCTAGACTTCCGACATCCTAGGTACTCCATACATAGCTCAAATTCCGGGTGGCTATACCAGACCACCAATAGCCGTTCGAGCACGGCTAACGCTAGAGGTATCTCAACCTCCAAGGATTTATAGTCTCCTAGACTCATTTCAAGCACAATAGAATCAAGCGGAGGGGTCATCCGTATACACGGGATCGACCAACTCCTCGTCCACTTCCTCCACATCAAAATTTTCCAAAAATGGCTTAAGCCTTTGACCATTCACTTTAGAAATGTCACCATTACTTGGATTAAAAATATCGATAGCACCGTGAGGATACACCTTATTCACAACATACGGACCCTCCCAACGTGACCGCAATTTTCCCGGAAAGAGATGAAGTCTAGAGTTATAAAGCAACACTTTTTGACCCACATGAAAGTTTTTTCTTTGAATGTTCTTGTCATGAAACTCTTTGACTTTCGATTTATAAATTGACGTGCTCTCATAAGCATCTCTCCGGATTTCCTCAAGCTCATTGAGTTGGAGCTTTCTATGCTTGCCGGCCTCCGGCATGCGATAATTCAATTGTTTAATGGCCCAATAGGCCTTGTGCTCTAGTTCCACCGGTAAATGACACGCCTTCCCATAAACCAAACGATAAGGGGACATCCCCAAAACAGTTTTGTACGCGGTTCGATAGGCCCACAAGGCATCGGTCAAACGAGTTGACCAATCCTTTCGATTTGGATTCACCGTCTTTTCAAGGATATGCTTGATTTCCCGGTTCGCAAGTTCGGCTTGACCATTGGTTTGAGGGTGATAGGCCGTGGAGACCTTGTGAGTGACACCATATTTACGCATTAAAGTTTCAAAGGGCCTATTGCAAAAATGGGTCCCTTGGTCACTGATTATCGCACGTGGTGCTCCAAACCTAGATAAGATGTGCTCTCTCAAGAATTCAATGACCACCTTGTGGTCGTTCGTTCGAGTGGGGATCGCCTCCACCCACTTGGACACGTAGTCCACCGCTAAAAGTATGTAAAGATAGCCAAACGACATCGGAAACGGACCCATGAAGTCAATGCCCCAACAATCGAAAACCTCAACCACAAGAATGTTGGTGAGGGGCATCATATTCCTCCGGGTGACACTACCTAGTTGTTGACACCGTTCACATGTTTTGCAAAATTCGAACGCATCCTTAAAAAGTGTCGGCCAATAAAAGCCACATTGAAGGATTTTGGCGGCGGTTTTCTTGGCGGAAAAGTGTCCACCACAAGCTTCGGTGTGGCAAAAGGCAAGGATGCCTTGTTGATCGACATTGGGCACACACCGCCGGATAATTTGATCCGGACAATACTTGAAAAGATAAGGATCATCAAAGAAGAATCTTTTCACCTCACTTAAAAACCGCCTCCTCTCTTGGGGAGTCCAATTGGTAGGGAGTTGCCCCGTGGCTAAATAGTTCACAATATCCGCAAACCACGGGCAAGAAGAGACACCAAATAATTGCTCGTCAGGAAATGTGTCAGTGATAGGGAGATTCGAGGAGCGATCCTCGAACTCAAGACGAGACAAATGGTCCGCGACAACATTCTCAACCCCCTTTTTATCTTTGATTATTAGATTGAATTCTTGAAGGAGAAGGACCCACCTAATCAACCGCGCTTTCGCATCTTGTTTAGTCATGAGATATTTCAAGGCGGCGTGGTCCGTGAAGACCACAATCGGGGACCCTATCAAATAAGACCGGAATTTGTCAAGAGCAAACACAACCGCGAGCAGCTCTTTCTCCGTGGTGGAGTAATTCATTTGAGCATCGTTGAGAGTCTTGCTCGCGTAAGAAATAACGCATGGCTCTTTCCCTCTCCTTTGGCCAAGAACGGCCCCTATCGCATAATCGCTCGCATCACACATCAATTCAAATGGGAGGTCCCAATCGGGAGCACGCACAATCGGTGGAGAGGTGAGACTAGCTTTTAATTTGGAGAAGGCCTCCTCGCACGCGGGTGTCCAAATAAATGGTGCGTCTTTAGAGAGGAGGTGACACAAGGGTCGTGAAATGGCACTAAAATCCTTAATGAACCGACGGTAAAAGCCCGCGTGCCCAAGAAATGACCGGATGTCTTTCACACATTTAGGGGTAGGGAGGTTCGCAATTAAATCAATTTTGGCTTTATCTACCTCTATCCCCTTGGATGACACGATGTGGCCTAAGACAATCCCATGTGTCACCATGAAGTGACACTTCTCCCAATTTAAAACAAGATGCTTCTCCTCACATCTCTCCAACACCCGCTCTAGGTTCGCTAAACATGACTCAAACGAGTCCCCGAATACCGAGAAGTCATCCATGAAGACTTCAACAATTTTCTCCACCATGTCACTAAAAATGCCCATCATGCACCTTGAAAAGGTTCCGGGCGCGTTGCACAAGCCAAAGGGCATGCGCTTATACGCGAAAGTACCGAAAGGACATGTGAAGGTGGTCTTCTCTTGATCCTCAAGAGCGACCTCAATTTGGTTATATCCGGAGTACCCATCGAGAAAACAATAGAAAGCATGACCGGCTACCCTCTCCAAGATTTGATCAATGAAGGGGAGAGGGAAGTGGTCCTTGCGCGTGCTAGCATTCAATTTCCGATAATCTATGCACACCCTCCATCCGGTGGTCACCCTTTGAGGTATCAACTCATCATTGGCGTTTTTGACCACCGTGATGCCGGACTTCTTAGGAACCACTTGGATGGGGCTCACCCACTTACTATCGGCAATGGGGTAGATGATCCCGACATCCAATAACTTTAAAACTTCTGCCCGCACCACATCCTTCATGATAGGATTCAAGCGACGTTGTGGTTGGCGGGACGGTTTCACATCCTCCTCTAGATATATGTGGTGTGTGCAAACCGAGGGATCAATCCCGTGAATATCGGCAATAGACCAACCGATGGCCTTAGTGTGCCGCCTCAAAACCTCTAGGAGCTTGGACTCTTGGTGTCCTTCAAGGGAAGAAGAAATCACCACGGGGAATGTTTCACCAATGCCAAGGAAGGCATACTTCAACGTGTCCGGGAGGGTTTTCAATTCAAGCTTAGGCGGTTGGACGCTAGATGGGAGAGCCTTGCTCTCAATGGGAGGTAACTCCTCAAACTTTGGGGACCACACTTCCGTCCCACACACATCCTCGATATCTAAAAGAGAGTATAAATACTCTACCTCCGGAGAATCTAGAAATGTCGTCTCCTCGGCGGTAAGACAAACCTCAAGAGGGTCCGTGTAAAGAATAGTGTCCACATGCTCTTGCACAAGTGTGTCTATAAGGCTCACCTCGTGGACATCGTCATCATCCCCCATTTGAGTCCCAATGTTAAAAACATTCATCTCCATTTTCATGTTCCCAAACGTCATGTTTAATAACCCATTCCTACAGTGAATGACCGCGTCGGATGTCGCCAAGAAAGGGCGTCCGAGAATGATGGGTGTTTGTGCTTGTGAAGCGTTCGTGACGGGGCAAGTGTCTAAGACCACGAAGTCCACAGGGTAGACAAAGTTGTCTACTTGGACTAAGACATCTTCCACCAAACCCTTAGGAACACGGACACTCCTGTCCGCCAATTGAAGCGTGACTCGCGTAGGTTTCATCTCTCCCAAACCTAATTGCTCATACTGTACGGGGATAAATCCACGTAACCCTGGATCACGTGCTTCCTTGAATCAACCCTAGATCTGCAAGACAGAAAAAGGGTTAGAGCACCTTTGCCTCTCGTTGGCAAAGGCCCTCCGATGCCTAAGTTAGTATCACGTACTTGAGAGTTCAAAACACAATGCGTATGAAAATAGGTTTCACAGCGTACCTTTCTTCATGGATATCGTTCTGTATTTATAGGCGTGGGTACCTTTTGAGTTTAGGCATCTCGTGCCTTATGTTTCCTATTCTCTTTAGGAATCCTCTTCCTAATAGGACTTTCCTATTAGGGGCAAGTCTCCACGTCCTGCTAGATCTCGTCTAACAGGGGTCTTCTTTTCCATATAGGATTCTTTCCTATACGAGCTATATTCCTGATCACGTTAGGACTTCCCATATTAATCCCTTATTTCACGGGGTTGCTCCTTATCTCATAAGGAGCCGCTGTAGAATATTCTGGAATGTCTCACCGCCCTTCTCGTGGCTGTGCCGTGCTTCCACGTAGCTCGGAATAACTCGTACATAGTTCAGCTTATTACGCCGAGCTGAATTATGTATTCCAGAATGCTATTCAAGCTATACACGTAGCCTTAACTAGCTCGGCCATACCAGGGGTATCCCTTTATGTCTTATGCCGAG
This sequence comes from Vaccinium vitis-idaea, assembly GCA_963854785.1. Classification (NCBI taxonomy): domain Eukaryota; kingdom Viridiplantae; phylum Streptophyta; class Magnoliopsida; order Ericales; family Ericaceae; genus Vaccinium; species Vaccinium vitis-idaea. The sequence goes on from OY978224.1 coordinate 27,981,500, forward strand.
CTAGTGCATCCTGATATATTAAATTACTTAATTATCCTGACCTTATTCATGGTCCGGGATCAGATCGGCACAGGGCCCACGGACTCCCTATGTGGTGCCGAGCTATTCACCCTCTCGTGGTGATCGCCTTAGGCACGTGCTATGCCTAAAAGTAGGGTAATCAGATTTTACCCACTCCAATTGCTCCCCAGCTCTGCTACTGCTGTCATTCATCAGCGGTGCGCAGAGCTTCCATGATTCCAGATGCATCTTCTTGCACGCCTCCCCCTCACGTGGGGAGCCAAGTTACTTTCGCATTAAATGCGAAATGACCCGTTGAGGGCTGGATAAGCCCAAAGGACGATTTCACTGACGTTTCACATACGTCACGTCCCATCTTTATGGGGTTCTGGGCGGGATAATGATTACTTTTCCCCCCTAAACCCTTCAAGTCTAAAAAATCCTTCTTCCTTCTTCACCGCTTCATTTCAACAGCAGCAAAGAAGAGAGAGAGAGAGAGAACGTCCCTTCCACCGTCGCTCAAGTTTTCTGCAACAAAGCTATCTCCGATTTTCGCCGAAAAACGTCCTCCCGTCGGAGAATATTACCCTAGGTTCATTCCTTATCACGTAAGTAGCCCCTTTCTAGTTCTCCATTTCCATTTCGTGTTCGTTCCCTTCGCCATTTTTCAACGCTTGTTCATCTTCTTTCCTGGGTTTCAACTGTGAAACCCTAAATTTTAAGCGAAAATGGGCAGACATAGGGCTCTTCTAAGCACCCCCGCAAAAGTAATAGAATTCCGTAGGAAATACGAAATTCCCGCCGACGTACAATTCCGGCTAAATAGGAGTGAGGATTTAGAGGAGCAAGGCCAGGATCAAGATAAGATTCACATTCCTCTGATCTTCATAGTTGAAGGTGGACTAAGATTTCCTCTGCACCCGTTTTTTAGGGAGGTCTGCAGTAGGTGTCATCTTAACCCTATGCAACTTTGCCCCAACTTCGTTAGGGTAGTCATGGGCACAATCGCCCTTAACAATCTGCTCGGCCTCCACCTCGACTGGTGGGACTTGCACTATCTCTACAGTGTAGTCCCTACAGTTGACAATAATTATTATTTCAAGGCCAGGGACCCCAACCAGAAGCTCATCACCGACCTGCCAAATTCCTCAAAGGGAGAGGCAGATGACTATCTCGTAGTCACTGGCAACTGGGAGCCCAGGGATGCCGAGGGGAGGACTATTGGCTTTGCCTGCCCTACCACTCCAGGCCGACTGCGTTAGTACTTCGTACCCAAATAGTTTCCTTGTTATTGTGTTTGCTCTTTCTTGAAACTATGATTGATTCTTTCTTCATCCTGTTATTTTGCAGCAGATAACCTCAATCACGGCGGCCGCTTGATCCACGGCAACCTCCACCGCGAGGATATCGCCAGGGCTCTCTACTTCGACGGTTTCGCACCAACTCCCGTTGGCCTTGGCCGTGCAGCTCACCTGCTACTGGGCTATACTCCATACTACTGGGGTAACATCAGAAGAGCTGGAGAGCCCAGAACGAGACATCCTTGGCCGCCGTCTGCTCCACTGATCGTTACACGCCGACCAGCTGAACAAAGAACGTCTCGTGCCCGAAGAGGCCGAGCCACAAGGAGATCAGCGCGTTCCACTGCTCCAGAGAATCTTCAGCAGCAAATTACATTTGCCCACGTACCCGACATTCCAACTGCCATCCCCATCCTTACTCGTACCGACCAGGAAGCCAGCACATCTGGGAGGACGACAGTAGAGGAAGAAGAAGAAGAAGGAGAGGGACTCGATTACCGTGCAGTCGTTCAATCCCTAGCTGAGCAAGGCGCCCTTCTTGCCGACTCCGACGACTCGTCTGGTTACTCACCTTCTCCAGATAGAGGAGAGATGCCTCGCCAGCCGATCAACCTGTTGGACGAGCTAAACCTTGGCGGAGCTCCCCGTGCTCCGTCCGCTATCCGCGTCATCACTCCTTCTCATCTCCTATCCTCCTCTCTCCCTGAGAACCAGAGGGACAAGAGGCCGATCGAGAGCCCTCAGCGTGACCAGCCCCCCTTGCAGAGGAGAAGGACTGGGGACATGAGCTTGAGCTCTAGCCAACCCCTCTCCAACTCTCCTCCTCTGGTACAACCCTGGTCCCCTTTGCTTGCTCGCCCCGATGGTACTTCTTTGAACATGATCGACAAAATTTCCTCTGTGGATGTCGCATATGGCGTTTCCCGAGCTGCTCTTCTCCCCTTGGATATGGATAGGGAAAAGGGCAACTCCTACGACAGCCTCATGAAGTCCATTTTTCAATCCAGTGCCAAGGTAAGCAAAATTCCCTTCTACTCTTGTCTTACGCTTTTACCCTTCCACTTATCGGTTGTTTCGTACTTTGCAGATCATGCAAAAGGCGTCGGTTGGTTTGGAGAGGGCTAAAGACGCTGAGAAGGAACTGAAGAAGGAGCAAAAAAGGGCGGAGAGAGCCGAAAGAGAGAATGCCCAATACACTCAGTTGCTGAAAGATGCTCGGGAAGAGACCGAGGGACTGCGGAGGGCTAATGCCGAGCTAAAGGGGAAGGCTGAGGAGGTGGAGCGTGGACTTCGGCAACAACTTGCGGATGCAGAGGCCAGAGCTGAAGCCGAATATGATCGTGCTGTTGGTGTGATCACGGACAATTACAAGGCGCAGATGCCAGTCGTTCAAGATGCCGTCTGGGGTGCGGCCTGGCAGAGATGTCTTACCAAGCTAGGTGTGGATCCGTCGTCCCCACTCTGGGCCGACATGGAACTTCCCAGCGAAGTAGCTGCTGCCGAAGCCAACGCTGATGCTGGGGCTCAACCCACCTTAGAAGCTCAACCTGAGTCTGCTACCGAGCTGACTCCGCCAGAGGAAACCATCACTGACCTTATTGTCCTAGGTGATGGTGCTCCCGCAGACCTTGGAGGTGACAATCCTGACCCTAACCTTGCCACCAATGTTGGCCAGCATGGTGAAGAGGCTTGATGCCTATTATATTCTTACTCTGTTATCATCAAAACTCCTATTCGTGACCCTGCGTGGTCTGTTCGGCCGTCTGTGGCCTTTTTAATATCTGATGCTGGTGTACTCTTTAAGTATTTTCGTACTTGTTATGCACTCGTATTTCTTCAAGTGTTTTCAAGCTTTCAAGTGTAAGCTTCTTCGTGCTACACTTTTTCCTGCATGCTAAGTGTTCAAGTGTTTTTTTAAACTTTCCCAAACCTAAGTGTTTTCATACTTAGATGGTTACCAATATTCGTTGGAGTTTGTATATCTAAGTTTATTCATACTTAGAGATCATTGCAGTATTCGTTGCAGATCTAAGCTTTTCGTGCTCAGAAAGTTATTGCAATGTTCGTTGCAAATCTAAGTGTTTTGCAATATTCGTTGCACGTATCACTAAGTTTCTTCATACTTAGGATTTTGTTGTCGCAATATTCGTTGCAATTTTGCAATATACGTTTGCAAATCTAAGTGTTTTCATACTTACAGACTATCTGCTCCCCAATAGGAATCCAGAGTGGAAGCAACTTGGGTTCATATTTAAACAACATTACAGTAAGGAAAAAATGAAAGTTTTATTAATGAAGACAAAAATCTAAATAACTGTTTGGTGATTTTATTCGTAATCCCAACATATGTGAACTTATTCGCATTCACCTCTAAAAAAAAAAAAAAAAAAAAAAAAAAGATGTGATTGTATTCGTAATCACATAAGCAGATCACTGGTAGAATTTTCTCAGGTTCTGGACATTCCACGGCCGTGGAACTGGATCACCATCCAAGTCGGCCAAACGGTAGGCCCCGATTCCAGCAATTCCCACAATCTTGTATGGGCCTTCCCAGTTCGGTCCAAGTTTCCCATCTGAGGACACTTTGGTGTTAGCCAAGACCTTCCTCAAGACTAGGTCGCCCACTTTGAACTCCCTTGGTTGTACCTTTTTGTTATAGCTTCTTCGTAGCTGTTCCTGGTATGCTGCTAAGGTAATGAGTGCCCGCTCTCTTTTTTCCTCAGCGAGATCGAGCTGCTCGGCCAGGGCTCTATCGTTGCCCCTCGACTCCACAAGTGTAGTACGAATGGTCGGCAACCCAATCTCCAAGGGAATCACTGCCTCTGTCCCATAAGCAAGGGAATATGGCGTCTCTCCCGTAGATCGCCGTGGGGTGGTTCTGTAGGCCCAGAGTACGGCTGGAAGCTCATCGGGCCACTTTCCCTTTTTCTTCTCCAACCTCTTTTTGAGACTTTTTAAGATAGTCTTGTTTGAAGCTTCTGCTTGCCCATTGCTCTGTGGGTAGGCTGGGGTGGAGTAATAGTTCCTGATGCCGTACTGAGCACAAAAGGCTTTGAACTTCTTGCCGAACTGGGACCCATTATCCGAGATGATGGAGTAGGGTACTCCAAACCTTGTGATTATCTTGTTCCACACAAACCTTTCCACCATGGCTTCTGTGATTTTAGCAAGAGCCTCCCCCTCTATCCATTTGGTGAAGTAATCAGTGCCAATGAGTAGGAATTTTCGTTTCCCCGTTGCCATAGGGAGAGGACCCACGATATCCAATCCCCATTGAGCAAACGGCCATGGACTGGTTAGAGGCAATAGATCCTCTGCTGGGGCTCGGATGAGGGGAGAAAACCTCTGGCACTTCTCACAAGTTTTGACAAAAGCTTTTGCATCCTCCTGCATGTAAGGCCACCAATACCCCTGGGATATTGCTCGGTGGGCTATAGATCTGCCACCGGTGTGTCCCCCACAAGTTCCAGCATGGATTTCGTGGAGGAATTTCTGAACAAGGGCTGGGTGTACACACAACAAATATGGTCCAAGAAAAGACTTTCTATAAAGCTTACCTTCTGGAGAGAGCCAAAAGCGTGCGGATTTGGTCTTGATTTTGTGTGCTTCCTTCTTATCTTCTGGCAAGGTCCCATCTCGTAGGTATGCCATTATTGGGTCCATCCAGCTCGGCCCAAACTCTGTTTCCATGACGACTTCCACCGCTCGGCCAATGCTTGGTTCGCCCAGATAATCCACCGTCACTGTGCGGCGATACTCTGTCCTGATTGCTGATCCCAGGCAAGCCAGTGAGTCTGCATGTGCATTCTGACCCGAGCTGATTTGCTGGATGTGGACTTTACAAAATTTATCAAGTAGATCTTTGGCTGCCTCTGAGTACGCGGCCATCTTCTCGCTTTTCGTAGCGTATTCTCCTGAAAGCTGGTTAACAACTAATTGTGAGTCACAAAATACTCGCAATTTGTTTACCTTTAGTTCTAGGGCACTCTTCAATCCCGCAATCAAGGCTTCATATTCTGCCACATTATTGGTGGCACTAAATCCCAGCCGCAGCGCTTGCTCCAGAACCAATCCTTCTGGAGAGAAAAGCACAACCCCTGCTCCAGATCCTTTGTTGCAGGCTGACCCATCTACGTAAAGCCTCCATTCGTCTGGTTCTGGATCGGCCATTCTCGTTGGCTGCTCGGGCTTTTCAGTTTGCTCCTTCTCGTGGAGAGGTGGTGGCGGTGGTGCCACTGTTGGAGTAAACTCAGCTACGAAATCCGCTAGAATCTGCCCTTTGACTGCTGTTCTAGGCTGGTAATCAAGGTCAAACTGACTTAGTTCTATGGACCATTTGGAAATCCTGCCAGAGAGATCTGCCTTTCTGAGCAAGGCTCTTAGTGGATACTCAGTGAATATGGTGATAGGGTGCTGCAAGAAGTAGTGGGGCAGCTTTCTTGATGCTATGACAAGAGCGTATACCAATTTTTCCAACGGCAGGTAACGTGTCTCAGCATCCAACAGTGTTTTGCTTACGAAATAAACTGGGGCCTGCTCCGTCCCCTTTATTCGTAGGAGGACCGAGCTGACCGCACGATCAGATACGGCTAAGTACAATATTAACCGCTCCCCAGCTTCTGGAGTAGAGAGTAAGGGTGGTGATGATAAGTAGCTTTTTAACTCCTGGAAGGCCTGTTCCTGCTCGGCTCCCCATTCGTAGCCTTCTCTCTTCTTCAGAAGTTGAAAGAAAGGTTTGCAGCGGTCTGAGGATTTGCTGATGAAGCGATTTAGAGCTGCTGCCATCCCCGTTAGCCTTTGGACCTCCTTCGTGGTCTTTGGGCTTTGAAGGCTTTGCAGGGCCGTGATTTGATCTGGATTAGCTTCAATCCCCCTTTTAGTTACTAAGTGCCCAAGAAACTTCCCCGAGCTGACCCCGAAGGCACATTTGGAGGCGTTTAGCTTAAGCTTGTATTCTCTTAGAATGTTGAAGGTTACCTTTAGATCGGCAAGGTGATCAGGCCTCAACTTGCTTTTGACTACCATATCGTCGATGTAGACCTCCATAGTCTTGCCGAGCTGCTCCTTGAACATCTTAGTAACCAGCCTCTGATAGGTTGCTCCAGCATTCCTCAACCCAAACGGCATAACCTTGTAACAGTACAGCCCTCTGGGGGAGATGAAGGACGTCTTCTCTTGATCGGGCTCGTACATAGCTATCTGATGGTATCCTCGATACGCGTCAAGAAAACTCATCCTTTCATAGCCTGATGTAGCATCCACAAGTTGATCAATTCTGGGAAGTGGGAAGCTGTCTTTGGGGCATGCTTTGTTGAGGCTGGTGAAATCCACACAGACCCTCCACTTCCCATTCTTCTTTTTGACTACCACTGTGTTGGCCAACCAATCTGGATAGCTCACTTCTCGTATGGCATCCGCTTCCAGTAGCCGTTCTACCTCCTCAATTACAGCGTCTGCGTGCTGTGGGGCCGACCTCCTTGCCTTCTGCACAACTGGCTTGTGCTGAGGGTCCACGTTCAAGTGGTGGCAAATGACTTCAGGATCTATCCCAGGCATTTCCTGGGGGGTCCAAGCAAACACATCAACGTGGTCTTTAAGAAAAGTAACCAGATTTCTTTCCTCTAGCTCGGAGAGGGTCTCGCCGATCAGGAAATACTTTTCTGCATCGTCCTCCTGAATCTGTATCTTCTTCAGTCCCTCCACCATCTTCTTGGTGGGATCACCCCCGACATCCTCCAAAGTTGGTTGGTCTGGGACCTCAACCGTTTGGACTAGCTCGGCCTTTGGGGACTTTTTCAAGACCAGGGCAAAACACTGATCGGCCACCTTCTGGTCGCCCCTGATGCATTCTATTCCGTCTGCCCCGGGGTACTTAATCTTTTGGTGGTAAGTTGAAGAGACCGCCCTCATCTTGTGCATCCATGTCCTTCCTATAATCACGTTATAGGAAGAAGGGATGTCCACCACAAGGAAATCAGTCTTCAATACTACCGACCCTGCTCGGACAGGTAGAGTGACCTTTCCCATAGGCCATACTGTTTGCGCGCTGAAGCCAACCAAAGGGACAAGACATTTTTGCAGCGAGTTCGTCGGGAGTTCCATCTTCTTAAAGGTGTCGTAGTACATGATTTCTGTGCTAGCCCCTTGATCCACAAGGATTTTTTCCACGTTATATTCCCCTATTCGTAGGGTGATCACCAGCGCGTCGTTATGGGGTATTGACACCCCATCCAGGTCGTCATCAGTGAAGGTGATTGGGGCCTCCATGACTCCCTCAGGTCTTGACCTTTTCGCGCCGAGCTTCATGACTTGTTTCGCATGCCCGTTAATCCTTTGGATGTGCCTTATCTCGTTGTTTGTGTATGGGGCCACCAGTCCGTGTATCATATGGATTGTTCCTTTTGGACCTTTATCGTAGTCCATCTCCTCTATCAGCTCGGCATCGTTCTTGCTTTCAGCCAGAAATTCTTTGAGATGACCCTCCGCCACCTTCTCATCCAAAAACTTTTTGTACTCCACGCAGTCCTCAGTCATGTGCCCCCAATCTCTGTGATAGCTGCAGTGTTGATTGGTAGCCCTCCTTTTCTCTGGGTTCCCAGTCATCTTTGGGGGTCTTCTGAACCATTGCTCATTCTTGATCCTATACAGCATCTTGTAGATTGGAATGTTGAAAGTTGCCATAATGCTGAAATATGACTTGGGATCTGGATTAGCTCTGTCCTTCCTCTGCTGGGCGTAATCCTTTCTTTCTGTTGTGAAGTCCTTCTTGTATACCTTTGACTCCATGGTCCTCTTTTCTGGGAGCTGAGGTTGTCCTGCCACGATCTTCCCTCCAGCCTGCAGGATATCATCTTCTACCCGTGCATGTTCCTGAATTCTCTCCATCAATTTGGCCACAGTCTTGACTGGGTGCATGGTAAGCGATTCTCGTAGCTTACTATGCACGGGCAGACTTGTTTTGAATGTTGCTAGGGCATACTCCTCACTACAATTTTCAATTTCGTTGAAGGTTTCCCAGTAGCGCTTCGAGTATTGACGCAGAGTCTCATCATCCCTCTGTCTCATAGAGGTTAGCGCATCAAAGGTCTTTGGAGCCGCTCGGCTTGTAAGAAACCGAGCAGTGAACTCCTCGGCCAGCTGAGTCCAGCACAGGATGGAACCCTCTGGGAGCTTATGGTACCAACTTAGTGCCACTTTCCCCAGGCTGGATGGGAACATTTTGCATAGCAGTGCATCATCTTGCTCATGCATGAACATGGCCTGTTGGTAATGCTGAATGTGGGCCACAGGATCCGTGCTGGTTTCGTATGGGATGAACGCTGAGTGCTTCACCCTGCTCGGCGTCTTCTCCGCGCGGATCCAATGGGCCAATGGTGATTTGGAGATCTGGCCTAGGGCCTCTTTAGCTGCTTCTCGTGCAGTTCTTGGGCCTTGACCAGCTCGGTCAGTATTCCTCCTTCTCGCATGCTGCTCGGGAACGTGCTCGTTGGATCCAGATCTCTCGTATCTGTCCCTAGCATGCTTCCTCTTTTCCCTTCTTTCCACAGAAATACTCCTGTCTCTCCTTTTTCGTGGAGAGGCAGCTCGGTCAGTGGAAACGTTGTCGTGGTGACGACTTTTTTCTTGTCTCTCATACTGCACGGATCTCGTCCGTGAGCGTAAATCTTTTTCCTTCTCTTGGAGCTGCTTTTTCAAGTCCTGAATTTCTCGTTCCCGTCGAGTAACTTCACGGGCCAATTCCTCTGCCTCTTGCTCTTTTCTGTCAAGGCTGTCTTCCCTCTGTCGATCCCTTGTGTGCCTATGACCATCCCTCCTTGGGGGGCTCCTTCCTTGCTCACGTCGGGTGGAGGCCTCCCCACCCCTGGGCGGTGTCTTTGAGTGCCTTGCCCTTGGCGAATCATGGTGTGTTAGGCGTGTATCCCTGAATTTTGGAATCTCAGGGATACTCCTCATGTCAAACCTCTTGGTTACTGGCTTTTTCAGTGGTGCCCTTAGGACCAGAGGAGTTTTGTCCACCCTTGTGCTCTTTCTCGTAGTATACACAAGCGTGGTACCATCGTCTTCTACATCTTTTCGTCGCGGAGTGCATAAAAGGGGTTCTGAAAGCACCATTGTTGATCTCCGTTGAGAGGGATCGAGCTTTTTTCGTAACCTTTCCCACAGACGGCGCCAATTGTACGGGGATAAATCCACGTAACCCTGGATCACGTGCTTCCTTGAATCAACCCTAGATCTGCAAGACAGAAAAAGGGTTAGAGCACCTTTGCCTCTCGTTGGCAAAGGCCCTCCGATGCCTAAGTTAGTATCACGTACTTGAGAGTTCAAAACACAATGCGTATGAAAATAGGTTTCACAGCGTACCTTTCTTCATGGATATCGTTCTGTATTTATAGGCGTGGGTACCTTTTGAGTTTAGGCATCTCGTGCCTTATGTTTCCTATTCTCTTTAGGAATCCTCTTCCTAATAGGACTTTCCTATTAGGGGCAAGTCTCCACGTCCTGCTAGATCTCGTCTAACAGGGGTCTTCTTTTCCATATAGGATTCTTTCCTATACGAGCTATATTCCTGATCACGTTAGGACTTCCCATATTAATCCCTTATTTCACGGGGTTGCTCCTTATCTCATAAGGAGCCGCTGTAGAATATTCTGGAATGTCTCACCGCCCTTCTCGTGGCTGTGCCGTGCTTCCACGTAGCTCGGAATAACTCGTACATAGTTCAGCTTATTACGCCGAGCTGAATTATGTATTCCAGAATGCTATTCAAGCTATACACGTAGCCTTAACTAGCTCGGCCATACCAGGGGTATCCCTTTATGTCTTATGCCGAGCTAGTGCATCCTGATATATTAAATTACTTAATTATCCTGACCTTATTCATGGTCCGGGATCAGATCGGCACAGGGCCCACGGACTCCCTATGTGGTGCCGAGCTATTCACCCTCTCGTGGTGATCGCCTTAGGCACGTGCTATGCCTAAAAGTAGGGTAATCAGATTTTACCCACTCCACATACACCGAATAAAGAAGCAAATTGACACTCGCTCCCAAATCAAGTAACGCTCTCTCAACCTTTTTACCCCCTATGACAATGGAAATAGTCGGACAACCGGGGTCTTTGTATTTTGGAGCGATGGCGGTTTGGATGATCGAGCTCACTTGCTCGGTGAGAAAGACCTTCTTTTGCACGTTGAGCTTACGCTTGACCGTGCATAGGTCTTTGAGAAATTTAGCATACGAGGGTATTTGTTTAATTGCATCCAAAAGAGGGATGTTAATTTTTACTTGTTTGAAAAGCTCATACACCTCGGTTTCTGAAGACGGCTTGTTCGGCACCCTCAACCTATCGGGATAAGGGGCCGGAATGGGAGAGATAGGAGCACTTGGCTCCACCACTTGAGTAGGCTCGGAGTCCGAAGGGGTGGACTCGGGAGCCTTGAGAACCGGAGAGGACATTGGAGGAGTGACATGCTTGGGATGAATAGTTTTATCAATCTCCTTGCCACTCCTCAACGTGGTGATGGATTTGGCTTGCTCATGAGTGTTCGGGTCTTGGCCCGACGAGGTGCTCGCAAAGTGTAGACCTTGGGGGTTTGCTTGTGGTTGAGAGGGAAACCTTCCCTTTTCTTGTTGAAGCACCCCCACGGACGTGGTTAACTTGGAGACTTGGCTTTGAATCTCCCTCAAAGAATGTGAATTTTGCTCGTTGACAACAGATTGAGTTTGCATGAACATTTGGAGGGTATCCTCCAATGAGCGCTTTTGAGGGGGTTGGTACACATTAGAGCTTTGGCCTTGTTGTTGGTAATTTTGAGGGTATTGATTGGGAGGGTACCGGGCTTGCCCTTGGTTTTGAGTTTGACCTTGGAGAGGTCGATAACCTTGATTTTGACCCGGGGGTGGCCTTTGGGGTTGCCCTTGATTGGGTTCCCTCCATTTAAGCAAAGGGTTATCTCTCGTGCCCGGATTGTACACGTTTGAGAAAGGATCGTACCTCTGATTGACTGCGTTCACCTCCGCCTGATCGGCCCCGTGTAGGGCCTCTTTGAAAGCGGCGAAGGCGGGGCACTGCTTCGAAATATGCCCACCCAACTCACAATAGTGACAAACATCCTCCACTTGGGCCACCGCGGCCAACTCCGCTATCTTGTTCAATTCCAAACTATCCATTTTTTTAGCAAGCAAATCGACCCTACGGTGTAGGTCGGTTTGCTCGTCCAATGTGTACTTGCCAGAAGCACTCGGCCCGGGAGTATTCGAACTTTGGGCCGGATGGGACCTCTCAGAAGGTTTCGAGTAGTCCCACGCCCGATTGTTCTCGGCCAATTGGTCCAAATACTCCCAAGCCCCATCGGGATATTTATCAAGAAATTCTCCATTGCACATCGTGTCAATCAATTTTCGGCTCTCTTGGGAAAGTCCGCGATAAAAAGAGATCACTTGATCTTGTTCTTCCAAACCATGATGTGGCACTGATATCAACAGATCTTTATAACGCTCCCAGCATGCATAAAAGGTCTCGTCATTTTGTTGTTGAAAACCTTGGATTTGTTGCATCATATGACGAGTTCTATGCTCTGGGAAGAATTTCTTGAAAAACTCCCTTTGTAAATCAAGCCAAGCCCGCACAGACCCAGGTTTTAAAGCATTGAACCAATCCTTGGACTTGCCTTTTAGAGAAAATGGAAAAAGTTTGAGCCGTGCGTCCTCTTTTTGACCGGGTTGACTTACAATAGTATTCACAATTTCATCAAAGTCCCTCATGTGAGAGTAGGGACTCTCATGCTCATGCCCATAAAAATGAGGAACCAAGTTTATGTGGTGAGTTTTTACGGTGAAAGTGTTTGCGGGCGTAGTGTTGGGGAGGACTATGCACGAAGTATGCGGTGTGCGATCGGGATTCAAGTAATCCCGCATAGTCCTCTGACGTGGTGGTGGTGGTGGATTGTTTTGTGGAACTCCATCGTCGTCAGCCATTGCTTCGACTGGCGGAGTGTCAATGCTAACTAAGCGGCGATTATGAGGGACTCGAAAGTATCCGCGCTGCCCGTGCATACACTACCAACTAGCAGACAGGAGGGGTTATTCAACCACCTCACCACAAACAGTTCCGAGGGGCTATGCCGCCGCCTCGTTAAATCCGACAAGTAAATTAAAAACAAGTAAACTAAATTATACTAAGAGAAGGAAATACTTACAGCGGGCAAGTGAAACTCACGCTCGGTGGACCATTGGGTCCCCGGCAACGGCGCCAAAAATGCTTGCGACCTAGCGTTGTTGTAGTTAGCGTCGCCCCAAGCGTAGGGCTAGGTCGTCGAAAGCATAGTAACCCGGCAAGACCGGGGTCGATTTCCACAGGGACCAAATGCAACCGGCATGAGAGTGACTTGCGTTGAGATTGTTCGGCGTTAAGACGGCCAACTTTTTGGTTTGGTTTGTTTGTGGGATTCTCTCTTTACCTCCTAATTTAGTGAAAACGGAATTTGACTTGGAAATTAAACAAGGGCTTGGGTAGGGGTTTAAACTACCCATGACTTAGCTTCTTTCACGTTTCTCGAGGATAACTCAAATGAGAGTCGATTACCTCGCTCACATTCGGAATATTTAACGATGAAAATCAATTTTAACAAAAGATGGGGTTTGGTAATGGAAAGCAATCTCATTGAGGCATTTTATCAAACACCTAGTGTGCCATGGTTCTAAGCATTGTGTGTGCCAAGATTTTGTCTACACCCAATCAAAGAGATAAGCAACACCATGTTTTGATCACAAGAAAGAGAGAGCTATCCATTCACAAACCCGTATTTAGCCCGTAAAGATGAGAAATCGTGAAATCCCCTAAGCCATGGGGTAGAAATCACCCCATGCCAAGCCTAATAAACTACTCACACATGATTAACCTAGACATTGAAGAAAAACGTAGAGAAATGAAAATCATGACGAAAATGAAAATAAAATACGGATTTATATAGATTAGAGAGAGTGCTACAACATTAATAAAGAGCAAATACCTTGAATCAAAGTAGAAAAGCTTGAATCCTAGAGAGAAGGTAGAGCAAATGAGTGGGGAAGAAGAAGGGAGGTAGAGAGAGAAGGTGAAAAATGTAAGATCCCTAATTTTCTGAAGTTTGGGGCCTTTTATAGTCCCAAAGTTACAATTGAAATGTCCAAAAAGCCCCCAAGTCTTAACTTGATCGGGTACAAAAATTGGCTGAAAAACCCAGGTCCTATCGATAGGACTTATTCTCCTATCGATAGGAGAACTCTTTTGCGCGCGGATGGCCAATCTGATCCCCCTCCTATCGATAGGACTATTTCTCCTATCGATAGGACTTCACTGCTTCACAAAAATGGCCAGACTGATCACTGTCCTATCGATAGGGCCAATTCTCCTATCGATAGGAGTTGCTTGGTAGAAATTAATGGCCAATCTGATCCCTTTCCTATCGATAGGACCAATTCTCCTATCGATAGGAGATGCTCAAAATATGATCTTTGCCCGTTTGTTCTCAACTTGACTTGGGCCTTTGCTCGGGCATACTTGGCCTTCTTCCATGACTTTTCTCGTGAATTTCTCGGCACCGTAGTGGCGTGCCACGTGTCCTTGGACCTTGGGTCACAGATTGACTCGTGTTCGAGCCATGACACCAAAAAGATGCTCTATTCTTCCAAAAAACCTATGAACGACAAAAACACAACCTACGCGCAATATCAATCAAATAAAACATGTTATGCGCGTGTGTGTGACAAAAACGAGGTAGATAAACCCCTTTATTTACACTATCGGGGGTTTATCACCTCATATCACTTGATGGTGGTCTGAAAGGATAGGAAATATTAGCACAATTCAAATCAACAATTAAAGGATACTCTGACTCTGAATCTGTTTCTGGAACAAAAGTTGATTTTTCCTTGGAAGTTACTTCTGGTTCATCTATTGCATTAGCCATGACAAGAAGTTCTTCTTCATTTTCAATCCTTGAAATTATTGCACCCCATCCATTATCCCATCTATTATCATATGTCAAATCATATTTATCATCACTGGAAACTTCAATAATCTCCGCACGGCCAACTTCTGGCTGTGAAGTCCTCTGAACTATTGAGTAATCTGGTCCAAATGGTCCAAAATTCATAGAAGAGGGTAAAACCATATTAATTTGAACTTCAGGAAAAGTTCCAAATGGAATAGTCCTTTCCCCATGTGTTTGCTTAGATTCCTTTTCTGTAGACTCAATTGCAGAAGTTTCCATAGGAAAAAATGCTTCCACAGGAGAGGAGCTTATTCCTCCTTCTTGTTCCACTATCATAGCTTCCAACAAACCAGATTGATAGCTTGCAAGTGAGTTTGGAGAGACTGGGTTGTTTTCATGATCCTCATTATCCATCCTTGCAGCGAAACTCTCCAATGTTTCCTTTTCAGTTTGTTTAAATGCCCTTCGAAGAGATTCCTCTAAATCTTCCCTTTGGAATCTGTTAAACCTTGGGTTGAACTTATTATCTACATTGGAATTCTCCTTAGAAGCATACTCTTCCATTTGAAAACTAGTATACCTCCTTTGTAACTTCCTCTTTTGAGTTCTTGTTAACATAGGAACCATTTGAGGTGTCTTGGTCTTTGGATCTCGAATCAACACCCATTGACCAATAGGAGCATTTGGAGGTTTAACCATCTTATTTCCAGATTTGGAAGATCCATTGTATCCTTGGAATAGTTTTGGTTTTACCTTCTTCAAAAACCAATCAGGAACTCCTTTAACCAAGGTAAATTGCTCCTCTTGAACCTCATAATCTTTCTGATCCATAGGAGCTTTTCCAGTGTTAATCTTTTTTGAAGGAGGATAGTCTCTCTTCGAAGTTGGTGGAACTGGGCTGGAAGGGACATTTCTCTTAGAAACCAACCAAGGTTCTCATTTCTTCCTAGATTTAGATTAACCCAAGGCTTCCTTTCATTATTTTAATCCAAAGCCTTCCTTTCCATCCTTTTTGGAAAGAAATCAACCCTACCTATCCAAGTCTTTGAAAACCAAATAGTTGACTCTGCATTCCACACATAAGCATTCCAAAAAGGAAGCTTCAAGCATAGACATATGAGATTGCTTAAAACTTCCTTGAGAAGAACTTTCTGGTGCATACTTTGGCTTATTGTTTCTTCCAACATCACTTCGAGGTTGACCAATCTTTGGCCTTCCTCTACCAAATTGCACAGAGTTCATCCCAACATGCACTTGTTTGTTATGCCACACTTCTCGAATTGTTTTGGCCAAAGATGTTGACACATTAGTATTGGCAGTGACTTCTTCAATCTTTGAAAATGGATCTGTATCAATTCCCATAGTCTTTTCTGGAAACATAATCCTTCCTTTCTTAATCTGTTCTTGAATCCTGTCACGAAAAACATTACAGTTCTTAGTTAAATGTGTCCAAGAAGCGTGTCATTTACAATAGTTTTTCCCTTTTGTCTCTTCCAATGATGGAAGTTTTACATTTTTAGGAAGTTTTATAAATTTCTTCTTTAGCAAATAATAAAAAAATTCATCTGCCTTAGAGGCATCAAATGAATATACTTTACTAGTTGCTTTCTTATTAGTCCTTGGTACTATAGAAGAATTATTTTGAACTAATTAAACTTTCACAAACACAAGGATCATGTTCAATAATCTCAGCAGCATCAATTACATAACTGGGATCCCTATAATATGTTGAATAAGAAGAATTGTTTCTATCAACATCTTCTTCTAACAGAGACTCATATCTTGATGCCTTATATGTTAAATTAACAAGATCCCTACATTCAGTAGAATCAAACTTCTTCCTAAGTTCTCTACTTAAGCCATCTTGGGCTATTCTCACAAATTCAACTTCTGGCAATTGAAGTTTGCATTTGTTTCTAGCCTTTTTGAACCTAGCAATGAAATGAGCAGCCTTCTCATCAGGCCTTTGCTTCAATCTTGCTAAATCAACCATGGTAATTTCTGGTTTAGTTTGATAAAATTGAACATGACATAATTCTTCCATCCTTTGCCAATTTGGGACTAATTCTGGTGGCAAATTAGAATACCATTCAAAGGTTGTTCCTATCAAGGAATTAGAGAATAACTTCAACTTGATGAACCCATTATTACCTAACTCCTTACACTGGGCTGCAAACCTAGCAATGTGTTCAGTTGTTGACTGTTTTCCATTCCCATGAAACTGAGTAAAATTTTGAATCTTAAACCCCCTAGGAACTTCGAACTGCCTATCTATCCATTATGGATAAGGTTTTATGTATATTTGAGTTTGTACCCCGCGAATTAGAGGTCCATAAAATTCTTGCATAAGACCAAGTATCTCATCACGTAGGGCAGGATTTCCTCCTAGATGGACTCTTGGATTAGCATGTGGTTCCCAATTCATATTTCTAGGCATATGATCTTTTGGAAATCTTTCAAAAGGGCCATCAAATGGCCTAGGCTGCCTGAAGCCTCCTTGTCTTGCCACAGGCTCATAAAGATGATTTGAATGTACTTTGCCCATTTCTGGTACTCCTGGATGCCTAGGAATTTCATTTTCTGGTACAGACCTGCTTAAATTAGTCTTATCCTAAAAATGGTTTACTGGAGTAAAATTATACTCCTTAAAACCATGATTGTCATTTTTGAAACTCTTATCTCCATCAAATCCCTCAAAATTGGGTTCGAAAGGAACATTCATAGCATGCTTAAATGACTTCTTAGGCTTGGGCGTTTGATTATCATAACTCTTTGCTGGTTCATACCAAGATTCTAATATTTCATCTACATTTATAGGATTTTTTCAGGCAACTTACTTGAACTAGCCTCTTCTTTATCCTTTTCAGATGAAGGTAGAGGTCCATTTCTAAGTTTAGATTGCTCTTCTAATTTTTGAAACATAAGTTTTTGAGTATGAGTTAATTCCTTAAATGTAGCAATCATTTCAGCGAATTGACTAGATGACACATTTCTTCCAACCTCTGGATTTTTAGGATCATCCACATGTGTTGCCTTATTATTTCTAGTATTCATTCGAGAAGCCTGGCCAATTCCTACATTTGGGTCTTGACCAACACGAACTTTTGGGCCTGTTTGAAGGCCTTCAACTTGTTCGTTCTCTTTAGAATTAACATTATTCTCTTCTTCTGGCGTTTGGCCAACTTGAGAATCATTTGCTTGCTTCCTAAGTTTTGAAGCCAATTCAACACTTTGGTGTCTCACTAGGCATGCCAAAAAATGTGTTTGGTTCTTTTACTTCTTGGCAATGGAAAATAATAATTGTGTGCGAGCGTGCCAGAGAAAGCCTTTAAGTCTTCTCTCTCAAATTAACTTTGGAAAACCAAATCTAATCAGACGATTGTGTTTGAATGGTTCAATTACCTCAATTAAGAGGATTTTTCTTTCAAAGTGAAGGAATACAAACCAATTTACTTGGGAAATTAAAGAACAATAAAGAAACATGGTACTTTGATTGACAAATCAAAGGTAAACTTACTTCGAAATCGTCTTCAACTTCAAATAGAAAGATAACAAGAACTTCGAACACTTGATTGTTACAAGAACTACTATCATCTACTTCCTCAAACTACTTCCTAAACTACTTCGAACTGAGTTGAATTCCTAAATCTACAATTCTAACTGCCAAAGAACAAACCAAGCATCATTTTTGCTGTTTGTTGAAGATTTGTCCCGGGCTTTTCACTCTTCAATTTCTTCTATTTATAGGCCTTGCTTGCAATTTGAACTTCCCGCTTAATTTCTTGACTTCGAACTCCATCATTTCATTTCAAAAAGGTAATTTCTTCCCTCCAAAAGCATCTGAACTTTGAATTGCTTCGAACTCCTTTTAGAAATATTTGAATTTGAATCTGCACGGTTACTCATTCAAGTCATATTTTGCACATAATTAAAGGATAACTGCTTTGCACGATCTACTTCATGTGTTTCAACTGCCAACTGCCCAATTCTATATGTTTACACGTGTAATTCATGTCTTTTAGCAGTTGAAAATGTGGCTTCGAAACCAATTTCTTTATTATTATTTGGCTATAACTGCCAATAACTACCTTTCAAATTAGAGAACCACACAACATCGTATTGATCTCTTCGTAAACTATTAATCCAGTGCTTTTCATTAAAGACGTGTTTCCAACGTTTAGAATTTCTGATTACGTGTCAATTAATTACTGGATGTGTTAATTTATATGCAAACGTATTTGTTAGGTTTTGGTTCTTAATTTTCTAGAACCAGTCGAAATGGTGCGGTTACTGGATTTGTAGAGAACCGGTCCAATCTGGCCCGTATGCACCCCTACCTAATAATGGGTGATAGATCATGTGTAGATTCGATTTTCATATCTAAAACATTTGAATTATATAGGAATTTCGATGAAGAGAAAAAAGCCATGTAAATGTACTCAAGGAAAGTGCAAAATTCTTTCCCACTGTCGTATTACATCCAACCATCTTAACAGTGCAATATCTAGAATATGTAAGTAATAATACTCTCTCCATCCTCAAATAATAGTCGAGTATTCCATCTTGAGTTATTCCATAATAAATGTCGATTTTAAAAAGTTAGTGGATAAAAGTTTGTACAATTATTATTTTGTTTTTTTTTTTAAAGTTGATGGAAAATAGTTAATGGGTAAAAGTAGAGAATAATTTAAAAAAATGAAGGTAAAAGTTAATGTGAAAGATGTAAAACAGAGATGAAAGTTGATGTTAAAGGTGTAATATGACATTTTCCAGTGTATTTTTTACAACTTTAATAAACTTTCACATATTTCACATTTTTAATAGATTATGGCTAACTCATGTGGTAGAGCTCTTGGATGCCCTACGGCCTACATTGCATTTCGGGATCGAGTCACATTCCCCCCTTCCCCCATATAATAGATTAGGGACGACGAATGACCAAAAAAAAAAAAAAAAATATAAGTGGTGGCTAGCTTATGCGGTAGAACTCTTAGATGTCTCACAATGCATCTCAAGATCGAGTCTCATTCCCCCGCCCTCATGTAATAGATTATGAATTAGGAATTAGAAATGACGAATGATAAAAAAAAAATAAGAATTTTAAACCTTAATGACAGTCCAGTTGGCTGATTTTAGTATTTTGATTCTTATATGCACTACTTTTTTATTTCCCAAATAGAGTAGTAATTTATTTGCAACGACTTTGCAGCTTCATTTGTATAATAAACAATATAGTGATGAAAGATCACAAAAAATATCAGAAGTACACGGATTTGGTCAAATATCTCGTACCCGTCCGTATCATAAGTTTTGCACATTACAAAGGCATCCCACTATGAATATAAATATGCAGTAGGTGAACTCGTGCACCAGCCTTGTTTGTTTTGGGTTTCTCAACCGATTTTTTAATTATTACTCAATTATTAATTATATTTCTCTCCAAGCATTACTCTTATTAATTTTTAATTGGATGACCGAAAGGTGCCATGGAGTGGGGAATATCCTGGCTTTGTTCGGTTTGAGTTTTGAGGGAGGTTTTTTGGGATAATGAGTAGAGAGAGAAAAAAAAAAGAGCTTCTTCGATAAGGACATACTATAGGAATCAATCATGCAAATAGGACACAAAATAATTCTTTAATACCAAAAGGACAAATCAACCCAACGTTCCAAAAATGTCTCTGCTAGCCCATGAAAATGCCTAAACCCCCAAAATCCTTTGAAAGTGCCTAAACCGCTAAACCTAATGAAAGTGCCTAAACCCCAAACCTAATGAAAGTGTCTAAAACCGTGTGAAAGTACCTAAAACTCCAAAACCGTGTGAAAGTGCGTAAAACTCCAAAACCGTATGAAAGTGCCTAAACTTCTAAAACCCTATAAAACCGTAAAATACCCTAAGTGCCTAAACTCAAAATGCTTAAACCCACTATACCCTATCCCAAAGAGCCTAAATCCCTAAAATTAAACCTCAAAATTGAACTCACTCCCAAAATTGATGAGAGAGAAATCAATTAAGCCCACTTGTTTTATCATCATTAGAGGCATCACTCAAAATCAGACAAGAAAATTAGGGCCTTGTTCAGTTAAGGGGTTTAGTTTAGTTTTAGTTTTGTTGACATCATCATTTCCCTCATTTCTCTCTCTATCTCTCTCCACTCATTACATCTACTTACATCATCAAAACTAAACTAAACTACAAACCAAACACAGCCTAGATATCTTCGACAAGATTACACACACACACACACACACACACACACACACACATATATATATATATAAAAAGAGTGAAAATTTATGCTTGTCCAGAGAGAGAAAGCAATCTGATGGTGACGGGATTTCCCAGGATTCCTTCACCTTGCAGTTCGGTCAGAGTAGGGTGGATTGTACGACATTTTTCCTCCACATGCGCACATTTACTATTTCATTAAGGGTATTTTTGTCTAGTATTGTCCTTGAGTCCTTAAAAAATTTTCATCAATGTATTGAAAGCCTTAAAATAAGTTAAGATGGACTAAAAATCTTTTAAAGCCAAAAATTTGGCCTTTTGAACAATTGTCTGAAAAAAGGGATCATTAGAAACCGTGTAGGGTGAGTTTTGACACCCAAACCGAACAAGGTGCATGAGTCTCATGTAAGACAACTAAATGGACCTCGAAGTTCTGCCAAAGAACTGAACGACCTTCTCGAGCACGGACTCGGGGGAGGTGTTGTGCACCCCTCGGCCGTTGGATCGAGTTTTGGATGGCTCGGATGCGTTCGGCAATTTTTTTTAATTTTGATTTTTTTTACCAGTAAAAAATCAAAACACATCCGAACCGTCCAAAACTCGATCCAACGGCCGAGGGGTGCCCAGCACCATGCACAGCATGGCTGTGCATGGTGCCTCCCCCGCTTCCCTCGAGCACATGATAGGTAATTGAAAACAATTTTGAATGCGCCACCAATATTGGATTGTGCGCATAACCTAGGCATCCCACTTGAATAAAAATATGCAGTAGGTGAACTTATGCAACCGACCTCGTTCGTTTTGGGTTTTCAGGCAGATTTTTTAATTATTATTTACATTTCTCTTCAATTATTACCTTTATTTTTAATTATTATTTTCATTTTTTCTCTCTATCTCTCTTCAATCATTACCCTTATTTTCAATTATTACCTCTATTTCTTCCTTCAATCGTAGCCTAAAACCAAACCTAAAACCCAAATGAAGCAAGAAAAGTTTGCACACTAATAGGAAAGTCCTGCCTTTGGCTGAGGTGCCAAGGACGAGATAAGTACTTTTATTTTTCCAAATCTACTGAAATAAAATATTAGATCAGTATACTTTCAAGTGGCCCAAAGGTTACCGTCCTTTTCGGAAGTTAAAGTATTGGAGAAGCATGTGGGTTGAGGTAGGCCTTTTCATATATATATGTAATAACTAATAACTATAGGTAATCACGTATTTTTTTTTGTTCTTTTCTACTGTAAGGCCAGTGACTATATATATATATAGGGTAAACTTCTTATCCGGATTTTTTATTTCCGGACCTCATGATCCAAACATTTTTTTGACGATCCGAACCGTCCAATGTGTTCAGAAGGTGTTTTCAAGGGTCCACGCGGGAAATCTTCAAAAAAAAATACCGGGAAGGGCTTGATCCAAGCAGTTTTCGCAAAAAATATTTACTTCTGAACACATTGGACGGATCGGATTTTCCAAAAATAATTTGCAACACAAAAAAAAACCATTTTTTTCTTATTTCCGGGAGGTGTGGATTAGAAGTTTTTCGTATATATATATATAAGTGAGCTTCCCATCAGGACTTCCTGATGGGCTTCCCATCAGGGAGCCCTCCAATTCTCCTATTTCCTGATCAAATTTTCACAATTCGAACCGTCCAATGTGTTTAAAAGGTGTTTTTAAGGGTCCCCGTGAAAAATCAGTGAAAAAAAATACCGAGAAGGGCTTTGATCCGATCAGTTTTCGATCAAAAATGCATATATACAGTTTTTTATCGAAAACTGATCGGATCAAGCCCTTCCCGGTATTTTTTTTCACTGATTTTTCACGGGGACCCTTAAAAACACCTTTTAAACACATTGGACGGTTCAGATCGTGAAAATTTGATCGGAAAATAGGAGTCCCTGATGGGAAAGATTTCAATATATATATATATATGCAAATTTTCTAGTCCAAACCTCCCGAGAATAAGAAAAAAATGATTTTTTTTGTATTGCAAATTATTTTTGGAAAATCCGAGCCGTCCAATGTGTTCAGAAGGTGTTTTCAAGGGTCCACGCGGGAAATCTTCAAAAAAAAAATACCGGGAAGGGCTTGATCCAAGTAGTTTTCGCAAAAAATGTATATATATATTTTTTGCGAAAACTGCTTGGATCAAGCCCTTCCCGATATTTTTTTTTGAAGATTTCCAGCGTGGACCCTTGAAAACACCTTCTGAACACATTGGACAGATCGGATCGTCAAAAAAAAATTTGGATCATGGAGGTCCGGAAACGGGAGGTCCGGATTAGAAGGGGACCCAATAAATCGTCCTTTTTGTGACAAGCTACTTACGCTTGGACTAAAGGATTTACAAGAAAATTACTTTTTTGCCGCATCATGAATTCAAGAATCGAAAGTAAACAATTGTATGAGAAATAAATTCACCAACTAACTGGACTAACCTTAGAGTTGGTTAGAATCGAACGTGGCTTATTCCACTAACTCAAAAGGTCATTTTTTTCCAATTCTCAAGAGAGATCATTCTCTCGCAAAAAACCAAAAAGCTACCCTTAGTGGAACACCTAGTGGTCAATTGTGTGAGGAGTAAGTTCACCAACTAACTGGACTAACCTTAGAGTTTGTTAGAACCGAACGTTGCTGATTCCATTAACTTAAAAAACCAAAAAGTTAGTTTTTTTCAATTTCCAAGACAGATTATTCTCCCACAATACATCCCATAAAAAAACACAAAAAGCCAAAAAGCTACTCCCTCCGTTCCAAAATAGTAAGTGTCTACTACGAAAAGTCGTGCCATTTTTCAAATTAAAAAATTAAGTACTTCCGTGTATCGTTTTTCAAACTTTTTCACACCTACTTTAATTCGGTGCAAAAAAATTCGAAACACGGTACACGAAAGTACTTAATTTTTTAATTTGAAAAATGGTAAGAGAGAAAGTATGAGACACTTATTTTGGAACAGAGGGAGACCCTAGTGAAACACCCTAGAGTATCTTTTACTATACTGTATTTACGGTCTTCGTTAACGAGTGCCTTGGGCGTACTAACAATTTTTTTTGTTTTTGAAAAAAACATACGCTTTTAGATAAGTGATTTCATTGGAATGTAAAATTCATTTCAAGGTTCTGAACAAATGTCTTGCATCTCTAAATCAATTCCTTCATTTTGAAAAACAAAAATAGGAGTAATTTCTTTTTTAGCAACAAGATTTAAAATGCAGTTTATAGTGATAAAAATCAGATACAAACTACACGGCCTATAGGCCTAAAGGGAGAAGAGATTACAAAAAACAGAAAAACAAAAACATAAAAGAAAAATAAAACAAACCAAAAAGCTACAAGAATTCAACGTTGGGGCCGAACCTATCAGACACAGTTGTTAACGAGGGTGGAGTGACCAGCTCTGCACTTTCTGGAGCTTGTTCTCGCAGCAGGTTGAAGAACCACCAAGGCCGACCCTAATTATTGGGTTGCCCAAGCCCGACCACAAATTTGGTTGCCCACTTAATAAGTCTTAAAAATTAAAAAAAAAAAAACATACAACTCAAAAAACAAAAACAAAATCAATGTTATGTTGTGCTTTTAGCTTGAATTACATGAAACGAAAACCACATTCAAAGTATAATCCCAATTATAGTGCTCCATGATAGGCACGATCCGATTCAATGAAAATTTTTCCTTCAATTTTTTAAAGCAAATTGTTCATGCAACTACGAAAGATACAAGTAAAAATATTTGATTGTAAGAGTGTTTTTTTTTTTTTTTAAAGAAAATAAGAAAGTTTGCTTAAAATTTTATGTTTTTAAATATGATGTGTGAAAAAAATAATAAAACTGTATTAGCTCGCTTGATTTCATCACTATGAAAAAAGTTTTTAATAAAATGTAGGAACATATTACTCATATGTTATTTTTGTGTTTGTTAAATGCCAAATTTCTAATAAAGTAATTTTTTTTACTGTGGTTTTTTAATTTTTTTTAAATTTTAATTATAGCTGTGTATTGTGGTTGCCAGTAGTCACTGATAACCATCGTGGAAGACGACTTATTCAACCACCTTAATGCCCCTGCTTAGGTTACAAGCTCCCGCTACGGAGCCCGGCTAATAAAGTAATTTCAGTAGTATGATTTTTGTAATATTGTTAATAGGGAGGAAAAAAAAGGGAAATGATTTTCACACCCCCCTTCTATCCCCAAACACTTCATTTTTTGCTTTATTCACCTTGAAATTACCAAATTACCCTTGTCTCACGAGTCACTTTTTCCATATGAAGGTCAATTTGGTAATTTCAAGTGAATAAGGACAAAAAAAAAAGGGAGTGTTTGGGGATAAAAGGGGAGTGTGAAAATCATTTCCCCAAAAAAAAAAAAAACAAGCCATAAAAACCAAAACTAGAGAAATAGAGGGAAACAAAGCCAATAAAGAGGACAAAGTTAGGGGAAAAGGTGGGCTGTGGGAATCGAACACAAGTCGGCAGAGACTTTAAGGGGGTGTTCTGCTAAGGGAGTTTTTAGAATAAACTGACTTTGTACGATTTTTTATGTGATGTATTGTAAGAGAATGACCTGTCTTAGTTTTTGAAAAAAATTATTTTTGTTAATGGAACACTCCCTAAGTTTAACAAGCAACCATGATGACAATCCAACCACTTGTGTTTTTCATTGAAATTGTTTAATATTTATATATTTTTTTTCAATTTTTTTAAAAATTATTTGTTGCCCTAGCCCGGGGGTTGCGCAAGCCCACGGGCTTGCTAGACTCACCCTTGAGCTGACCCTGAGAACCACCCCCAAGACCACTCGTCAAGAGTTGACAAAGGCTCACAATCTTGCACGAAGTCGCCTTTGTAATGATTTGTGATTTATATAAGATGTTATTGGAGTGGGTATAACCTGGTTGCCCTACTAAAGGGCATAGCACGTGCCTATGGCGGTCACCACGAGAGCGTGAGTAGCTCGGCACCACATAGGGAGGCCTTAGCCCTGTGCCGAGCTGAACTGACCATGAATAAGGTCAGAATAATTAAGGTAAACTAATAAATCAGGATGCACTAGCTCGGCGTAAAGCATGAAGGACGCCCCTGACATGGCCGAGCTAGGAATGCTACTTGTATAGCTTAAACAACATTCTGGAATACATAATTCAGCTCGGCGTGATGAGCTGAACTATGTACGAGTTATTTCGAGCTACGTGGAAGCACGGCACCGCCACGAGTAGGGCGGTGAGACATTCCAGAACATTCTACAGCGGCTCCTTATGAGATAAGGAGCAATCCCGTAGGGCAAGAGATTGATATGGAAGTCCTAATGTGATTAGGAATAAACCTCATATGGGAAGGAATCCTGTAAGAAAAGAAGTACTACTGCAAGACGAGATCTTGCAGTATTTGGAAGCATGTGCCTAATAAGAAAGTCCTATTAGGAAAAGGATTCCTAAAGAGAATAGGAAACAGGGGCATGAGATGTCTAAATATGAAGAACATCTACACCTATAAATACAAGACAATAACCATGACAAAAGGTACGTTGTGAAACCCCTTTTATACGCATTGTGATTTGAGAGTTCAAGTACGTGAAACTAACTTAGGCATCGGAGGGCCTTTGCCAACAAGAGGCAAAGGTGCTCCAGTGGCGGCTCCAGAAATTTTAGTCAGGGTGTTCAACATTTACATTAACTCAACTAGCTCTACTAACTAGTATATACATAAAAAAAAATTCATATATTAGTGTGAATAATGGGCCCAAATGGTATGAAAATAAATAAGATATCACAATTTTTCTTGGCGAATTTTATGTTATTGGGTCGTGTAAAATTAAATTGGGAGATAAATACACTAATATATATTTATTGTAGAAATTTGTGTGCCGAATTGGTTTGCAAGATAGCAATACAATAGATACTCTCTCTTTTTTCTTGATTTTCCTAATTTTTGTCTTAAAGACTAAAGAGTGTGCACTTTATTTTGAACTGGTGTATTAAGGATTCTATTGTGAATTACCAGGATTTGTGAGTGTTCATAGTATAAATGTTCAAACAAAACCCGATATAAATTTATTACATGTGATATAAAATATTAAAGGCTTTATAGTGTACATTGACCATCTATGGGAAGACTTCAGACTTTAGTTGGTTGTTTATATAAAATTGATTTGTGGGCTGATTTATTGAGCTAGGTGTTCAAATATTTTGAGTAGGGTGTTCAAATATTTGAGAGTAGGGTGTTCAATAATGCCTACACTAAACTAAAACCAAAATTTTTACATGTATTTTTAAACAAATTTTTTTCTTGAGGGTGTTCAAGTGACCACCCTTGTGAAAGGGTGGAGCCACCTCTGAGGTGCTCTAACCCTTTTTCTGTCTTGCAGATTTAGGGTTGAGTTAAGGAAGCACGTGATCCAGGGCTACGTGGATTTTATCCCCGTACAGTTATGTTTACGGTTAAAAAAAAACGTAATTTACCTAAAATTGTCGGTGGAGTATATAAAAAGTTACTCGTTGTCCTAGAATTAGTTTTTTTTTTTTTTTTTTTAATCAATCCTAGAATAGTTGACTAACAAAAACAACTTTTTGATCAATCCTAGAATTTTAGTTGACTAACAAAAACAACGTATGCGATTAGAGACATCTCGGGGAATAACTATAGGATTAACATGTGTCTAGTGGGTACTTCCTCCGGCCTAATTTTTTTTTTTTTGGATTGCGTGTCATTTTCAACGGCTTATATCTTTTAAAGTGAACCTCAAAAAATATGAATTATAGATCTGGTTTGATAAATCTTAATTAGTTATATCATACGAGGTTTTCAAAATCATAAAAAATATGAGCCGTTGAAAATGGTACGCAATCCCAAAAAGGACTATCATTTGGGACGGAGAGAGTACATGTAAAGGTTTAAAAAATGTATTAAATATGTGAAAAGGATATAAACGTAAGTGTAGATGCATTAAAAAAGTACAAGGTGCATTGGAATGCGTGTTTTTGTTTTGCATGCTTTTGTTTTGCGTGTGCTTCTTGTGTGACAAGACTCTTATTATTATTGAAAGATACTCAAACTTTGTTGCACACCACATGACGCTGCAAACGAGTCGAGTTGAGCGGAGTTTTATTGTGTTCAAGCTTGTTTATTACTAAGTTTTTAACAAGTTCGAGCTCAGTGAAAACTTAACGAGCTGAGTTCGAGATGAGCTGGCCTAGGTTTGACTCAAGCTCAGTTTATTCACTAGCCAACAAATATATATATATATATAGGATCATAATCTCTTTAGGGATCTCTCACGGAACTTCCGTGCTAATCTCATGGATCGGTGTCGAATCTCGACAATTCGAACTGCTCAATTTGTTTAAAACGTGTTTTTAAGAGTCTACGCGGATCGGCAAAAAAAAAAAAAAAACGCAAAAGGGCTTAAGATATCAAATTGGAATAAAAAGTTATATTATTTTATTCGTCTAAAAAGTAAACGAGCCTTATCGAGCCGAGTTTTGCTGTATTCATGTTTGTTTGTTAAGGTTTTTAACGAACTCGAACAGAGCCTCAACCAAAATTTAACGAACTGAGTTCGATTCGTTTCGAAACCGAGCTCACAAACAACTTGATTCATTTGCAGCCTCAACACCACCCCCGATGATTCTCACTACTCTCTCACAGTCTCACTTAATTTCGTACCCATTTTCTCAACGCAACACAGCATCTTCGGTAAACGTCAAGCGCAGAACTCAGTAACTCACCTCCATATATACATGCATGCACCCACCCCTGAATGTGTATGTATTGACTGCCGCGCCTCTCTCTCTCTCTCTCTCTCTCTCTCTCTCTCTCCACCTCCTCCTCCTCCTCCTCCTCCTCCTGCTGCTGCTGCTGCTGCCTCAGCCCCTCTAATCGAACATGAGTCTCTCTATTACCCAAGTAATTAGCTCAAACTCTGTTTTTATGCTCTGTTCCTGTTTGCGTATTTGTAGTTTGGGACTAAGTTGGATAATGTTGAGAGTTTTTTGCGTGACTTTAGGGTATCACGAAGTCGCTTGCCATGACCGTGCTATCCGAGATCGGTGACAACACCTTTTTCACCGCCGCGGTTAGTTTGCTCGTGCTTGTTTTAATCTCAGTTTAGTTTGCTCATGCTTGTTTTAAACATTGATACGAGCTCTACCAGGATTAACCATTTTTTTTTTAGGATCACTTAGCCAAAAATCTAAAACATTTGACATTTCTAAAGTGAAGGACTATGAATAAAAACATTTGACATTTTTAAAAGAAAGGACAATGAACTTTTCTGATGAAACATAAAGACAAAAAAAAAAATATATAGTGAAATATCACTAATTTTATCTGTCACTATGATGCTTGTTTTCAGATCTTGGCAATGCGTCACCCCAGGAGACTTGTTCTGTCAGGGTGCCTAACAGGTTCAATTGTAAGTCTTTGCTTGGAACTTCCTTGTCAATTTTTTTCCTTTGGTTTGATCTTGTCGTCTGTTTTTTATGCCTTACATGGAGAGAAAATATTTGCTGATTTTTGCAGGTGATGACTATTCTTTCTGCTGTTGTTGGCTGGGCTGCTCCAAATCTGGTAAGAGTCATAAAGTTTGGATGCTCACAGCTAACTTGATGCTGATTTGTAGGTTTTATATTGGATGACTGTTAATGCGTAGTATTACGCAATAGACACCTGAAATGGAGCACTTTATTTGAGTTATTTTGTATCGCCGTAGGCATATATGTAGTTATCATTTCTTAAGGTATGGATGGAGGCTGTTGCATAAATCAATACTCCCTCCGTCCCAAATATGTCCACTTTTAAAATCTCAAAAAATTGCTTATATTTTCAAATATATAAGGTTTTACATATGCAATATCGATCTTATTTGAGAGATCTTGAATAAATCTATATTAAATAAAGTTTTCGAAATCATAATATATATAAAAGATATAAGTAATTTGGCAATGGCACGCTTGCCAAAAAACGGACAAGAGATTGGGATAGGTGTGTGCTTCTGTGAATGGAGGGCTGGGAATTGGGATTCAATTTGGACACGTCGTACTAATTCGGGAATGGGTACAGGAAATCGGGATAGGGAAAGGGGACAGAGGATCCCAAGCCTATTTTGGATTGCATGAACTCCACTTGATTATCTGGTCTGGACCTAAGTCATCAATCGAGCCTTTACGTGTAGTTGCATGGCAACAAAGCTGTGCTTGACTTTAATACTGCCACGTGAACATGTGATTTGACTATTGGAATTTAACTCTTCCACGGAAGAGTTTTCCTTACCGTCCACCCATTGGGCTCACTGGACCCATGTGATGCTAATTATGGCCAAGTTAGCAAGAGGGCATTGAGTGATCAACTGCACAAAGCATGTGTTTTTCAGACATTTAAGAATGTGGAGTAGGTTTGAATTTATCAATGACCAAGAACTTTTTTCCCGTTCATACTTAGTCAGTGAAACCTTTGATTGTTTCCTTAAAAGTAATGAGTAGGTGAAAGTAAGCTCTCTACGTGTGTTGTTTGATAGTGTCTAGTTTCCTTCCTAGATGACAAATATTAAGATTAGGTCTTGCGATGTATTCTATCTTATGCTCGACATGGTTAACTGCTTGATTGTGTTTCGTATTATGGAAACAAAATTTATACTTGAGGCAAGCGTTTTCACATCGTAATGTCCTGTTATTTTACTTGTTCTGGTCTTGTTTTCTTGTAATCCTTCAGGTCTCTCGTAAGTGGACTCATCACGTAACAACTTTGTTATTCCTGGGATTTGGGCTATGGTCTCTATGGGACGTATTTAAAGGAGAAGGGTAACAGATTATTCATTGTCCTTTTGCCTCTTCACCAACGTTTATATAGCCGCTAATTCTCATTTTTGATTTGATTCTACTTGAGTCTGATGTTGTTTCATCCTTTAGGGAGGATGACGAGTTGGCTGAAGTTGAAGCTAAATTGGTATGTTTACTTTCCTCCCCAAGACTTGTAACATATATTGCGATACTGGCGTCATGTTCTTTCTGATTATTTCCTTTATGGTGCTATTAGGATGCTGATTGGAAAGCTAATAATGGAAGTAGAAAAGAGTGTAGCAAGGTAAGAACTATTTTGTCCTGTTTCCTTTGACTGTGGTGACCAGAACTAATTTGCTCTGCATTTTGTTTTATTGTTATGGCGCGAGGAGGTGCTGCATTTTCCACACACCCATTTCATTTCTTCTGATGAGACACTTCGAATCGTAGGATGACTTGCTTAAATCCTTTCTATGAGCCAATAGTTTTATATGATTTAGGTTCCATCTTCTACTTGTATGTTTTCTGATCCATCTGTGTCACCGTTATCATGTAACACAATACAGTAACTCCATTGAGTCGATTAACCATTATTTGCTGCTTCTTCTTTCTTTTTTACTCCGTCCATTTAACCACCCAAAAATGTTTTTCTGCTCTGGAGTTAAGTTGACTTATGATTTCAACATGAAATGTTCCTAAATACAAAATTAATGCTCAATTTTGGTTTCTCACCATCCGCATTTATGGATTTGGTCATATTGGCTTGGGTAATTACCTCATTGTTCTGTTTAAGTATCAACTTAGGTAGGGATTTACCAAATCCATTATTTTTGTCGTTCTGAAATCTTTTATGCATTTTATGTTCTTTAAGGCTGACGATGATTTGAAAAAGGAAAGGCGGCAACTTCTTACTCAGTTCTTCTCACCCATCTTTTTGAAGGTTTTGGTTTCTGTCCATTATGTACTCTATAAGGTTGTATTTGGAAAAGGAAAGGAAACATAAAAGTTTAAGGATCTAACGACCCACTGCGGTTAGATTCTTCAACACTTCCATTTCCTTCTATTTTTGTTATCCAAATCCTTGATCCAAATATAGCCTAAAAGAGAACCATGTTAGAATTTTTCTGCAAATTCTTTGATCCATGTTTGATGACTATTTTGCAGGCATTTTCCTTCACATTCTTTGGTGAATGGGGTGACAAAAGTCAGGTAAGCGTCGAAAAATCAGTAACATATATCTGTGCATGTTCCCAGTATCACAACCATTACCACTACTGCTCCATTTGTTTCACAATGCTGCATTTAACCTCTTCCAGCTAGCTACCATCGGTTTAGCTGCAGATGAGAACACATTGGGTGTTGTACTTGGTGGAATCTTGTGAGTATATAAATCTCTCGACGTATTCATTCTAGCTTTTTTTTTTCTCTTGGTCATTTTTGGCCACTCTTGGTGACATACCGGTTTCTATTGATGGATTTTGTAGTATCTAGCCGAAAGAGATAACTGGAAGTAGATCCTCTGTGTGTGTGTGTTCCCCCATATGCTCATAAACGCCCACCAAATCACCTCCACACTGGCCCACATGCCAGATAAGCATGTACTGTTTGTGAACTTGGATTTACTGAATTGAAAATCTCAATGTTTGACAAGATAGTTAAAACCACTCATTTCTTGGTTATGTGAAACCATAAAACTGGCCTAAAATTATTCATTTCTCCTGAATACAATGCTTTGGTTTTCACAGTGGTTCTGCGTTAGTGTCTATTTCGCTGCTTTTCTTACGTCCTTGCAAAACAGGGAGAACTTTTGTGATATTTGGGTAATTAGATTATTCTATGTATAACATTGTGGGGCTGAGTTTGTTTGTCCTTTACCAGAGGGCAAGCATTGTGCACTACTGCTGCTGTCCTGGGAGGAAAGAGCTTGGCATCTCACATATCTGAGAAATTTGTAACTACTCTTTTGTTTCCTTTTCCGCAGTCTACATCCCTTTTTGCCGATATGTGTAACCACAAAGTTGTGTTTATTCTGGTGCAGGTTGCATTCTCAGGTGGTGTTCTTTTCATAATTTTCGGAATCCAGTCCTTCCTTTCAACTGCTTAGTCATGATATTATAACATTGCTAATGGTAAGTATTTTCCGTACTTTTGAGTGATAGGACAATAATCCTCTTTAATAAGATACAATACTAGTTCCTTTTTTGTTCACATTTTACCTAGCGCAGCTGTAAAGCTGCCCCAGTGTGGCTTGAAGGTCACGGGTTCAATTATCAGAAACAGTCTTTCTGCTTGCAGGGTAAGGCTGTATGCATCAACCCTTCCGCTAGTCCCGCATATGCGACAGCTTTGTGCACTTGGGTTTTTTTTCCCAATTAGGGAGCTGTCGTCTAGAGAGGGGTCTTGCCTATGGAAAGGCTCAAATTCTTGACCTCCCGGTGTTAACGATTCTGGCCAACTAAGATGCATGTTCAATTGATATAGTTGATAACTGGCCTTTAGGATTGACAATGGATGATCTCTTTTTTTCTTGGTGCAAATCCACTACGTACTAAATGATAAACCAATTTCAGCATAACGCGATCTTGATACAGTCAAGAAATATATGACATGAAAAAGGTTCGTAAGATACTATATTTCAATACCATGTGCTGTGACATCTTATATACCTATGCATTATCCTTGGTCTACTTATCAAAAAAAAAAAAAAAAAAACCTACGTATATCCATGGTCTAAGGTCTTTTTGACGATTACTGTTGTAAATTGGCTCAGCGTTTAAAATCAACCATCCAGGGCCTAATTCGAATCACAATTAGCTATTTGCTGGGTTTGGATAGATTTTTTTCAATACCAGTTACGGGCATGCTGCCCTAGTCTTCACCTGCGCAAAGGAGACCTATAGTTGGATCAATCACAAGAGTTTTTACCTTGACCAAGTTAATAAGAGCACTTGATATAACCTAAGAGAAATATATTTATTTATCGTACACGAATTCTCTGAATAATTCTGACTTTCTTTTCTTTTCTTTTGTGTCCATATATATATGAACTAAAGGAGACCCACACACTTAACCATTGGGGGAATAGTCTTCCACTGCAGCGAAGACCTTATTTTTGTAATGAAGACATTCATTTACCTGAAAGAATTACTGCTATTTAAGTGTTAAAATAGTTTTAAGTTAACAGCATTCAAGGTCCAGGTAATGAATGCCATCTAGGCATTTTGGCGTGGTTGAAATTTTTGTTCTGCCTCATTATTATCATTTTTGTGATTAGGCAAATGTTGCTGCCTGTTTGACTTGGATTAAGCATTTGTGGGCATTAATCGAAGCACCAATTCGCCCGTTTTTGTTATGCTTATTGAGTGGCCTCCTTTATTCCCTCTGTAAGCATCTGTCAAAATACTTGCATATGAGGAGGGAAAAAAAACATAAAGAAGGTTACATCTATTATTCGGGCCTTTCTACAAGGTGATCGGAGGGAATAATGTCCCTGTTTTGTTGTGCATTGTGTTCCTGGTAAAAGGAGGTGAATGGGAGATTTTTCAAATGCTACTGTTTAGGACATGCCCATGCTGCTCTCTCCATTATCGGAGCATTTCAGTATGGTCTTTTATTCACAGAGAGTCTCTTTTGACTTGAGGAAAATTGACGTCTAGACCTGATTAGCCGAACCCATATACCTTGTTCTTTTGGAAGACCCGTTTTTTTCATTATTTCTTACTCATTACTCACATTTCTCTCTAATAATGATTACTTTTATTTGTAATTATTATTTTTATTTCTCTCTCTATCTCTCTCTAATCAGTACCTCATATTTCTATTTATTGCCCTCATTTATCCTTTCAATCATTACCCAAAAACCAAACATGATCATGACCTACTTTTTTGTCTAGACCTGACTTACCTCCTTTGGCTAAATTCAAAAAATTGATTTTTTGGTTTTTTTCTTTGTCTCTATTCAAATTTTTTTTGCATTTTTTAGTTTTCGGTCGATTTTTTTTTGTTTCTTGGCTTGTCTAGACGAGAGGAATCTAAAAAATATAAAATTGTTAGCCAAACTTAAAGTTTTGTGAATAAAGACGAAAAATAATCCAAAAAACTAGTTTTTTGGATTTAGCCAAAGGAGGCCTTAAACTGGTTTATGTTTTTGTTTTTATTCAATTTGCATTTGCTAATTTGGCGTCGAATTTTTGTGGATTATTGGTTCCTCTCAACGAGGAGAATCTAAAGAGTAAAAAGTTATTAAGTAAACTATTTTTTTTTTTTGTGAATGAAGACAAAAATAATCTAGTAATCTACAAAAATTTGGATTATTTTTGCCTTTAGTGAACTTTTTAAATATTTTTATAATTTCTTTTGGACTTTTTTGATTCCTCTCGTCGTGACAAACTAATAATCTCAAAAGATCGACGCAAGACTAACAAATGCAAAAAAATTATGAATGAAGACAAAAAAAAAAAAATCATTTAGTTTATTTTTAGCCAAAGCACCCCAGTTATAGTCATTTCGTAAAAATAAAAAGAAAAAAGCAATGTAAATGTACTCAAGGAAAGTGCAAAATTATTTCCCTCCGTCGTATTATAGCCAACCATCTTAACAGTGCAATTTCTAGAATATGTAACTAATAATACTCATCCTCAAGTCGAATATTTCATTTTAGGCTTTTCTTTAATAAATATCTGTTTTGAAAAGTTGGTGGATAAAAATTTGTACAATTATTATTCGCCTTTTAGAAAAGTCAATGGATAAAGAGGTTATGGGCAAAAAGTTTTCGACAATTTTAAAAAGAGGTAAAAATTTATGTAAAAGGTATTATAATGATGTGTCTTTAATAAGTTGGACTTACGAAACTACACTCTTAAAAAGGGACGGAGGGGGTATATCACATGACTTACCGTGAAATATGTTTTTGTATCTCTGAATCACTACTTTTATTTCCCAAATAAAGTATTAGGAGTATGAATTTACTTGCAACGACTTTGCTACAATCTTCATTTGTATAATAAACAAAAGTAATGAAAAAATCTCGAAAAAAAATCAAAAGTAGAAGGATTTGGTCACATATCTCGTACCCATCCGTATCATAAGTGTGAAACAATTTTAAATGCGTCACCAATATTGGATTGTGCACATAACCTAGGCATCCCACTATGAAGAAAAATATGCAGTAGGTGAACTTTATGCGACCAATTAAACATGAAAAGTTTACAGAATGGTAGGAAAGTCATGCCTTTGTTTCACCCACTGAGATGCCAAGGTAAAAAGATAAAGTGGCCCAAAAGCAAGTGAAATAAATAGTACTCCCTCCGTTATTAAATAGAGCCCCACTTTCTCTATCTTGCCATTTTTCAAATCAAAAAATGAAGTACTTTTGTGTATTATTTTTCGAATTTTTTCGCACTGAATTAAAGTACTCGTCAAGTACTTTAATTTGGTGCGAAAAAAATTGAAAAATGATTTACGGAGGTAGTTCATTTTTTGATTTGAAAAATGATACGACTTTTCATAGTGGAACATTATTTTGGAACGGAGGGAGTACTAATCAGATAGAGTACTTTGATTTGAAGTGGCCCAAAGGGGTACCATCCTTTTCTGAAGTTGAGTATTGGAGAAGCATCTGGGTTTAGTGGAGGGTAGGCCTTTTCATATATATATTATATGTAATATATATACGTAATCATGCTTTATTGCTTTTCTATTCTTTTCAACGGTGGGGAGTTAATTTTGATTGAAATATACATTTGCTAAAATCAATTCAGTTGACCAAATGGTTTACTCAGTGCTAAAATCAACCCGTTTGATTTTATGGGATTCTATAAAATCAAATGGGAAACAAGGCCGACTTGATATTTGCTCCTTGGAAATCCCGTCCAGACGGGTGTCACGACCGTCTGGACGGTCGGCACAGATTCTACGCGTTTCAGCTGATTTGTTATGATTTTGTTTTCATTTGGACTTCCTAAAGATTGATTTTGGAGTTTCCTATTTGGTTTTGGATTATATATGCATAGGAAATATAATCTGGCAAGGATTCTGGCTTGGCTTTAGAAAGTAATCTGTGGCTATAAATATAATCTTGCTCTCCCATTACCCATTAGGGTTTGGACTGCTTGATTGCATCCTTTTGAGAGGTCCCTAGGAGGTCTCATATGAAATTAGGGTTCTTGGTATGATCTTCATCAGTTTCTAGTTGCCCCATTCATAGTGGATTATGTAGGCCTTCGGCCATCTAGAAGATCATCTGTTTCTGCGATTCTTTCTGGTTGAAACCATAGGGTTTTTTAAGAATCATTTGCATCTGTTTGACATCCGATCACGTCTGTGAAACTCCGTTCCTTCTACGTCTCTTGGTTAAAACCCTAGGGGTTTTTTTGTGAGACTTGATGAGAGAGAATCTGTTTTAGGAGAGCAATTTTGTTCACCCTCTTTAAGGAGGGTGAACAAAACCCTCTCTCTTATTGGTTGAAACATGTGGGTCCCACCACAAAGTGATGTCATGCTTACATCAAAGTGATATCATGCTTACCAAAAAGTGTATTGCAGAAGTAAGCATGACATCATTTTGTGGTAGGACCCACACCAATTCAACCAATAAGAGAGAGGGTTTTATTCACCCTCTTTTAAGGAGGGTGAACAAAATTGCACTCATGTTTTAGTGACAAATTTCAATTGAGTTTTGGTGAGAGAACTTATATTTGGGGTTGGTGAGTGTTTCTTGCGAGAGCTTTGTTTGTTTGTCACCATTGTAGCTCTTCGGAGCATTTTCTCGTCACATAGTGTAATCTTCTCTAGTTTGCTTGCCTGTGGAATAGGTTTACATCTGTAAGTCAAACCACGTAAATCTTGGAGTCTTTCTTGTTTGTTTTGGTTATTATTTGGTTTCTTTGTTTGATTTCTCGTATGTTTGATTTGCTACTCCTTTATTTCCATGACCACCAATAATCTTTGGGTTGCAGTTGGGATCTTAGGGGGCCCGCCGCACAACAATGTTAACCGTAAGGCTAGTGGCTATAATATAAATTTATGTGTACATCGGGTCCACATGTTAGTTTAGCCACACCTCGATAAATTGTCTTTTTGGCTCGATGAAAGACATGCTATCTATGCCTGGACCAAGGAATTCACATGAAATTGCTTTTTTGCCACTTGAACTCAAGAATCGAACTGGTCAATTGTGTGATGAGTAAACTCACCAACTAACTGGACTAACCTTAGGGTTGGTTAGAAACTTAGAATATCTTTTGCTATATTGTATTTACGGTCTTCGTTAACGAGTGCCTTGGGGTACTAACAATTTTTTTTTTTTTTATAAAAAAAATCATACACTTTCAAATACTTGATTTCATCCTAATGTAAAACTCATTTCAAGGGTATGAACAAATGTCTTAGAGCATCTCTAACCAAATTTTCAAAATTTTTGTTGGGACCGGAGTGCCCCCATGGATTTGGTTACACAATGCCACTCCCTGCGACCGCTCTAAAAACAGACTTGCGATTGCGATGTCGAATGCCATAAAATACTTAATTGAAGCCCTTCCTATCACCAATTGGTTTTAGGAGAGATGGTGGAAAAGCGGTCCGACAATTCTTCATTTTGAAAAACCTAAATAGTATATTTAACTCAAAAAGAAATTTTGAAGAATACAACTACTCACATGTTCACCCTCTTTTGGTGAGGGTGAACAAATTTCCTATCATCATTCTTCATTTCTTTCATCATTCTTCATTTCTTCAATTTCTCTCCAAACTTCAACTTTCCCTCCAAAATTTTAAATTTTGATTGTTAAGAAATTTGATAAAATATATTGATGATTGGTCTCATTTTAATGGTAATGTAAATCTCTTTCTAATTATAATAATTTCATGACAAATAAATTATAACATAACATTTTATATTATTCTAAAATTGGAAAATGAAACGAAAAAGAAGGTTCTTCATTAGGATGGTTCTTCATAGTTGGAGGATAAAAAATGGTCCTTCAATGTGAAGTAAAAAAAATGAAGAATGGTTGAAATAATGAAATTCTTCAAAATGAAAATTCGAAGAATAAAAATGGAGAAATAAAGCGTGGTTAGAGTTGCTAAAGGGTATTCCTTTACAGAATGTCAGAATCCTATATAAGCGTGTGGTCACATTTTTCTGTTACCAAACATTTGGTGGAGCTCAGTTAAAAAACACTTGGTGGAGATAATGTTTGGATGGAAGGAACAAATAGAACGAAAAAACATGAAAAATATGTTGGCCAAATTACTATTTGACTATTGAGTACTGGAGATCATATTCCTGCTTAGTTTCTGAATGTAGTAATTTCTAATCAAGTATTTAACGAAGAATCAATGTCTTACTTTAATCCGTTTAAAAATAAATAAAATCACGGGACCCAGATTACGTAACAATAAATATGTTTTGCGACTCATTCATGTTATATAGGCAATTTTTGTATTCGGACAAAACACTGGAATATTTTCAATTTACACAAAGAAAGATGGATGTGAATTCTATGAAGCACCAACACTGTCGCCGTATCCACGTGTCGGACACTGGAACACGTGTCACACGTTTCGTCTTTATTCATTTTTTTTTTGTATTTGTTAATTTCGCGTCAAGATTTTGTGATTTCTGAATTCCTCTCGGCGAGACGAATCTAACAAGTATAAATTTATGACCAATAATCCAAGTATTTCGGCTTTATTAAAAAAAAAAGAGTTTTGACCATAATTTTATACTTGTTAGATTCGTCTTGCCGAGAGGAATCCAGAAATCACAAAATCTTGACGCGAAACTAACAAATGCAAAAAAAAATTGAATAATGACGAAACCAAAAAACCATAATCTCCTTTTTGGCCAAAGGAGTTGTCTTTTTTATTCATTGTGGAAAGGCATCGGCTACAATCAAGCTTCAAAGTTACTTTGCTAAAATATTCATATAACTTCCACACATGAATTCATTCATCTGTTATGGACTCTTCTTTTCCTGGTTAATTTAGCAACCAAATGGGATTCGAGACAACAACATTTCAGCAGTCCCCCTTAATTCTTGCTCTATGCTACAAAGACACGCCAAGAACATCAATCATGTCATGAATAATCATCGCACGGATCTTCATTTTCCTATGTGTAGAACTTATAGGTGGAGGAATCAGCTATGATGTTCCTGAAACCGCCAATTGTGGACGACAACATAATGAACAGCCCGATGTATATGCACGCCTGAAAGAAAAAGAAAAAAAAAATTCATTCATTTCAACTTTATTTAGCTGCGATTGAAACTATATGTATGTGAGTTTAGAGTTGTAGGTAAAATATTGCATACCCAGTTGATGAACCATGAGGTGCTGAATCTCTTTGGTTTCTTTAGAACCAGCCATATGATACTGGGAAGCTGCAACAATTCCCAGCTCAAATTAATGTGCTTGACCAATTGACATTTTGTTATATTCATTTGGAAAATCATAACGAGAATACTATAATAAAAATATATTGCAGTGCAAGATAGAGGAAAGATAAGAAACTAAATTCCCGGCATGCCTCCATTAACTTATGAGGGTTAATTGGCTTACGAAATAAGACGTTGGAGCAAAACCAAATCCGCCAAAGAACCCAAGAAGATCGCCGAAGAAAGGGAAGGTGACACCAATGAAAAGCGTGAATGCTGCAATAATCAAAGTCACATACAAGAAATTTATCAGTAAAAAAGTGTGATTTTGTTCACCAAAATTGTGCTGTGTGGATAGGGATATACGAGGATTGATTCTCACCAACATAAGCGGAGCGAACTACAATTCTGAGTGCGATTCCTGGGGGGAAGTTCAACCTCTTAACCATTGCAGTCTCCAGCATGTCAAACACTGGCATTGCATAAACCTGAAAATATTTTGTTTCCCGTTACTATCTACGCATATGGAAAGACTATATTGTGTTTCATTTCCAAGTAAAATGTGTTTGAATTCAACAGATGAGTATCTATGGAATATATGCATAAGTATGCTGTGTTGTAGAATGTCTTAGGCTGTTTTTGGACAGTGAATTTGTGGAGGAATTTATCCTGGGAGAGGAAAGGGAAAAGGAAAAGCTAAGAAGATAACGAAGTGCTGAAGAATCTGTTTGGCTGCAGTTATAGAATTTGTCTTATACTTTCATTTTCTATAATCTTAAGAAATTTCTTTTGATGGTTTTCAAAATAATTTCCGCAGTGTTTTTTAATAGAACCCATGTTTGAGAAAACCATTCTGTAGATTTCTCGTTCTAAGAAACAGATTTTTGAAAATGGTCTGCAGAAATAATGCTAGAAACTTCATACAAATAGGCCAATTTAATTTATTTCCTTTGCTAAATATTGGTGAATCCTTCGCCTTTCTGTTTGTTTTCCTCATACCTGATAGCTTCCAATCACATGGATGACTACCATCAAGTTAGCGGCAGCAATGAGCCAAGAAGGTCTCTCCAGTGCCACCAGTACATTATCAGCAACATCTTGCCCAAATGCCCAGTATCCAATGAAAGCTACTGGAAAATAGCAAATTGCATTGATAAAATAGGCCCAAACAGCGCCTTTCCACATTGGTACTCTCGAGGGCTTTTCAGGGGTGGATGGAACTGTTGCCTGAATTTCCAGCACAACTGCATGCCCAGCATAGGCAAATGAAATCTGACCCAACGCATTGAAAACGCGAAAAATGTAATCAGCTCCACTGGTTTTCTTGTATGCATAGCTCACATTCTCAACTTGTCCATGGCTCAAGGAACCAACCCAGGCTATGGTTGAGTAACTGAAAGCAACAGAAGCTCAAGCGATTTAGTGTGGAATACGTAATTAGTCCATTTTATTCATGTCCATCTTCAGATTGGATTATTCATTTGGTTTTTTTCCAAAATGCATAGGAAACAAAAACAAATACCCATATAGGTGATGATTTTGGAACATAAAAGTTGCACAGTTTCTCAGTTACAGTATTGGCGCTGAATGATTTTAGTTGAAAAACAGGAACAGTTTACTTCTGCTTTCTTGTTGGCATGCTTCCGGTCCTTGTGCTGAAATCAGTGGTTCACTTAGGCTGTGTTAGGATCGTGGTTTTGACAAGAGCTTAATGGATGGAGTGAAAAATGTTGAAGGAAAAGATAAGAGAAGAAGCAAGTTTTTGTGTTTGTTTTTTCTATCAAATTTTGTTTCCCTGGTAAGTCCCTCCTCGAGTCCTTAATCCAAATGCAGCCCTGGTAACTGAAAGTTTGTTAGTCCTTAATCCAACCGCAACCCTAGTAAATGAAAGTTTGTTAGTACTTTAATAAATCCTAGATTAAATTAGATGAAAGTGTCAAACTCTGTTAAGCCAAGCATTTCATCAGCAGAACAATTTTTTAGCTGGAAGACAGACAGTCCTTGAGATTCATGTATTTTGAGATTCTTGATGTCTGACACAATTAGGAGCTCCTCAAAGCAGCGAGACGTGGTTTTTGGAGATGGAATCATTTGCCATCCATTACTCACAGTGGACACAGGAACATTTAGGACAATACAACAACAACAACAACAACAACAACAAGGTACTCTTGTAATCCCCAATCGATGGGGATATGGACAAAAAGTGTCTTCCCAAAGTTCGG
Source organism: Vaccinium vitis-idaea (assembly GCA_963854785.1). Classification (NCBI taxonomy): domain Eukaryota; kingdom Viridiplantae; phylum Streptophyta; class Magnoliopsida; order Ericales; family Ericaceae; genus Vaccinium; species Vaccinium vitis-idaea. Next base: position 28,023,372 of record OY978224.1, read on the forward strand.
GACATGTTGATAAGCTATGTGTATGGATATATGGTGTTTTTTGTAACAAAAAATGATTTTATTAGACTCAAAGGAATATATCCCAACTAGGTGTTGCTATCTAATATATTCCTATGCAGCACCCCCCCCCCCCCCCCCAAAAAAAAACTCTACTCTGTCCCAAAATGTGTCCATCATGCAAAACAAAAATTTAAAAAAAAATGCATTTTTGTTGAAAAATTAAAAAATGTAGTCGCAAATTAAAAGAACACATTTATATCTATTAATTTGTGATTTTTTTTTTGTTGACAAAAGTACCCCTTTTTGAGTTCTTGTTTTGTGTGATAGACCTAGACATTTTTGGGACGGAGGTAGTATTAATTAGGGATGAAAACAAAGAATACCATTAACATGGAAAGATATAAGAGCAACAGAGTCACTACTGTGCACATACCTTAGTGACATGATTGCTGCAGCTAATGAAACACCAGAAACAGAATTGAAATTGGGTAGCTGAGACAGGAAGAAATGGGCGGATCCAAAGATGCAAATCCAGTAGGATTGCCTGATCCTGGTGCAGTTTGTACATGCTATCTCCATGAACTTCTTGAGGCACTTCCCTCCAGTGACCATGTACACTATGTCACAACCAACTTGGACAATTAGCTGCTGGGGTATCACTATCCATGGCCCAAGTTTTGGCCCAAAGGCGTGTTGACCGAGTTCATAATAGTGATCGAATCGAACTCCCGGAACACATTCATGGAGTTGTATCATCTGCCACATGGTGTTCAGGGTGATGCACCATGATAAGACCAACACCATTGTCCCCGGACCCCTGTTTTAGAGAGCGTGTGTCAAAACAAGAAGGAAACAGAGGGGGGAAATATGGCAACTCAGTGACCTTACTTGGAAGGTCATGATTAAAAAAAAGACTGATTTTATGCTCTCCCGTCGGGTTTGTGAAGCCTAATTAGTTCTGTACTCGAGGCCTGTGAGTTCTCGAATTGTCTGGGCATGCCAAGGCCACAGTGAAATTTGGTGTGAGTCATGGATGTAGACATTCTAGTCGAATAATGTAAATCTTTGTATAGAGCTTTCTTGTTTTGATTATTTGATTTTTCTTCATGCTAGTACAGTAGTATGTGTGTGTATGTGTGCACTGTTTGGTTAGTTGCCCAACACTTCCATGAATTTGAGAGCTATTTTGCAGACTTTAAACACTTGAAAAAACCCAAAACTGACGAGTTTAAGGTATACCATCCCAAGTAGGCCATGGCGTACGGCAAGCTGAGAACGCCCGCTCCAACCATGGCTGTGACAGTGTGAAAAGTTGAGTACCACCATTTGGCTTCGCGGGGAGGACCCTTTTCCTCCCACGCATACTCGGATGGAACTTCCTGCCATAGTTTGCCACAAAAATAAAAACAAAATAATTATGCAAATTAAGTAGCAGAAACTTTGTAGGTGGGCTGCAGTTAAGGTGATAACTTGTTCACCTTAGGAGCTGGTGGAGCAGCAGCTGAAACCATGTTTGGAAAGAGAAAAAAGACACTCAGAAAGACACCTTCAGAGTGAGAGTTCACTTGTTATAATCATGTATTTGTAGTGGTTGATGGGCTCTAGTTTATGATGAAATAAAGGAAAAGGAGAGGATGTCTTTAATTGGCTACCCTTCCTTTTATTGCCTTCAGCTTCTTTCACTAAAATTTTAGTCATTTTGGTTGATTACATTGGAAGTGAATGGTTTTTAGGGAAGAAAGATGTCTAGATACAATCACCATGAAGTGGAAATAGCAACAACCACCCTCCTTTCACACTCACAATGGCCTTAAGTGTGGATTAAAGTGTGATGTTTGTCCCACTAAGGCACTACAAATAAACTAGGAAAAGAGTAGAAAGGGCTTGTCAAGCAACATCTGCATCACTACCTAATATTTTTTGGAGCTTGGCCACATATAGTTTGTGCTTATTTTTTTGGAGGAAACCAGTATTTAGTTATTAGTGTAAGGAACAAAATACCAAATCTGTGCAAAAAGTTTGCATTCTTTGGGTTAATTATATAGAATTTATGTACGGAAAATTCATACAGAATGAGGTGGCCCGTTTACAATTCATTCCTCGAAAATCAAAAGACCCATTATCGTAGTTCATAGTCGCAAAAAACTGTCACCGCTACAAATGTTTCTGCGGGTTTTTTCTGTAGAAAATTTCTTATGTGCTTTCCTTTTGAAAATAGTGTACCAGCTTGATTGCTTATCTGGAGTGTACTACTAGTGCATGGTCGCAAGCACAAAAAAAAGCTACTCCTGGATTTAAACCAATCGTGGAATATTTGGGTGGTTTGGTAGTTGAGTCATATTTATCTTTACATCATTACACTTCTTTCTAAAGGCAGTACAGTTTCATGAGTAATCATGGAAGAGGAGAGAGGCAGGCATTTTCTTTAATGGTAGTGGGAGTCTTATTCTTTCACCCTCAGTGTCCCCAGTAGCTTTGGGGGCAGAAAGCAAGTACCAAGGCATGCACCTGATTGCACACCACATTCTCTCTCTCTCTCTCTCTCTCTCTCTCTCTCTCACACACACACACACACAAATATACACAAACACAGTCTGTTACTCATATCATCGTCATTAATACATCATTTGCGATTAATGAACTATAAACTCATCATTTCACTTCACTGCAATTCACATGTAAATGACACACCACCACAACTAGGGATGCAAATGAACCAAGTCGTTTGCGAGCTCGGCTCGAAAAGAGCTCGTTCAAACTCGGTTCGTTAAGGTTGTATTGAGGCTTTGGCTCGAGCTTGAGTTCGTTAAAAACATTAACAAACAAGCCTGAACACGCCAAGGCTTGGCTCGGCAAGACTCGTTTACTTTTTAGAGGTAGAAAATAATATTTCTTATTCCAATTTGATATCTTAATGCACTATCTTTTCAAAAACTTATTAAATGTCATTACTATTTTGAGACTATTTTCCTATAGAGTATATAAATATAAAACATATATACATGCACAAGTAAAACTTTCTTTGATATCTTAAGCCTATGTGAGTATATACATATATCTGTTCGTTGGCTCGTGAACAAGCTCGAGCTCGAGTCAAGCCTGGGCTCGAGCTCGGCTCGTTAAGTTTTCATTGAGCTCGAGCTCATTAAAAACTTAATATACAAGCTTGAACATAGTAAAGCTCGGCTCGACTCGGCTCGTTTGCAGCCCTAACCATAACTAAGGCTGAGGCCAAAGAATGCCAAACCCAGACTAATGTAGCCCAAAGTAACTTCATATATAACGTCATATTGTTAGTCGCTTGGTGCATCTGAACTTACATTAAGATGTAGATCCAGCAAAACTGTAAAAAGCTCAAAACCATAGACTTATATAATTGTGGCGAAGATATGGTCCATTAAGTTTAATCGCTTAGCTGGTCCCAAGGCAGAATTGTTTCTGCACGAGTTGTTTTCATCTTCAAAAAGGTTGTCATTAGTTTAGAAAGCCTCCTCCAGGCATACTCGGTGGCCCTTGTGATGATACTTGTCCCTGAGATACTAACTGCGATCTGCTTGGACCTTGGACATAAGCTTGACCCATTTGATGAGGTGGTTGTTGCTGTATCTGTGGAATTTGTTGTTGCATTGGTTGAAGTGTTTGTTGTTGCTGCATTTGAGGAATTGTTTGCTGCTGCTGCTGCATCTGTGAAAGTGTCTGATGTTGTTGTTGTTGCATTTGTGAAAGTGTTTGTTGTTGTTGCATCTGAGGTTGCATCTGGGGTAGTTGCTGCTGTTGTAACTGTTGATGCTGTTGGTGTGCTTGCATTTGCTGCTGCTGCTGCAACTGCTGTTGTTGTTGCTGCTGACCCGATATTTGTGGCTTGAACACAACCATATCCTAAACTCGCGGAGAATAATTTGATTGTATGAAACAAGTTCAAAAGCAAAGTTCATTAGGGTAGAGGATTGTAAAGCAAACTAAGCTACTTGAGCCTGACTAGAATTTGGCTCATTCAATGTCCTTGGAGATTGGCTAGTTATGCAAGTAAACTAAGTTTGAAAACGTACTTTTATTATGCACATACGAAGTACCAACTAAGATACTCAAGCTAGGGCTAGCTCATTTAAAGATCGGCTCAACTGATAAACAAGTCAAGTTTAACACATCTTTAAAACTTGTTAAATTTTCAAGCCAAGATTTAACAAACCACTATTTGACTTGAATTTGCTCGTGTATAGCCCTATCAGTGTTGGAAAGGAAACTTAATTTGAGTACAGTAGATGAAAGACAAGGAAAATAACCTCTTACCCCAGGGAAAAGCATTCCAATCAAGCGGCAGGCTTTGTCGGAGACAGACAACAGCAATGTCTGCGACGGTAGCTGTATTACTGCACACTAGAGATTGAGGACAGTCAAAATTAAAAACTCCTCTGAAATAAAATGCGTCAATAGCATACCCAAGAACTTCCTCCAGAGAATGTTCCCCAGACATGAAATACAAATTATAGCAAAATGAAGTGTGACTATTTTACATGGTTAACTGGGCCGTTTCTCAAAAACTAGCCAATGTCTCACACCTGAGAATGCACAGAACTTGAATTTATTTCAAAAGGTTTTTCCCCCAGATATTTACTGTTTTTAACTCAATGTTCATTATACGCTTGTTATCGCCTTTTGGTGCTAATCTATGAAATTCTCTCTTCCTCCAAAAAAAAAAAAAACTCAATGTTCATTATTACTCTTGACAACAATAAAGAATGGCATACGCTGCATACCCATTTCATATGTTCAGGCTCTTGTTTTCGTCCATTTTAACTCGGCAAGGTTTCACTCTTGCCATCTTTAATCAAATTAACCGCAAACGCCTGGGCTTGGGCTTGGGCTTCGGCTGTGGCTTCCGAAGCCGCAGCGGCTGCCGCTTTGACTTCTGCTTGGACTGCGGCTCGTAAATCGGCCTCCACCATTGGTGTTATTGCTAAATCATTACCCTAAATACAGATATTACGTCCATGGACACCTGGACATGGCTATAAAAATTCCTTTCATACTTCTTTTGTTTAGTTACGGTGAAGTAGTAAATTGAGAAGGAGCCTGCTATGCATAGAATGGAGGTCAGTTATAGAGTAAACTCTACTACTTAACATACTTCCATGTACATTCAAAAATGTCTGCATGCGCCCCCACGACAAGGATTATATGAATCAAAATTTATTTAAGTAACCTGCTTTGTTTTCAAATTGAACTACCTAGAAGGAGTTTCTGATTCTTCGCGATAAGATTAAACAGCAATTAAATATTTCATTGCATATTAATAAGACCAATGTTTGAATGTGGTTATTTTAGCCACTTATTTTTGCAAGAATTCACATTACAAATGCCCATAGTCGTACAATATTTCCATTTACTTTCTTCCATGTTAAGAGATTTTGCATTTCTCATGAAAAAGTTTGCCAGTGGAAAAAAAACACTTAGATCGTCTCTCTTTATGGTCAAGATCATGAACGGTTGTTATGAATTACACTAATAATTAGTGTTACAAATCGAGGTATTTTTTTTTTCATTTTATAAATCGTATCGGGATTAAGGTTTTGAAATTGGGATATGTATCACATATCGTAAGATACGTTATATCCATAATAATATAAAATTAACAAGTATTTACACCTGATAACACCCACAAACTAAGTTTTAAGTGACAAAATTTCAAGTCTCTCAATTGGGATTTATCAGATTGAGGTTTCCTGCTATCTTAGTCAAGGACAGAAAAGAAATCCCTAGTAATATTCTCCCAAAACAAAATTGAAGTATGATTTTTCTTCTGTTCAAGCCCTAAATTGGGGTTGGATATCTTTCAAATGGTTCAAATGTGGTTCAAACGAGTTAGATTAATGCATTTGAGGTTTCCTTCTTACAATAGTGTTGGAATTTTTTCCATTAAGTAATAGTAAGATACGTACTGAATCGGGATACGTATATATAGATTTCTATACAAAAAGAATGCGGGATGGGATACGTATCGTGTATTGTAGGATTTTAACAATAATGATCGGGATATGTATCGCGTATCGTAAGATATGTTAACCATAATTTGTACACAGTTTCAACAAAGTTATACCTTATAACACCAACAAACTAAACAAAGTTATACCTTATAACACCAACAAACTATGCATATATTCTAAAAAAAATGTTACGCAAAATTTCAAGCCTCTCAACTGATGTCTACAACCTTGAGGCTTCTTGCTGCATTAGTCATAGAAAGAAAAGAAGAGCCTTTATACGATTCAGGCAAACAACAATCGAAGTGTGATTCTTTCTTCTGTTCAAGTCCTACATTGAGGTTGGATTTTTCTTACAAATGGGTTGAATGTTGCCATAATTACATAAAACGACTTAGATTAGTGTAATTGAGGTTCCGCTCCTTTCAAATAAGGTCTGACTTTGTCCCAATAAGTAATTGTAGGCAATGTTCTAAAAGAAGGTCTAGAAGGCCGAGTACTCGTCGACTAGGCGCTAGAAAGACCCTCACCAACTTGCCCGACTAGACTGACTATCCCGACTATCCCGTCTAATTGCCCGGCTAGGCGCCGAGTACTCAGCCCTGGAAGCAAGAAGGTGCCCAGCTGCCCTGGGAGCGCCTAGAAAGTTTAGAACCTTGATTGTAGGATATGTCCCGAATTGGGATACACATATTTCGTAGGACACGCCATAGTATCATTGGGTTTCAATATGAAAAAGATACGGGATGGGATAGTTAGAGTTTTCTAAAGGAGACAATACATATCATAGAATATGTATCCTGCATCATAGGTTTTTAACAATTATGGGCTCATTAATGTAATTTAACATACTATTGCATTTGATAATTATATGCTATGTATAATATTAATTAATTGTTGTAGATGGAACTTACGCGCCCTCCCTCATCCTTTATTTTTCATGGAAAGTCCAACTTTTTTTAAGGGGAATGTTACAGACACTAACTAGTGTACCAACTATTACGCTAAATGCACACATGGCATTACCACATCAATGCACTATTCGATGCATCGATAGATTCATCCACTAAAAAAGTGCCACATGGACAGTTAGTGCAATAGTTGGTACACTAGTTAGTGCCTATAACATTTCCCTTTTTTTAATGAGACGTATATTCAATGCAATATACATCCAAAAGCTACTTTTTTCTGATAACTCAGCGTGTCAAGGCCAGCTAAAGCACATCTCGACTATTCCCAGGGCAACGATCACACCATCCCAGCAGGGTCCAATTAAAGCCGGGGCAAAGTGTCCACATGGATAGCAAGTAGGTTTTGAACTTGAGAAGTAGGGGCGAGCAAACCACTAAATTTCAGGCCTTACTGCCAAGTCAACCCTTTGGGATTAACACTCAAAAAGGTATTAAACCATATGAACTAGGTGCCTTGACTTAAATGGACATAATTTTTTGGACATCCCAAAATTGAATAGTGGACAAAAACTATCAGACACAATATATATGCTTTTAATTCCATTTTGCGCTTGGCCAACCATAGGATTTCTGACACATTCTAATTTTTTGCTTCTTAATTTGTACCGAGAACACCACTCCTGCTATTTTAGTGCACCTTAACCATTTAATTTTTCTGCAATACCCAAAATGACCTATTGAGACTTTAATGTACATGTTTAAAATTTCAACCTTTATTAACGAATATCAATTATTGAATCAGGACATTAAAACCCATTTTTCCCCTTAGAGGGCAACAGGTCAATTATGTAGCATCCCAATCTTCCATTCTGGACCCACAATAGTAATGAGGGTTTTTCTACGTTTAACCCGTTTGTATCATTTTACTCCTGGCGACCTGGCCTAAGGGATTAGATATAGGTTCTTGCCTACAAATACAACAGATAAAATGACAAAAGACAAAAAAAGAAAATGAAAACATTGAAAACCAACCCCATAGTAACCAAAACTTTACACATAATATATGTGCAATCTCCCATCTGATGCACATCATAAATCCTAGGACACCTAGGGTGGCCCAAAAGAGGTGTCTCAGATCCAAGACTCCACTTCTTGAATCTTCAGGCAGATTCATTCATCCCGCCTTCCCTTGGGATTCGTAATTTCCTTCTTGGCCTTATATTTTCCATATTGATAATTTTCTCACTTTTGCTTACCCTTCTTTTCTAAGAATTATATGGTTTTGCTTTGTTCCGCATTTTGCACAAGCACTGGACTAGTTTTTAGGAAAATGAAAAAAATAAGCTTAGACTTGAAACTACTTACAAGCTTCTTTTCTTGTAGCTGTCCAAGAAATCCATGCTGATTCATTGCACGGAAAACTAAAAAATCTGCCTTCCCAACATATTGCCTACATAAAATAAATGCCATGAAGTCAGAACAGTGAGCATAGTCAGTAAAGGTACATGTCTGTGGACTGCCAAGACACTTTGAGGAAATTTTTTGTTGTCACATATTAGACAGTACTTGTTGTTCATGTGATCTTGAGATATAAGCCGAACTATTTGCATTGTTGGTGGCCAATTTGCTGCAAGCCTGAAACCATAATGAAAATAGATAAACAAAATGACATTTGTACAGAGAGGGGGAAAAAAAACAGAGAAGGAAAGACAAGAAAAATCTCATACAGCTGGACAATTCATTCTACTAGGGAGTCGCAACATAATAGCAAAGAGGAAGCTAGATAAAAACGTAATAAAAAACCACCACCATTATCATTCGATACAAACCACATAACTACATACTAAAATCACAATTCTTTGCCGTTTTGCTGAGCAAAAAAGATAGCAAGGTGGATTCACTGCGTAGCGACTCTCCTTGAGCGTGACCAAATGAGTCCCTACCTGCCTGGGGAGCAGAACAAGAGGCGCACCTCAAGACAGGCTCGAGGCATTGCTCAACTCAAGCCCCTCATAGGACACAACGGCAAGAAAGCCAGTGAGTTAAGATTTATAGGCAAAAGTCCCCCAAAATGTTGCCCAAGAGAATCTCCTCGAGGTTTTAGATAAAGATTGTGGTCATAATACAGTACCACTGGCAATGAAGCGGTTCAGGGTGTAAAGGTCGTAGGTAACGGGGGCGTCCACCAAATCACTTGGGAGTAGACAACTTACGACTACACCACCCTACAAGGTCACAAGTTAGCTTTCAAATGTGATGAACTATTACATAACGAGGTTATCTGCTTTGATAAATTGCAGAAACATCAGGACAATAAACTTATAGACGCATTGACAGGATAAATAATCCTAATACTGCAACAAAATTTAGTTTGTCCTAAATCTTCAGGAATCGAGGGAAAAGACCATATTCTATAAGTGAAAAGGGAAAAGGGTATTTGAATGTTATAAAAAAAAGACCAGTACTAAACGTTCCACGTATTAGAGGCATGACTAGTCTATGCAATGCAAGAATAGAGGAAAACTTTATTCTATTTATATCCGTACGTAGATGTCCATGGTTTTAATAGGAAATAGATGGCCATCAAAATGAAGTTGCCGTGTACAGCTTTGACAGGAAGTCGAGAATACAACAGCATGTATTCCTTTGACGAATCATGAGTCATGACTTCTTCTTTTTTGATCCGCAAATCATGAGTCATGACTTCAAGAGCACCAAATTGAAGCTAGACCAATGAACCATTCTGGCATGTAATATCATACTGAATAAAAAAAAGTCAATTATTACCAATTAATTACCAATAAACATATTGGTTTCAGGAAGAAAAACATTTTCCAATAATTACTCAGATTATAGGTGTAAATTGAACCAAAAAGTTAACATGATAGAAAAGGAGAGCTAGGTATAAGAAACTTCTCAAAATGCTAGTGCTATTGGAAGAAAAGTAAAACAAATTGAAACCAACTTCTCAAATTTTGGTGATCTGTAGACTTACGTCTCACAGGCCGATGCACTCCTATAACCCTGCCACACAAATATTAACAAGTAAGATTATAGATAATGAATTGATGAAATATTGAAATTATGTATCACATATTAACTTGACAGATCGGAATCATTATCAATATTTGTGTATTCACATGTTAAGACATTAGTAAATGATTAAAATAAAAAGAACGATCTTTATGGAAAGTAACAATTTATTAGGCAAGTGATAACATACTTCCAGTCGTGTGATAAAAACAGGCTGGCCTTGTCTTTGCCCAGATAAGTTTCCCTGCATCATACATCGTTTCCAAAGATTTTAAGCCCCAGAAAGAATACAAAAAATGTACAAGAGGGGCTGAAATGATCAAATATTCATTCTTTCAATACAGTTTCTAAGTGCACTCACTGATGATGGAAATCATTGGAACTACATTAGTGGCAATAATTAGGATATTGTAACAGGGTGTTTACTCATAATACAAGAGATATATTATATTGGTTGGACATAGTTGATGATTTTACAAAAGTCAAAGCTCCTACGAGTTAAAAACAGCTATCGCAGGATGCAGCAAACGTTACTTTGCACTTCTATCAATCTATTGCATTGTAAAGTAGTTTGCCATTATTCTTCTTGCTCAAAAATCATGGTGGAGGGAATTATGGAAGCATTAGGATATGTGGTTGCAACCCTGCCCTTTTTTTACCAGACAACAACAGGGAACTTTGGTGGGGCAGACACTACTGTAGAATCCTAGCAAAAACAATTCTTATCTCACTGATTAAGTGCATGGAATTGTTTGAGGAAAATAACACACTTTAGGTGGCGTAGACCTTTTCAACCCAATGGGACTCGACAAAGTTACTGTGTTAAAGGGCTTGAGATGACATATCAAAAGGTAGGGTAAGTTTAGCGCCAGAACCTACCATTTTAAGGAAAAAGAAAAGTGAACACAAGTAATTCGAGAGAACAGATTAGAAGCATCAGGGTAGGATGTTTTATAATTATAGTTACAACTGATATCTCTGTTACTTTGGTTTTAGACTTTTAGGGTATTGAGGAGTTTCAAATGATGAGAAAGTTTGATCACATTGAATTAATGTGTAGGTACATAGCATGCATCGATTCATCATAGAGAAAAGGTCACTCAGTGTCCATAACTCAATACCCACTTGGATGTGTCCCTGTGATTGTCAAACATCTTTGAATATTGGAAAACCATCAAATTTTCCCACGAATAATGGGCCACAAATTACAAGTAGCACTATATCGACTAAAAAAGTCTTCTCCTAAATGTGGAATTAAGCTCTAGCCTTAATGATATGCAATGGGATTCCTACTTCTCAGAGAGACGTGGTGGGTGTTTTGTTCGGGTGGTGGCCAAGTAGGATTATTCAGGAAGCCAGGGAGGAAGGCATGGTTGTTGTTTCCCCTAAGCTTTTTTTTCCCCATTATTATTATGAGTTTTTTTTTCCTATGCTTAAAGACTGGAGCAAGAGAACATTCCAGGAGTAGACCAGCTGGGTCAGAGAATCCAGGGTTCTCTTTGTCTATTAAGTATGGCTGGAACACAAGGGATAGTTTCACTTTCACCTAGCTTGGACTAAATTGTTGATCAGGTGATCAACCTCGGTCTTCTGTGCTTTAGGCCACTTTCGTTTTGTTTCATTTGGTGTTGTTCTGTGTGTTTGGCCTTGATGCCCTTTACATAACAGAGCATCATGGGTGAAAATCTCTAACATAAACATCTGTCCCATGTACTTACAGGCGTTACTTGGAAACAATGGTGATTATGTGTGCCTATGTTACAGGGGCTCGGGTGCAAAGTAGTATGCGAGTATGATTCTAGCATCAAGTGTCAGATACGTCTCTCATGTCAAGGTCACCAAGAGAAGACTATGACTCATATGCCTCCAATAGTACGTTTGTTTGGTAGGGTAAAATGGTGATGTACATGCTAAAATAGGCATTCCATGCATAAAATGAGCGTATTATGTGCAGTATACAAAAATCTCAACTACTTGTATGAAAAATGTTTGATCAGTGCACATTCAGCTAAGAACAGACAGATATCCCATGCAATTATTAACAAGTCTAAGTAACTGACAGGGTGTACTCGCAAATTTAAATGAGGCAATGCAACATAACCACATGAGAGTAAAAATATGCCAAAACAGTTGCATAATATTTAACATAAACGTGGTGAAAATAAAAGCAAATTTAAAATACTCCAGTTGCATAGTATTTGCTACGGTTTCCACTAAAAACTACCCAAATGCTCAGTGTAATTTGCCACAAAAAAAAAAAAAGAGGATAATTTGACATTGCAAAACCTTGATTCAGATAGCAACTTCGTCCATGTACTTCAAAAGGAAGGATAGATCAATGTTAAAAACGAACATTACCAATCTATCACTTACAACCTACAAGGTTTGACACACGTAAATTTTCTTAAAAGCTGAAATTGCAGAGAGGATATCCAACTTCAATTCTTTCCATAATACGTTGGTCTTACCTCCCAGACTTTAACATATTTAGATTGTGCTGACTGCAACCCACTTGATGACTGTTGAGACATGGGCATATTGGCTCCTGAACTGTTATTGACACCAAGAGACTGCATTCCTGGTTGTAGTTGCTGATTCATGCCGGGAGTAGGAATCATTGTGCCAGTTCCAGAAGACATGCCAGATGCACCAAGGCCGCTCATCATGTTTTGATTCATGCCGATTCCACTCGGTACCATCTGAGGTCCAGGAAGATTACCTTGGTTCATGCCAGGTACTGATTGACCCATAGTAACACCTCCTTGGAGATTACCCAATTGTTGTGACATGCCCAGGTTTGAAGTCCCAGACATATTATTAGGTGTAGCAGAAGTGAATGAACCAGGAGCTGGGTTTTGTGGCACCTGTGCAGTTCCTGTGAGTGTCCCAGAACCAGCAATTGAAGTGGTAGCTGATTGGCTAGATGTTAACACAGTTTGAGCAGGAGGCACAGAAGATGCCATTCCGCTGGATATCATGTTTGACATGTGCATGGCCATAGGAGTCGAGCCAATTGATTGAAGTCCTATGGAACTTCCCCCGGAAAGGGCAGCATTGCTCATCACTTGCCGTGCTTGAGAGAGATTGTTCAGAATACTCACGTTTGCTGCAGCTGGACCCACAGGACGCAAAGGCTGGGCCATACTACTGACTATAGGTTTTAAATCTTGAACAGTGTCATTATTTGAGGCCATTTCTTGAGAAGAAGATACTGGTGAAGATGTTTGCAAGCTTGGGACTCCTTGAGAAGTCGCACGAGGAACAGGCTGAACGTGCGGAAAAGAAGGAACAGTGCTTGGCTCCTGAAACAGTATAGGATGATCGTGAGCTGTACCACAATCCAATTCTCACAACAAGCATAATGCAAATAACGTTTTACTTTTTAGCAGCAAGCAAAAAGCAACTGAAGAAGTTAGGAGTCTTACAACTTTTACAGTTGCAGGGGGCATGTTTCCCGGAGGTATAGGTTGCCGGTTCATGATAGATCCATTTGCTGAAAAAAGAAAACATAAATGCAAAAGTAAGCTTTCCACCAAGAAAGTCAATGAAAAGTATTTAACAGTGGCAAGTTACTAGTGTACCAATCATTTGACTGCCGCCTATTTTTGTGGCCTTCATATAGACGTTCCACAAGTAATATACTCATGTCTATGTATTAAACTTGAAAGAATTGGCACTAGGATATTCCTTTCCATACCACTAATATTTTTTCCTCATACTACCATATTCCACAAACTAACACATCTTCACAAGATATTATCATACCAAGTACTATCAAGAAACTCATAGTCTGGCCATCAGTAACAGAATTTACGAACATGAGAGAGAGAGAGAGAGAGAGAGAGAGAGAGAGAGAGAGAGAGAGAGAGAGAGAGAGAGAGAGAGAGAATGACTTGATCTTGATCATGCAATCAGGAACTAGATGAACAATGGGTTGCTCCACATTTTCAGCCACATAAGCACTGAAGACCAATAATTGCATCAGTAAGGTTTGTCAAGATTCTAGATAAAGATGATGCAAGCACAAAGGATAATTAAAAAGGAAACGTTGACAGAAAAAGTTGATGGGTGATTCTGCAATCAGTGTTGCTCTAGCTTAGAGCCACAGAGCCACATGAGACTGCACATGGATGATTTATGCTCCAGAAAAACCAACAGTACACCAAGGCTTTAAGGTGCACTTTCGTCCCTTTAACAATGCCATCTAACAAGCTGATGAGGGCAGCAACAAGCAGTAAAGTGCTCGATGAGGGTAACTTGGTAATTGCAACAATCATAATCAAAGGGCAGCATGTCATTCAAGAATTGGTCATTCAAGGGTCATCCATGGTAGTTCATAGGTCAAGGGTCATCATGAATTTAGTACTTGCAGTAATATTCATCTAGATACATTAAACACATTTCTAGTTCATTGCATCTAATTGTTAGTAGGTTCAATGTATGCATTTATATCTAGGTTCATTCACATATCTAATTCAATGTATTCATTAATTAGGTTCATTTCATTTAGACTTCTAGGAATTGAAAGGGCCTTTTTCGTGTATTATAAATTGGGATGCAATCTTTTATTTGGAAACATAGTTGATTAATGAATTGGGTTTGGGCTTCGGTCGTTCCTTGCAGAAACCGCCTAACCCTTGCGAGGGTGAAGCACCTCTATCTCTCTTTCTCTGTCTCTTCATCTTCTTCTAATTCTTTTCTATCTTCTTCTTTGTGCGCTTAATCCGAGTACTATTCTTATTTCCCACCAAAAACCACCACGATTCCTATTGTAGGCGGTAGTACTAAAGCATCCTAAAGCCGTCCTACATCACAAGCAATGCCCGCAAGAGGCAACCAAGATATCTGTTCTCCAGATGTAAAAGTATAACCTATGGCAAAAGAAAGTGCTAGAACATTGACCAAACTTAGCAACCATCATTTTGTCTGCAAATAGGAATGAGTGAATGGGTAGGGTCACAAATAAGGCTAAGATAGGAAATGTTCAAAACTTCAAGGACTCTAAAATAAGCCAAGTGAAAGTTTGGTTGACATGGATTTTAGCCATCCTGTATCTTTTCTATCCACAAAATATAGTAAGCAATAAGATTGTGCAACTTGATAAAAGCTCCAATTATCAAGACAAGGTAAAGTTCTTGTATAGCTAGAGGTTCAAATAGGAAAATAAAGTGGGTCAGCATGCAATAACCTGATGGAACAGTTGTTGGTGGTGGTCCTGAAACTGGAGGAACTGCAGCTATATCCATCTTTACCGGACTTTGAGAGGATGTTAAACTTGTAATTCCAGGCCGACTTAAAGCAGCACGAGCCTCCATAAAATCATCCGAGATTAGAACAAGGAAATGAGGATTTTTCACATTATCAACTGGGGGATCAGCTGCAAGAGGATTGCGCTTTCCCTACGATGACAATTCCAAAGAAATCATCACTTCAATAGGCTCATTCTGCAAGCAACTGTGAAATTCTTCAATTTTTAATAAGGGGGTTCCGGCTAGGGGTTTTGGGGGCTGGGGTCTCATAAACAGTGGCTTTTATCAAACTTCAGACTACAGATGAATAAATATTTCTTATGCAAACAGACAACCAGAAAACTCAAGCTGTGATGTGAGATATTGAATGTTAGATGTCAACCATTGCAATGATGTAACAGGGAAAGGGAAAAAAAAAATGCTATCAAACAAATGTTGAAGGTGTATGTCATAATAACGATTAAAGCAAGAAAAGGACATCTGTGTGTCATAATAACAATTAAAGCACTGGGATTTAGGGGTTTGCCTAATGGCAAGCCCAGGAAGGAATTAATTGTTGAAATTTTTAAACATAAAGCTTAACTGTTTTAGCCTCTACAAATAAAATGATTTGACAAAATTTAAGCAATCAAATTCATTCATGATTAATAATATTGAAGGTTTCGGTGGAGTCAACCAAACCTAGATCCTTTCGAACTATCGACTCTAAAGTCAATGTTGGTAATATCACTCCTCCTGACAACCACATCTACCGATCTAAGATAGACATGTTCAAAACACCGTAATCTATTCTCTCTCATCTTATCTTCTATCGGTCCTACCCATAGCATTCCGCAAAGGTTTTCGTTGATCATTTCAACAGAACAAGTAAATTGCAATTGTCAACTCACATAAACATGCAGATTGTGCTTATAGCTATAATAGTAAAACAAATAGAAGGATCAACTAAAAGTGTCATTACCGCATTGTAGATTGATTTCAGTTTTGGAAGCTGTTTTGGACAAATGACTGACAAAGAAACAGAACACTGCAAGGAGAAGTAGTGGTAAGCTGACTGGTGATCTGCAACAAACATAAAACCATCCCTGGTAACCAAATAAATAACCACTCTGCATACGTACCTGACCAAACGATTTGGCAACTGTCTCAGCATCTGATAAACGACTTTGTGTTTGCGCATCAATGTTTTCACCCTGTTCCAAATTCTGCACTTGTGGTCGATAAACCGGTGTGGGCAAGGGATACGGATTGCTTGATGCAACCAGTATGCAGTGTCTCTGCCCAGCCACATTTTGTTGAGTTCGGCTTCCACTTACCCCAGAAAACATCTGAATGACACATATGAACAATTATGCACATAGACTTTAGCATATGCGCAGATGAAGTATCTACCAAAAAGAGCAGGAAGCTAATTTTCTATTCTTTCTCGTCTCAGCTTGACGTATTATGGTGGACAAGACATCTAGTCTCATCCTCGGAATAACCAAGGCCTGGACACTCAACAGTGGGTATATGCCATCATAATTAAACAAGTAAGTCCTCACGCTACAGTTCGAAAATAGAAAAGAAAAATGTTCCAAAATTCCATACTTAGTTTTCAAGATTGAAAGAGGGCATAAAGAATGAAAGAGGACATAAACTCCTATCACTTGCTTCACAACATCATTTTCTCCAGTTTCATATGAATGACATCATGTCACATGTTTCTTTAGAATGAGTTGATAATCAAATCACACGGCAACGTGTCCAAACCTTTAAAACTAATATCAAAGGATGTACAGTACTGTTCATTCCTTAACCATATTGTATAAAAATTAATAGCTGCCGAGGAATATTCAATGCCAGCAAAGCTTTTTACCAGGCCTAGCACAAGTATGAACCACAATATAGTTAAATTGAGCCAGAATGAAGCTGCTCAAGCCTCCAAGCCATTGTTCTCAAGCTTCCAAGCTATTACTATTCACTAGTATTGCTTAATTGTAAATAAATACTATTGCTAGTACCACAAGACCAAGAACAGCTAAACTCCTGGCAACACCACCACTAGCAACATTTAGAAAATAGAAAGAAATATAACTTTTGTTGCTAACAAGTCCTTGAATTGAAGGGTTATGGTCTACGGCTGTACAGTACTTCATTTCTTTTTTTACCTTTCAAATAGTGTAAGGTTACAACTCATCCCGTGGGCAACAAGCTACTGTAGTTTGGGAATCAAAATTCCTATGTACATGATACCGGTAATACTACAACATGTCAACTGTGTTGCAAGCAGAGTTTTATTTCACCCGACCACATAATTTTGTCACCGCCCCCACATCCTTACAGGCAGCTAGGAACAGTAAAAGGTGTATGGTTTATAAGTAGTCACTGGCAAATAAATTTAAATCTAGATTTATCAATTGTCTTAAATATCAACCGTCGTGAACTGGATTTGGCATAGAAAATATGATTACCTTATGGAAAACTTATTGACCAACCATACACTGAGAAGCCTGCATACTTATCTGAATATTTTCAGAAAGTACAGAAATTCTCCCACACAAGTTTATTTAAGTTCCTCTTCTATTAAACAGCGTGTGGGCACTAAACATTAAAAATCATAAAACTGACTACTGCTACTCTACAATTGCATCGATGAGTCACCACACATTACAGATAAAGCTACAGTTTGTAAGATGACATCCGCCATCCAGTCAAAACTGCAACTTCAGTATGCCAAGACTGAAGATGGTATTTACAGGTAAGCGAAAACGAATAACGAGATAAAACATTGATTTACTGCTTGCTTGACTCATGAACGTATTTGTACAAACTTTGGGGTTCAAATTGGTCCCAATAAACACAAACTGTGAGGGGTTGGATGGGGTGGCAGTTGGCATTTCCGCGACATAACACTACCCAAACAACAGAAGCAGTGAAGAATGATACATATTTAACAGAAAGTTCTGCAAGAACAATAATAAGGTGCAAGTTTTGCACACCATTATAGCTTCACCAAGTCCTTCTGCAATAGCAGCATCATTGAATCCTCCACCG
Source organism: Vaccinium vitis-idaea (assembly GCA_963854785.1). NCBI lineage: Eukaryota > Viridiplantae > Streptophyta > Magnoliopsida > Ericales > Ericaceae > Vaccinium > Vaccinium vitis-idaea. The sequence continues at coordinate 28,041,582 of OY978224.1, forward strand.
GCGAAGGGCATAGCAGACAGCCAATGCAAGAAAATATCAACGTCTCTTGTCCAGCCAGTCCTCTGCACTAAGCAACCTGCATGACAACAAGAGAACTCTCCATTTACAACCAACATTTAGAGGAACCCAAACTACTAAATTTTTTACTTTACAGAGACAATGTCAGAATATGAAGAATTAAGGAAAAAGCCCTATTTAGATGAAACAATTGATTAGTTCAAGTTGGAGGAAGCTTAATGAATCCTGAAATGCAAAGATTTTATGCGACGTACATTATGCTCCTCAGAAATTGGACTTAAAATGAGAACTTCAATTTAAAAATAAAAGAAATTGGTCCATGAAATTTCCTGCAAACAGAAGAACTTTGACATCTCTTGTATATGTTTGATATGCAAGTGAATCACTAGGAACCAAAAAAGCAAGGGAGAGCCCTAGGACGCATAAGTACAACAAGGGAGAGAATAAGTGAATCACAACCATAAATCTTAGACAATCGAGTAGCTCTACGAGGAGTATAAACAAAATATGAAATAACAAATAAAGGACAACAATATGGATAGTGATTATTGAACCCCTTCTTCTGTCTGTGCGTAAAGATGAACAGCTTATTACGTATCAAACCGTGGATATTTCATTAGTTCGTAACAGTAGACATTAAACTAATAAAGATGCCAAGAGCAAAGATAGGTTGATAATACGTATTTTGATGAAATGGTTAATTGCTATTTGCATATTTCCAAATATCAGAGCACCACGGAGACCAAGAAAAAAGGAGTTGCTTCAACTTGAGCACCAGCCGTAGCCGTCTAGCCAAAGAGTCTAAAAGGACCTGATGAACCCTGCCACCCCATTTCAAAGCAGCACCACCACCAGAGAGAGGATTTTCACCCTATTGAATTCCTGAGAGATCCATCAAAAGACTCAACATCTACCCTCAGTTGCAGGAATCGCCTACTGGGAGTTACAACTCTGCTATGAGACCACAATTCCAATTTAGAGAAAGAATCTTGTTTCCACCGAGAAAAATTGCGTTGCCTACTATTACTAAGATGAAACCCTTGTACAATATTTATATCAACTAAACAATGCTACCAAGCAAGATCTGTTGCAGTCACATCAGATTCTACAAATCTACGAACTTGAGGAGAAAGGAAGCAATAAGAAGTGTAAAAGGTTGGTGATCTACTACCATTTAGATCCAAAGTGCAACCCGCCAGTCCACACTGGAAATTTAACCTCGACCATGGTCCAGGAACAACAGTGGTTCCTCTTGCTTACAAACAATTCACAGTTTGGTGCCCACTCTATCCATTTCCCAAATGACGCTTGGTTTAAAGAATTCAGCATGCTCGTGCCAAAGCCACATAAGGGTGAAACTAAAACCGACCAAACCAAAAAAACAGGACCAAAAAATCAGTTTGGTTTGGTTTTTTCCAAGTATTGTTCCGGTTTGCTTTGTAATTTTCCAAAAAAAACATTGAACCGGTTTGGTTTCGGTTTCATTGAAGCAAAAACCGATAGAAAACCTAACCGTTAGATTTATGCATAAGATATATAATGTATACATATATAGATAGGGGACAAAAAATAAACTCATTAGCTTACTACCATACAAAAGAACTCCCTGCGCTAGAAGTGTTGGGTTTGGCTATTTGGGCTACCATTATTGTTGAGCCTGACTATCATAGTTGTCAGAATCGCAGGATTCGCGATTCGATTCACAATTCATGATTCAAGTAAAAACGATACGAATCCATACGTGAATCAAGGTTTATCTAGAATCGGTAGTGAATCATACGGTTCACAGTTCGATTTGAGATTCAATTCATGATTCATGCAAAAACAATACGAATCTATAAGCGAATCAAGGTTTCCCACAATTATTCCATTCGATTAAAGTGAAATCACTTTAGCAGTTTTACCTTAATTTTGCCATATAAACTAGCTTTGTACCTATTACACCGTTCTTCAGAAGAACGGTCCATAAAGGCCCACAAAATACTAAGAGCTTGAACCCTTCCAAAGGAATCAACTATCTCCTTTCCAGAATAACTTTCACTGCAAACACTACGTCCAAGTGTGATATATCTAAACTAGGAAACTTGAATCACCAACAAAATGTCCGTGAAAACTGTGACATTATGAACCTCTGTCTTTATTCCTTCTCAAATCCTCCATAACCAAAAGGGCAAGTGGAACTTCCCTTAGTAGATCCTGAGGTTACCAATTCGCATGACCATTATGTCTCAAAGTAAAGAGGTCAAAAAATAGGAAGAGCCAAAGTTGATTGTAAGCCTTCTTGACATTTTAATCTCAACTGATATGATCATAAGCCTCTCTAGCTGGAAGATGACCGTTCTTCATTAGTACGCACCCATATCCTCAGACTCATTAAACGCTAAAACCCACAACAAATTAGACAACTTGTAATGCAGTTTAACATTATAACTTATATTATCCCAGCTAATTGGGGTGACTAAACAAATCCCACTGTATGGATACGAGGTGTCATATGTGACATCTAAGAACCAAGGACACTTCAAAGAAAGTGTGTCTAACACGTGTTTATCCATATCAGACACGCGTCGTACATCTTTTTCAGTGTCCATAATTACAAGTACAAAATTTAAATCAGGCACATGTCCGACGCTCATTTTGCTGACATTTTCTTTGGTGCCTATGATTAAGGAAATATTACATAATCGACAATTTTTAGACGGTGACCAACACTCAGAGTGATCTTAAACAAGTTGGGAAAACGTTATTGTCAAGACTTATATATACTAGCAACTTTTTTTTAACTACTTAGGCTGTGTTCCTGTTAGAATCTTATGAGCTCCCACAATACAGAATTGTCTACATCATATATCTATATATATAGCACGAGCAGCATTTCCTAGCTGTCTCTGTGGCCTACTTTTAGGGATTTCTTGGAGCCTTGTGTCCGTCTAGATTCTTCATTATTGTATCTCATCTACTATATAATTTGAGGCACAAACTTATGGTCATATCCATACCTATGTAGTTGTGTACACAAACACACACACACACACACATATAAACATATGTACCCAACGTGTCCGTATTTTACTTTACTGAGAAATAACATATCCGCTTGTCTATGTCGTGCAGTGCTCATGCCTTGTATCCATGTTTCTTAGTGTAAAAATTGTTCATTGGTATTGAGTAGAACTCAACTCCCAAAGCTAGCTATCAAAGTGAGGGTGCCTTCGTGTTTATTTACTTCATATTACTTTGGTACCCAGGCAATTTGGGACTTTGCTTCACAACCTTCCTCACTTGCAGCGTGCTCACTTGCTAGCACCTGCCATGTGCAATACTGAGACACGCACCCTACCCATCCCATCTCTAATACCTAGCTCTCATACCATGTCACACAATCTTGAGTAAAACTCAACCCCAAAAGCGTTAAGTGAGGGCGTCCTCATGTCTATTTACTTCATATTACTTAAGTAACCAGGTGATGTCGAACTTCGTTTCACACCAATGTTCATGTTTGGGGTCACTTTGTTTCATGCTAAAAAACAGAAGTTTAAAATCTAGCAACCTACAAAATATATATCAAGAATTCCCGAACATGGGTTATTAATGGAAGAGAAAAACATACCACTATAGGATCCATGGGCATGAAATGTGACTAGAGAGAGCTCCATATTAGAAGCAGGTGGCTTCTGCATTTAAACGAGTAAAATGAGGAGATAGATATCACAGCAAGCTAGAGAATCTAATTTTGGCAAAGAAATTCTGATTCTAGAAAAGAACTTCACCAATCTTTTCTTTTATGCGATATACATACACTTGTATCTCTAGAAGTAATATCAGTACAAAAAAAGGCAAATAATGGTTTCCAAACAGCAAAGGCATGAATTAATAAATGGATAATTACATGGAGCTGACAATTACTGGAACCTTCCTTAGACTTTCGAAATCATACTGCAATTCCACTTTTTCTGACAATACACACAAAGCCCTCCTCACTTACGCCAACCGCAAATGGTAATGATGGGCAATGCTAATGTCCATTGGTTTGATCATTTTAAAGTACCAAAATTGCCCTTTTGAGCTCACACAGTTAATGAAACTAACAGTCCTTTCATGGAAAAAACAGAAAAGATACTACTAAAAGTTAAATTCTATTATAGATTTACTGAAAAGATATTACTTTTATTTCCATTGATATATTTACTTAACAAGGTTAAGCATCTTTGGTCTGCACATGCACACAATTGAAAGCCAACCCGTCAAACAAATTTTGCAATGAAGTAACTCCAACTGCTGTAGTTGCTGAGACTGAGAACCAAAGCACTCATAATATGGCCGCTTACTATAATTCTAAGAACTCTTGACTAGTATTTGTGGAATATCGAGCAGCTTCCATAGATGTTGACCCTAGACAACAATTGAGACGAGACACCACTATGCATCGTATCCAAATAAATCATTTTATGTGAAGGAATTAGCAGGCCCAGCTCACGCTATTGCCTAACTGGTATTTTTGGTATGGTATTTTGACAGTTAAAAATACCATTTAGACAAAAAAAAAAAAATCCAAGGTACAACTGGTGTTTTGACTTTATTCTGAAGATGAAAAATTTAGCGTGAACTGGCTGGCATGTGCAGTTAAATCAACTCTATAAACATAAACATTATGATGACTGCTTCCGGACTCGATAAACTTTGGTCAGATGAAAAATGTGATGTACCTGTCCAGCCAATTCAGTAGCACAAAAAGTCCTGCATGGAACAACGAAGAGAAACAAAATATATTAACAACTAAAGTGATTCAGATGAAGATCGACAATTGTCATTAAGGCATGTCAAGCATTCAATCAATCATAATGACGCATTTCCAGTTGAATAAAACCACGGATTTAAGTTGCTACCGTAAGTGGTATCCAAAATAGTACTTGTTATGGGTTTCGCAAGGACAATACAAAGGCTTCTCGCGGGAAAGTTAGTTAGGTACTTGAGAATGACTAAGAGCTGAAATATTTGGTCTCTCACTCACGCATAACAAATGATCCATTTGAAGAAATTCTCAAGAAGTCCATGCAAGTAGAAATTCTCAAGAAGTCCATGCAAGTAGAAATTCTCAATGTTTGGGTTCTTATTTCATGATACAAATGACCCATTTGAAGAAATTCTCAAGAAGTCCATGCAAGTAGACAAATTAAGTTTTCATGTGACTGCAAGTCTGCAACAAGAACTAAGACTCACTTAATTACACCAGAAATTAGCTAAATTAGTACGAAACAACTATAAACGGTAACATTGATCACTAAATTGGACAAAAGCTGGCACTTTTAACACCAAAAAAGGGATTCAACTAAACTTGATTTTTCACCAGCACATTTAAGCCCTAATCGCCATTCTAACCAGAAAATTCTCGGTACCGCGAATAAAAATTACGAATTCATTCGGTGGGTGTATCCAGAAATCGATAGAAGTTGTATAACTATTACCTGATGATCTTGTCGAGGTAGTCGGAAACAATGGTTTGCCAGAACGGACCCATGGCTGCAGTGCCCTCAACGGCGACCACCAGCTGTTTCTCCGCCATTGTGCTTGCGGAGTGGACTAATTCGTGCTTGCTTCGAGGGACGGGATTAGAGGGTTAAGGTTTTCGTGCTTCACTTCTCTCTTCTTCTGTGCACGTTCGTCGCATATATGCTTTGCGAAGCTAGAGCTGATCAGTCCCTGGATTAGAAAAGTCCAAATCTGGAGAGATATGTCCAAACTGAATTGATTTAATCAATTCATTCAGTTTCGACATTGAGCGTCATTGTGGCGCGGGTGGAACGGTTATTGCTGTACCCGATTTGGAAACTATTAGAATACGCCCACCGCCCCGAACCCCCAATTGTAATTCGTGGGTTTCTCCGCTTCCACTTGATTGGCGGTCGAGTTTACTGTTCACCCCATTGTGTCACGTCAAAAATAAAGAAAAATAGTTTAGTTTAAAGGAAAATAAATAAAAGAAAATATAGTTTAGTTTAATGGTGAAAGTATAATAGTAAAATTTCTAATATATGGTAAAAATATTAGGGTACAAACATAAATTTTAAGTATAATAAAAAAAATATATTAGGTAAAACTATAATTTTTACATGTAAAAGTATTTCGGGGAGGCGTAACATCCACTCGAACCCTTCCTGATTCTAACCAGATTTCTAAAAAATTTCTCCGAATCTATCTTGTCCCGCTCAAGGTGAGCGAGCTCAATTGCCATCCGTACTAACATGTTTATGACTAATAATTTGGTCCTCTATTGTTTTGCCAACTCGTAAACTCCAACAACTTTATCTAGAATAACTCTAAAAAAACGCATTTCTTTCGAATATGTGAAAAGAAAGAGAAGGAGACAAACGTTGGAAAAGGAAAAGCAAAAAATAATTATTTGGAAAAGGAAAAGTAGAAAATAATTATAGGATATTTTGAGTTTATTTTTAAGTGTCTTTTTTGTTACCTTCTCTTTATTATTTTCTCTTACTAATTGTATATCATATAGTTTGTCTCAACGAGAAATCGGAATGATATAAAAGTGTAACTCAAAGTTGAAAAAATATCATATAATAATATGTGGTTGTTTTATGTAATGGAGTGCTTTATGTTGTAGTAGTGAATAAATAGGATAAATGTTTCTTCTCTACTGGCCTCTTTGAATCCTTTGAATCTATATTTATTTTTAGAATGCTCAAAATTCTACTTGAGCATCTCTAAACAAGTTTATAAATCGTGTTACTTTGAAATCCGATGGTGTTTTTCAAAGCAGTCTAAGGGGTTGGTTTACTTTTGGACATACTTCATTTGTTTTTCTTATTCACTCAATGACACTGAAAGATTGTCTTTCATTATCTCTGTCATTCATCTAGTCTTTTTTTTTTTAAGGATCTTACTAGGTAGCACTGACTATCGTTAATACAGTCTATGCTCTATGGTACTGCAATTATTTTTTTGTGAGAAACTTCTTGATTGTGACAAGTGGCCCATTGAAAAATTTAAATACACCTTTGTAGTTTTACTGCTTTAAAATCGTAATTGATCCAAACAATATAACTTAGAATTTGAAAATAAATACACTCCATTGGTAAGGGATTGATGAAATCTATTTACCTATCTCTATTTACACTAGAAAAAGAAAAATTTGAAATCTATTTTATTCCATTTTTTTCCCTTCGATGCTAGTATGTATATAATGTGAAATAAGTTCGGATTTCAATACACATCTCCCAGATATTAAAACACTTTGATATACGAGTATATCAATCAATGATTTTTTCCCGTTTTGAAGTTTGAACCGGTGTAAAGCATATGTTTTCAGTTCCAGCCCGACGAGTAATCAATGGTGGATTGAGCTTAGGCATAGGGGGTCACGTGGCCCTCTGGACTGAATCACGTGACCCCCCTGGATTCAATCCAGGCGTCCAGCAAGCCAAAACATTTTAGTAGTGGATCTGTGGCTGGGTTTGTTGGCTTTAAAGGACCAAATGGATGGTCTTCAGTCTTAGTGGGCCGTTGGCCTTTTGGTCTTTGGAGTATTATTTAAATTATTCACTTCTTATAATTGTTTGAAATGATTTTCACTCCTTTTTTTTTTTTTTATAAGCATAAGGGGTGTGCTTCTCAAGAAAGGGGGTGTGAAAATCATTTGTCTTGTTTGGTGTTGTACATAGAAAGAGATGTGTTTGATGAGATTGATAAAGATACAATCATGCAAAACTGAATGATAGTTGAAAATCATTTCTCTCTAAAACCTCTTCTCGCGGTCTTCCTTTTCCTTTTTTTCCTACCAATAAGCGTCTCTTGATGTCTCGTTATTGACAGTCCTCCACCATTGCATGCCCCCCCACTATCGCAACCTCCACCTCTGAGCCAACGCACCCATCGCTGACGTTGTGCTTTGTTTAGCGGATATTGGTTTCTGAGCTACGGTTTGGATGGGTTTTCTACAGCCGAGGTCCTCTAGAGCCTTTTGTGCTGCCATGATCTATCTCCCCTTCGCCACCGCCCTCCTTCCCTCCACTGCTAAGGTTTGATTGTGGCTTTATTTTCTCTGACGATCACACATGCACTCACTTTTTCCGGCATAGTTGCCGCTTTCTGTCCTCTCCGGCTAGTTTGCTCAGTCCCCCCGCTTCCAATCCCTCTTCCCCGCCCAAGTAAACTGCCCTCCTCTCTTTTTATGAACCCAATGGCCCCCGTTTCCGTTTCCCCATTTCCCCATCCGATTAAGTTTTCTCCTTTTCCTCCTTCTCTTTCTTCCGATTGGGTCGATCTCCCCTCCTCGTTTCTGCCCTTTCCCGCTCGATCCAATAAGCTCTCTTGTTTTAGGTGTTAGCATGTGGTCTGATTGCAATTAAATTGGGCTCTCCTTTCTCCATTTCGGTTGGTAGGATGGCTTTCATCTGTTAGTGTTTGTTGGAGTTGGTCAGTTCTAGCTTTTCTATTCGCTTGGGTTGATTTGGCTAGTTTCTTGTGGTGGTTCGGCATCATTTCAGTTGAGGGTGGCTTTCGTCTACGGTGGTTGCCTTGTGATGCATTTAGTTTTGTTGATTTAGTTTTTATTTTCTTTTGCTTTTATGTTTTTCCACACACACATGCACTCACTATGCCCCGTTCTTTTGGTCGTTTATTGGCCATCGCCTGACGCCGGCGCCCCTAGGCCCTTGTCTCTGGTCTTTTTCTTAGTTGATGGCATAGTCTTTTGTGTATTGTGGTTCTTTAACTGTGTTCTGTTTTGTATGCTGCAGCCAGGTAGTGACAGCTTGACTTGCTTAGGCCTTGCCTGTCACCAGCGTTCCCCCCAATGTAATGGCGATAGCACAGTTGGAATAAAATTTCTATCTCCTTGTCGAAAAAAAAACAATCACGCAAAACTTTCAGAAATAAAAACCCATCGGGGAAGAAGGAATCTATAATTTTGTGCACTTATATTTGAAATCTTTTAGAATGTTTTAAGTTCGAACTGTTATGTTTAATGAAGAATGTTCTAAATATATTTTTTTCTCGTTATATTGGATTGTGAATTTTTTTTTCCTGAAATTATACTTGAATGGTGACCCTTCTAGATGGAATTCCAGAATTCGCCGTTGCGAGTAATTATCTGGTCTGCTTAGGGCACCGCCCCTCCAAAATACTTTCCCCCCATAGTAGTACATTTTTGGATCAATAGTTTCTCCGGCCCGACCCGGAACCTAAGTTATGACGCCACCGGGTCCACTTCCCCGACGACTATGTCGTATCCTTTGCCAAGAAGGAACCCGAAATGACAGGAAGAGAGCTTCATACTGATTACTGAGAGCGACCAAAAATAACGTGTATGGTCTCTGACTCTCTCTCTCTTTCTCTCTCTCTCATCAATGAATTGGGGCATAGTTTCGCAGTACTAGCAACCCTCTCCGCAACTCATTCAAGGTAGTTTCTTCGTCAAATTTCCACTCTTTCATCGCTTCAATTGCTTAAATTCGCAGTTCGCACACAGGCACACACAATTGGAAGAACAGTTTTGCACACTTGCGCTTTGCTGTAAAGCCGCTTTACGCAACGTATGCATACCGTTCGTTCATTCTGATCTGATTGAACTATGTTTCCTACTACTTTTTTTTCTTGTTCCTCGGTAGTGAATTGCAGAGATTGCTCCAGTGATAGCCTAATTGAATAAACATATATTGTTGGTGTTACAGTGAATGGCGATGCTGTATTTTCCGGACCCTGCGAAGCTCAAAACTCAGAAGGTAACCAACCTTCTCTCATTTCTCTATACTTGTCCAAAAGGTGCATATTTTAGTCCTCCCACAATTTAACGCTATAACAGTGCCGGATAGAATAATACTATGCTTGCTTTGATGGACGCACACGAGATTATGCGAACTCAATGGTATGCAGTGGCTCGACCAGGATTTACTTATAGGGGTTGCCGAAATTTCCCACGCAAAAGAGTATAAGCAGTTGTGTTTCACACTTCGAAAACTATTTTACATACGTATACAGACAAAAAAATAAGAAATTTTGAATACATAACCCAAGGAAATCAAAATAGAACTCAACTTACAAGTCGTGAGTCTTTTGGAAGACCACTAATTCCCAAAATTTTGAAAGCCAGTTTTTCAATCTCATTGATGTTCTTTTCCCCTCAAATTTGAAGAGTTCATTTCAGTATTTTTAAAAGAAGTGAAAGAGAACAAAAACCCAATTTATTGGGTTAGATCACAAAGGATAGGATAGCATAATAAAATATTTTGTTCAATGGTAAAATTTAAAATGGAGTTTGGGCCTTGTGGTGGGGGTGCCAATAGAGTAAAATTAAAATCCTTAAAATTTAGTGTATGTAGATAATATATCACGGGGGAAATAGCAAAACAGTATGAAGCGAAGTCCCACATCGCATGGGTGACAAAATAATATGAAGTATGTAAGCGTGAGGGCACCCTCACTTCATGAGCTAGCTTTTGGGGTTGAGTTCTACCCAAGAATGTGTAACATGGTATCAGAGATCTAGTTGCGAGAGGTCTGGGTTTGAACTCTCTCTATTCGCATTCGTTCTCCGTTTGCATTCTGTTCTCTCATTTGTATTTTGTTCTGCTCTTATCTCTCTGTGAAATAATGCATCTCCGCGTGCAAAACGGAGTTGTATGTGAGGGAGGGTGTTAGATAACTTGATATACATTGTTGGGCCCATTTTCTAAGAGCTTAGGACTACTGGTAATTTAACATGGTATTAGAGTTAGGTGCCAAAGATGGGTAGGGTAAGTGTCTCTTCCTGCACACGGTAGGTGCTTAGAAGGGAAGTCCCACATCGCTTTTGTACCAAAATAATATGAAGTGTATAAGCGTGAGGGCAACCTCACTTTATGAGCTAGTTTTTGGGGTTGAGTTCTACCTAAGACCGTGTAACAAACAAGGGGTGCCCAGGCACCCACCCTTGAATGTAGGTCCACCACTTATGGTGTGTGATGTTGAGATGTAGGCTCTCAATTCTCAAATATGGAGTGGAAATTGAAATACCTTTATCACTAGTGGTTTTGGATCATCAGATATCATTTTCCGCATTTTGAGTAACAGTTCCTCGATTTTTGACTTTGTTGGTTTTGTTGAAACATAGGCATGGGAAATGTATTGCTTGCTTTATTTGCATTTCCACTTCTCGGTTATGCGGATAATTTGCAACTGATGTCAAAATCATAGACTGCATCTCCATCAATTCCAAACACATGCATGCGCAAGCACAAACACTAACACTCGCTTGATAGCACAGTTAAGTGCACTGAGTTCAAATTTCCTTCTTAATGCAGCATCAGAGCTTTCCCTATGTGTAGTATTCACTGTGCGATGTACTTAACATAGTCAAAAGTCATTGTTTGATGTATTTTTCTGCTTCATGTTCTCTTCCTATTTTTTTTTTATTTTTCTTGGGAATCGACTATATAGTGACATTAGTACATTACTATGTCAATTACAGCAGGTAGGCCTTTAAGTACCCATGTTGTGTTGAACTTTTTAAGTACTGTATCTTGTTTACTGATATGATATTCCTGTCGACAGATTGTGTTTGAGGACATATACCCAGCTCGTGATTCTGGCACACTTGAGCAACTAAAAGAGTTGAGTTCCAAGCGTAGGGCAATTGAGGAGTCCATCAATGAAAGCAGGTTCATCACTGAGGCTATTGCTAGGGAAATATCTGGGGGTTTGACATCTCACGCTGAACAGGTTACAGTACTCTATTCGTAAAAGGCACAATTACATTGCATTATATTTGAAACTTTGACATGGCTTCTCACGACCATAATTTTCTTCTGGGTTTCTCACATTATTCATATTATCACTGTTGCCATTTTGGCTTTATCTCATGATTAACTCAAGTTTTTAAATGCTCCGGTTTTTTTTATCTCAAAGAAATTTATTTGCACGGAGGTGTTAAAACCTCTTCAGACTCTTTGGCTCTGTTATTGTTCAATATCCCCACTTGATTGTTCAATACGCTGCCCCCGCTTGATTATTCAATGAATGAATGCAATGAATGCGTTGTTGATAAAGTACTTCTCTTTTGGTTCCTGATACTATTCCCATTGTAATTTCTTTATGATTGGCAAAGCTATTCTCATTAAGTTATTCTTTTTGAATGCATCAGGACCTTCACAAGTTGGAACAGTACTTACCATTGCTGGAAAACTTGGTGTACCATGTTGGCTTGGTTAGTGACAACCCACGAATGGTTCGCTGCACTTCAGAGCTTAAGATAAGATGGAGAAGCGCTCTTAGTCCGTCGTCTTTCTTCTTTCTTACGGGCCCAAAGTTCTTCCAAATTGATAATTTGCAATTTGAGCTGGGCATAGCCCTTTTCCTTTATGGTGCCATGATTCGGGAATGGGCTTCAGAAGTTTTGTCAGTAGGTAAGGTGTTATTTATTCCATACATTTGGCTTTGTTAATTGAAGCTGTGTGTATATTCTATTTACTCCGATGCATTGTTGCAGATTTGGTGCAATCTGCAACCCTTTTCAGAAAAGCTGCTGGAGTTTACCACTATCTAGCTCTTGAGGTCCTTCCATGTTTGCTGTCTTCATCAGCTCCAGAAAGGCAGCCTGAAGCTACCTCAAGTGTTTCTTCGGTTATGAGCCTCATTTGCTTGGCTGAGGCACAGGTGAGTCATGAGTGCTTAGGTTTCTTCTCTTGTAGTTTTGGCCCTGTTAGAGAAACTTCTATTCAAGTGGCCATTTTAGCCGTTCAAATGTTAAATTAAGCATGCTAATGTGTTTTCCTCCAATGCAAGTAGCCATTTTACCAATTTTCGTCCAATTCAAGAAATGCTTCTTCAATTTGCTTCGGAAGAAGTCAAATCTCAATTGAAATTGTTGGTCTTATCAATATAGAGTGAGAGAAGGGTATGACCCAAATTTGAAGGAAAGCCGAATGAAATCGAATATATGGGCAATCATTTGGCCATTGCCATATTTTAGCGGCCATGTCAAAGTGGGTGGTGGACGAATTTTTTTTTTAGCAGCTCCATTGGACTTTTTGCTCTTAAATTCCCTATTTGCACTGTAGCTTGAGAATTGTGCGCATCAGTTTTTATTCCTTAGGTTGTTACTGTCTGCTTAATTCTTTTTTCTCATAAACCATATAATTTCTCAACAAATTAGGCTGTCACTATAAGGAAGGCAGAGGAAAAAGGAAATACTGGTCTTCTGGCAAAGCTGCATTTTGGTGTTGTGCAACTACTTGATGAAGCGCATGTTATTTTGCATTCAGCAACCAAAGAGTGCAAAGACATTTCAGCGCGCTTTGTGGTATGTATGCATTTTGCATAGTTTTTAGACACGCACTTATTGTTATATTCCTACTTAATTTGCAGATATGTGAACTGATTCTATGAACATTCCCAATATCTCAACCTACGGTTGAGATACTGTTGAACATTGATGGAAAATGATTTTTGCAGTCCACTTTTTTTTATAAATGCACTTCAAAATTCATCTTCTAGTGTGTTTTGAATTTGGTGTTTTGTGTATTTTAAACGCTAAAAGATTAAATCTGATTTTTTTTGGGTAAATGATTAAATCTGAATTGCATTTATGAGGAATGGAGTACAATGACCCTTTTTTTTTTTCCCGGCAAAAGTCACCACTAACTACCACTTAACTTGCAATCATTTCTCGACGTTATTATCCAATTGTACAACTATTGATGTTAATTTTAGCTGGTTCCAACCAGCAGAACTGAAGGGCGCACATCCGCCTCTGTATCAGACATTGATCTCTATCTTCACATCTCCTAATTCCTAATGAGCTTCTTCAAACAACCTTGTGCTTTAAAAAATTCCAAGAAATTTGGTGCTTCAGCATTTTGGGTTGATAAAATACCAACTTTAAGGACCATGATACATAGTAGTTATTCCTGATCACTGGGGTGTCGTTTCCTTTTATTTCAGTTTAAGAATTGTTGATTTTAAAAAATATATATATCTTTTCTTGTTGATAAAAAGTAGGTAAAACATCACAAGACTGGCAGCTTTGGGTGCCGTAAAACGGGTTATACTTCCTGTTAATTCTTGTTGCTCAACATAGATTAACTTAACACTCATACAAGAAGTAATACTTGCTTCTCTCTGTTTAAGGCCCTTCTCCCTGTTTTCCTATTATCAAGGACTAGTGTTATCAAGTTGATTCTCTCCTTGGTCTCAAAGTAGGATATTTCCCCTATTTAGCATAGGATATCCCACATGGAAATAATTTAGATACGAATATTGTTGGAACTTAGAAGATAGACTAAGGTAGTGTGCTAGGTGGCTTGGTTATGTTTAACGAAGTGGTTTTTTTTGCTAAGCTTTAACGTATTAGTGTTACTGACACTAGCTGTAAGCAGAAAGTCAAACTCATTGCTAAGACGTTGGGGAAAATAGAAAGAACAACGATGAAAACTGATTCGAAGGAAAAGAGGAGACCGAGAAAAAATAAATTGCAAAAGAAAAAGTATTAGGACTATCAAATTTTTGTGATTTTTTTTACAGCAATGATCATTCGTTCTGGGGATGGATGGGTGGTATGTATTTTATTCTTTGTTGGTAAATAAATGCCTCGGGTTATTTTTTCTCGTCTTTGTAGGATTTTATTTCATCAAGCAAAGCCCTTCACGAGTTAAGAAGTTATAAGTACCTCGCGGACAGCATAAAGGTTTCCGGTCAGATAGGTGTTACGATTGGCATCCTTCGTCTTGCATTAACCAACGGCCAAAAGAAAATACCGGGGCAGGAGTCATGGCGATTGCTTTTGAAGGAGGAGATTGATGAGGTGTCGGCACTGTTGAAGAAATATGAACATGAGAACGATTTTGTTTGGCGCGAGAAGATTCCTCTGCAGGATGAATTGCCAATTCCGGAAGGTAAGAAAATTGTTAGTCATATAGCTTATCATCCCCAAAGATGGGAGAGGGCACTTGTTTTCAAAATATGACTTTATAGAATTAATAACTCTGTACAATGTGGTAAATAGTGGAGTAGTCCATTTTTGGGGAAGCAAAGGGTCATCAGGCTTCTTGGTGCTTCCTCATTTCCAGAGTTTGCATAAAGGTGGAAGGTATTTTTGTGATGAAATCATCTTCTTGTTTTCTGGGGGAGTGGCAAAGTTTTGTTCAGTTCTATGGACCAAGTGTTTCATAATGCGAATCGGTAGTGTGATTTGTTCTCCTCTCTGTTATTATCTGTGTTTGCGTAGATGCATGCACTAGCAGAATCCAGGACACATTTTCAAGCAAGACACTGCTAGGGGAAAACCCTTGGTACTTGTTGCTAATTTGCACCCTTTGTTTTATCCAGGTTTCATTTGGAAACTAACGCGAACCATCGGATTGTGTGATTAACCTCACAATCTGAAAGTTGATTTGTATTAGATGAATGGCTGATCTCACGATTTAGATTCAGCACTCAGACTATATTAAACTTGAATCCCGCCGAGCCATAATATACACCTTGACTTGTCTATCGTCCACGAATGTTAGGGTTCAATTCTCATAATGTTTAAACTGTCCCGTTTCCGCCATATGCAAATTTTCTGGTAAATTGAGAGCAAGGAAAGAATCCAAAAGATGAAGATGATTTTACAAATAATCTGAAGGTGCTAGTTAGGTGTTGAACTCTTTTGATCATTAAAACAATTCGAAAACTTTGCTGTTAAGGTCAAGTACAATTGCAATTCTAAATTTAAGTTTGTAGTTATAATTTGTGTCCTTACACAATTCTTAGATTTTAGATCACTTAACAGTGTCAGATTCCTCATTTTCGTATTGTCATATATAACTTTTCTCACAGTTGCTAGGGATTTGGATCAGTGGCGGACGCGGGATTCCTATCGCGAGGGGACCAAATCATATATATTTGTAAACTAACATCAAAATATCATTCTTATATATTAATAACACAATTTTGAGGGGGCATTTCTTCATAATTTAAACAAAACCTAAAATATAGTACAAAAAATTGGGATAATTGGGGGGTAAGCAGGGGCCCGAGCTCCCGCTTGCACCCCTTGTGTCCGCCCCTGATTTGGATAATGTTTACGAGAGTAAATAAAATGGCTCAAATAGGAGAGTTTAAGGATGACATTGAGATTAAGCAAGTTTGTCAAATAAATATGAGCATTTGTGGTCTTAAAAAAGGTAAAATGATAGTAGTATTTGATTTTGCTTACATTACATGACTTCTCTGATGAGTAATGACTAATGACCAATGACCAAATTTTATGCAATCCTATCCTGGGAAAGTCTAGGAGTGTAAATAATCAAGTTGCTCAAGTTCAACTTTACATTGACTCTTTAAAAGTTCGTTCGAAATCAGTATTGTATGACCAAATTAATTAAGCTTGAACATTCTTTTAAAACTCCTTCAAACCAAGCTTGAAAAAAATATTAGTTACTCGACCTGTCATGTTAACATGATTACAAAGTTTTTCGTCATTCGAAAATCATTTTGTGATCGACTCAATCAAAATTTGTTTGAACTAGGTCGTCTTGAATGACACTAGGTCACTTTTAGAGAGAAGCATTCATCTTTTTGGGTTAGTTGGTCAAGCAAAATACTACTCTCTCCGTTCCAAATTGCTTGCTCTTTTTGGGTTTTCGTGTATTTTGCAAAAAAAAAAAAAAAAAAGGTCCCAAAAGGACTCTGAATCTTCAAACAAATGAAAACCAACCTTTTCTATAGTGCCTCTAGTGGCTTACAATTTAGGAGACTGCAAGAGACATTAAGGCCTTTAGATTCACTGAAGGGACATATTTACATTATTGGCTTAAGATAACATATCCCCGATTGGCTTCAGAGTGATATCTCCATTATCTATCTATCTATCTATCTGCACCTGTTATTCCTAATGCAGGTCGTGCAGATAATGTAGATAACTAGATATGTATCTCGACTCTTGAGCATCTGATTTTCAAAGTTCAAACTAATATATAAATACTTATTATATGATCCTCATTTAGGGGTGTTTTGGAGCCTCATTTTTAGTTTTTCATTTTTAATTTTTTGACTTTTTGGATTATGGTTAAAATATATTCTGAATCTAGTAGAAGTGTTTCAGAGAAATGTGCAGCATGCATTTTGCAACATAATAGTGTTTGAGTGATATGTGTAGAATACATTTTGTAGGTCTTTTTGTTAATCAAAATGAAAAAAAGTGAAAAATGAGAAGTCAAAAAGCTTCTCCCAACCTGTTTTTTAACTTCTCCTCGCCTCTCATCAAATTGGAAAAAGAGTTTTGGGAGAATGACTTTTCCCTCATCTCTCCCAAACAACCAAAACCAAAAAACATGAAATTGAAAATGTGAAAAGCAAGGACCCAAACACCCTTGTACATTTTGTTTATTTGGGTTTCATCAGGGGTGGAGCTACAGAGAGGTCAGGGTGGTCCTGCCCCTCAATTTCCTATTTCCTATTTTGAAGTATATTTTGCATATTTTTTTTTGTAGATATTCTTAAAAAAAAATTACTCAATTTCGAAAATAATTGAAAAGTAAGAACAATTTTCATTTCGAAAATAATTGAATGATACCGTTCGATAATGATACTGCGTTCGTCGAGTGATATGATAACAAAAATACTCGAGATTAATTTTTTTATTTATCAAAACCATCACATTAAAACTCAAATGACTGGATTTAGAGTCTGTTTGGGCGACCCATTTTTGAGTTTTCCCGTTCTCATTATTGATTTTTGGCTGTTTGGGCGCCACATTCTCAGAATCCATTCTCCAAAACTCGTTTGTCAATTTTAACTTTAGAAGCAAAAACTCAAATCAGGTCTAGCCTTCCTGTTCTCATTCTCGTTTTCTATTTCTCCTTTTTTATTTCCCCCTCATTTGTCTCTCCCATATTTACCCCTTGTTGATGTTATCCCCTTCCACACAACACACGAACCAGAGAGAAGGGAGATGTTTGTGATCTGAAACTGTTTCGTTGTTGCTCCCATTCTTCATCAGAAATCAGTCGATTTGTGTGTTGTTTCAAGAAGAGGGTTTCGGTGGGAGAGAGAATGAGAGTTTCATGGTTACAGTCTTACACACACACACACACACACAGAGAGAGAGAGAGAGAGAGAGAGAGAGAGAGAGAGAGAGAGAGAGAGAGAGAGAGAGAGAGAGAGAGAGAGAGGGCACACCTATACTCCGTAAGAGCAACAACGATGGCGGTGGATCTACGGTAGGAGACGAACAAAGAGGGAGGAGATCCAATTTTGACTGGGTCTAGGGATAAGAAAATGAGTACTACGTCAGTTTTGTATTAGGATTGGTACCAACCAAACTATGTCGTTTTGTATTAGGATGTGTACCAAAGCCCAAAACTTGCTATAAAAAAATGAGTTTCTTCCAAAAAAGAATTGTAAATAATTGGATAGGTTAACAAAAATATTCTTCAAAATAGACAAGGGCAAAATGGTAAACAACTTTCATAACTCATTCTCATTATTATTCTCCCAAACACTACTCATTTTTTAAAATGCATTCTGCACATTTCTCCCAAACATTTTTCCATATTCAAAACTCATTCTGGCCATAATTCAAAAAGCCAAAAAATTGAAAATGAAAAGCTGAAAAGTAGGCTCCCAAACACCCTCTTAGTCTTGAAAAATATCATCGTATACAAATTTTTTTCATAATCCGGTCTTCTCCGACTTCGATTTCTGGCTCTACCACTGAGTTTCGTTTCGTCATGATTTTTTAGGTTATCTTGACCTACTCCTATTTAATGTTCTTATCCTTCTACTACATTTTTAGGGAGTATTACTAAGAAGGAAGCCACCTAAAATATCCGTCCAGAGTAATGTGAGACTTGATGTCAGAGAACACGCATGACAAAAAACACCTCATTCATTTTGTGCATTACTAGTAATAACCCAATGGTATTCGGACGACCTTGCGGGGGTGTTTGGGAGCCTACTTTTCAACTTTTCATTTTCAACTTTTTGACTTTTTGGCTTTTTGAATTATGGTCAGAATGTGTTTTGAATTTGAGAGGAGTGTTTGAGAGAAATATGCAGAATGCATTTTGCAAAATGAGTAGTGTTTGGAGAATAATGATGAAAATGAGTTATTGATTGGTTATTTACCATTTTACCCTTATTCTAATTTTAATTAATTTATTTATTTGTCAGAATAATACTATCCTTCCATTCACAGCCAACACACACGTGTATATATGATATGCCTAGTTTTATTGTATATATACATCAAAATCTGAGGCAGCAGAGTTGAAGTGTACTTCAACAACACCTACAGTCTCCCTCTCCCCAAACCACAACAAATCCTTCGATCTCTGGCCTCCATCATCAACGACACCGCTGCCCAAACTTTAACTTCAATTCCATTGCCATAGAATCCTGAACCACCTCTTCCTTCTCCACCGTCGCCGTCGCCGGAGGTGCAGAGCTTTGGGATCGTGGACGATGACGAACGATTTCAAGGTCGGGAACTTTGATCCGGTTGTTTAAGGGGTAGAGGGGTAGAATGGGAGAGAGAAATTAGGGGAAAATGAGAATGAGAATGAGAAATGGAAAAGGAGCTCCCAAGCTCTTTTTCACTTCTGGCCTGGAAAGTGAGAATCTGAAAATCTGTTTTGCTAGAACTCGTTTTTGGGCATGGCGGCCAAACAGCCACAAATGGAAATGTGAAAATGGGAAACTGAGGCGGCCAAACGCACTCTACGTGCACCTTGATTAGTTCCTTCCCTAATTCGGTCAACAACAGATCATCCACACCAAAATTGAGAAAACAAACCCATTAACCAACCGGACTAACCATTGGAGTTATTCTTAGCTTATAACTAAATGAAAAGATGCATGAGAATTAGTTAGTCAGTCATGTGGAGAAGTTGAATTTATCTTTCTAATGGGCATTATTATTCGTTTTTGCCCTTTGTAAATACATCAACAAAGGATAAATAAACTCAAGATGACAATAAAAAGGAAACGCAGTTAATGGACAATACTATCAACACTTGTGAGGCCAATCTATACGGTTTTCATCTCATTTTTAAATGAGTCTCACACTAGTAGATGGTGAGATTGATTTCACGGAAATTAATCGATGTGCAAGGTTATTAGAGTAATTGTCTCGCATTGCTTGAGGTTGGAATGAGAAATTATTTAATAACATTTGAGACCGCTCTTATAATTGATTTTGAGTTGAATGTAAAGTTTTTACACACGTAAGCTGGTCTGGATACCGGAGTTATAGAAAACAAAATTAGTTTGTCCTTGGATGAGAAGAAAAATTGGTGAGGAAACTTTTGTGAAGAATATTCACACGCATTTGGTTGATTAATCAAGGCATTTTGGCCAACTTCCATATACTGTAGTTGGTTGGATGTTACCATATGTACCTAATGGATCTGGGAGTGTTGTGTGGTAAACTTACGTTGTTTTTCTTGATTTGTGGGCACATTCTGAAGCTTCCAAGGGCCTTGTTTGGAGGAAGAAAAAACCACTATAAAGTACCTAAACCCAAAGTGCCTAAACTCTAAGCCCGAAGTACCTAAATCCACTATACCTTACCCAAAAATTGAACCCCAAAATTAACTCCCCAAACAGAGTCCTTGGAAACTTTGGAGGTGTAACAAGAAAATCAGCAAAATGACATAATTTTGCCGCACAACACTGCGCACAATACCTACCGCATAGCTGCCCGGATTCGTACCTAATACCCTCCATTTAATTTATTCATTGATAGAAGCTAATGAATGAGCTGCCATTTACAAATATAAAATAGGGAAAATGACCAATAAATGGTTTTTAAAACTAATAATACCAATTACATGGTAAGGTTTTTCAAAATGACCGAATACATGACAAGGAAAAAAATAATTCCACATACATGGTACCAACAAATTACAGGTCCAAAATACCCTTCTCATTTTTTAAGCTTAACACACACACCTCCTTCCCATTGTTCCTGGAAATATTAGCTGCCCAGAGTTGCACCATGCATGTAACAATATTGCACTGTGAATGAAAAACCTTTGCACCTTGCAATAAAAGAATTGCACTCACGTTGAAAGTAAATTGTGCACCTTACATGAAACAAAATGGCACCATTTGACAATAATATTGCACCTGAATAAGGACCACCGGGTTGCCAATGTTTTGTCTCAATTCCACGTTTTGTATTAGGAAAACAACACTTGCTCGTTGTATTAACAAATTGTGCACCTTACGTGAAACAAAATGACACTTTTTGACAATAATATTGCATTGGAATAAGGACCATTGGGTTGCCAATGTTCTTTCTCAATCCCACTTTTTGTATTAGGAAAGCAACATTTGCTCCTTGTATTAACAAATTGTGCACCTTACGTGTAAAAAAATGGCATCCTTTGACAATAATATTGCACTTGAATAAGGACCGCTGGGTTGCCAATGTTTTGTCTCAATTCCATGTTTTGTATTAGGAAAACAACACTTGCTCGTTATATTAACAAATTGTGCATCTTAAATGAAACAAAATGGCACTTTTTGACAATAATATTGCACCGGAATAAGGACCATTGGGTTGCCAATGTTCTTTCTCAATCCCACTTTTTGTATTAGGAAAACAATATTTGCTCCTTGTATTAACAAATTGTGCACCTTACGTGTAAAAAAATAGCACCCTTTGACAACAATATAGCACTTGAACTCCTTAGCTTCACAGAAATAAGATGGTGAGAATTCTTCCCCACTTCCACTCTCCTCTGCTTCAACGAAAGCCCTATCAGGAAATCTTCAAGATACAACATAGAAAACTAATAAGAAAATCGAAGAATCTCAAAGAAAGAAAAATCAATTATGTAAATCAATTAACACCCACAAATTTTATGTATGAAAACACGATGAGGGTGTTGTCACAAAAAACTCTTTCTTTACTTAATTCTTCCGATCCTGATGAGTAAACCGCGACTTCTCCACGTTCTAGTGGCAGTTGCAGAGGAAAACCTCAACAAGTGATACACGCTTCTGCACAATACATATAAAGCGAGAAAGTATATATATATATATATACTGTTAGCATTATCAGATTTCAAATCTTGATATCTAGGGCACTCCCTTCCCATTCAAAATTCCCATTGGGGGAAATCACTCGCTTTATTTGGTTAATGGAAAATGGAGTACATAGACAAATTGCTAGCCATGGATCTGATGCAGTCGGAGAAGATGACTGCCGTTCAACTCATTATTCCCGTCGAGTCCGCTCGCCGAGCCGTCTCTTACCTCGGCCAACTCGGCCTTCTCCAATTCCGAGACGTATGCTTCTGAATTCAGTCCCCCAAATTTATTCCTCCATACCAACTCGAGCTTGATCGGAGGGGTTTTGAGATTGGGTTTGAAAGGGTTTTGAGAGAGAGAGGGTAGGGTATTTTCGACAATTCACTCTTAAATTGCCATGTATATGGAATTATTATTTTCCTTCTCATGAATCGGTCATTTTGGAAACCATGACCATGTTCTGGGAATATTTTGCCCCAAGTACCACTTTTTGGTCATTCTCCCTATAAAATATACCCTCTATATTCCACATGATTAATTATTAAAACACATCCATATGCAGTGAAATCTTGGACAAAGGAAAAGATTCAAAAGATTGGAATATCTCTCTTTTGTGCTCATTACCCAGAAGATAACTTAAACAAATGGAGAATATACTTGGCCAATGAAATCATCACATGAAAACACATCTCTGTAAATTAAAAATAAAATCCCATGATTTTTTTATTAAACAGTGCATAATATATGCACCGAATATTCGAAGGTTTGGCAAATTCTAAAGTCAGCCTATCGGGTTAACGTTAAGGTTTAAAATGTGTATTGAGATGTGTAAATAGTATATAGAAAAGTGTAAAAATGTATTGAAATAAGTGAAAAATGTAAGGAAGTGTGGTTTTTTTTTAATGTGTGTTTATTGTCAGCCCAATGGGTTGACAATAGAAAATTCCTTTATTAAATTAATTATTTTCTTTCACGCAAGGGGCTTGTCTTATTTGTTATTTTGTTTAGTTGTTGGCACAATGTTGACATAGTGTTAGTATATTCTTTGGGCGGCCTATGGTTATCTCCTTGGACTCTCCAGCTGCTACGTCTGCACTAATTAAACGAAATTACGTGTACCAATTGCACAGCGCCACGTTAGGGTGTAAGTGGTCAAGGTGTTTTTCAATGCAACAAGACTAGCTAATGACACCCACACTGATAGGTGCTGAAAAACACCCATTAATCCTTCCAATTTATGCTTTGTTAGTTATGTAGTTAACTGATTAGCGTTAATTGGTGTGTGGTGTTTCGGGTTTTAGAAGCTCGAGAACTTGGAAAACGTGTTTTGGAGTGATTTGAAAGCGCCAAGGATGGGAAGATGGGTATAGAAAGGAGCGGAAACTCAAGTTGCAGCATCTCTGAACCGGACCAATGCTTTCTTGGACCGGACCAGCACTTAACACGGCAAAACCTACCTTGCAACACCCTTCGTCCGGACGGGGGAAATTCTTGGCCCGGATGAAGCACACCGGCGGGTTCGTACAGCTCCCAGCTTCTCTAGTCCGGATCACCCATATCTTGGTCCGGTCAAACGAACACGGAAATCAGCGTTTTGGACGCGTTTTATGTAACTTTTAGGTCTCCTAGTATAAATAGAACATCAAAACATAATTCTAGGGTTTCCAACTATTTTAAGAGACAACTTTAGAGAGAGAAACTCATTGTTCTTCATGTTCTTCGCGAGTTCTTCGATTTCAAGCGTTTCAACTATCTCCATGGCAGGTTAAACCCCCTATCTAGGGGGAGGATGAATCTCTACACCAAGTAACCATTCTATTTTGCGTAGGTTAGGGTTTTGATCGAATCGAATTATATGTTCAGAATTTGGTTTCATAGATCAATGGAATTGTATTTTTATTCGTTCAAATCTATTGCGTATTTGTATGCTGGCTTTCAAATACCAGTTCATATAATTGTTTTCAACGTTGTGTTTGGAGTTCTGAGATAGATTATGCTTGTAAGACGGATCGTGCCGCACTGTGAGTCGGTCCGTGCTATGGGATAGTCTCTGCCTTTTAACAAACACATATTTTCTTGACGATTATCGATGGGGATTGCAAGCCCTAGCGATAATCCATTGTGATTCGATTATCAACCTAATCTATGCGAAAGTTGTGGTTACGAGGGTGGAGTGGATTCTAAACCAGAGATCCCCTCTCCATCATTTTAAATCATTTTTAAGTATTGCGCTCTTCAGTTCAACAATTTCACAACCAATCAAACATCTTTTTATTGAATTAAATTAGAAATTAATTGGAATTAACGCAACTCAGTCAGTTTGTCTCTGTGGATCGACACTCGGACTTAACCGCTATTATCTGGAATAAAAGTTAATTCCTGGTTATTAAGTATTTATTTTTTACTCGGCACGACACGATCACACACCCCCCTCACGTTCACTCGTAGACTGCACGGTGTCGGTGTGTGGTTTTAGACTTTTTGTTTGACACACAATGTCATGTATTATGGCACAATTACCCCATTAATAGGAGTCAAGATTGACAATGCATTAAATTTTGTCCGTGTACGCACATACACAGACGGTGCATCTCAATCGTCGAAAATATTTTTGGATGGTCCGGATGTTAAAATTATTTTTTACCAGTAACATGGGTCAAAATTTGTTTTAACATCCAGACCGTCCAAAATGCTTTTGGACGATTAAGATGCACCGTCCAGCGTCCGTGCATGATGTGTACGCGGATGTGCATACGCGTAGGTGCATTGATCCATTAAGGAACGGCACATATATTATATTGATGATTTTAGTCGTTGATTATACGGGTATTGTCATGAGTTAATTCTTTGGAAAAAATTACATTGACAGGACATCATTACATTATTCATTTAAAAGGATTAACTTTCTCGTAAAAATTCACAATTGAATTACTTTGACTCTCCATTTTTCTCAAGACAATTCCGATTCGAATAAGTCTTTGCCAATGTACGATAGCCGTGATTATGTGGACAAATGAATAACTCGGATCATGAGACCTTGTAGGCCACAAGTTCTAAATACTCAACAGCTGGAACAATTAGAGCATTACTAAAATGAAATGGCTTGAATATTGGAGGGTCGTTTTTTTTGAATTCTACCTATAGTCTTGTCCATATTCATTTACCGACATCATGTTAGAGCAGGCCACAAGTTCTATTGTAATTTTTTTTTATGTCGCCACCAGTTTTATTTTTTATTTTATAACTGAATATCCGGACCAACTTACGCACACCTCGACTAATTCCATTATCCATGTTGGTATTAGACTATCGTTAAAATTAACAACTATTTTTAATTACGTAATTAAATTGGGTGGAACAAGTCATCTTTGACCGCCCAATAGCTGGTACATTTGACTCAAATCTGTATCAATGTACCGCTAAGTATAGTACACAGAATATTCACTGCATATTTTGCTGGAATTTCTCTTGGGTGATGCCGTAATTTGATTGTATATTTTCCCAGTTTAGTCTCTATATATTAGATTCGGGTATTCGTCATCAAATTTTTTTCCCATAACCTCAAAATTAATTGGTTGAGTTTTTATAACTTGATTACAACGATTCAACCAATTGTACTTGTGTTTAAAAGTCGAATAATGAGCTAGGCATTGCTCAACCACAAAGTACAAAGAATATTCGCAGCACATTTTGTCCCATTAATCGTTTCAAGATTAGCCTCTGCCGTAGAGCTTACGTACCTTTAAATCAAAGTGATAACCTGTTCTATTACGTTTGGCTTTTTGACACTTTTGGGTTTTTCAAGTTTATGAATGTAAGCAGAATGACATCTCTCGAAAAACATGAAAAACCAAAAAACTCCGAAAAGCCAAATAATCCGTTCCAACCCCGAAAAGCCAAATAATCCGTTTAGTGGAACGGTGCTTCTGAAAACATGATTTAAAGGGTTCAATAAATAACTGTATTTGGGTGCGATAAATCCGGGGGTACCGATGCCCCTGGTACCGATGGCGTACCGACAGCGCCGGAGACCCCCTTGTGGGTCCCCAACGGTCGATCTGATCCGTCCATTCATTCTAGAATTGAATTCCGAGTGGGTTTTCGTGGGAATCATCTCAATCGGACTCTTCTAAGTGCTCGATCCAAAATCACCCCATTTCGTTCAAAAATTTTGGAACGAAATGGGGTGATTTTGGATCAAGCACTTAGGAGCGTCCGATTGAGGTGATTCTCGCGTAGGCATCTCGGAATTCGATTCTGGAATGAATTGACGGCTCGGATCGACCGTTTGGGACCCACAAGGGGGTCCCTGGCGCCGTCGGTACCCCGTCGGTACTGTTTGGTTTGTACGGGTAGAAGGGTTCGGGTGGGTGGAGCCGTTGGGGCATTGTCATAACAATTTCCAAGGAATATTCGCAGTATATTTTGTTGAAACTTTCCTTCCTTGTGCTCCTTAGAGTTTGAAAGGGAATATGTCGGTATCAAGAAGTAGTGTCCCCTCATAGATTAGGATCTAAAACCTCAACATTAACCAATTGAGTTTTAAGTACTGCACCCTGTGGTTCAAATAAATAGTTATATTTGACTGAAATTGGCCATCGATCATTGAATCACTACGTACACACAGAATATTCGCGTATTGGCGAGTTGCTACTATATATATAGGGTATAAAGAATATTCGTTGCACATTTTATCGAACATCCCGACATTTGGCATTACATATCAAGATTTGAACCAGTAATCAAAAGATTATAAGCTGAGGTCTAAACTTTGAACCAGTATATTAGTTAATGTTTGAACATTGTTGTCAATCATAAAAATTGCGGTAAACATATGGGTACAGACGGGAGTGTCCAGAAAATGTACCAATCGTGTTCGGGGACCCACTTTTGGATCCCACACGAGTGATCCGAACCGTTCATTATTCTTAAAACATTTTTCCGAGGGGTTCCACAAAATTTCAGCTCAATCGGACGGTTAGAAGTGCTCAAACCAAAGTCCCACCGTTTCAATCCAAAAAAATTTGGATCAACCACTTACGCATATCGAGTTGAGATGATTTCTTGCGGGGCCCGTTGGAAAATTATTTTGAAATGAATCAACGGTTCGGATTGCCTGTGCGGGACCCACAAATGGGTCCCCAAACAAATCTGTGTAAATTCTGTACCCATATGGTCTGTACCCCTAGCATCCTATACTTTCATCATATAAACTTATGAGTTATATTTTCATATATTTCCCTCCAAAATTCATTTGTGCACTTTAGTCCTCGTTTCGTTTCTTTTCGGGCTTTATATAAACACTGACCCAGTATATATATTGCTTGACACATCTTACTTATATGTGAGACTACGTAATTTACCAGAATGAAACTTGAAGTCTATTATCGGGAGAATAATAATTTGTGTGCTGATAAAATAATGATTATTGTGTTTTGAAAATAAATTGAGGAAAAACAACTTATTTATGTAAGGAGAGATTTATAAAGCAGCTACTTATTTAGACCATCGATCTGTTCTTAAATTGCTTGTTACTGAAAATAGAGAAAAAGCAACCTCAGAGGATGACAAAGTGGTCATGCCTTAGGACTTAGGGGTTTGCTTCCGCCTAAGGTTTTATGTTCGATTTCCTTTTCCAGTTAACTCTTGGGGCCTCTGGGTTATGCCCGGTCATTATCTCTAGAGTCTAGAATTAGTCGAGGTGCACGAAAGCTGGCCCAGACATCGATTATAAAAAAAAAAATATTAGAGAAAAAGCAAGAAGATTCAGACCTGATTGGGTGAATCATTTCTAGTTGTATCTTGGGGGGAAAAACAAAAATTGACTTCTACGCAACGTATCCAGTTTTCGTAGTGTGGACACCTAATTTTCCCCCACCCAACAAATTTTTTTTTTGTTGGATAATTCGGAATTTCACCCAACAAAAAATTAGTAAAAGAGAAAAAAATCCGTCAGATCTGAACTTTGCAATTCCTTCAAGGGAGTGATTTGATCATGACATGAATTTTAAAGGAGAAATTTTTCAGTACCGAGCCGCATCACGTACGTGGTGTCCGAGCACGCATCTCGACTGCCTAAAAATATTGTGGCCGGTCCAGATTTGAGAGAGAGTGAGAGAAATTTGAGATGTAAAAAACACGAGATGTGCGCTCCGCATCACGTGACCGTGCCTGCTCGGCACTAAAAATATTCCCCTTTTTGTCCTTGTTATCTACATAACAAACAAGTCATTTTTATTTTTCCACCATTGTACCATAAAAGAATTGTCTTGGAATTTTTTCTCCATCATTTGGTCACTCAAATCTCAATTTTTGTTTTTACAAAAAAGAGATTCAACTCGCCAAATTGGTAAAAAGTCTCAAGTTGAATATAAAACTTTATTTTCTCCGCAAATCGGGCAACACAAAAGAGTATTTAATTTTGAATAAAAGTGAAGTGTGAAGACAAGTTTTTTTTTTTTACTAAGTCAAGATTCTCATGGTATCCTTGGTTAAAAAGGAGTAATAGATTTGATTCATCGAATTGGTAGAAATCTCAAGATGAAAATGAAATTTTATTTTCTCCGGCAATCGAGCAACAAAAAAGAGTATTTTTTAATAAAAGTAAAGTGTGAAGACGAAGGTTTTTTTTTTACCGAGTCAAGATTCTCATAGTATCCTTGGTTAAAAACTACTAAGAGATTTGATTCATCGAATTGGTAAAAATCTCAAGTTTAATATGAAATTTTATTTTCTCCGGCAATTGGGCAGCAAAAAAAGAGTATTTTTGAATAAAAAGTGAGGTGTGAAGTTGAAGTTTTTTTTTTTTTTTTTACCGAGTCATGATTCTCGTGGTATCCTTGGTAGTTGGTAATGGTTGCCGGGTTTGAGAATTGAGATGCGGATATAAAAAATAAAAAAAATGTATCCCTGTAGCGCTCATCTCAACCGTCTAAAAGTATTTTCAATGGTTCAGATTAAAATAAAACTCTTCAGGAGAAGAGTTATCTTTTTCATGGAAGAGTTTTCTATTTTAAAACCGGACCATTGATTACTGGGATGAACAACTGAGATTGACACTACACCCCTATAGCGCGGAAGAGCCGAAGAGGCGGTACAGGGACTCCGGACTTCGAAAAAAGAACAAAAAAGGAGGAGAGAGGATCATCCCCATTTATTCTTTCTTGTAAAAGAAGCTTTTTAGACTTTTTAGGTTTTCCCCCAAAGATTCAATAAAATGTGTAGCTTACTTGCAAAAGGAATAGTGGACTCTAGAGACAGTGAATCACATCCACATATAGTTGAATATTAGTGCATGGTCGGTATTTAACAACCACGTGCCTTCCATTTAACCAAACACTGCATAAAAATTGGAATTTTTATTCATTTTTATGTGCAAACAGCAAGCCTTGTTGATCAAGTTGTAAGCTCCCTTTGACCTAAATTTTTTGCGATCTTTTAGCACAATCTTTTTTTTTTTCTTTTTTCACCTTAATTTTACTAGATTCACGTCAAAATTCTACATAATTTCTTTCGTCTTGATGAAAGGAATTAGAACAGTAAGAAAATACAAAAAAAGCTAAATTTTTTTTGTTAGACGAGGAAAAAGACCCAAAAGATGGTCTTCGTCAAGATGATCGATGTCTGTTGAAATTATATTGGTTATACATTTCTAGGGTTTTTAGAGGCTCGATTATACCAGCCAGCGAGATTGGCTTCACCCTGATGAGACGGATCTTGTAGTCTGATTAAGGGGACAATGAGTGAGTCGAGCAGGAGAGGCGCATGCTTTACTCCACTCCATAGGGATCAGATCGATAATCTATCTGCAAGAAAGTGAATTTCTGTATAGAAAGAAATAGAAAAAATATTCGAAATAAATATAATATAATAGATAGAATTCTCATACATGGAACAAAGATTCCGGCTAGATCGTCGACTTGATAATAGTGCAATTTTGTATTTATCTAGGGGTCAAGTAAATAACTCATTATTTTTATAAACAAGCAGGAGTACTGGCACTACTATTAAAACTTAAGAAAAAGGAGGATTCGTATGATCCAAAACAAATTCCTAAGCATGCTACTCATTTTTAGTCTAGTAATAATTAGTCTGATATGTTATGTATTTTTGCTACGAAAGAAAGAAAGCGAGCTGGTTATCATGCTTACCCATATCTATTTCCTTATTTTTCTAAGGCGATTGGCGATGAAATTGCAAGCATTGTTCGTGCAATTCCTTAACCTATTGAACAAAATCCGCAATTCCGATTCAATGATTGCACGCGGAATAGAGCTATTACTAGCTCTATTACTATTCCTATTCGTGGGAAATATGATAGTCCTAGGGTCATCCTTTTTGCGTAAGATACTCGACAAAATACTCAATTCAGTGATTGGAGCGGGACTCTTTTGTGGATTTATGACCATACCCACCATAACTCTGCATTGCTATCTCTTCGTTGGCCCCAGCTTCTTGACAGAAGACAACCGGAGACGGGTAACATCAATGGTTGGTTTTGTTACGGGACAGTTCGTGATGTTCACATCGGTCTATAATAGGTCGTTCTATGAAGGATTGGTTTTTTAAAGAATTTCGTAAGTCTTCAAGAATTTTCCTTACTTTTGCGATTTCTAATGAATCAAGATCACCATTTGTTCCAGTATAAATAGTTATTATCTGGCCTTCCACCGTAAGAGGTTCTGACTGAGATTGTTTGAGCAATTCACGCAATTGTCGACTCCTGGGTCCTGTATGTGCAATTATGGTCATCCGTTCGGCAATCAACGGTCCAAAGTAATCCAGATTATCTTCAGGTAAAGATAAGTAGGATGATTTCATTTTAATCGAAACCGTTGATTGCTGAGCAGACATCCGTGATTGCTCACTACAAGAGTGTAGTGATTACAATTATAACTACTCAATCAATGGGATAATGAGCTAAAAGTGTTCCCTTAACAAAAAGCAATTTTTTTCCAAAAACCAAGACATGTCATTCTCTCACAATACATCACATAAAAAATAGCAAAAAACCAGTTTATTCTAAAAACTGCTTTAGTGGAACACCCCTAAAGCATTTTGAAAGAGAACTTTGAAATAGTAAAAAAAAAAATTTACGTGGTTTTTAAAGACAAAAGTGATAGAGGTACAACAAAAACGAGAATTTATATTTTATACACAACAAAAAAAGAAAATTGCACACCTGATTGGCTGATACCATCAAACTCTTATCAGTAAAATACTGCAGTAGGTCAAATGTATCCTCTTCAGTAAATACGAAATAAGCTCAAGTCTCGCAGTTACAGAACCAAGAAAACAATAAAATTTAAGATACATAATACAAAAAGTAATGTCTATAGTTCTCTCTAGTGTCAACTATACGATAGAAGATTATTACATAGTAACATAACACATTGGTGCGTAAGGATCGAGTTACAGAATGTCTACATCACTCTTCACATAAGCGAAAAAAGACTAGGAAAAACTAGAAAGCCAGTGAGGCTGTGGATGTATGTGCGGAGGTAGCCAAAGAGTTGCAACGAACTCCACTATCACGACTGCGACTAGCCCTTTCATCGGAATCCACTTGCTTATGTTGCAGCCTTGGTGTCCGAGATTTTGCTGTCTGCGGTACAGGAGGTGGTGGTGGCGGAGGTGGTGGTGCAGCTATCGGTGCATAGATACTAGTAGGGGCGGGAACGCTTGATATTTCCTCCCCCGGGCTGGTGGTTGCCACTGCAGCATATTCCGGTGGCGGAACCCAGATTCCCCCCACCACTACAAACTGGGGTGGTTGTGGATTGTTGTCGTTGTGAATCGAAGGAATTGGTCTCCTTGTATGCAAGCGATATTTCTGTAAACATAAATAAATAAATAAAAAAGAAAAAAAAAGAAAAAGAAAAAAAAGAATCTTTAAATCGATATAGGTTCTAGGGAAATGACGTTAGGAAGAAAAGAGAAATTGGAAAAAAAAAAAGAAGCCATCTTCAAATCGATATATTCCAAATTCCACTCCCTCCATCCATAGTTTACCCCACATATTCATAATTGAAACCAGTGGCAGACGCAAGATTACAAATTTGACTTGTCTTGCAATGACCACTATTCAGTAATGTTATAAAAAAAAATCCAGAAGTGTACTAAAAATAAGAAAAAAATTGGTGAGAGTGCAAGGGCCAAACACCCCCTCGCACCACCGGTCCGCCTCTGATCCAAACGCATCATTGAAAATGATTACATGATTGATCAATTGATATGGCATACATGTCTAAATCAATGAATGGCCTGAGGATAAACCTTCGGCCAATCAAAAACATTGATGAAATTTAGTAGTTTTGCCACTAATAGCCTGGCTAGGTTGGAGAATCAAGTGTCATGTTTTTGTAGGATATGTTTTCTTTTTTGACTAAGAAAGTTGTTCCCCAATCAAATTTCATGTGAATCGACAGTCTTCGATCCTAGACCCTCCGCCATGGGGATTGATCCGTCAGCCATATCTAGGGTTCCTTCAAGCGAGTCGTCCATATCGCGTGAATCGCCAGAGAAGGGTCATCTTTTTTTAATTCTAGCAGGGTTAACACCCACACCATCATCTACACATGACTTGGAAGTGTATTATTACCAACCAAAATTTGGCACACCAAAGACTTGAAGTTAGAACCGACTTAAGTTAGCTTTTTAGAGTTGATGTATTGTGAGAGAACGTTCTTCTCGTAAAGCGTAATAAGTCAGTTTGAAAATAAATCAGTTCTTGGAACAACCCCTAAATTCAGTGGAAGCTCAATTTTACTAACCTGTAAATGGCTCTTGACTTCATCATTAGTAAGCCCATCAACCTTCATTAACTCCCTAATTTGCTTGGGTGTTGCCACTGCCCAAAAGAAAAAGAAAAAAAATTGAAATAAGTAAAAAGCATTTCAAACTAACTTCTTTAATTTCCAATCTCTAAATACAGACCATGAGAACCACCAAGCTGTTGAAGGGCATTCAAGAAGCGCCTGTGTAGCTCTGGGGACCAGCACCTTCTAGCCTTCCTCTGAGACTGCCCTTCCTTGTCTTCTTTATTACCACCGCCACCACTACCACCACTGCAACCACCAGCAGTTTCAGTAGTGGAGCTCGTCGCAGCGGCGGCGGCAGCCGGAACTGAACAAGGTGAATTAGTAGTACTAGTCCCACCACTTTTCTCCTTCTTAAAAGGATGAAAAGCACCACCATTACCATTTCTCTTCACCTCTATAACTGACACCTTTCTAGGTGATTCCTGAAACAACAAAAAGAACAAATCCACTCTCCAATAAGCCAAATTAACTAAACCCACATCAGGATAAGACTTTTAGACTAGATTTGGCCTTACTTATAATTAAACTGTTTTTTCCCTAAATTTTTCATCTTTCGTAAAATTTAGTTTTTTGAGGGCAAACTTTGACAAATTATTGATTCATCCCGACGAAAAAATTCTAAACAGTAAAAGTTATGACAAAATTTTTTTTTTGAAAAAATTCACTATAGAGTTAGACAAAAATAACCCAAAACATGCAACTTTTTTTAATTAGTTTTTGTCTTTCAGTAAACTTTTTAAAGTTTTTTTGCCGCACTTTAAACTTTTAGAAGACAGAATCAATAACCCACAAAAATTTAACAGAAAAATAATAGTAGTTCATAAAAGCTTGAGAAAAATGGAAAATTAATCGGATAGTAAAGTCAGGCCAAACCCCAGTAAAAGATTTATTCTTTAGTACTAGCTACCTCTTTGGGGAGTAGATCTGGGGTCTGATTCCAGAGCTGAACAGATTTAAGCCAGTCTGATTTCTTGCACGATTTGTCAATGCTCTTGTCATGGTCGATTGTGGCTTTTTCAGATTGCTCATCATCGTCCTCATCCTCGTCCTCATCATTATCAGAACAAGATGAGTTCCTCTTAATAGGCATAAACTCCTCCAGAACAGGAATTTCGCTCGACGTCTGCTCAGAACATCCCGATTGCTCTTGAAAATTCTCAGTACTAGTCCCACGCAGCTTCTGTTTGCACGACTCAATTGCTGCCAAAACCAAAACAAAAAAACCAAGACCCCAATCAAAGTATTAACTTCCATAAAAAAGGATCTACTTTCCGCGATTCTGTCCCAAATCGCTTGTCCGCTACAGAAAAGACGTGCAATTTTCGGATCACTTTTGCGTATAACTGTTGAATTCCTTGAAAATTACACGACTTTTCATAAACCCAAATGGGTATTTTGAATAGGTGTACCTTGGGTGACGAGTTCTAGACAAAGAGGAAGCTCCCGTTGGAAAACCTGGATCTTGCGACGCTCCTCCTCGAGAGCCTCAATGTATTCCTGACATCGCTGGGTCTTCTCTTCTTCTGCGTTGGTGGTGGTGTTGTGGCTGTGAATCTTCGCGTTCATTGCTTTTGTTGTCGGCGTAATGACTGATCAATTTCTATTGATGGATTGACGATTCAGTCAAAAATGCTTTTTGGGAGGGGGAAGAAATAGTTGAGATTGAGAGGTTTTGTCTGAGGGAGGATATTAAAGGGATCTAAGTAGAATCAGGAAGGGAATAAACTTGGGATGAAAGAAAAAAACTGAGGAAATAATTTTAAGAGAGAGAGAGAGAGAGAGAGAGAGAAGGGGGGGTGTGTTGTGTCGGAGAAGGGGTTCGAAGTCGGGGCGTCGCGTACCTAATGAATCTTTAGAGAGAGAGAGAGAGAGAGAGAGAGGAGAGAGAGAACGAGTTTTCAAGGCCGAGCGGGGCATTCATCTGGCCGTCCATTTCAGTATTGAATGGTTTGGATTTAGAGAAAAAGGGAAGAGAGAGAATTTCGATCTGAACTTTTGGACGATCCTGAAGAGAGAGAATTTCGATCAGAATTTCGATCTGAACCGTTGGAAGTGCTTCAACCAAAGTCTCACTGTTCCAACCAAATTTTTTTTTGGTTGGAACGGTGGGACTTTGGTTGGAGCACTTCCAACCGTCCGATTGAGCTGAAATTTGGTGGGGCCCCTCGAAAAATGTTCTAAGAACAATGAACGGTTCGGATCACTCGTGTGAGACTCAAAAGTGGGTCCCCGAGAGGGCTCGGTACATTTTCTGTGCAGGTACCTCTGTACCCGTAGGATTATCCTTGAATATTCGAGGGGCTGATTCCATTCCTTCCGCGTCGTTTCTATGTGGGCTGGCAGTGACGTCACCCATTTCAATCGGATAAGATCAAAGACCGTCTCTCTCTCTCTCTCTCTCTCTCTCTCTCCTCTATCTCTATTTTCTCTTTCTTAAATTTAACAATGGCGAGGTGGGCCGGGTTCAGGTAAAAAAGAGAGAGAGAGAATGTGAACCGGGTGAGAATCAGATCTGTCCAGTGTCCCGTGCGGTCAAGTTTTCAGTTGTTTCATTCCGGATCCACAGAATAGATCGGACTTTATTTTCACTACGAACAAAATGGGGTGTTCCACTAACAAAAAACTGTTTTTTTTAAAAATCGATACAAGTCATTCTCTCACAATACATCAAATAAAAAACCGTAAAAAATCAATTTATTCAAAAAACTAGTTTAGTGGAACACAAGTTTAAAAGACGTTTTGGGATTTCTTTTATTCCTTAGGCACTATTCAGATCAATTTGATTTTCAATTTGATTTTCAACGTTACTCCCTCCGTCCCATATTTCTTGTCCAGTTGCACTATTCACTGCACCTCAAAAAATTGTTTATATTTTCATTTGTATAATGTTATATATATTCACTATGGATCTTGTTTGATCGACCTCGATGAGTTCTATTAAACAAAGTTTTCAAAATTGTAAAAAACATTATACATTGAAAGATATAAGCGATTGAAAAATGGCACGCATGCCCGTAAATGGACAACAAATTTGGGACGGAGGGAGTAATATTCTTCTCGAGAGACTGGGTAGGACCGTAGAGCTTAGTTTGATCGGGTGGACTTCATACAGTAACACATGAGTCTACACTAAGGCCTCGATTGGCTGTGGGTTAACATGGGGTATAAGTTATACGCTCATCCCCATATCCCGATTCCACACGTTAGTGAATGGTTTGAAATCTTTTTGCCAACCCGGATAAGTTATACCCCTGCCCAAATAATACCCTTTCCCCCTCACTAAATATTGGAAATAGCCCGAAAATGTCTTGGACCGTTCAGTTCCGTAGGGACCGAAGAAGATCTTGATTGTTTTGGAAAATATCGTTTTTCATTGGGAAAAAAAAGTATATTAACTCGAACAAGATTTTGGCTGAAAATAGAAAATCTTATTTGTTAATTTTTTTTATATATATATTAGAGGTTCAAAAACTATGAAAGCATCATCAATTCATGGCTTCAAATTAAATGTTAAAAAAAATTCAAAAGCTTTTGTGATTTTTGGCATCTCAAAATTTGACATCAATAAACCTCCATCGACATTGAATATGGATGTCATTTTAAGTAGTAAAGTACAAACACTTACTGTTTGAATTCCAAAATGTCAAAAATAGTTTTGGCATAAAGAGTCAAATTTGAAACAAAAGTGAAATTAATTCATATTAGATTTGACACTTCATTTGACATAAAGGTAGGATCAAACGAGGATGCTAAAGTTACCATTTATATTCCACTAGAATTTGAACCCATGGGTTAGAAATGCAGATGCTCTTACCCTCTTCATTTCTTAATTTTGGACGAAGTTCCTATTTTTTTTTATATATTTTGACAAGCAAAAGGGTAAAAAAATTTAGTTTTCTTGGCTTGGCTTAATAAAACAGTTGGCTTATTTTTTTTGTCCTTATTCAATTTGTTTCTCATTTATTAGTTTTATGTCAAATTTTTATGGATTATTGGTTCATCTTAACAAAAATAACCTAAAAAGACATTTGTTTTAGCTTATTGTTGTCCTTATTCAAAATATTTGAGTTTCGGTCATAATTTTTACCTTTTCAACTCTTCTTGTCAAGACGATATGCTGCAAGAAGCTTCCTATTTGTTTGAGGTATGAGTGAGGGAGAAAAGGGAAGGAGGAGAGGACAAGGGAGAGAGGTGGAGAAGTAATTAGAAGCTGTTTGTTGACAACACCACCCTAGGATTAGCTTATCCGGGTGGATAGAAAGACTAAATTACCCCTCAAACCATTTGGTATTTATATGCAATCCAATGATTTAATAAAGGCAAAAAAGTAATTTCTCACATTATCAAGCGAAAACACAATATTTGAACCTTAAATTCATTCTAACTTTTTTTTATCGCAATCTATTTTTATCAATTTACACTTTTTTTTAAACTTTCTCTAAATGAGATTACAAAATTACCCTCCAACATAATTGTTTCTAATTTATTTTTCACCCATAAAGGACAAATTTTTAAAATAACATAAATATGGCCACAATGGAGAGTGCAACTCGATAAAAAGAAGTACTGTACTACCAAATTTTGTTAGCCAGTGATTAATTATAGGGAAATGATTTTCACACCCCCCATTTTACAATCCACACTCCTTTTTTGTCTTTATCTTACATGAATTTACAATATTGCCCTTTTTCAATACACCTTTTTCATACATCCAAGGGTAATATTGTAAATTCATGAAGATAAAGACAAGAAAGGGAGTGTGGATTGTAAAATGGGGGGTGTGAAAATCATTTCCCTTAATTATATCATCTAATTGAGAGATATTGATAGAATAGTATGTTAAATACTCGAGATTCCTTCCACTCAATTTTATGTGGATTGGTACTGACGTCACTCATTTTAATCAGATAAAATTTAAGAATTTTGGCCCGTTTAATGTGATGTTTATTAATTTAGTACTTATTTAAAACTTGGATGAATCTGGACACTTTTTGTTTAAAATGAGGATTAAACCATTTTCAAAAATAAATTGAGGATGAATCAATGCATAAAATGTATGAAGATTCTTTTCTTTTCTTTTCTTTTTTGTTATCACCAAACTAGGAATGGAGCCAGAAATTTCATTATGCAGGAACGAATTTTTTTTTCAAAATACTTTGCAGTGACGAGCTTATATAATTCATAGGAAAATTCTTTTTTTTTCTCTATAAAATATTTGAGGTTTTTTTTTTCCTTGCATCAGCGTCCACCCGTATATATTGGCCCCTCCTTGGCTCCATCACTGCACCAAACGCTAGTCTTATATAGTATAGCAGAATGACTTTTTGTGAGGAAGGCTCTCATCGCAACAAGTGGCATAAAATAGTTGGTTTGTCGTATAGCATTTTGAGTGACACATGTGACAATAATTCAATTACCATAAGTAGGTAATTCCAAATTTCAAGCAAGTTCCATGATTTAAGGAATCAACACTCAAGATTTGTAAAGAAAATAATCTGTCAAATAATTTTAAATTTCAAATACTCATTAATCAATAAATTCTAAAATGAAACAATTAATTAGCTAATTAAAATTTTTAAAATAATTTAAAAAATCACTCAATATTTGCAAATAAAAACAATAATCAATTAGTTTTAAATTCCAAATACATCAAAAACTTATAAAAATGAAAATGTCCATCCCCCATTTTCTCAACCATTAGTCTAAAAAATTCTTAAAACTCCCAATCCAACCAATTATATTTTCGTGCAAACCTTATTGTTGTTCTTATACTTTGGCTAGGGCCATGGTTGGCCTGGTGCAAATGAACAAATAACCCATGTTTTGGTAACAGTGAGTTAATTTGTAATAATTTTTTTTTAGTTTCTATTAATTGGTATTCATTTTAAAAAAAATCTATAATGGCTTTCGATGTTGAAATTTATGTTGGTTAAAAAATGACTCAGCTTTTACAGGATCGATGTGAGAACCTTGATGAGAAAAATCAATCCATTGAAATTGTCAAAACAACATTATGAACGCAAAAATGGTCAAAGGGTTACATAATTGGAATATTATTCTCAATTAGCAGTAAGTGTCAAATTAATAGTTGTTATTGCTAAGATCTTGAAAAGTACAATACTAAATTACTATATGACTATCACATGACAAATAAGATCTTAACAATTCTTTTAGCCAACCTTTCTTGAGTTTTGCGGGATAGAATTTTTTCTCTTCTTCTTCTTCTTCCAAAGTGACATATAGTATTATATTCTACTTTAAGAGAGAATGATGAATATCTATCTAACTTAAACAATTAATATATGAACAAAATAAGAAGCCGTAGAATACAGTTGAATTATATTGTGGAAAAAAAATTCAAAACTCAAATATATGCCCTACACATATGATACGTAATAATCGCAAAACTAACATCCAAATATAAGAAACTATATATCCATATGAGTGAATTAATATTTTGAACCAATCATACATTAAGCACAATGATTGCACCATTGCAATGTCCAGCTCCATAAACAAAGGAGTTAAGCCCCAGAGCAAAATATGAAGGTCGTGAGGTATTTTAAGATTTGATTAAGTTTGATTTTCTGAGGTACTTAAACAAGTTATAAGATTTTTTTTGATAATTTATATTAGAGAGTAATACCCAGGGACGGAGCGGAACCAGGATTTTGACTCAGAGGTAGCACCTAAAATTAATATTCTTCCACCTCCATCCCACAAAAGAGTAGTCTATTAATTATAAAGCAATGTGTAATTTTTGGATAAAAATTTCAATTAGTTCTTTAATTTTATATGAAGATATGTATCAATCATGTACGGAGGTGCTCTATTTTTCTATCCGAAAATTAGAGGTTTTTGGCAATAGATTATCTTTAGGAACAGAGGGGTTATTAGTATGAAAAAATGTATATAAGTGTTCTAAGATTAATTATTTATAATACCCAAAAGAATACACATTTTCATAGGTTAATCATCATCAACATGATTAATACCCAAAAATTACACACTTTCATCGATTAATCACTCATCAATATGTTTAATACTAAAAATAATACACCTGTTCTGTAGAATAACACTATTCTTGCCATACAAATTTAAATTATTGGTATATGATAACATTAGTTCATCCCGTACATAGCACGGTTTTTCGCTAGATTGTGGAATCAAAGTGCTCCAAGCATATAATCATGTAGCACAGTACGAGGCTGGATTTTTGTGGAAAACTAAACAAACAAACAAACAAACAAACAAACAAACAAGGCCATTTTAATGTTGAAAGTATTCATCAATAGTTAAATTTTTTCGTGTATTGCGACTCCGTGCATAGCACGGGTTTGATGCTAGTATGTTTACAACGTATAAAAAATTCAAAATTGAGGACGAATAAATGCACAAAATTGTAATTGTTTTTATGAATTTTTCCTTTTCTTTCGGTACTTATGTTATACACGGAATACATGACTACATGAGGTTCCTTCTTTCATTTCTTCTTCTTTGAGAAAGTATTTTGAGAAAGTATTTTGAGAAATATTTTTGAGATAGTGTTTGGATGAATTTTTGGAAAAAGTAATAATTAGAGAGAAGTGTAATAATTAGAGAGAGATAGAGACAAAAACAAGAATAATGATTGAAGAGAGGGGTATGAGTAGAGAGAGAAATGTGATTAATGATTGGAGAGATGAGAGATGGAGAAAGAATATTTTTGGAATTTTTTTTAGAAATGTGAAGTGAACAAAGCGTTTATAATTTTTTTTTTTTGAAGTGGATATTTGTAAAGTATAAAGCAGAAACACAAAATATGTTTAAAGTATAAAGCAGAAAGACAATATTCGAACTTTAAATTTATTCTAATATTTTTATTATCGCACTCTTTTTGTATCCGTTTACACTTTCTTTTGTCTTTCTCTAAGTAAAATTACAAAAAATTGTTTGTAACTTATTATTCGCACATAAAGGACAAATTCTTAAAATTACATAGATAAAGCCATACTGGAGAGTGCAACTCGATAAAAGGAAGTACCAAATTTATTAGCCATTGATTAATTTCATTCTTTAATTTTGAGATAGTGAGAGAATACCAGGTTAAATATTCAAGATTCCTTTCTCTCATATGTACATTGGGTGGCAATGACATCACTCATTTTAATTAGATATAATCTAATATTTCCTCGTTTGGTATGTTGTCTTATTTATTTACTTTTTAAAAATTTGGATGAATCTAGACACTTTTTGTTTAGAATGAGGATAAAACCATTTTTTTTTAAAATGATGATGAATTTTATCTTTCTTTAATTTAAATTACAAAATTAACCTTCAATGTAGTTGTCTCTAACTTATATTCCACACCCATAAGGACAATTATTTAAAATTACATAAATATAGCTATGATGGAGAGAGTGCAACTCAATAAAAGGAACTACCAATACAACTATAATGGAGAGTGCAACTCGATAAAAGGAATTACCAATTTATTAGCCATTGTTTGCCGATCAAAAATTTATTGGCCATTGTTTTTAATTGAGAGATAGAGAGGGAATATACTATAGGTCAAATATTCAAGATTCCTTCCTTTTATTCGTAGTCCATGGGTTGGCAATGACGTCACTAATTTTAATCAGATAAATTTAATTTGCTTATTTAAAATTTGGATGAATCTGGACACATCTTGTTTAGAATGATGATGATATCCTTTTCAAAAAACATTGTTGATGAATCAATGCACAAAATATATTAACATTCATTCGATTTTTTTTCCCAGTTATACTTTTTGTTTGTCTTTATCAAATATAAAATTACAATCTTATCGTTTCTACCTAATTTTTCATACATCATTAACATCACGGTAAACTTTCAAGTTCATACTCACTCCATCCAAAAAATATAGTCTCTCGTTTCATTCTACCTGATCGAAAATCAATTATACCTTTCAACCGATAATATATTTCATATACAATATGGATCTTATTTGATAGTAGATCTCAATTATATCTAAAAAGCAAAATTTTTAAAATCACCTAAAACTTTATAGATTATAAGATATATTATATTGAAAAGTGACATGAACTCTCAAAATGAACTATATTTTTAGGACAGAGGGAGTAATAAATAAGCCATACAGGCGAGTGCAACTCGATAAAAAAGAAGGACACGGGGTTGCTGCTGTGCAGCACCCACACAACAGCTGTTGTGCACCATCCGAGCAGTCCGTTGCTCAGATGGACGGCCCATATTTCACCTCAGCACCTTTGCATCCGAATCGTTTGTTGTCGTGCGTGCAAGATGAAATTTAGACCGTCCATCCGAGTAAGGGACGGCTCGGATGGTGCACAACAACAACTCCAAATCCAAAAAAGAAGTGCAAAATTTATTAGCCATTTTTTAATGTGTTATTTCATCGAGAGAGAGGGGACAGAGAGAGACAATAGTCGGTTGATTATTGGAGAGATTCATTCCTTCCTCATTGTGAGGTACAATGACATGACTCATTTCAATAAGATAGTACTTATTACTTAAGATTTTAAGATGGTTTGGTATGCCGTCTTATTCGTTAGTACTTAGTATTTATTTCATTAAAA
Source organism: Vaccinium vitis-idaea (assembly GCA_963854785.1). NCBI lineage: Eukaryota > Viridiplantae > Streptophyta > Magnoliopsida > Ericales > Ericaceae > Vaccinium > Vaccinium vitis-idaea. The sequence goes on from OY978224.1 coordinate 28,084,006, forward strand.
TCTCGATGAATTTGAAAACTTCTTTTTTTACAATGATGATGAATCAATACACAAAATGTAGGATAAACCTACAGGTACAGACGAATTGGGACAGAAAATGTACCGAGCCCTCTCGGGGACCCACTTTTGGGTCCCACACGAGTGATCCGAACCGTTAAATTTTGTTTGAAACGGTGGGACTTTGGTTCAAGCACTTCTAATCGTCCGATTGAGCTGATTTTTTGTGGGGCCTCTCGGAAAAATGTTTTAAGAATAATTAATGACTTTGGTTCAAGCACTTCTAATCGTCCGATTGAGCTGATTTTTTGTGGGGCCTCTCAGAAAAATGTTTTAAGAATAATGAACGGTTCGGATCACTCGTGTGGGACCCAAAAGTGGGTCCCCGAAAGGGTTTGGTACATTTTCTGTCCCAAAACTTATGTACCCAGCAGGGTCCCAAAATGTACGAAGATTCATTCTGATTTTTTAGGCGCCACAATGGTGAGGTGAACCGAGACTGACTTCTCACCCTACTTTTAATTAAAACGAGAGCCCTTTTCATAGGAGAAAAAATTCCCATTTCGGCCTCGTTTTATTCGTAGATTGAAAAATAATGGGGTTGGCAGTTCTAGTATTGGTAGTCACTAAAATATTTGTCTTGATACTAAAATATTTGTCTTGAAAATAATCTCTCACATGTTTGATTGATGCGGAATTAACTCCGGAAGAGGAAATTTTCATAATAATTTCGGGTATTTCTTTTTTTGGCAAGTTTTAATTTAGGTTTTTACTGCCTAGGAAACATTTAAGGGTATTTATTTTAATGTCTTTTAAAATGAGTTTTTCACGCGCTCTTCTAATACCGCTCAAAATTAAAGTCCTCGGATTGGAGTATTTACCGTTTAAAAAATTCGATGTGTACGCACGCCACGAGTATGCAATATGCATAGACGGTGCCTCTTGACTGTCCGTGCATGTTTTCGACGGTCCGGATTTAAAAAAACTCTTACATGTAAGAGTTAAAATCCGGGCCGTCGATTCCTGAAATGGACGGTCAAGATGTGTTCGTTCGCGTACGTACATGTGTGTGTACGTATGCATAACTTCACCACAAAGAAAATACAAATGTAATATTAAATATGCTGTCACCACCGATGAACATTTTGTTTTTATCGGCAAAGTCACATTTTATTAAGAGAAAGGGGAAAAGAATTCCAGCAAAAAGTTGGAAATACAGTCAAAGGGACAAAGCCCTAAACACCCAAGGGCCTAAAACTAGGGGTGTCAAACGGGCCGGGCCGGCACGGGCACGGCCCGTCGGGAGGCGGCACGGCACGCCAGAGGCACAGTAAAATCCTGGCACGGCACGGAACGGCACGGTATAAGTTGGCACGCGGCACGGAAATGAGCGGGCACGGCACGGGCACGGCACGGGCTAAGGTGGCACGTGGCACGGCACGACACGGTCTTCTACGGGCACGGCACGGGCACGATAAGAAGTCAACGTGGCACGAGGCACGGCACGACACGACTTTATTCTAGCACGACACGGCACGGGCACGAGCACGGAAGTTGGCACGGCACGACACGGAAGTAGGACGGACATGGCACGGCACGGCACGAGCACGGAAGTTGGCCTGGCACGGCACGGCACGAGCACGGAAGTTGGCCTGGCACGGCACAACACGGCGGCTCGGCACGGGCACGGCACAAGGCAAAAAAAAATGTTAAATAATTTATTTGTATGTATTTTTTGATAATCATAAAAATAAAAAAGAATTATTTTTTTGTTGTGTAACTTGTGTTAGTGAATTATATATTTATATCAAGTTTAAAAAAAATTAAGTCATGAACAAAAAAATAAACAAGAGGGAAAAAGAAGTTACAAATTTTTTATTGATTTATTTTATTTTATATTTTAATTTTGAGAGAGAGAGAGAGAGAAAGAGTTTGGACAAAAAATTAAAATAAGCTTTTAAAATATTTTTTGCCATGTTTGATAATTGATACATTGCCTTTTATCTAATAAAGATTTTGAAAAAAAAAATTAGGGAGAGAGAGATGGACAAAAAAAGAAAAAAAAATACAAATTATTTTTATAAAAAAATGATAGAAATTCAAATTATAGGAATTAGATTCTTTTATTAAATTATATTATAGAAATTATATAAATTATATAAATTATAGAATTATTTTTATTAAATTTGGTTATAGAAAATTATAAATTATACAAATTAAATTTGATTCCTTTCATAGTTTCACTGTCTCACTCTCACAGGAACACAATAATGGGCCTCCACTTTCCGGACCAAATTTCGACAATCAGAACCGTTAGATGCGTTTAAAACGTGTTTTCAGCGTCTTACGCGAGGATTTTGCAAAAAATAATACCCGGAAGTAGTTGATCGGAGTAGGTTTTCGTAAAACTGCTATACGAAATCCTGGCCCGATCAAGCCCTTTTGGGTATTTTTTTTTTCCAAATCTTTGCACAGGACCTTAAAAACATGCTTTAAACACATCTAACGGTTCAGATTTTTAAAAAAATTGATTAGGTTGCCTTGAAGTGGTGCATTATAGTACTGAAATTTCATTACAAGCACTGAATGTGTTTCGATCGTGTTGTTACCGATATCGGATGATCATCGATTTTGGGGAGGATGATAGAATTGACGAGATATTAAATTGCAACGGTTCAGATCGAACATTTGAAAAAACGAGTCTACACCTACCTTGCAATTCTATACATCGAACTTACTTGGTTATGAACCAAGCTATTGTGTTATAGTATAATGTATGATAGCCACACAATCGCAACATAATTATGACGATCCACACCGTTCACTTTGTCTGTGTTGATGTTTTAATGAGTCTCGCCAATTTTTTCGACGATCGGATTTTGAAAGGCCCTTCATCACAACACAATTACGATAATCCTCACCGTTCATTTTGTACAATGGCTTTAGGGGCACACTTTTTGGCCCCACGTGAATAATCCAAACCGTTAAATGATTTTCAAAATAATGTTTTGTATGGCTTCACAAAAAATCAGGTCAATTGGATATGCGTAACTCATCGATCCAAGTTACGCATACCTAATTGATTTCAAAACTTGGGCTTTTGGATCGACAACTTACGCATATCCAATTGATCTGAATTTTTGCAAGGCTATACAAAATATTATTTTGAAATCATTTAAAGGTTCGGATTGTACACGTGGGACCAAAAAGTGGGCCCCTAAAGCAATTTTCTGTGCACTAGATATTCTGTACCGGTAGCCCTAGGTTTTTAGTATAAATATCCCATTATAAACCACTTGCAGCCATTTTCCAACCCTAACTCTATCTCTCTCATCGATCTCCTCTCAAACAGTAAAACTGAACAGTCGTCTGTCTCTCTCATCGATCAGATCTCAGGCTCTCACCGACTCACCGGACCACCACTACTCCACCACCATCATCCACCGCTCACCAGTCACCACCATCCACACTCTCTCAGTCTCCTGTCTCTCTCGACCCTAAACGGCTAAACCTCTTCTCTCACGACACCAGTCACCACCATCATCCACCGCTCACCACCATCCATGATCCACCGCTCACCGGACCACGACCTGTGGTGATTCACGACCATCCACCGCTTACGAGTCACCACCATCATCCACCTCGTTCGTTATACACCGCTCACCGGAGTCACCGGACCACTCTCTCACCACCCTAAATCCCTAATCTCTCACCGATCTCTCACCATCACGATCCACCGTGCACCACACCACGCTCACCGTCACTGGACCCAAATCTCTCACTCTTTGCGTGTGTTGATTCTAGGGTTTCATCCTAGGGTTTGATGTGCCACTGATTTACCACTGATGTACCACTGATTTCTGTACCACTGATTTCTGTACCACTCATTCACCACTGATTTACCACTGATTTACCACTGATGTACCACTGATTTCTGTACCACTCATTCACCACTGATTTCCCACTGATTTCTGTACCACCCATTCACCACTGATTTACTCATTCACCACTGTATTTTCATTACTCATTCACCACTGTATTTTCATTACTCATTCACCACTTATTTACTCATTCAGAACTGATTTATACTGTTTGTTTGTGTAGATGGATGCTTTTGATTTTTCTGATGATGAACATGGTGGAGACCCTGTTGTTGCACCAGAGGGACAGGGTTTGGAGTCCGTAAGTGTAGGCGAAGCTGCTTCAAACATTGTTCACACTGGAACAGGGCCTTCTGGTTCTACTCCAGCAGATTCAACTCCTACTAATTCAACCCGTAGTGGTTCAAAAAGGCTACGCACGTCATGGGTATGGAAACATATGTCTATAGTTGAGCACTTTAAAGATACAAATGGTATTGACATAGGATCTAGGGCTGCATGTAATTATTGTGCCACACATTATAGTTGCGTTAGTGATACTGGAACAGGGCCTCATGGTAGACATCTTAGAAATAAACATCCAGATAAAATAGTGAGTGGTGAATCTGCGACTAGGTTGAAAGATTTTACTTATACGAAAGAAAAAATGAGAGAAGGACTGGCCCGTTACGTAGCTGCAGCTGAACAACCATTTACTTTTGGTGATGATATTAGATTTGAATATTTTATGCAAAATCATGTGAATCCTGAATTTGGTAAAGTTTCTAGAAATACAACCCGTAGTGATACAATGAAAGCATATAATGAAGTTAAAAAAGATTTGATTTGTGAACTTGGTAAAGTTGGTGCGATAGGTTTTACTTCTGATATGTGGTCTGGTTGCAATAATCGTGGTTATATGTGTGTTACTGCTCATTATATAGACTCTATTTGGACTTTGCGAAAAAAAATTATTGCTTTCCGTTTAGTGGAGTATCCTCATGATGCTGAAACGATTTTTGAAAGTATTATGTGCGTGTTTAGGGAATATGAACTTGTTGATAAAATTTTTAGCATTACTTTTGACAATGCAAGTGCTAATACTGCTTCATTACCATTGTTTAAAAGAAATTTGTCTCCTGCTTATTTTGGTGAATTATTGCATGTTCGATGTGTGTGCCATGTGATTAACTTGGTTGCGCAAGATGGTTTGAAACATATAGCACCACAGATTTCAAAAATGAGATCTGCTGTTCTTTTTATTGGTACTTCCTCATCTAGGCAACAAGAATTTGATAAATTGTGTGTTTCTTGTTACAATGTGAAACCAAAACAAATGAACTCTGATATTGTGACTCGTTGGAATTCGACCTACCTTATGTTAAAGTCTTGTAGGAAATATAGTGATGTGATATCTGCTTTTTGTAACCAGAGGTATCGTGGTGATTCTTTATCTCCATCTGATTGGAAAATTGGTTTTGAGTTCATGAAATTTTTGAAAGTGTTTTATGTTGCTACATTAGCTTGTTCTGCTGTTCGTTCTCCTTCTTCTTGTGTTGTGCTTAATCATCTCTACAATATTAGTCTCACTTTTAAAAATTATAGGGCACGCCCAAATTTTGTAAATGCTTGTGTGGATATGGAAGAAAAATTTAAAAAATATTTCGAGGAAACGCCACCACTATTTATGTTAGCTGCGGTAATGGACCCTAGGATTAAGGTAGCGGGTGTTTCAGTGCTCTTAAGAGAGATTGGTACGAATTTATGTATTACTACTTTACCTTCTTCTGATGTTGTGCTTGATTTATTGAATGCCATGTATGCTAAATATTCATCTAAGTTTGGTGCAATTACTTCACTTACTACTACCTCTTTGGCCTCGTCTTCTACATGTAATGATGCATCTTGGTCTTTGCTTAGTTCAAGTTTAGGAATAGGAAGTAGCACTGTAACTTCACGCAATGAACTTCTTAAATATTTGGACCTAGAATCAGTTAGTGCGAATGACTTGATTAATTTTGATATCTTAGCATGGTGGAAAAAAAACGAATCGACTTATCCCATTCTTTCAATCATGGCACGTGATCTACTAACAGGTCCTGTGTCTTCAGTGGCATCGGAATCTGCTTTTAGTGCAGGTAAAAGAGTGTTGGATGAGAAGAGGAGCAGACTAGCTCCAGACATTTTGGATTGTCTCATGTGCTTGAAAGATTGGGAGGATGCACGCCTTGGAATTGAAAAACGCTCAGCTAAAGAAGAATTCAGAGGTTATTATGCAGACTCCGATATAGATAGTGATTGATGGCATTTGTTTTGTACCTATTATTCATTTATTATGCTGGGGTATGTGTCTGTGGCTTATTCATTTCAGTAGTTGGACTGAAGTGGGTTGGCAACTTACGGCGACGTGATGTTGCCCCCACTTCAGTTCTATGTGGGTGTGTGCAACTTATGGCAACATGATGTTGCCCCCACTTCAGTTGTTGTTCTTGAGGGGTGTGTGTGTGTGTGTGTGTGTTGTTTTAGTCTGAAATGAATAAGCCACAGACACAACCCATTATCACGATTTTAAAACTTACAAAATTAGCTGAATTGTGATTTGCAACTTACGAGGGTCTTAAATGGCAACTTAATGTTGCATCCATTTCAGTAAATCTGGCTATGATGAAACATACCTGAGCCAATTATCAATTATGAGCCTTTTGGCAATGATGCTTGCTGAGCCATTTTGATAATATACCTATTTAGCCTATGATGGACTATTGAGGCCTTGGTAACTCAGTACCACCACTGACTACTGAGCCACTAATGGAAAAAATGGGCTATGATGACTACTGAACCTGAGATTTTGTGATATCTGAAACTATTATTACTGGGCAGTGATGTGTTTCTGGGCAGTTTATCCAGTTTTAGGAACTCTGAACCTGAATTTTGTGAATCTTTGAAACTTTCCAAAACATTTGATAGTAGCGAAGGTTGTTATATTGGCGGGGCAATATAATTGCAGCCAAAAGTAGCAAAAAATGTTGAATTACTTAACGATTCTGAGCCCATTGTTATAGTGTTTACTATAACCTGCTACTGCATTTGTATTTGTTTATGGCCTTCTGGGCAGTAGCTGTTTGTGTTTGTGGGCAATTACTACAGTTATGAGGCATTCCTTGGCACTAATTGATTTCATGGCACTAATTGATTTTCATGGCACTAATTGATTTCCAATGGCAGGTTTTGTTATTTGTCTCCTTGGAAGGAGGCATTCCTTGGTACTCTTATGTCTTGTTGATGTGTCTCCTTGGAAGGAGGCATTCCTTGGTGTATATAAAAATCATGTGTTTGTTTTAGTCTTTAAGCTCTGCCATGAATTTGTTGTTTGTTATATGGACTGCTATGCTTGGGCAGAGCTGCTGTATTTCCAACTTTGGGTAGCAATGAACTAGTGCTTTCTCTTGTCTCATTATACAAGTGTTGCTGGCTTGCTGCCAATTTTGTGTCACTCAGGACACTGTCCAGTTTTCATTTTCCCCGTGTGTTGATGCCTATCATTGGGATTATCACAGTGATCACTGCCAGTGTTGTCACTGTGTTCATGCTATTGTGGTCACTGCTGCAAGCACTGGGATTATCATGTGGCCTGTTTTACTCCATTCTCTGCCTATTTTACTCATTTCTGGGCTGTTTTACTCCATACAAGGCAATGATTTAATGATGAATTATCAATTATGAGCCTTTTGGCAATGATGGTTGCTGAGCCATTTTGATATTAATATGCGTATGCAGCCTATGATGGATTACTGAGGCCTTGGTAACTCACTACCACCACTGATTTAGCCAATTACGTATTGCATGCTTTGTGTTTCTGTGTGTGTCTTCTGGGTTTTATTTTAGATTAGTTGTGACTTAAATTGAATCAAATGGTGCTCACTTAAATAAAGTTTTAAGTCGATGCGTATCTACAAGCTAAACCAAAGCACACCAGTTTAACCTTCTGAAACAAGGTTTGGAAGCACTAAAAATGGCCTTGGTTATACAAGAACTTAGCTGCACTTGAATCTGGCCTATTATGGTAGAAGGGATTCTTCACTTCCTTTTGTATGTCACTCATTGCGCTGCTTTGATGATCTATTTTTTGTGTTTTTTGAAACCTGCCAATTGGATCTGTCGGAGGAAAGTACTGAAATTATTTGAGGTTGCTATGCCTATATAAAACATCTTTTTGAGTGTTTAAATTTATGTGCAAATTTCTGTTGTATCTTAGCTAATATGTTGGTCGTTTTTGTTCTTGATGCATGCTATATGAGGTCCTAAAAGCTCTTTGTTTACACCTTATACTAGGACTGAGTTATTGAGCTGGGTTTTGGTTTGCTTATTATGCATAAGATAAATGTGAACCATTGTAGACTGTGGGTACAATCGAAAAAAGAGAGTGGGAGGTCAGTATGTGAGGGTGTGCAGGTGGTGAGCACCATAATGACCTGGGAATCTGTTTAGTGTCACATGTTTGATGCCATCTGCTGTGTCTAGTTACCAATCTGCAATTGGTTTGTGTTATTCTGTTCCTGCTGCTTCCCGAGAGATGCAGATCTTTTTGTTGATCTGTTGGTGTTACACTTCTAATGTTACAAAGCTACGGCTTCTTTTTATTGTCTTGCATAACTGCTGGTTTTACACGCTGATTCTATGTCCCAAAGTCATTTTGTATAAAAGTTTGTGTTTATGGGCTGCCAATGCTGGGCAGACTTCTGATTTTCCGGGATTGTAAAAAACAGCCGTTATGCTGCCCAAATTTATCCAGATTTGACCTATCCTTGGGGGGTTGTCCCTTGGAGCTATTTATTAAGATCATTATTGAGTATAGTTGAAGATCAAGACTACCGCAGATCCAGTTTGCATATGTTGCTGCAGCAGCTTGTAGTTACAGTTTGCAGATTGAGGCATGGCCATTCTCAGTCCCCTTGCTGCAATTTGCTGCCTTCAATTGTCCTATGTTGTTGTGGATGCAGCAGGAGGATTATTCAGTCATTTCAAGTCCCATGTCCAAGTACCAAAGTTCTGATCCAGATTGCCTTAGGTTCAGCCATCTCCATGTTCAAGAAGGAGGATTATTTAGTCTCATGTTCAAGAAACAAGTGTGGTGCTTTGTAGTTTGTAGTTCTGTAATGGTTTTGACTTTTGTGTGGTGTTTCTCTCTCCTCTGTTAGATGGGAGGGAAACACCCAGTTCGACCTTCCTATCAGTTGTTAGAGCTCATCGTAGATTTTGTAGCCTTTTCGCTTAAGATTTTATTTCCTTTTCTTTTCGTTAATAAATAAAAAAAGTACTTCAACTACTTAAACGCACGGCACGGCACGGCACGGCACGACAAAAAAGGCACGGCACGACACGACTAATAAAACGCACGGCACGGCACGACTAAAAAAAGGCACGGCACGACACGACAAAAAGGCATGGCACGACACGATAAAAAAAAGGAACGGCACGGCACAACACGAGTAAGTCAACGGCACGGCACGACACGGCACGATTAACTAATCGGGCACGACACGACACGACTTCAAAAAAGCACGGCACGGGACGACACGATGAAGTAATTTGGCACGGCACGGCACGACACGTGGCACGGTTGGCACGGCACGGTTGGCACGATGAAGTAAAATAGGCACGGCACGGCACGACACGAAGCACGGTTGGCACGGAAGTTGACTGGCACGGCACGGCACGGCACGCACGTTTGACACCTCTACCTAAAACCCCTGGTTAAAACCAAAAAAGCCCAAGAAAAAAACAGCCAAAAGGGACAAAGCTCTGCACACATGAGGGACTAAAATGCCCGGATGAACCAATAACCCCAAAATACCAAATAGCCAAAAATAAACAATGAAGGCTAACCCAATTAAACCCAAAACCTAAGAGCATCCTCATCAGGGTAGCTATTCTACCCTTTTGGACAGAGTAGCGAGTAATGCTTCAAAAAATCACCCAAATCAGGCTCGCCACTCCCACCTCACAATTTACAGGTGCTACACCCCCTCATATCCTAGGCAAGGCACTGTTCATCAGCTAAGGTATATTTAATTATTTTCCTACACCCACTACTTATTACTTTATTAGTTTTAAAGGAATGGGTTCACTGCTAGGAAAAGAGAGAAATGAGTATTTTATTTAGATGTGATTAGAATAGAGAGTCTGATTTTGTGAGTTTTTGAAAAAAATGACTTGTTAATTTGTAAAAGGTGTTTTCGAGGTTAAATTTGGTCCAATTTTTATTGAGCCTGATGAGGATGCTCTTAATGCACTGTTAAATCGTCCATGTTGCCAATCTGCCACCTCCAAAACCACCAAACACCACATGCCAACACCCCTGAAAGAACGATCTCGTCATTTCGTATTATGCTCAGTATTTACTGTCATTTCGTGTTTTGCATTAAGATACCGTAATCACATTTCTAGGCATTTTTAAATTTGTTGTTCTTTCGGTCTTGCTAATGAAAGCCCATAGAGTTTCCATTAAACACAAGAAAAGACAAAAAAAAAACACACCCTCAAATACACTTTTTACACTTTCCAACACACTTTTATCCACTTTTCACATATTTTAATACATTTTTTAAACTTTAACAAAAGCTCACTGGGCTTCTTTTAGCATTTTCCCTTTTAAAAGTAGTACTATAAGCCAAAAAGGAAAAAGGTCGGCTATCGACGGGAATTAAAATGTACGATTAAAACAAAAATGAAGCTCCGCCTGTGACTCGGCTAAGTCATGTACCAGATCAATCACCCATTGTACACTCCAAATTCACACCACCCAGGTGTGGCAAGTGGCAACTGGCAAATGAGGAGAAGCCCAAATGGTGTGCATTTGAGATGCACACAAGTGGTGTACCAATAGCATTGTTTGAATTTTTAACGTTTTCTTCTATCTTACAATTTTAGCATCAATTGACTATGTGATAATTTTTCATTTACTTAGACTTTGATTGATCCCTGCACGTAGGGGTAAATGGTATATTAGGGCTCCGGATCAGCTGTCCCATAATTCCTCCTGTCCCCAACGCAAAACTGCACCGTTTTGGTGCAACTCCACACCTTTGCAAAATGCAATTTTGTGGGGCCCACTTCCGGGTCTCACACAAACGATCCGAACCGTTGAATAATTTTAAAATAATTATTAAGGTGGTCCCGGAGAAAATCAGGCCGATTGGATAGTTTTACGTTATTCATCTAATTCTTTGATTTTCATTCAGAATTCAGGACCCTACCAGTTTGAAAGAATCTTTGGGAAAAGTTATAAAATTGTGGGCTCAGAAACCTATTGATTTGAACCATAAGAGTCGTAGGGCTCGTTAAGAAGAGCATCCTGTAAAAAAATTATCTTGTTTGGACGTCGATAGGTATAAAAAAAAACTCATATTTTTAGTGTTTTGATAGCTATTGATGTCCGAACAAGATAATTTTTTTATTGAATACTCTTCTCAATGAGCCCTACGACTCTTATGGTTCAGATCGATGAGTTTCTGAGCCCACAATTTTATAACTTTTCCCAAAGATTCTTCAAACTGGTAGGGTCCTGAATTCTGAATGAAAATCAAAGAATTAGATGAATAACGTAAAAATATCCAATCGGCCTGATTTTCTCCGGGACCACCTTAATAATTATTTTAAAATTATTCAACGGTTTGGATCGTTTGTGTGGGACCCGGAAGTGGGCCCCACAAAATTAAATTTTACAAAGGTGTGGAGTTGCACCAAAACGGTGTAGTTTTGTGTTGGGGACAGGGGATGGGGACAGGAATTATGGGACAGCTGATCCGGATCTGTATATTAGTGGGTGCCCTTGTCGTTGGTGTGATTTTATTTTGTTATTTTATCAATAAAAGTCTTCATTTTTATTTCCAACCCAATTCTTCATTTTTATTTCTGCTTTCTAAAATTTCATTCATTTCTTTTCAAAAATAATTTTTTCCTCCAAAATTTAAACTTTTAGTTTTTCAAAATGTTACCAAAATATATTGTACTTGAGTGGCTTGTTTTAAAGGCTCGTGAATATCTGTTCAAGTATGTTAATTTTATGAAAATGAATTAAGATACAATAAGTTACAAAATTTTAAAGGAGAGTGATTTCCACACCTCCCAAATTGATATCTACATCCCTTTTTTTTTTTTTGTCTTTATTGAAATTTTTATGTGTAAAAGTTTCACTAAAAGATAAAAAAAGAAAAGAAAAGAGAGTGTAGATATCGATTTGGAGATTGTGAAAATCCATTACCATTTTAAAGTGCATAAAATGAAGTATGTGCTTCGTTTTTTGGAAGATTCTTGATACAAGAATGAAAAAAGATTCTTTATTTTGGAAGGAAAAAGGATTCTCTATTTTGGAGGAAGAAAATAAAGCATAGTTGATGTGGACCCGGCGTGTTAGTAATCGGCCTTGGTGATCGCATTCGAGCTGTCTATTTTGGCAATCGAGGGTCAGGATTTTTCTGTGGAAGAGCTAACTCTTTTATAGAAAAATCTGGATTGTCCAAAATACTTCTTGACGGTTCGAATGCGATCACCAGAGCTGATCACCAACACCCCTATTAATAGTTGGTGGCCATTAATTTTCAAAATGAAGAAATGAAGGAGTGGTTTGAGTCTTTGACATAAATGCATTGATTGCCAAGTCACACTCTCTAAGGGCCAGAAGGTGTCCTACGCATATCATGCTCTTTTATCTTTTATTTTAATGAAAATACTAACCACAGTCTTTAAGGCGATGGTTAATTTATAAAATTATCAAAAATTATATTGGCCTTGTTCGTTTCTCTGTTTCGTTTTAGTTTTGATGACATCATCATTTCTTTCATTTCTCTCTCTAGCTCTCTCCACTCATTACACCTGCTGACATCATCAAAATTAAATTAAATTATCTAACCAAACACAATCATTGATGTTCGTAAAAGTGTTTTGATATCTGTGAAATGTATACTGTAATTCAAATTAGTTTGGTGTAGTATACATATTACTTGCCACCTAGTGAGCGGTGATTAACAAACTCTTTCTTTAATAATAACAATTTTCTTTTGTCAGTTCACTGAGTTGACAATAAGGCAAGACTTTTGCATGGAAAAGTTAACTCTTGCACACAAGAGTTTTCACTTTTTGAAGACTTTTACACTGAAGAGTTAACTCTTGCACGCAAGAACTCCCTTAACGACAGCCCAATGGTCTGATTGTAGAATTTTCCTTTTAATAACTTATGTGTCTAGACAAACTTATATATAAACTCCGTTAGAGCATCTCCAATAGGCTCTCAAAATGACTCCTGGTGAGGCTTTAGCAATTCATTGTTTAATTTTGATCTTCGATGGACTCTCTAAACAAACTTCCAAAGACAGTTCCCTAGCATGGCTCCCCACATGTTAGGGTATTCACAATGCACTCTCTTGAATTTGACTATTAAAATAACTCCTAAATTAGGCACATAGGCAAAAATGAGGTCCAATTTTGCGTGTTAAGAATTTGCTAATTTAGGAGTGTGAGAGTACTCATATAGACTCTCTAAAATTGATTTCTAGACTATGTCCTAAAATTTATTTATGGATACAAAAGTATAAGTGGGTCCCCCATTTCCCCTCATTCTTCTCCTTCTCTCTCTTCTCTCATCATCCTACAAATAATGAGTTTTATTTTTTTTCAAAGTATTTCCGCTTAAAAATAGCTAATGCTTTAATTAGTCAATTGGAGCACATACATGCTACTAAATTGACATATTCAATATTGAACCCTATTATTTATGCTTGTGGACACTTTAGAACCTAATTTTGGTAGCCAATTGGAGATGCTCTTATGCCTTTAAAATGAGATTCATCTCCCGTTCAACAATTTAATCCGCATCCTTTGAAAATATTACATATGTATAAACTAAATACCCATGGAATATTCTCGCACAAAATCAAGTCATTCTCTCACACTATATCACATAAAAAATCACATAAAAAATCGTGAAAATCAAGCCAATTGGAGATGCTCTTATGCCTTTAAACTGTTTTTTTCAAACACCGAAACAAGTCATTCACTCACACTACATCACATAAAAAATCGTGAAAAGCCAATTTATTCAAAAAACCAACTTAGTGGAACACCCCCTTAGACTTTGATTGATCCCTGCACGTAGGGGTAAATGGTATATTAGTGGGTGCCCTTGTCGATGGTGTGATTTTATTTTGTTACTTTATCAACAAAAGTCTTCATTTTTATTTCCAACCCAATTCTTCATTTTTATTTCTACTTTCTAAAATTTCATTCATTTCTTTTCAAAAATCAATTTTTCCTCCAAAATTTTTCTAAAATCTTTTTCTTTAATAATAACAGTTTTCTTTTGTCAGTTCACTGAGTTGACAATAAGGCAAGACTTTTGCACGAAAGAGTAGTTTTCACTTTTTGAAGACTTTTACACTGAAGAGCTAACTCTTGCACGCAAGAACTCCCTTAACGACAGTCCAATGGTCTGATTGTATAATTTTCCTTTTAATAACTTATGTGTCTAGACAAACTTATATATAAACTCCGTTAGAGCATCTCCAATAGGCTCTCAAAATGACTCCTGGTGAGGCTTTAGCAATTCATTGTTTAATTTTGATCTTCAATGGACTCTCTAAACAAACTTCCAAAGATAGTTCCCTAGCATGGCTCCCCACATGTTAGGGTATTCACAGTGCACTCTCTTGAATTTGACTATTAAAATAACTCCTAAATTAGAAACATAAGAAAAATGAGGTCCAATTTTGCGTGTTAAGAATTTGCTAATTTAGGAGTGTGAGAGTACTCATGTAGACTCTCTAAAATTGATTTCTAGACTATGTCCTAAAATTTATTTATGGATACAAAAGTATAAGTGCATGGGTCTTTTATTTCCCCTCATTCTTCTCCTTCTCTCTCTTCTCTCATCATCTTAGAGCATCTCTAGTGCACTACCTAAAAAATGTTTGTCAAAGTGTATACCTAAGCACATGTGGGACCCTATTTTGTGTGCTAAGAACTTAGTTAGCTAGCTAAGAAGAAATGCATTTTAATGAAACTCCCTAAAAATGTTCATAATCTTTTAGAGTGGGACCCATTTAAGTGGTGAGGGGTGTCAAGTGGTCCCACAAAATTCTCTTCTCCTTCCCTTCTCTCTATCTCTCTCCTTATGTCTCTCCCCAAATTTAGGTAGTCACTTAGGGCACTTTAGGTAGTGAGGGGTGCCACCTAGGATTTTAGGGAGTCAATTTTTGTGCACTAGAGGCCATTTTTTTGAGTTTTTCTTAGCTAACTAGTTAGGGTACTTTAGAAAACTCTTTTAGGTAGTGCACTGAGATGCCCTTACAAATAATGAGTTTTATTTTTTTTCAAAGTATTTCCGATTAAAAATAGATAATGCTTTAACTAGTCAATTGGAGCACATACATGGTACTAAATTGACATATGCAATATTGAAACCTAATATTTATGCTTGTGGACGCTTTAGAACCTAATTTTGGTAGCCAATTGGAGATGCTCTTATGCCTTTAAAATGGGATTCATCTCCCGTTCAACAATTTAATCCGCATCCTCCAAAAATATTACACAAGTATAAACTAATGAAATACCCATGGAATATTCTCGCACAAAATCAAGCTAATGGAATATCAGTAGGCTTTGTTACACCTTTAAAATGGAATTTATCTCACGTTAAAAAATTTAATCCGAATCAAATCCTTCATAATATTTCATAAATCTCAACCAGAGACCCGTGGAATATTCTCGCACAAAATCAAGCGAATGGAATACCTGTAGCTCTCCGTTACGCCTTTAAAATTGGATTCATCTCCCGTTCAAAAAATTGATTCGAATTCTTCGGAGTACTACATAAGTTTCTATTGTATGCTTCGACAATGGACTTGGAGTGTTTTTTTTTTTTTTTTCCCTCTTTTAAAATTTTTTCTTGACAATATCTCAACAATAACGGCATTTACAATTTCCTTGAAAAATATAGTACTACCTTTTCTTATGCATGCCACCAAGCTGCCATCATACATCTATTGAACATCAAATGATTTTGTAATGGAAATTAAGTGATAATTACACAAATAAACCCTAATAATAATCAATTACTGCTTATCATAAAATAAAAAATTAGATCAATTGACCCACAAAATTAGAAATCCCACAAATCAATCAACATTTAGTGAAGATGGGTCATGTTTATCACTTACACACAAGGCTATCTAATTACTAGAATATTACTAGGGTACGTACAAGACGAGTACATGAGAAATGTATAAGAGATTAATGGGTAATTAAGTTGGCCCAGACAAGATAAGAAAAGGTCGAGATATGCGTAAGCTAATCCAGACAGCCCTAACCATTTTTTTTCCCCACATTTGAGTGGATTCACGTGCCACACATGTACCTCCTCTTCAACTTTCTCCTGTCCCACAATATATATTTTTTGGATTAAATTGGACCTCATAAGATGGAGTTAAAAAAAAAGACAAGCAAAAAAAGACAAGCAAAAGTCTTGGTAGGCCACGCTCACCCCTCCAGCATCATGAAACATGTGTTCTCTACTGTACAAAACTAACCACAGGCTAAGTTAGGTAACCCAGCCCATTCCTGCTGCTCCCAATCCCCCAAGTCGGGTTGAACCCAAAACTAACCACATGAGAAATATGTAGTGGTAAATAAAAAATAAAAAAAAATTATATCTACACTTGATTCTTGAGTGTGATTTTACATAAATACTTTTCCTTTCTAAAAAGTTAATATAGATTCACGTGACATTGTGTTCTCCTTTTATCCTAAATTACAATGCCCACCACAAAAAGTTATTAAAATATTTATTTTGCTATCATATCAAATTAAAGAACTATTGATGTTCCCGTTTAAAAAAAAAAAAAAAGAACTATTGACTGTATATAGGAGTTTTTTTCCAATGACAATCGAGAGTCCATGGACTTCATGTGTACACGTAATATAAACCACTTTGGATAATATATATATATATATGATTAAAATACAAAAATACACAAACATACAGAGGCTGACCCAAGGGATGTAACGGTGCAAGGGGATATTTGACTCCTACACTCTGCAAATTCTCTTTCTATTTGTAGTATATTTTTTAATTTTTTTTTGGTAAAATAACTAAAGAATAATCCCCACAAAACACGTCAAATTAGTATCCAAATTTTAAATAAGCAAATTAAAATTTTTAATTTTAATCTTTATGATTCCATTCTGAAATTTGAATTTGGACCATTGTGCCCCTATTATGTATTTTAGTAGTATATTATGTAATAGTTTATATTTTTGGAAATATTCACGTTCAATATTGGTATTTTCACGTAATTGACACCAAATTAAAGAGCTCAATGAGTTTTTTTTTTTAATTTGGTGTCAATAAATTTAAAATTTTTTGCTCAGAAGCATTTCATTTTTTGATAAAAAAATTGTACGTCTTTTCGTAGGGGAGTGTTACAATATTATTTTATTTATTTAAAAAAGAACTGGAGAAGAATTTGGATCGTTGGGCCCCCTTATCAGTTTCGTAGGTATTAGCAGCTCTTCGTTCTTGGGCCTTTAAACAATGAGGCTATTTTTTGTTTCAATAAAGGGTTTGAATTGGACTTAAGGCCAGGTCCAGTGGTGCCACCCAAGACCAAGCTCGGGAACCCGGATCCAGGGCCGGCCCCGATTTTTGGTTGCCCAAGCCCGGCACCAAACTTGTTGCCACTTAATAATAAGTCACAAAAAATCGAAAGACATACAAGTAAAAAAAAAAAAAAATCAAAGTTGCATGTGTTTTTAGCTTGAATTGCATAAAAAAAATTTAAAAATCAGAATGTAACTCCGATTATAATTCTTTTATGATTAGCACGAACTGATTCAAATAAAACAACTTATTCTTGCACTTTTTGAAGCAAATTCTTTTTTGTTTTTCTTAGACCTGAGAAGGGATTGGGAATGCTTACCTTTGTCTCGATATGAAAAGGATTTCGTACTAAAGAATAAAGATCATTTGATATGTTCTAGCGGGAAACAAAGAGTGCAAATTTGTTTACCCTGACCAAATGAGAGTGAACAAAATCTTAACTTTGATTGATGAAAAAGGTGTGGGGTCCACGAAATCACATCACTTTTTTTTATAAGCATAACATCATTTTGAGATAGACCCCATCACTTTTTGATTAGCATGTGGTGGACCCTACACTTTTTCCACCAATTAGAGTGAGGGTTTTGTTCACCCTCATTAGGCGAGGGTAAACAAATTTACACTTGGAAACAAAGGATTTCGTTAAAAAAAAAAAAAAAAAAACGTGCACGGTCTTCAGAAGAGGGAAAAAAATTGATATGTCCGAGCGGGAAATAAATTATTTTGCTGAAAATTTCTACTTTTGTCTTTTTACCTAAAGATCAGTAGATCATTTAGACTCTGAAATTTGATTTCATTACATTTTAAGATTTGTAAATCGATAAAATTTTATTTTGGTCGTTCTATTCAGGGATTTTAAAATTACGAAGTTAATATGTTTAGATAGGTCAATAGCTTCGTGTTTTGTTTAAGCAATGTGCAAATTTTGAAGAATTTAAAGTAACACTTTGGAATTTTCAGAATTCTTGCCATCAATTTTTTTTTTTTCCCGGTTGCCATAGAACTTATGGATAGATATCACAAAATGATCACCCAATATTAATGACTACGAGGAAAATATTTCAAAATCTACCAATGTTAGTTTGAACTTAAGTTATCAAGGTTGATAAAATCGCAACGCTTGATGTTTGAATTCTTACTAATAATACCAAGTGCTTGCCCCACGGACCTAGGGTTGCTGCTGTGCAGCCTCTGCACAGCAGCTGTTGCGCGCAATCCGGGTCATCTGTTACTTGGATGAACGGCCTAGATTTCAAACAAAAGAGAAGAATTGTTCGTGCGAACAATCTATTTTCAATCCGAACCGTTAAAAACACTTGTGAACGGCTATGATTGTGCACATCAGCTGCTGTGCAAAGGCTGGCACAGCAGCAACCCCGCGTCCCATTCTTTACATAGTTATAAAGCACCATACTTCATTTTATTTTGGCAATGCCACTAGGTTTATGCCTTTAATAACTCAAAATTATCTCTTCCTTGTATCCAGTGACAACCTGTAATTGCATGAAAGAGAGGGTTCAAATAAAAATTTATTCGAGTAATTTCAAATTTGACCAGCGGTCAAAATGCAACAAGATGTTTGTGTGTGTCTAATGTCTATATAAATTTTCACCAGAAATTCTCCCCTTGGTAAAAGGTACTACAAGAACATGCATTTATTAGTTACTGTTTCATTGGCACTGGAAAAAGAAGATGTACTGTAGCAACACTATGGCCTCCTTTGGCTAATTTAAAAAAAACTGATTTTTTTGGTTTTTTTTGTTTTGTCTTTATTAAAAAAAATTGCATTTGTTAGTTTTCAGTCGATTTTTTGTGGTTTCTTGGCTTGTCTCGAGGAGAGGAATCTAAAAAGTATAAAATTATTAGTCAAACTTAAAGTTTTGTGAATAAAGACGAAAAATAATCCAAAAAGCTGGTTTATTTTCGGCTTTATTAAAAAAACTATTACTTTTGTCTATAATTTTATACTCTTTCGATTCGTCTCGACGAGATAAATCTAGATACCACAAAATCTTAACGCAAAACTAACAAATGCAATTTTTTTTTAAATAAAGACAAAACGAAAAAAACCAAAAAACCAATTTTTAAAATTTAGCTGTGCATGTTTCCCTTCCCCAAGTTTTCCTTTTCCATACTAGACCATGAACTAGAAACCTTTGCTTTTTCTTTCCCATTTTCATATCACACACTTACCAATGTTACAATTAAAAAGAATCCGGTACGTGTGCTGCAGTTTTATTCCTGGGTTCTTTTGTAACACTAGTTTAAATCCAGATTTGCCCCTCCCCCGCGAAAATTTATAAGTTGAGGAGGAGTGAAAGTGTAAATATGCATTTCTAATACAAGTTTTCTAATAGTGTATCCGAGTTAGCTTATACACACCTCAATTAATTTTAGGGGTTCTATTCTCACCGTGTATTTGTAAGGAGGTCAATTAAAGACGGATCAAAGCTCCCCATAAACAAGGCCCCAGAGATAAGTTTCGAGTCTTGACCAACCAGACCCCTTGGGTTTAACTATGCAACAAGTTCGGACGTGGGTTATGGACCTTATGGTTTGAATGGTCAAATGATGGCATATTAAAACAACTCACTGAGTTTCCAAATATAGGTCCATGAGAACATACTGTTTTAGGCACTATTGGATGATATATATATATATATATATAGGTTCTATTTCTTATCCGGACCTCCGTGATCCGAATATTTTTTTGACGATCTGAACCGTCCAATGTGTTCAGAAGGTGTTTTCAAGGGTCCACGCGGGAAATCTTCAAAAAAAAAAAAAAAATACCGGGAATGGCTAGATCCAAGCAGTTTTTCGCAAAACTGTAAATATACAGTTTTTTGCGAAAAACTGCTTGGATCAAGCCCTTTTCGGTATTTTTTTTTGAAGATTTTTTCGCGGGGACCCTTGAAAACACCTTTTGAACACATTGGACGGTTCGGATTTCCCCAAAACAATTTTTAACGTGAAAAAATTACATTTTTTCTTATTTACGGGAGGTCCTTACTAGAAAATTTGCATATATATTGGTATCATTTTAAGTAAAGTTAAGTTTTCTATATAATAACTCTACATTTTGGACACTGATGGTTGTTGCTTAAAGAGCGTGAGGAGATTTATGGATGAAGGCTACCTTTTGATGGGCTATGGACGGTTAAAACTCCAGTGATTTCCTGAATTTTTTTTTCTCAACCGCCATAGATGTCTTGGTCAGCTTACAAACATCTCGACTAGTCCTCTCCCAGATTCTTTCAAAAGCTGGCTATCTACGCCGAGACTTGTGGATTCATACGAAATTACTTTATTGCAGCCTGATCCTAAGAAAAGAATCTTAATCCAAATTGTATGGGGAGCAAACCCACTAATCAACCCGACTAACTCTTAGGCTCTTGATTGATAGTATTATACTCCAGAAATGGGTATTAGATACAAGCAACATTTTCCAGTGGTGAACTTGTTTTATATTTTTAAATTTAGAGGGTGTTCCACTAACAAAAAACTGTTTTTTACAAACATTGAGACAGGTCATTCTCTCACAACACATCACATAAAAACCGTGAAAAACCAATTTTTTCAAAAAACTGAAGAATTAGTGGAACACCCACTTAATACATTAGAAGTAGCAACAGGAATATGGAAAAAGTTGGACAAGTAAAAACCAAATCAAATAAAGTGAAATGAAGAAGTTCACCTGTCGAGGGAGATTGTCCATGAGTTGTCATCTCTCCGGATCCATTTTCCCAATTTGAAAGAACATGAGCCTGCAGAACCTCTTTGATATCAATACAGTTACATGCAAGTTTTGATTTTATCAACTGGAGTTAACTAGTGACATGAAAGCATCTACCTGAACATCAAACTGAAGTGTATTCATGAACATGGGGCTGATTCTTTTTCTGACTACTATCACAAACTTTTAGGATCTTGTTGGATACTTAGAATGAATTTCAAATGAAGGAATTTCAAGTGAGAGATGAATTTTTAGCTATAGATGACCATTGAATCACTAGTGAAAGATGAATTTTTTTTCACAAACATTCTATAACCACGCCCGCTAGCTTACACATGCATTCATAATTAAGTGGAGGGCCCACACATATTGCTTCGCCAATTTGTGTGGGGCCCCACTTAATTGTGAGTCTGTCTATAAAGTATTTGTGTAAGTATTTTTTTTTTTTTTTAATGATAACTCAATTGACCTTGCTTAGTTGCTTTACACATATTGCACCGCCAGTTTTTTTTTTTTTTTTAAATATTTGTGAGTCTCCTAGCTAGCTAAACGAAACCTCATCATGATGTTTTTTTAATGGAAAATGTTAAAAGAAACCCATTGGGCTCCTGTTAAAGTTTAACAAATGTATTGACATGTGTGAAAAATATTGAAATGTGTAAAAAGTGTATTGGAGGGTGTGTTTTTTTTGTTTTTTCCTGTACTTAATAAAAGCCCTATGGACTTCCATTAGCAGGACCGTTTTTGAATTTGTGAGATCTTTCTTTTGTGAAGGGAAAGGAAATTAGTGAAGTGATCCA
Organism: Vaccinium vitis-idaea; assembly: GCA_963854785.1. NCBI lineage: Eukaryota > Viridiplantae > Streptophyta > Magnoliopsida > Ericales > Ericaceae > Vaccinium > Vaccinium vitis-idaea. Next base: position 28,106,050 of record OY978224.1, read on the forward strand.
TTTTCATAAACTTGAAGTTATAATTTTTCCTATATATCTAGAATATGTTTGGGACATGGAAGGATGGATGACTTTGGAAGTGTTTTTTTTTTTTTTCTACTTTTAGGCAAAGCCTGAATGGGCCTAGGCTGGCTTAGTGATGAGCTCATCTGTGCACAGATGTGAGCAATGCAATTCCTTATTAAGGGACTGGACATCTCAATAGGAGAGTACCAAATCTCAGTAGGAAATAGGAATTAATAAGAGGTAGTGGACTGACAATAAGGCAAAAGGAAGACAAAAAACACACATTTCAGTATATTTTTTTTTTACTTTTTTATACACTTTCAAATATTTTTACACTTCAATATATTTTTTAAACCTTAACGACAGTCTAATGGGTTAATTTTAGAATTTTCCTTTAACAAGAATCAAAATGGTAGAAATCTGTTCAAATGACATTCCAATTTACATATTTACCCTGGATTTTCAGATTGAATTACAGGATTGCAGCTCAGTGGATTAAGGTTATGTGGCTCGTCAATTTCATAAATATATGTCATATCATCCTGCACAGGGTGGGGGCTGACATGGGGCATAGAATCCTCATGACATGACACCAACCCATGCATGCATGCCATAGCCATCCAAAGCAGTCCAATCAGAGTGAGACAGTTCTAGAGAATTGGTTATTAGTATCATCTGGCGCTACAGGGGCATTTTAGTACATGTGTTCTGTTTTATGGAGATGACATCTCATGGTTTAAATTTGCAACTTGTTATGCGGCGTCGCACTACAAGATCTCGTCTGTGTCTCGATTGAAGAAGTGTCCCTAGGACACCGTCGTAAACCCATTTTCAATCGCACGTTGTGGTTAAGTCCAGAACAAAATGTGTGTATTCCAATGCATGTTTGGCATATGAAAAAAAAAAAAAAAGACTTGATGCACTGTTCCATTCTTATAAACATTTTTTTTTTCTTTCTGATTTTCATGTTTTATTTGTTTTTTACAAATTTTTGTAAGATTCAAATATATTTTCAGGATTAATATCTAAAAGTAAAAAATTATGACTGAAGGCCAAAATAAAAAATCACTGAAGAGGGAAAAAATACCAAATCGCTGTCTTTTTTTTGGTCCAAAGTATCATCTCATATGAACTTTTTTCATCTTCAATCTGCTGCACTGTAATCCCCAATCTCTTTCCTTATTATTGACTCCCTGGTCCCCAGTTTTATTACCATCTCAACAAGCCCCAATCTCTCTCTCTCTCTCTCTCTCTCTCTCTCTCTCTCTCTACACTCTAACCATGCACACTCCCTCTTTCACAAACACATCCACAAGTGACAGTGCTGCCTACTTTGAACCAGTTGATCAAGAAGATGAAGATTCTTCCACTCTGCTCTCCCTGTCCCTTGGCCTCCCAGGCCACCAAATCTCCACTTCTCACCCCACCAATTACTATCCCCACTCTTCTATCCAACCACCAAATTACCAAAACCCTAGTAGTAGTAGTGGTAATAGTCAAGAGGGCGTGACAGTAGCTCTTCACCTTGGGCCACCATCTCATGCAGGAGCCAGCTCGAGTAACCCTAGTAATGTTCTCCCTCAAGGACAATACTGGATTCCTAGTCCGGCCCAAATCCTTGTGGGTCCGACCCAGTTCTCTTGCTCTGTCTGCAACAAAACCTTCAGCCGGTTTAACAACATGCAGGTTTGCAACTAAAGAATCATCTTGAATTTATGCAGTCATGATTTGAATCGAGAGGGGCCAATTTGAATTTTTTTTTTTTCCTTCTGTAAATTGGAAAATCACCTTTGGTTTAAGTTTTTCTAATTTTCCATTATTCTTTTTTGAAAAGTTAAGAATTAAATTTCATGAAATTGTTGATACCGTGTATGAATGACACGTGAAATCATAATGCAGCAGTAAATCATTTACTTAGCTTATTAAGAGTAATATTAGTTCTTACATTTTCTTCCTCATGTGGGCAGTTTTATCTCTAGATTTTGATCCAAGGAACTGTCTTCCTTGGTGATTGCTTTTCTTTTTGGTTGGCATCTTGCCAAATTGTCTTAGGTCTGGTTTGGTATACGATTAGCTTTGAGCTCTATTTCAAATTTGTTGGGTAGCTCTTTTTTTGTTGTGATGCCGTTTTTTCCGGTCCTTTTAATCTCTGTACCTCTGTTCAAAGGTTAATAAAATCTATTCTTTTTGCCGTTCCCCCCCAAAAAAAAAATTCTTGCATTTAATCATTTACTAGCTCGTTACGAGTAATATTAGTCCACACATTTCTTATGTTTTCGGTAAAATTTTATGTACTTGAGTAAGTAGCAAAAAAAAGAAAAACAATTTTGAATCCATTTTTTTGCACGGAGCCAGGACCCTGTGGGCCTTTTAATACCTCCGCCATATCTTGTATGAAAAAAATAGCACAAATGATCCCATTTGGTGTGGAAAATGTTTTTGTTATGAGCCCTGTTACGAAACAGAAAAAACAAAACAAGAAACGGCAGCCGACAACTGAGATTTATGGTTGTTATTGCCCATTCGGCTACCGTTTCATATTTTTTTCCTGTTCCAAACACTTTCCGTTTTGTTATTGCCCATACTTTTTCACGTTAATTTCTACTCTCCAGAGTTTAACATTTATGGTTGCTCCTATGAATTAACAAAGCATATAGTACAGTACACTTGCACACATTGCTTTGCATTTCTCCTTTGTCCCTATCTATAAATTGTACTCAAATTAATTGTATTTCTGTAGATGCACATGTGGGGACACGGGTCACAATACCGAAAGGGACCAGAATCACTACGATGTACAAAACCAGCATCCTCCCTCCTAAGACTCCCATGTTACTGCTGCGCAGAGGGCTGCAAAAACAACATAAACCACCCAAGAACAAAGCCCTTAAAAGACTTCCGTACCCTCCAAACCCACTACAAGCGGAAGCACGGTGCTAAGCCGTTCGGGTGTCGGAAATGCGGCAAGTGTTTCGCGGTGAGAGGGGATTGGAGGACTCACGAGAAGAATTGTGGGAAGACGTGGTTTTGCATTTGTGGGTCTGATTTTAAGCACAAGAGGTCGCTTAAGGACCATGTCAGAGGGTTTGGGGAAGGACATGAGGCCCATAGTTGTCATCATCAGGACCAGGATTATTTGTTTAGTGGGGGCGACGACGAAGATGATGATAATTAATACCGGTGGGGTATTGGAGTGTCCCGAGCACCACGTAGGGAACAGGGGCGGACTGTTTTGAGTCATGTGATGTCTTCTAGGTTTCTGGTTGTGGAACACGAGACTGTGGATTGATCACACTGGAGACACTGCGAAACTGTTCGGAGAGAGAGAGAGAGAGAGGAAAATGACAGTGATGAAAGCCTTGGTTCTGTGAATTATTAATGTTGAAACTGCCAGTTTGATTAGCTATCCTTTTGTCACTTGCATGTTTTTACTAATTCAGGCGTTCATGTCTCTTTACTCGTATCTCGATTAATTTTAATTCTGGATAACTACTTTGCACACTAACCAGGGGCGGAGGGAGAGAGGGTCAATTGGGGTCACTTGATCCCGCAAATTTTAACAGGATAGATATAATATTTTTTAGAATTTTGTATTTTTGTCCCTTTTATATGGTACTCCCTCCGTCCCAAAATTTTTGTCCAGTCCGCAAAATGAGAATTTGAAAATAATACAAAATTTTCAAGAAAAATTCAATATATTTTTTAACAATTTACTAGATATCAACAAGTATTTTTAATTTATAAATTTGAAAATTTTCTTTTAAAAGACTTATTATTTTTAGCTCCTTGTTTGCGGACCAGACAAAAATTTTAGGACGGAGAAAGTATTTCTTTGTCCCAAATACTTGCGTAGGGCTCAAGAAATGACAATCTCTCACCACTATCGCTTCCAGTTGTTGTATACTGTCATAGATATGCAACTCCAAAAGCTAAATAATTACTTTTATGAGGTAAACACTGAGTTGTTTCTTTGTGTTGCATGTCTAAGACCATCCGACTCATTTGCAAGTTTTGACGAGCAAAAGTTGAATTGTTTGGCCGAATTTTATCCTAAAGACATTTCAGGTATCGAGCTTTTGGCACTTTCGGATTTGTAGTATAGTGTCAAGTTTTCAAACTTAAAAGGAATCGGTGATGTTTCTCAAAAAATGGTTAAGACCGAAAAAATATTGGGTATCCATTGGTTTTCAGGCTTTTGACTTTGAAAAAATACAGTAAAAATAGCGTTTTCTGCCATGAAGATTGTGAAGAATCGACTTCATAACCGAATGGGTGATCAATGGTTGCATGATAGCTTGATTGTTTACACCGAGAGGGAGATTTTTGATAGTACAAAAAATGAGGCTTTTATGCTACGATTTCAAAATATGAAAAATCGTTGGGGTCATTTGTCAACGTTGTTATAGGTTTTAAATGGATATCTGCTTGGCTACTTTTTGTTGACATTCAAGTGTAATTTTTTGTGGTTCAGTTGTAGACGTGGTTAAGTTGATATTTAATTAGCTACTTTTTATTGGACATTTCAACGTACCTTTTGGGGGATCAATTGTAAATGAAATTATATATTATTAATAGATATCTACTTTAACTCCTTTCTATTTTGTATTTTGTTTTATTTATTTATTTATTATGTTTTAAGAATTTGACCTCACTGTCATTAAATTCTGACTCCACCCCTACTAGGCTACCACTGGCAGCAACCAATTAAAATATGAACTTATCCTAAACGAGTTGGTAACAACTAACCTGGGTTTCGAACATGAGATTTTACATGGAAAAAACCACAAGTGCCAGCAGTCTTTTACAACAAAGCCTAACTTATGGGATTTTCTTTTCATTTGCTAATGCAGAGAGTGTAAGTCGACCAAGTGTGTAAACTACACGTGTATCAGCCTCTTATGGCTTAATAATGACAATGATGCGCCACATAAGTTGACTTGTGCTGCTGCATTGATTTGTGGCTTCTGTTGTTTTTTTTTGCTAGCTCTTTGTATTGGCTTGGTAACTTTTTTTTTTAAAACTGGGTGGTCTATGCTAACTTGCACGTACCTCTATTAATTTCAGATTGGCATAGTAACGCACCAAATCAATCAGTTGTTTTTTTGCTATGCGTTTGGGTTTTACGTGGCGGATGATTGTCAAGGTCTGTAGATGCCAATATAATTGGGATGCTCGCCTTTGTTGGGATGCTATCTTAGTTAGGGTCCGTTTTATGGTTAAGGATCAACTTCTAATGGGGACCCTTATATGAGGACCAAAGTGAGGACCTCATGCTTTTCGACCAAATTTTGACGATCCGAACCGTTAGATGTGTTTAAAAATACATCTAACGGTTCGGATCGTCAAAATTCAGTTCGGAAAGTGAAAAAATTGCTTAGTCCTCACTTTATTTAAAATGAGGGATCACTCATAAGAAGTTGATCGATCCTTGTAACCGATACGACAAAAAATAATAAATTCCTTCCTTTTCGCCGACAAAAATAAATAGTAAAGGCCTTTCTTTCCGAGTGGCAACCTGCTACTTGACGAACCGGTCATGATAAATATTGTCATGCATCATAGTAAGTATAACCATATAACGTAGTACATATTGCCTTAGTAAATGGTATGTATAATCCAGTATTTGCGGTAAGCGATATGGGTGATTTTTGGTTGGAGAATTGCAAAACCATCTCGCACCAAACTTTTCGTGAGTGATTTTGACCTAAGGGCTTTGGCCCGTGATTCACATTCACTCATTTTTCAATCGAAGGGTGAATAGTTAACGAGAGCATCATGCTTCCATACCACTCGGGAGCCTCGTAGAAAAGTCCCCATATGGTGGTGTTCAAGTGAATTCAGGATCACTGCAGATAACACAGACTTGTGTACAGTCCCAGTCTCAGATTCCACTGTTCATCACTTCCTTTTGGATTTTTGCTACACCTCTCTCTCTCTCTCTCTCTCTCTCTCTAGATCTGTATGTGATACAGTGATCATGAGCTGCTTCTACGACTGCTGCTGCTGCGACTACCACTTTCACTGAGCCCTCCTCAGTCTAACAATTAATGGGTGGACCATGCAGCAGTAGTGCTGCACCTCTGTATTTGGGGTTTCACCCAAACTTCTCCTTTTTTTCCTTCTCAGACCAACCAACAAACACATACTGAATTACCCAAAAACAAACACATACTGTACAACGTTTTCGTGAGTCTGGTCTTGTCTTCTTTTGTGATAATATTGTCCATATATGCTCTCTGCACCGTCTTATCATCTCTATTTTGTTTCAGAAATGCTATGCACAAGAAAACTTATACTGAATCATACACAGAATGCTATGCGCAAGAAAACTTACACCGTACCATACACACAAAATGTAAGTGTTTTTTTTTCTTTAAAACGTGTTTGCAAAACACGACTTCATGTTCTCACATTACTCACATTCTGTGTAAGCTTCAGTGTAAATTTCCTCGTGCATGGCATTTCCGATTTTGTTTTCCCCTTTTTTTTTTTTCTGTTTTCTTGTTCCTTTTATCTTTCACGTTTCTGTCTTTCTTACTTTACTAGTCCTACTTTCTTTTTGGTAAAAAGTTATGGGGGTACGTTGCATGGATGTAGTATTAAAGAATATGAGTGAGATCTTCTCCTACAGTCTAGCTCTACCTGCTTCCAATTACACATCAAGCCTAGGGACAGGAGCCCTGATGCGATGCTTTGCTCAATGCTCATTGTATGGGCCTCTCTCTGGTTCAAAAACGTGATCCAATCGAACCGCTCATTTTATTCAGCTTGTCGAGTTTGTTGTGTATGTCAAAACTTACACGGATGACGGATCGGATCGGATTGGTAGCCAAATGAATTAGACATTTTTTTCTTGAACTTTATTGCAGACGCCATTATTATTTGTCAAGACAAATGTGTTTGCCAGAAGAAAAATGCTAGCTGGCCGGAAATTTACCTCAGTGTGGGAGCAACTATGAAGCACAATCGAGCCCTAGTACAATACATGAACATGAACATGAAAAGACTGATGGATGAGATCTGCCGAAGCACAATCGAGCCCTGGTACAATACATGAAAATGTACATGAAACAGCATCCAACGGATAAGATCCGCTCCGATGGATGAGATCCGCCCGTCGGATGCCTTTTCATGTTTGAAACACTTTCTCAACACAATCTGATTAGACTTTTATTTTGATTTTTAAGTATTTTAAATGATGCCAATCACGGTTTATAGGTATGAAAATGAAGTGCTTATTTGTCTTGTATAGTATACAAGGAAAATATTAGCGGTGTTTAAGAAAATTGAAATAACCACTAAACTCATCTGATCTGGACCGAAAAGTAAGGGTCTGGTTCCACGGTTCGATTGGTCTGATTATCAACATTAAAATAATGGTTAGAACTGAATTGGACCATTTAACATCAAGGATCAAGTAAAAGATTCCTTACTTTCCTTTTGTGCGGACCTCATAGACCTTAATTAAATTTTGATGATCCGAACCGTTTAATGTGTTTAAAACAAGTTTTTAAAATATTTTACTTTTGTATTTTCATTTAGTAAGTTAATTGTTTTGAGGGGTGTAAGTTATTATTTCACCTCCATGTAGAGTAATGATAACTTTTGCTAGGAAATTCTATAGTTAATTGCCATAGAGCCATCGCTGAATTTGTTTTCTCGTTTTTGGACTATTTGAGTACTGGTTTTAGGTACTTTAAAAGTTGTTTTTCGTTAATTTTGGGAGTTGCTTTAGTGATGGTAGATTGTCGAGTATTTTTAGGATGGTATTTGATTCTGAATATTAATGAGATTCGTATAATTGTGCTATAATTCTAAATTATTTTGTGAAAAGTGTTTAAATGCATGCTAATCATGTAGAACAAAAATCAAACCAAAACTGGTCAGGTCCTGCGATTTTAATTTGGTTAGGTTCTAAATGTATATTTGTTAGGGTTTTGTTTTCAATTCTTTAGAAGTTAGAACCGTTATTATCGGTCCGGGTACTATATTTGTAAAGAACCACGCTAATCCGGACCGTGTGCACAAAATCTGTTATATGTCGAATTACAAAACCAATCGCATTTCTGGGCCTAACAAGGAACGCAGACGGAGGGCCATTAACCCACCATCTCATTCTGATGGGCTAAAAGCTCCAGATGGGCTGCGAAATGCTGGTTCAAAGTCTAGATGCCTAGCTCTTGGCAAGGCTTGAGCCTACTGCCTAGATAGGATACATCTTACAGATATTGGGCCCACAGGTCTAGGATCTTTGGGCCCAATATCAAGCCCAACCCACTGCCATCGGTGAGATTGGTGCCTTGTAGGAGTGTACAAGAGAACCGATATAGCCACCAAACCGATCCGAACTAGCCTATTTGGTTAGGTTCTATGGTTCATTGGTTTAGTTATGATTCTAAAAATATAAGAACCGGTAATTATGGTTTTGTTACTGGTTCTCAATTTAAGAACCATGGTTAGAACCGAACTAGGCCGTATAGTATTAATACATATATATATAACTTTTCATGCGGACCTAGGGGCATTTTCGACTTTCCGGACCAAATTTCGACGATTCGATCCGCTCAATGTTTTTAAAATGTGTTTTCAAGGGCCTACGCGTAGAATCTCCGAAAAAAAATACCCGGAAGGGCTTGATCCGAGCAGTTTCCGATAAAAACTGTATACGCGTAGGCCCTTGAAAACACATTTTAAAAACATTGAGCGGATCGGATCGTCGAAATTTGGTTCGGAAAGTCGAAAAAGGGCAGGTCCACATGGTATTTCTAAATAAGGGTCCCTTATTGGAAGTTTATTGTATATATATATATTAAATATATTTATACATGTACAAAATTATGAATCTTATAAAATCCTATAATTATTTATTTATTTTATGAGTTATTTTGGTGCTCTAAATTCTAAATAATCTTTTGAACTCGTGTGTTGTGGTTGTGATAAAGTCTTCCTTAATCGGGTAGAACCAGAACCAAACCAAAACCGATCAGGGCCTTATGTGTAAAAATAGATTATATTAATTTTTTATTAATATATTATTTATTTTCCCTTCAAATTCTAAAAGTCTATTTATAATTGATGCACGTATGTTTCTGAATTCCTAAACCAAGCTACAATTAATACTTCATCATCCATTCCAAAATGTTTATTCGGTACCCAAACGAAGTCTTTAAATTAATTTTGAATTTTCAAGAAAAAATTTCCAGAAAATTTGGTTTTTTAATAATTTACTAGATATCAATAAGTTATTTAAAAAGTTTGAATTTTTATTTATTTAAAATATAATATTTTTAAGTTCTCGTTTTACAAACCGTACAAACATCTTGGGATGGATTTAGTAGATCATTTAATTATCTGTATTTTATCTTCACGGAGGATTTAACCACGAAAGGGTGCATTTTATTTTTTTTGGTATTATTGAAAGATCACTTTAAAATACTGCATTTTTTATTTTATTTTTTAGTATTAAGGACATTAGTATTTATTGGGTGTGTACTTGAAAAACAAATTAAAGGAGAAACCAACATACAAACACAAACAAAATGAATAAGAGAGATCAAGATATACATGGTTTTGCTTACTAATGTGTAAACTAAACTCACTCCATGGGCGAAAGTAAGGAGGCGAAATCATTAATGCGAAGAGAAAAATGCTTAAAAAGCTACAATGGTGATAAAAAGAAACCCCAAAATACTCCATCCGTACCATTTTTATAGTCGCATTATTCCATTTTGGACGGTCTTTTAGTAAGTGTGCATTGTGAAAAGTTAGGAAATGGCTACTACACGGATCCATTAAAGATGTGTACTATAATCACCTATTGTATGGTTCATATTGTGTCTCTTCATCGCCAGTCATAATATTTTTTAGTGTTTCGTAACTTTTCAACAATACGATTCGTACCATTTTTTAATGTTTCATAACATTTTGGAACTTTTGGTGTATCTCGTAACTTTTTTATATATATATAAAAAAAAATTGTAACTTATATTAATCGATTTGTGATTTTTATAGGGGTGTGTATTGTAGCATTTTCCGAAAAGTTAATGGTTAAAAGTTGAGTTATTACAAGTATCAATTTGACCTTTTGAAAAGTTAGTTTTTTTTTTTTTGGTGCTTAAAAAAAAAAAAATTTGATAGTGGATAAAGAGTTAATGAGTAAAAGTAGATGATGATTTTGGGAAGTTGAGATTAAAATTAATGTGAAAGGTGCAGAGTTAAGGTAAAAATTGACGTGAAAAATGTAATGATGATATCTTTTTAATAAGTTAAATTTACAAAACAACACACTTCAAAAGGGCCGGAGCCCGGAGGGAGTAGCTCACAAAAAACTTAGTTTCATGAATATCTCATTTCTCTCAAAACTTACGGTTTTGACCAAGAGATAACAATGACAAAGATCTTCCCAAACTCATTAAAGAGGGGCAACCACCCAACCAGGAACATCTGACAAAAATCCAAAGGTTCTATTCAGCATCCACATGAGAGCCCTCTCAAGGAACTAAGAGCATCTCTAATAGTCTCACCAATTTTTTTACCATATTGGCTAGAAAAAGTGTCAAAAATTATTTTGGCAAGCCACCTAAAATTCCCAACACCCAAAGCCTCACCAAAATGACAGAGTCGTCTTCCACTTGGCGCGTGCGCTACACGCACGTGAGTAGATCTTACTCACCGGCACGCGCCACCTTTGACCGGCGGGTGCGACGGCACCGGAGCTCCGACGGCGATAGATCTTGCACCAATCGTCTTGTCTCGTCTCGACATCAGCTACACTGTGGGTGTCTCAAAACGATTTTAGCGTAATTATCCCGACAGTCCATTTTTTCCGGCGAGTGACGAAGAGAGAGAGAGAGAGAGAGAGAGAGAGAGAGGGCCGTTGGCAATCTCGCCATACCTCGCCTGCTGTGGCAAGGTACTGTAGAGGCGATTTATTTCCCGAGGCCATTTGCCGAGGCTGCTGGGTGTCGTTTTCGGGGAGCATCTCGCCATTTTGGTCTCGCCAAAGCTCTTGGCGAGACCGCTGGAGATGGTCTAACAAGTGCAATCAAGCTATATTTATAGCCAAAGAACTCTGTCCAGAAAAACACTTCTTCCCAAATTGATTTCTTGCACCCCAAGTCCTAAAACAACAAATCTCCAAACAAAAACAACTGAGAAATTCAGAGTCAAAATTGTAGACAAGGGATCGCGACCTCTGTCCGGATGGTGCACACCAAATCGTCCCAGATGAAATTCTATTGTGTTTTTAAAATACCAAATGGAACCAGGAAAGGACGCCACATCCCGGACACAATATTTTCTCAACTAGAGACGTGACTCCATTCTTCGAGAAAATTTTGGGTGCGGATTGGGTAGGGACACGTGGTGCCCGGCACCCAATCCGAGCAAAATTTTCTCTCCCATTCTTCACTGCATTAATCAACTATGCTAACTACAAGTGGTATACTTTACGGAAATTGCTAGGATGTCTCCCTGGCAGAAAGGAGACTGAATTCTTGTACTATGCCTGCGTTAATCTTTTGACTAACCAAAGTTACCAAACCCCAATGTCTTGAACAAATCTTAATTCTGATATTAAGTATAAAATTAAACGGTGCATACGCACATGCATTATATCCTCCATTCTTGGCACCTCGCAAATAGCGATACATACTTATAATATATATATAACGAATATGGAAATATATGTACTCTGCTAGACACAAATACTGTGTCCGTCACTGATCGAGATCATTACCGCAAAACCCAAACATCATTTATTCATTGCAACTAGCTTTCAAGTGAAACACCAAAAGACAAACATTGTCATCTAAACTAATTAGAGTACTAAAGACTCAAAATTGAATTGCTCAAATTAAAACAAGACAACCCTACATTCTTCCATCCCTTAGTTAGTGAAGTTGGGAATAACGGCATTAGGCTTGAGAGCCTTCGCATCCGCAGAAGCCGCGGCGGATGGCGTCGGCGCCACCGGCTTCACGGTCAACTCCGCCGGCAAATCCTTAATACCCTTCAAGTAAAACGTGTAAAACAGCTTCAGAGGGAACACAATCTGCTGCAGCTTCACCGTACCATACGCCCCTTCAAAAATCCCGGACCCACCAGTCACCGCCAGAAACGTGTCCTGGTAAGTCAAGTACGAACCCTGGACCGACAGGTGTCCGTAATCCCCAAAGTAGAAGCTGTATATCGCCTCGTACCGGTCACCTTTCTTTTCCGGTACGTTCTGGATCAGAACGCATATTCCGGCCGTGATACCCAACCGTTTCTTCAGGTCACCGGTGTACAGCTTGTTACTGAACGGGACGAGGTCGCCCAGCGAGTGGACCGATTTCTGACTCAGTGGGAGGTACGCTGGGCTGCCTCGGTCTCCCTCGTTCATCTCGTAAACGCTCAGTTCTTGAACCTTAGCTGAAACAGAAACGGGAAATTAGGGTTTCATTTGTTTTTCGAAAAATTAGATTTGGATTGATGGACTTATCACGATCATTTTGATCATCGAAAACGGGAAAAAGACTGTTTAGTATTAGGGGGAAAATACTTACGAGGATCAGGCTTGGGCTTGAACCAGTCGAAGAAGAAGGCTTTGGTGGTGAGCCTGTTGGAGTGTGCTCTGGTTGAGAAGCCATGATGGGTTGTTGAGATCTTGAGATTTGGGGATGAAAGTGGAAGAGAGAGATTGCAGGGTTTTAGATTTTGGGTAATTGAAGACGAGCATGATCTGGGGTTGGATGGTTTTACAGAGGGGATTGATTTGAGAGAGCTTGTAGAAGCCATTGATGGGTGTCTAGAGAGAGGAGAGAGAAGGGAAAGGTTTTGGAAAAGCTTTCAGATATGTCTAGCTATGGACAAAGAGTCAATTGATGTGTGAGTGGATTTATGGAGTATCTAGTAAAGTTAATAGTGTGGAAACAGAGTGGTTGGTGCGACATGGTTTGCCATGTGACTATATGTGAGGGATTATAGTTGGCTTCCATATGGTTTGTTATTAGTTTTTTATTAAAAAAAATTGTGGAAATTAGAAATTAGTAGCATTTAAGATAAGTATGCGTAATATGTAGGCACGGAGCCAGGGATAGCTACGGGGTGGATATATTGATATAGAAACAATATTTTTTTAAATAGTTATGGTGGTGATCGGCACCACTTGTCATCTCTTAACTCCATCCTTGATAATGTGGTTCAACGTTTTTTATATAATAGGCTTGACACTTAATTGGTCATTGGTAAAATATTTTTAGGGAGTGATTGATGATAGTGGAACCCTAGTCTGCAGTTTGCCATCCTTAGGTCTAGTTTTTCATTTGATAAAATGAGAATCTCATAAAATTAATGGGTTGATTTTAAAAAATGAGGAAACCATTTGCTAAATCATTTACTAAAATCAACTCATATAAATTCATCACTTGTCATTATTTTTCGGTATTTGATTTCTCGATGCTGACATTTACAATAGAGATAGTAAACAGTAATTTTTGTTATTTTATACTCCCTCCCATTTTATTTGTTCATTTTAGAAAACCGTTTCAATTTTCAATTATTTATACTTTCAATCTAAAATGTTTTTCATCATTTTGAAAACTTTGTATTTTAGAACTAATCCATAATTATTAAACAAAATTCATATTGCATTTTTTGTAAAATTTATATTGAAAGATAAAGGCGATTAACCATTGACTTCAAAAATTGATAAACAAAATGAGACGAAGGGATTATTTGTATGCCATAAGGGCATCCTTATCTGACACACACAAAAAAAAAACACACTAAATTTAACCTCAAAAACACATTTTATAATTTAGCAAGTCACTTTTCAAAAAAATCTCAAACTCAGACTCTCTATTCAAACTTTAGCAAGTCACTTTATCAAAAACTCATAGAATCAGACTATCCATTCAAACTTTTACTCTTCTCTCCCTCCTCCTCTTTTGGTGAGTGAACAGTAGATCACCAAATTTGTTAAGTTATTGTAGCTTTGTTTGGTGAGACTGATTTTTTAGAATTTGGAGAAGTTTGTTCTCTACTTTAATTTAAAAGTTAAATTGTTAAGCCACATGGTATACTTTTGTTTGAACAGAGATGCAGTAAGTTCATTGGTGATGACCGTTACTCCCTCCATCCCGCAAAGTTTGTCATTTTCACTATTCCAGCCCTATGAAAAAATTGATTATTTCTTTTAATCTGTAATGTTTTATATAAGCAATATGGATCTCGTTTGATAGATTTCAATTAGATCTTTTGAACAAAGTTTTGAAAATCACATAAAACGTTATGAATTGAAAGATATAGGCAATTTAAAAATGGCACGCACTCCCGAAAGTGTCAAACTTTGCGGGACGGAGGGAGTATATAGCTGTACTTTACTAAATTTCTCATTATTCTATCTTTAAAAAAAAACATGTGCAAGATAATTGCACAGATGGCCGTATTGTTTATTTTCTCTGATTCAATGAACTGAATTTGTCACTTTCAGAAAATAAAATAAAAATTAACAAGATTTGGAGTTTTGTGTAGTTTTGACCACGTCAAGAGTCAGCGATAGTTATGAGGAAAGTTCTGGGGAGGTGGATGATGTAACTTCTCAAGCAGAAAAGTTTCTGGAAAAACAGACCCTCTTGAGTTATCGATGATGAGTTTGCTTCTTAATTACACGATTAAGATTTAATTATTGGAGTTAGGGTGGAAGAAAGAATTTTTGTGAATCATCTAGTTTCGGTGCAAATGGCTTGCCTTTGACCAGATGGAAGAAAGAATTAATCAAAATTCGTATAAGTTGGTTCGAACACCTGATTCTTGAACAAAATAAAAGCATTCCCAAAGCACGTAGAAAATTTAAGGCAACTCTTTGAGACAAATTAGGCTGGTTATACTGGAGTACTCCGGTATGTATGTATGTAACTTTCGGAACGGGGATGGTGCTGTCATCTCGGGGGCAACATGGGTGTTGAGCCGATGACGGCATCTCAGATCTGTTCGGTAGTAGACGGTTTAGATTTGTTTGGATAAGATATGATCTGAGTCGTCCATGGCCGACAACGGCCGTCCGTGGTCGGCCAGCACCCTTACTGTTCCAGAAGGGACAACTATGATGACAAATTAGTTCATATATTAATACACATTGTACATATATCAATAAACTTCCACGGATATTAATATATTTTTCTCAGATATCTATGCACTTTCTACTTATTATCCTCCACCTATTGAGTGGAGATCATCATTTTTCTGTATCTATCTATTTACATAGTATGCACGCTCTCGTGTGACATTAAAAAAATTAGTCAACTGTAAGTCATAATTAGGGTAATATATTAACAGGAAAATTGGTGAAGCATCTAAAGTGAAGCATCTAAAGTTCCAACAAACCAAAATTTATCAATTTCACCAACGCAGGTTGGTTCAAGTGGTTCGGCACTTGTTCCCCTTAAGCAAGGTCTCGAGTTCGAGTCTTGTGAATGGAAGAAACTTGCGCTGGGAGAGCTTTACCCCTTCGTGGGCCGACCCGGCTCGAACCGGATTTAGTCGGGGTCCAGTGGGCTTCCGGATACCCGTGGTTTAGACAAATTTTTTATTTTTTTTTTATCAATTTCTGCTAATTTTAAGGGAGACATAATTACAGAAAGAGAGGAAAACCCATGGTGTTGGGCACCACGTGATGACGGCCAAAACCATGGAATAATTGGTCGGGAGAGAGGAAGAATTTGCTGCATTAGCATAATGGTAAACTCCCTGGAGACAGCTCCGAGCACATGGTTATGACTTTTGCCCAGCAACTAGTCATTGACTTCAGGCAATGAAGCAATATGGTCATTGGAAGATATGGAAAAGAAAGAAATAATTAGAAAATTTTACTTTTTTTTTTGGATAATTAGAACAAATACTGTAATCAAAACTTTGTTTTTTATTTTCCCGTCCTCTTGTTTGGTTTACAAATAAGTGAGGGGAAAATAAAAAACAAAATAAAAAACAAAGTTTTGATTACAGTATTTGTTCTTTATATTTCCCTCGAACTTTTTTTTTTTTTTTGGCTAATGCAAAATATCTCGGGCCAGTTTTTGCACACCTCAAACTAATTTCTACAACCTTTTCCACAACTCTTTCACATGCATATGCGTGGGGTGAAGTGCCCCCAAGAGTTTCTAGCAAGAAAAATTGAATCTAAGACCTTTAGAGGGTGCAAACCTCTAAAAGTCAAGACTACTTGGCGAACTTCTTGAGATTGGTTCGTTCTTTTCCTTTCCATAAGTTCCAAACGGGCCTTAAGGATCATCAAAGTACTCATGGTAGGCTCAACGGAGCACCGGTCAGGTCTCCTCAAAAGGTCAGGGATATTACCCCAATCCCATCTTATTTTATCTAGCTAGCATTATACCCATTCGATGCACTGGATAAAAAAAAAATACTAAAACATTTGGTCATTTTTTTGTTCCGGTGTATGGAACGAGTATACCGCTAGTTGATAGAAAAGATAGTTTAAGAAAAAAAATCAATGTAAATTTTTGTGTCCCATTTATCGAACGGGCACAACGCTAGTTGATAGAAAATATAGTTTGAAAAAAAAAATTATACTAAAAAAAAAAAAGAAGGTAAAAGGTGACCCAAAATTAACACATTTCGCAAATAAAAATATGAACGCCAATTTATAACAAAAAATACTACAAATGACAAATTTGAATAAAATTTCATATAATCAAGGAAACTCGTGGGTGTTGAAATTAACTTGCAATTGTAAAAAAATGTGAGATAAACAAATAAAGTAAACAAAAACCAAAAAGTATTGATCTTTATTTAGGAGTATCATTCTTTATCTAATAAAACTCAAACCCTAAATTCCCCTAAAATCAAAGCCGCCAACAGAACTGTATCAAGACAGACATAAACCACATACATAGAACATAAAGAATAGCTAAAATTCAATTACACTTGGATCATACAAATCATTTTGCAAAGTCAGCCAAATTGAACGGCCCTTCGTTCCCAGTCCAATACTTTTACCTAAAACCTTGGAATCTAGGATTTCACTTGTTCAATGAAAAATGAACACCTTTACACCCTTGAACAACATAAAAAATACAGAGGTTCTTTAGGAAGGGAAAATGCCACTAACATTTTCTCTTCATCTGTACATGGTGATACCCAAAACATTTAAGAAAAACTTACGACCGGGTTTTTTTTTTTTTCTTTTTTCTTTCTTCCTCTTCAATATTTCGTCAAAATTTCAGCACCATTTCTGGTAATCAAAATGGTATGCTCAAACTGCGCTGCGAGACGGCCATCAGCCGTCAAAGTTGTCCAGTTATCTTCCCATGTGATGCATTCTGTACTTCCCAGTGTAAGAATTGGTTCTGCAGTAAAATATGCAAAAAAGGACGTAAGCAAAAGGTTCATATGCCAGATTCACATCCTCCAGATATATCTTTCTGATCAAATCAAACCCCGGCACAGAGAGAAAAATTTTACTCATCCTCCAAGGGCTAATTAGAATTTTTCTCCAAAAAGCTATTTAGCGGGTCTAAGTAAACCATAATGACAAGTAATTGAAATATAAAACTTCCGTGGCCCCGTCTAATATATAATATCTGTATACTTGGCCTTGGGGATTTCTGGAAAACTCCGCATAGAAATACACCCTTAAGGCAATCTCCAACCGGAATATCTACTGGGCTATTGGCTTAGCTAAAGGAAAAAAAGAAAAAACGCATATATCATCTGCATGTACAATGCTAAGGCACTTACCAATGGTAAATGTTTGACCTTCAACCATGTGACCAGGCTGGTCATTCCCTGCGATAAAATTCGAACTTGTATTTAGAAGAGTGCATTGTAGGTGATGGCATAAGCTACGTACCCAATTAGGGCATACAATTTTGATCGCGCATGATGTTATAGCAGTGTCAGTTTGGCAAAGGATACAATCCTTGGCTCATGGTTTTCAAGTGCATGGAATATGACATGTTCACGATAAACGCACAAACTCACTACTCAGTAACCAATGTTGTTCAAAGTATATAGTCCGCTTGCAACTACAACCAGAAAACTTTGGGTGTGTCGAGACTTGGGACTTGTGAAAGGGAAAAAAGAGGAAGGTAAGCATGAGAGAAATTTTAGGTCTAGTAGTTATTTTCATCTGTTAGGTTTTGCAAAGATAACAAAAGCAGAATAGGAGGAACGATAAGGAATCTAAATTAACGAAAAGAGGAAAGGAAGAAGAAGAAAGAAGAAGAAATGAAAGTGAGGAAAATAATTTCTTTTTCTTCCAAACGCAAACCCTCATCTTTGAAACAGGAATCAGGGATTACTTTTCGTAACATGAAAATGAGGACTGTGTTTTACAACTTACCCAGACTAAAACATCAAGACCCAGACCCACATGCAATATCTAAAAGAAACTAACAAAGAAAAAGAGTAAAGGAAAAATCG
Organism: Vaccinium vitis-idaea; assembly: GCA_963854785.1. Lineage (NCBI taxonomy): Eukaryota > Viridiplantae > Streptophyta > Magnoliopsida > Ericales > Ericaceae > Vaccinium > Vaccinium vitis-idaea. Next base: position 28,124,476 of record OY978224.1, read on the forward strand.
AAAAAGAAAGGGGAGAGAGAGGAGGAAATAAGATTTCACTTCTTTGAAAAGTAAGTCTCAATTAATAGAACCAAGCATTTCAAAAAGAGTTTCTTCATCAACATATAGACTGATGCCATCTACTTATTTGGGACAGAGCAGCCTTCTACAAGCATTTCAAAAAGAGTTTCTTCATCAACAAATATACTGATGCCATCTACTTATGTGGGACGGAGTCTTCTACAAAGCAGTCTTCTATAGAGCATCGTATCGCACTTAGTGAAGTTACAAAGGAGTAATTCTCCCAGTTCCTACATTACTATGATATTATGCGTTCACACTATACCAAAGAAATAGAAGCAAATGGTTACTCACGGTGATGAAATATAAGGGGTTCAGAATGAAATACTTTCCCAACACCATGGCCAACGAAACGATCGACGACACCAAACCCAAATCGTTCAGCATGTTCACTGAGACAGTCACCAAGACAAATTGTTGAGAACAAGTTAAGGTACCAATAAAGCCAAGATGCCACACAAATTACAAGAATAACCTAATAAGTGAACACCAGAGCAATGATGTCATTCCTCCAGAGGGAGTGATGATAACTGTATCTATTACCATGACAATTTCCAATGAAGTGATAGCAATAGTTTGCACAAAACACCTACCACCTTCAACCCATGCGGGCCGTCTCTGAAGATCATTCCAAATGACTTTTAAGGCCTAACTCTTTCTTTACAAGAGCAATCAGGAAATGTGTCTGATGGTACTATGAATCTCTTTCCATGCTTGGCAGCTCTCTAAGGTGTCTATCTGTCTTAAGCTGGATCTTCCCCAGGGTGGCCTAGGATCAGATAGGAAAGAAAAGAATTGGGCTAACATGCACTTAAACTTTGCAAATTGCGAGTGGTGGTATTGAAAACTTTCCTAAAACAGGCAGAATTCCTACGTCAGATGCCTAAATGGCAAAAATTGACTCACAGGAAGCTTTATGTCTCAATTTTGTGGATTTGAATGACGAAGCCACATCCAATCTAACATGGCCTTCCCACGGATATTTGATATTATCGGGTGACTTAAGTTCCAGTTTCTGTTCACAAAAGAAGTGGTGAAATCTTCCAAGAAGCTTCCTTTTGTTATTCTCAAGCCTATAATATTAATTTAGCCACTCAGATGCATATAACGTCCCTAACCGTAAACAAGTGTTCTGAGCTCTGTTCATCTACATAAAAGGCACTGGCCTTAGCTATGGGTTCAAATAAAAAAGATAATTAAAGTATAGGTTTGCAACTCAGACAACTGTTATTTTCTATCCTATCTAGAACTCATAGTTTCCCTTTATTTAGTCCGCTCCTGCAGCCCACAATGAAATACATTGAAAAGACCAACAACAACAATAATGTGAAACGGAAACGAAGATATGGTCACAATAAATCGGCGTTGGCACAACATTTGTTTTGCTGTGCTTTGTTGGAGACAAAGGAATTCTGTTATGCCGCTGATTTTTTGTTTTGGACTCTAAGGAAATGGTGACATTTTGGTTGTTTCAATGGAACAACACCAATAACATAACACATCTAGTCCCCAATCATTGGGGGTATGGGCAGGGATGATTAGAGCTAGACCTAATCTTTGGCAAGACATGCACAAAGTGGCTGCTCTCATAATGCCACTGAAACACTGGCCCCAATAAACCTCAAGAACCGAGGAGCTACAGATGTTTTGCTGCAGAACCATGCTCTCAAATCAAAGCCAAAAGGCATCAAGAGGGCAGACCTAAACAAAGCTGAAATACATAAAAAAAGACCACTAATAATTAAACATACCTAATCCTTTTACCAATCTTCCTAAACAAAGCGCCATCTTTGCAAACAGAAATCCCTTTGTGTAAGCACTCTTCAGTTACCTGCCATAAATGGCAAAATGGAAAATAAACAGAATCATACTCTGAATCTCTAGTTAGCTGGATAACAAATTGAAAGTGAAACAACAAAAAGAACAATCAACAAGTACTTACTACTAAAGTAATACCTCGACAAGCCTTTTCGCATTATCACTAACATTGTTGCCACAAAGAAAAGTCTTAGATGTGTCCCCATGATAACCCTATTGAACAAAATAACAAATATTGCATGGAAGTCAATTCAGAAGGAAATAGTATGAAATGCTCTTGACCTGCACCTTAGAAAAGTGAAGAAAAAATATGATCCTTTGACTGACTTGTGCATTAGATGAAACTAGTGAAAGATAGTTCAACACATTAAATAATAAATACAGTTGGGTTTTGCTCTTTGGAATGGTGTCTGGGTGGTAATACTTTTCCATGTACATTCGTCTTGTTTTTTTCTATTTATTGTACAAGGGTTTTATTGGACAAGGGTTGTGCAGCTTGTGCCCCCTCAGCATGTCCGAACAAAATCTTCTTGGTTCTTATCAAGGAAAAGTAAATTTGAGGATAAGCAAAAGTAAAACTTGGAAAACTAAATTTGAGGATAACTAAAAGTAAAACTGGGAAAACTAAGTACCAAATAAAGGCATTCACATTGTGTACTGGAAAAACATTCAGTAAAACTCAACGACCTTTTCCCAATTCCTTGAATTGGCTAACATCAATCACTTTCACCACTGTATTCTATCAAGGTCTATAATATCAGTTAAACTGTGAGCTAAACATTTCTTTTAAATTTGAGGATACATAAAAGTAAAAGTGGGAAAACTAAGTACCAAATAAAGGCATTCACATTGTGTACTGGAAAGACATTCAGTAAAACTCAACGACCTTTTCCCAATTACTTGAATTGGCTAACATCAATCACTTTCACCACTGTATTCTATCAAGGTCTATAATATCAGTTGAACTGTGAGCTAAACATTTCTTTTTCTTTTTCATAATGAGGTTAATTTTAGTCTTCCCATCCCATAACATCTAACCTTCAGGATAGTGTTGCTCTTTTTAACAGAGAATTAACGTATAATGGATTCAGAGCAATTGCAAACATACAAAATTTCAAGTTCTCAAGCCTAAGGATCCACAAGATCAGCGAGAAGACATTGCCTTCACAAAAAGGTATCTTTTACAAGACTCGACAGATTGTCTAACATCTAAAATGTGCACAGCAATGTAAGAGATTTAGATTTCAAGGGAGCTTTCTGCATGAGAAAATATTACTGAAGAACACAAATGGAGAAACTGAAACATCCAATTACATAACGCATAGGGTAAAGATCGTTTCAAGGTGATCACCAATTTACGGGAATGTTGTCAGTATTCAGTAAAACAAGAACCAAACTTACATTTAAGTAGACTGTCACGTCAATGTTTATTATGTCACCGTCCTGCACAGGAGATGATCAATGGTGATGAACAGATTCAATTTTAGTAAGTGAGAGCACTAGGCAGGGAAACTGAGCTACCTGTAGTTGGCGAGAATCAGGTATTCCATGGCACACGCACTCATTAACTGATGTGCATACACTCTTTGGAAATCCCCCATAGCCAAGAGGCGAAGGATAAGCACCAGCGTCAATAATCATTTGGTGCACTGCTTTATCAATTTCATTTGTTGTCACTGATGGCTAATCAAGATATAAAATGATGTAAATAGCGAGTCATAAAGACACCTCCAAGTATCAGTTGAGAGATAGAAAGATTATGATACCTCCATTCCATAATTAAAAGGACCGGTGGGGGGAAAAAAAAAAACCAATGTCAAACCCAAAACCTACATCATACAGGACCGATCTAGGGACCAGAGGGTGCCGCCTTTTGCAAAAACTCCAGTCATATGAAACAGGTTGATGGATGAAAATGATGAAGATTGAAGGTCATGATAGGGGGCGTAACTACTAACTAGGCACCACCCAAGAGAAATCCTAGTTCCGCCCTTGCTCATAAAGACCATAAGAACGAAAGTTGAATACAATCCATTCCATGTGATCGAATAACTAGTTCACAGAAGATAGAACTGTTATAGACAGCTTTACAATGAAAATGTATGATTCTGCCCGCCAAGCATCCTTTCTGCCAAGTGCCAACACAACAGCCAATATACCAGATTGCCTACCATAATAAGATAATCAATATGAAATTCCCATGTTTCTTTGCAGATCCTACTCTACAGCCCGCGTAACACAGCTTTCTTTTCTAACCATTGTAATTCACCATACATTTCTGAAATGAAGCGACATATACAACCTTGTGAAACAAAGGTTAGGGATCAAAATTAATTCCAAGAATGCGGCGGCACGAAGTTACTGCCTTGCAATGTTCAAAATCATGGCCATATGTCAACTACTAAGACAATTTTGAATCTATAAGACTTTAGTTTCATGTCCCAGAGACGGGAGCGGGGGTGGAAGCGAGAGCGGGTGGAGGGGCGTGGGGGAATATAGAAGTTCCTGAGGTTGGGAGAGGGAAAGGAGCGTGTACATATATCATGAAAATAATATAGCATACATATACACTTTAAAAGTACAATCAGGAAAATATGGGTCACGTCCACCATATAAGAAATTGACTAGTGTTACAACATACAATATATGGTTTTATTTTCAAGGTATCATGACTTCAGGCTTCAGCTATATATATGAGTTCATCAAAGTCCAATTAATAATGCCAAGTGATAAATCCCTGTTATTCTATACAAGGATCGTACAAAAGCTCCCATCTTTGTAAGGAGCGAGCTCCTATCAAGCTCTTTAGTTGGGAGTGCAGGACTGCCCCCCTAAGGTGGGAGCGGCACTATTTTTGAAGTTCACTGCTATTAAGTTCAAGACTACTAACACTTCCTAGCTCACCACTTTCTACAATGGAAGCGCAAAAAATGATATCAAGACAGCCCAAGTTGAAAGCCCATATCTCCTATCCTCAAATACCAGAGGTTCTTGCTCAAAGTGTGGGGCAAGAGACAAAGTTCGATTGTATGCTTTGAAGCAAAGCTCAAGCAAGGGAAACTCTATTTTTTTTTTGGTAAACAGGGAAACTCTATTTTATAGACAACCTAGTGCACTATGTAGCATCGATACGGACATGCGACATGACACGGACACGACACTGACACTCCGACATCCAAACTTTAAAAAATTGGAGAACATGATGCATTGGGGACACGTTTTAAATCTTATTTATCATCCCATCATTCAAAAATATATTCCAACAAAAAACATTTCATAATCTATGTGTCTTTATAATCAATATACTATCATATGTCACACAAAGGAAAAAAGCTTTTCCAAGTTTTACCAAGAGTCTAAACTAATTCATTTAATTCCTTATACGTGTCTTGTCCCGAGAGTGTTCGGAGCATTTTCTAGAGTGTCACCGGAGTGTCAAAAATACAGACGTAGAGAAAAAAATAGGACATTAATGATTTAAGTGGTGAACACATGTCAGCGGACTGTCCAAAGAGTGTCGGTGTCCAAACAGTATTCTCTCTAACCTCTCTCTACAGACTCTCTCTCTAACCCTTGTTTCTTCCGCCTAGGTTTTTCCGCCTTGGGGGGGGGGGGGGGGGGGGGGGGGGCTCCCGTCCTCCCCTCAGGCCTTTCCTCTTCTCTCTCCCTCTCTTTCCTCCCCTTTTCTCTTCACTCTCCCTCTCTTTCTTGTTCTTCTTTTTTCTTCCCATTCCCTCATCCCTCTCGCCTTTGTTGCTGCTTCACTGCCTCCGGAGATCTGCTGGGTTCTCCGGGTTTATGCCTAACGGCGTTTCGGCTAGTGTTAACGATCTTCTTCGTCGGTGGCTTGCGGCGTTACTGGTGGTGGCGGGTCAGCCTTGCTCTTCACATGCCACTGGTTGTTGGGCCTCTCCGGTTTATTGCTTAACGGCTAAGTGCGAGTGTTGTGGCTGGGTTTTTTTTATTGATTTGCAGGGCTTTGATGCTGCTGACGGTTGGCGGCGGCGCTAGATGATGGTTGGGGTCTGCGGCGGCGCTAGATGATGGTTGGGGTCTGCGGCTGCGGTCGATGATGGTTGGGGTCTGTGTGTTCGGAGTGCGGTGTTGGGAAGCTCACAAAGGCCATGGATGCTGATGGGTTGCTTGGTGTTGTTTACTGTGGTGGGGCGGCCGAGCTGTTTTGCGGAACAGCAACAAGGGCTTTTTCCCCGGGTCTCCGGCGACGGCGTGGCAGCGGTTTGTCTCCTTACAGGTGGCCATGGAGCGATGGTGACGTTGATGGAGCAAGGAGCAGATTAGGGTTTTCTTATTGGGCTTGTCTTGTTGGGCTTGACCCATTTTATTTAGGCATTTTTAGGCCTTTGGGGGTTTATGAGCTGTTTATTGTATATCTGGGTTCTTTGATCCATTGGGGTGTTGGGCTTTGGCTTGCAGGTGTCCATGATTGGCTCCTTGCCAATCATTGGTTTTGGGTCTCAGTTTGGGCGGATTTTTTTGCTCTTTGAGCATGTTCTGCTGTTGCCTTGTCCTTTTAATCTTGTTTCCATTTCAAGATTAATGAGATCTTTTTGCCTTGCAAAAAAAAAAACAAACACAGAACTCCTTGGAAGCTACTCGGTGACTAATCGCTAGTCGGCATCCCACCGAGGCGATTAGTGTGTGGCCGGCCCATTTACTTGCCAGGACAACTAATCGGGAATAAGTCAGAATTATTTGGACAAACTCGGAAAAAGTCAGAAAAATTGGGGTAAAATACAGAATTTGAAAATTTTAAGGGTAGTTTTACACTAACCTAGGTATCCGTATCATCTATCAATCTGTTGGTCTCTCACTACGAGTGCTGGTTGAAATCGTTCTTCGTCGTCTTTTATCATCTCTCTCTCTGTGGGTGGATCTGGGTTTGGGTTGAAGTATTTGGGTTTGTGACTTTGTGTTATAGGTAATGAATTTGAACTTTGAGTAAATATGGATGTGTTACACTTACAATGATTCGGAACTTCGTTCTTGTCCGGCAATAGAAGAGAAGAATTGTAACTTCCATTTTTTGTTATGGTGGCTTTTGCTATAGAGGTACAATGGTTATCTGTTAAACATGAGATTAGATGACAAATGTGAGATAATTTTTTTGAGGTTTAGACAGGAGTCCATTTTGGGTTTATGGTACAAAATCAAGAAAGGGGGTTATGAATATGAGGGATGGATAGAATTATGAAAGGGGGTTATAATTTTGATGGATGTCATTTGAGGAGGGGGTGGAAATATTAAAAAAAAAAAATCCTACTCATTGCTTGGTGCCGAGTACTTCCCGAGCACTCGGCCTAGGCGCTAGGTGATGCGGCTGCCTGGCTAGTGCCTAGCGAGTTTTAAAACCTAGCCAAAAAGTATCCGACACAGGTACGTGGACTCCGACGAAGTGTCCGTGCTACATAAGCGCATGTACTCCTATTAAGATCTCAGCTGTAATGGCATCACCACTTCAAAGTGCTGGTTACAAACACCCAAACTACAACCAAATTCTCCTGAAAATCCACCTACCTGAAAGGGAGATACTGATGCTAACTGAAACTATACTACACCATACTGGCTCATTAATTCAAGGTCCATTTGGCACGCCAATCGAATTGATAACGCGTATGCTAAATTCTCATTTGACGGGATATGCAAACTCAGGCAGAAGATTAAACTAAGTAAACCAAATTGTTAGCTCGGCAAAAAAGGTCAATATTCAAATATCAACATCTAAGCAAGCAAGCATAGAATTCCATCAGCAGAGCGGAAGACAAGTGTATCCTCAATCACATAATATAGAGGAATCATAATCGCAGACACAATACGGATGAAAAGAAACACATTACAAACCTCATGCAACTAGAATGAAAGGAAGCGTATATTCAATATCAAAATACAAAAACAAATTGTGTTTCTTACCCTAACCAATTTCCCAGCAGAATCCAAGACCCTAGCAGCAAGCTCACATGCGGCCCTCATGCAAGCGATGCCTTCAGAATCAGGAATTTGATGTTCGCTAGAGATTTCTGGTAACAAGTTGGAACCCACATAAGGAGGCTTTGGTATATGATCAGGCACTGGAAGCCGTTGGGATACCTTTCCACGTCTCAAAGGTGGCCTTTTAACGATTTTTGTAGTTAGAAGCTCACGCTCTCTGTACACAGTATGCCCATTTTACATCAATCAACAAGGCAACTTAAGAATAGTCCAACTATTACAGAACCAAAAAAAAACACACGCACACATAGTGACCATAACATCAGATAAATATGCAATGAAACGACTGCTTTCACTACAGCAAAACTCATCTACCTACAGTTGGGGATTAGTAGATTTAGGTGGACAAGAAAACATCATATTTCAATTTCTAATCTGTAGAGCCTGTATCACATACCACACCGTTGACCATTTACAGCATTTCAACAATAGATTCAAGAAGAAAATAGAAATGGGCAGGGAGAATTTGGGGGTCTCACTCGACAGCTTGGGATGAAAACGAAGCATATTGTGTAATGAAAGATGATGTCATTGCCAAAGTTTCACTAACTAGGAAAATTGAGTATTTCAGATTTCAGACAGAACTTCACAGTTGATATCAACTGTGATTATGGCTCTGACTCTGATTTCTACAAGTAATCCCTCCATATTCCAACACACAAAAAGGAAGATACCCACCAAATCTATACCTCCAGTGCCTTTCAAATACTAAAAACTTCAGAACATTCTCTCTCCCTACTATTTAAAACATCCAAAATCACAATTGATGCTTCTAGAACCCCCTTCGTGCTTTACCTAAATTCGAGCAAATGCGTCCAAACACCCCACAAAATGAATTCAACTACGTATACATCTAGTCTAATATCTATCTATCTATCTATTCCAATATAGAAAGGGGGAACCCATCTTTGGTGTCATCTATTTTTTGAGACTGTGTATACTTTTACTATTCTAAAATACCCCACTCCCAAATCAGTTAATGCACCACTTATATCTTGGCATGGCCGTTTACAATTGGGCAAAAGAGTAATTGACTATAACACCTTATCATAACCACTACCCCACTATGCACAACCACCCTGAAAATGTGCACACACATAGTGTGTGCCCACCTTCTATTGTCATAATAGAAATTCACAAGAAATCCAATTGCACTCATATTTGAATAATGCCAGAAACGAGATGTTAACATACGGAGAAAAAGTAAATAACTTCAGACGTTTCAGTACCAGAAAGTACCTCCTAATTTTAATGGCCTCCTCTATGCCCGAAATCCTCTTTGCTTCAACAACAAGACGCTTTGCAAGATTGCATTTTTTCCCTTACGTTGAGCACAATTAGGAAAACCAAACCCATTAATAATTAAAAAAAAAGAACAAAAGTGCTTGCATAGTGTTAACCTGCATAGGGTAACTAATAAGTTCCATACCAGAGAAAGAAGCTGACGAGAAGCTCAGTGGGGACCTCTTGATAAAATTAGGTGATGATGATGACAAATGTTCTCCATAAAGAGAAGAAGAGACTTGCAGAGATGTTGAATAGGAGAGTGAAGGCATTTTGGGGAGAGAGAGAGAGAGAGAGAGAGAGAGAGAGAGAGAGGGGGGGGGGGGGGGGAGAGGGAGGTTGGTTGGTTTATATGATAGGGGATAACGGAGGATTTTGAGGGGCCAAATGGGCTGGGCCAAGAGAAAAATGTCCGAAACGATTGGTGCGGGTATACCACAGCTAAAATGTGACCCAATTTATTTTTGGTTTTATGGGTCCTGAATAAATTGCAGCGTGTGGATCCAACATGTGTGTGAATGTGTATGGACTATGGAGCAATGCCATGCAAGCCCAATAATTAGACCTATTTTCAAAGTCCACACGTGCGGGGCAAGATTACACGAGTAATTACATCAAACGAGTCTCATACGATTGACTTTAAGATTGTATCAACACCTTTCATGCACTTTCACTCTAATTTCTCACTCTGTCTTTTTGGCCTATAAATCATTTTTCCCGTGTGTATTTGATGATTTCCGATAGAAAGGTGGAAATTTTAAAAAACCGAACCGACCGACAGACCAATTGAACCGAGCTGATTTTAGTTAATTCGGCCAGTTTTGCGATCAATTAGATGAATTGGAACAATTGGCAAAAAGGTAAATTTTAATTTGCCGTTTCTCTTATAATTTTTACTATTGTTCTGTCATCTACTTGTCTCTATCCTAACTTCTCACACTCTGAATTTTAGAGCTTGTGGAAGTGGGGTTTGTTATCATTGATTCTCTGTCTATAAGCTTTAAGTGGCAGGACTTACTGGTGTTATTATTGGGTTGCAGGAGAGTAAAAAAGTAGTAGTTGTGTTGGGGGTTCTGGTTTTTTGTTTGGGTATTTTAGTTGTTTAGTTGTACTCAGTAGATAAACCCCAAGCACAATATATTTGAGAAATTTTTCAGTGCCGGGCGGGTACCACGTAGTCATACCCGAAGAGTGTCTTGGCCATTCAAAAATGAGTTGGACGGTCCGGATTTTAAATAAACTTTTTTTGAGAAGAGTTCAACTCTTTCATGGAAGAGTTTATTTAAAATCAAAACCTCTAATTAATGAGATGGACGGCTGTGACGGGGAGTTACAGGTACCACTTCAGACACCATACACCTGGTACCCCTCAGCTCTGAAAAATTTAAAATATTTTGTATGTTTATTTGGGTGATTTCATTGTGTTGAAAGTTGGAACAGTGGAATGTTTAAGTATTGTTGGTCTCTTCTCGAGGTTTTGTTAATTTGAATAGGTTATAGGTTGATGTGTGATTATGAGCAGAACTTCTTGTTTGGGCTATTCAATTGAAATTATGGCTTTTGGACTTTCTGGTTAAGGAATTTTTTTTTTTTTGGTAAAATTAGCTTGAAATAAAAAGGGGAGACAAAAGAATGTACAGCCTACAAGGGGCATACCCCAGGAGGATAGAAAAGAAAAAGGAAATGAAAATTACGCCGAAGGGCTACAATGCTAAGAAACTAACCTATGACTCCTAATCTTCTACAGAAGAAGATGATGAATCACATGACAAAATACAAATGAACGACTAAAATACAACAGCTGAAATATGGAAACTTGGAACTTGGACTCCATATGAACATGGAACTTGGACTTGAATCTGATAACTTGGAACTTGATCCTCACATGAACCTGAAACTTGGACTTGAGACTTAGAAGACAATCACATCACTGAAAGTTTGATAGCACTTGATCTGAAGTTTGATAAGCCAGATGAGTAGTGAATCATTCCACTGAACCATGGGTAGCAGCAAGTATGACAATACATGAAGAACACTACGATGCAGCTGCTGCAGTGACACAGGCAGCTGCAACATAGAGTCTGACTGGGATGGCTTTGGAGTCTGAAAAATTGGAAGAGGACATCCCCCTCATCCTAGGAAAACCCACACAGTGTGAAATGGGAGCTGGAAGAGGACAACCCCCTCTTCCTAGGCTACCTAAGCAACAACGTGGATGCTGATCAGACACACAGCAGTCCAGATGATGCCAATTAACTCTATAGAACCGCAGCAGCAGCAGCAGTAGTGCTGCCACAGAAGAAAACTGCCAGTAGCCGTAACAATCTGAACCAAACTGAAAGTCAATGGGACAAAGAATAGCACCCATTACAGTAGCATGCAGCAAATCTAACAGTAGCAAGTCTAACAGTAGCAAATAGTGACAGCAGATTGCAACAGCCCTTGCAATCCACCCAATATCAACATATAACAAAGTAGCATGCAATTTAACTGTTGCAACAACCCTTGCAACAGCAATGATCAACAATAGAATATCAAAATGCAATAGTAGCAGTAGATTGCAACAGCCCTTGCAACCCACTTAACATCAACAGTATACAATAGTAGCAAGCAGTTTAAAATGAACCTGGGTCACCCTTTCTAGTATTCCAAGGATGCAGATACCCCTAGCATTCACACCTTGAACCTTGAAGCTCACTGAACCTGGTTGGTCCATCTTGGATCTTGATCCTTGAAGCCCTCTGAACCTGAGCCATATTCCTAAGCTCAATTGGAGGCTCAACAAACCAACACCCTGAACCTTGAAGTTTCCTGAACCTGGGCTATAATGGCACCCTGAACCTTGTAACACCCTGAACCTGCAAATTACAAGCAATGACACATAAGGATTGTCCCAAACATCTGAAACATGCATGCATGAATGGATAAATGATTTCCAAGACACAATGCATGTATAATACACTACTCTCAAGAAATGCCCCATTTTGCAAGTAGTACTGAAGATTGAGACCCTTGAGGAAGAACACTCAAGGACATCAGCCTACATCTAACCATTGAATATATTTTGCTTACTATAATGGGAATTGGACATGCTTTGCTTTGGAATTTGCGAAGATTTCTCTCAATCCAAACTTGATAAATTGTGGTGGTGAAAGCCAATTTGAGGATAAGAGACTTGAGGGATTTGCCTTTGATTGTTGACATTTGAGTGACCCAATTTTCCCACGATCTAGAGGGCCATTTAATGTTTGATAGAGATAGGACTTGGCCCCACACTTGTGAAGTAAAAGGACAATTAAAGAAGAGGTGGTCATGACTCTCAATACCAAGGCAGTAGGAGCAGCAAGACACTGCTTTAGTGCCAAACAACACTAATCTGTCCTCAGTGTAAAGTCTCTGCTGAATGGCAATCCAGGCAATGAAGCTGCATTTGGGGATGTGGCCAGGGAACCAAATGCTCTTATCCCAACTGACCTTAGGGAAAGGTGTTCTGAGATGATTCCACATAGAAGATATGGTAAATTTCCCATTGGAATCAAGGGTCCAAGCAATATGGTCATCCAAGTCCTCATTGGGACCAGGCGTGGATAGCAAACAACCACTTATCTCATTGAGATCAGAACACCTTCTCCTTAAACATAGGGTAATGGGGAGTGCCCAGGAATTATCTCTAATGATGTCAGAAACAGTGGCTTCTCTAGGAAGTCCAGAGTCTAAAATAACTCTAGGGCCATATCTCTGTGCAAGGGGGCCTAAACTAAGCCAGTTATCATACCACAGAGAGGTATTTTTGCCATTGCCAATTGACACCTTGATGTGAGGTTGGACAGAAGTCCTGAGATTAAGCATCTTCCTCCAAATCCATGAAGGATTACCAGGGACCTTAACATCCCAAAAACTTTTATCTTTAAGCAAATATGACTTGACCCACTGACACCACATTGATTGCTCACCACCAGAGATGAGAAACCAAATGTGTTTTGTAACAGCCGCCTTGTTCCAGACTTGAATTGCTTTTAAACCAAGGCCCCCCTCTTGTTTGGGGGAACATAGGTGTTCCCATGATACTTTAGCGCCAGACTTTTTAAGATCTGGGCCAGACCAAAGAAAGGATCTCAGTATAGATTCCACTTCCTTTGAAACCTTTTTTGGGAGAATAAAAAGGGATGACCAATAAGTCTGCATGGAGAATAGCACATTTTTAATCAATTGCAACCTTCCAGCATAAGTTAGATCCCTATTAGTCCAGGTTTTGGTTCTAGCAGTAATTCTTGCTATCATATTTTTGCAATCCTCATGTTTGAGCTTGGTGGAAATTAGAGGAACACCAAGATATTTGACAGGAAGGAATCCTTCTTTGAATCCAAGCAAAGAGAGGATGCCTTCTCTAGTGGGTACATCAACCCCAGAAAAGAAGGCACTACTCTTCCCAGGGCTAGGAGACAGTCCTGATAATGCTTCAAATTCAATGAGAGAATTGTGAATATGTTTAATAGAGCTCATATCACCTTTGCAGAAAATCATAAGATCATCAGCAAAGCAAAGGTTTATGATCTTGTTCTTACTACACTTCCAATGGAAGTGAAAGTCAGGAAGATTGGCTTTTTCCTTAAGGATACAAGTCAAAACTTCCATAATTATGACAAAAAGATAGGAGGAAAGAGGGTCCCCTTGCCTAAGCCCCCTCTTCCCTTTAATATAACCAGTTGACTCCCCATTAATGCTTAAAGTATAGTTTGCAGTAGTAACACAAGCTTGTAGCCATTTTATCATCTTTGGGTGAAAGTTCATGAATTTGAGAGTATCCCACAAAAGCTCCCATCTAACATTATCATAAGCCTTCATAATATCAACTTTCAAAGCACACCTTGGGGTGGGAGAAGATTTATGGTATCCTCTCATTAATTCTTGGGTAAGAAATATATTATCCGCAATCCTCCTTCCCTTAACAAATCCAGATTGTGTTGGATCAATGAGAGAAGGAAGAGCATCTTGGATCCTTCTGGCCAAAATCTTAGCAATGCATTTGTAAATGGTGTTGCAACATGAGATTGGTCTAAAATCACCAACCTTAGAAGGATTGGGGATTTTAGGAACCAAAGCAACCACTGTGGCATTAGCTTTGCCAAGAAGTTGACCAGATCTAAAGAAGTTCTTAATAGCTGAGATGGTTTCATGTCCAACCACTGTCCAAGCTTTCTGAAAGAACCCTGAATTAAACCCATCAGGGCCAGGAGCTTTGTGGGGATTAAGGTCCCAAAGGGTATTCTGAATCTCAATGTCAGTGATATCCTGGACCATAGCAAGACTTTGTGTGTTGGTGAGTCTCCTGCTTATTAGTTGATTGACTCTGTCAGATCCATGGTATTGGGAGCTATGGGATCTCCCAAAAAGATCAGAGTAAAAGCTAACAAAAGATTCCTTGATAACATCCACGTCATGCGTAATGGATGAATCACTAAGAACAAGGCTGGTAAGTTTGTTCTTGTTCCTATTGTTATTGACAGATTTGAAAAAATAAGATGTACATTGGTCACCCAATTTCATCCAATTGATCCTAGATTTTTGCCTAGCCAAACTTTCCTCAGCTCTAGAGAGATTGAGGAATTGTTTGTAGGCACATTTTTCCTCCCTTTGTGTGACAGGGTCAGAAGGATAGAGACCAAGTTTAGTCTGAAGAGATTCAAGGATACAATGGGATTGTTCCACTCTATCAGAGATAGCACTGAATTCCTGGCTATTAAGTTTCCTAAACTCAGTTTGAAGCAACTTAAGTTTCTCATAGACGCAAAACATGGGATTCCCAATAATTATCTTCCTCCAAACACCTTGGACAATGGGGAGAAACTTAGGATGGTCAGCTAGAAAATCAAAAAACTTAAATGGCTTAGGAGATGGTTTGAATGGAGGTGAAATATGGACAATGGCAGGAGAATGATCGGATATACCTGGTGTGAGAAAAAGGGCATTAGAGCAAGTGTGAGCTCTAAGCCACCCATCATTAACCAGAACTCTATCCAACTTAGAAGATATGTAATTAGGGACCTCTTGTCTATTAGACCAAGTGAAGAGGTTCCCAGAAAATCTGAGATCATCTAGCCCACAAGAGTACAAACAATTATTAAATTCATCCATCTGATGAACCCAATGGTTCTGCCCCCCTACTTTCTCCCTGGGTGTTCTCACAATATTAAAATCACCAAGTACCACCCAAGGTCTGTTGCTAGAGAGAGAAAGGAGATCCTGCCAAAGGTCCCTTCTCTCATTGTGGACATTAGAGCCGTAGACAAAAGTGGCGAGAAAATCATGCCCCTCTAGGATAGCATGGACATCACAGTGAATAAGCTGACTGGTCATGTGCAGCACAGTGATAGATAAGACATTAGGGTCCCATGTCAAAAGAATTCTACCAATGGGAGCATGCACACTATTACTAGAAGAAGACCAATGAGGACACAAAAAGTTGACCACTCTCCTAATATTGGGTTCCTTGACTTTATGCTCTATCAAACCAATCAAAGACATCTGGTTTTTGTTCAAAAATTTTTTTGCAGCCTTTTGCTTAAATGGATCATTGAGACCTCGCAAATTCCAAAAACCAAAGTGGATAGAAGAGTTAAACATAGATAACAATCAATAGAAAGGAAAACTTGTAAACATACGTAGATAACTACAAATATGTACTATATACATAGATAGAAAGAGAGTTTAGGGACTGCCCTGTTTGAGGAGCTTTCGCTCCTTCTTCAGCCTATTTTTCCTGGAGCTTTTGGACTCTGGGAACTTTTGACCCCCTGAGCTAGAAGCAGGAGAACCTTTGCTAGCTTGGATTGAATGAGCATCCTCAGCCCTGTCTTGGGTGCTAGGTGACTGATCCACCTCTCTGTCAACAACCAGAAATTCCTCATCCATAATCTCACTGAGGGTGTCATCGGAAGGGAGAACAATGGAATGGGAATTAGGAGGTGTAGGATTGGGTATGGGGGGTGATGTCTGTGGATGGAGGGTGAGCGGAGAGGAGGAGGGAGGAGGTTTGTTATCAGAAGACCCTGGAGAATGGGAAGAGCTAGCTGCCCCTGTTATACTGGAAGAAACCAATGCAGGGACAGCACCTAGCTGCATCAAAGATAGGGCCTGCACATGATCTGGAAATGGAACACTACCCTTGGCGCCCTCGCCCTCTGGCCGATCAGAAAGAGGGACAGAGTCCTCCACTGTGAAGTCAGACCTCAAAGCTGAGCTTGAGGATAACTTGCCTTTGCCCACAACCACCCAATCCTCTGAAGAATTGGTTACTTTGGGGGCAGTTTTGGGGCTGCAAGAGTGCCCAAAAGCCTTACAAATCTCACACCGCGGGGGGAGCCACTGATACTCAACCCCAATCATGACATGTTCGTCATTCACTGAAATAACTATATCAGAGGGGAGATCATCACCTGCTTCTATCTCCACACAAATGCGTGCATAATCTAGCCTCCTTTTGTTTGCAGTAGCTTCATCTACATGAATAGGTTTCCCAATCGCACTTCCAATTTTGCTGAATCCAATGTGCGTCCAAAACTCCAGAGGCAGTCTGTGGAGTTTGACCCAAACTGGAATAGAGGATGGGTGGTTCTTGCTTGGCACCAACATTCTCTTCCATTCCTTAAGAACCAAATATCTACGAGAAAAGAAATACGGGCCTCCTTCTAAAACACCAATTTTAGAAGCCTCATCTTCAAACTCAAAAAGATAACACGAGCCCAACTGTTTCACTGAAAATTTCCCATGATCCTTCCACACTGCACGAGCCGTGGCACTGAGGAGAGGCAACGGCATTCTCCCGTCCAAGAAATGCCCAATCAGGCAATGATTACCTATTCCATCGTCAAGTTGTGATTCATCGAAATCTACATGGGCATCTTTTCCCTTTTTAATGTCCGGATAATGAGCCAACTTCATTGATTTAGAAGGAGCTTGAGCTTTAAACAAAGCACTCCAGTTCTTTGTTTGAACTTTGGCCTCCCCTGACCCTCGAGGGTTTTCTGCTTTTGGTAGTTCTCTTTTCTCTACAGAGGTTTTGTTGCTGATGTGACGTGGAGAATTACAACTAACTTCAATAAATTCTCCATCTAGGGTAGAACTCGACGGTATTCCAGAATTAGTATCTTGCATTTGTAAGAGTTGATCCTTGAGTTTTGTAAAATTGACATTTATCCCAGATTTGTGCATTTCGTCTTCAATGGATTGAACCATGGAGGTAAGACGATCTGCCCTATCCATTTGCTCCCCCGCAAGCTGAAACACCTCCTGTAGTTTCTGAGAAGGGCTGGACCTAACAATTCTAGGGTTTTCAGTGATAGGGGTGACAGGAAGGTCTGAGAGGCTGGATAAGCTTTGGGTACGAGGTAAGGGTTTCCTGGTTAGGGCTGGAGGGAGTTTGGAGGGAGAAGAATGAGTAGTACCTGGGTTGCTCTTGTCTGCAGCGTTGGTGTTGTTGGGAGTGGATTGAACATCAGGAGTGTCGGGGAGCTCAGGGCTCAGATCTGAAAACTTTTGAGGTGTGGAGATGGTGGAACTTGCCATCTCTACCTGAAACGCTTGCACAGAACGGAGAGTGGGTTGGATCTTAGCTATATCCCTACGCTTCCTTCGTAACTCCTGGGAATCTAGTGCCTTGGAGCCCAGATTTGACATGGGAGAATCTGGTTTGGCTGCCATTGTCTAGGTTTTTCACAGAGTTTGAGCGAGTCGCAAAAATCGCCTAGTGAGAGATGACGTCATTGCTCGTGGCCTGTGATACCCCTGGTTAAGGAATTTTACTTGGGCTTTTCTGTTTAACCCATTATTCTTAGTTCTTAGGCTGTTTCCAGTTGATGGCAATTTGATTTCTATATTGGCCTGAAAGTGTTCCTGAAAGTGTTCTTGCTTCTATCATTAGCTTGGGCTTTTCTGTTTAACCCATTATTCTTAGTTCTTAGGCTCATGAAACAATCGTGAAAAAAAAAAAAAAAACCAGATTTTTACCTCTAGATCTAGAAAAGAGGTATCTAATTACCACTAAGGTAAGTCACATTTTTTAATTACCATTAAGGTAAGTCACTCTTTTTTGGGGTTTAGGCATAAAGGGTATCATACGGTTTCATAGGATTTTAGAAGTTTAGCACTTTCATATGATTTTAAGGGTTTAGGCACTTTCATTAGGGTACACTAGGGTTTAGCCTATCCTTGTTAAACTCCACCTTCCATATTGTGTTTGGAGAAAGACAAGAGTGTAGAGGTATAATTGCGAGAGAAAATGTTAGATTTGTGCTTGATTGGCAGTGCCCCCATAGAAAAGAAGCAAAAAAGAAAAAAAAAAAGAAAAAACATCATATGTTAAAAAAGAAAGGGGGACACTAATTTGCTGTAAGGAGGAGGAACCATTGGTTCATTTGTTGGAGGCCGTTGAAAGGTTAGAGATAAGATGTAGTTAAATTAATGTTGAGAGGGTACACATTGCATATTTGCCCTAAGATGAGTTGTTCTATAATACTTGCCTATTCTCGGACACATGAGAATATTGTTTCACTCTAACCTGGAGATATGGTCCATTACCTAACGCTACAACCTTGAGTAAGGACCTATTTGATCCTAGGAGTGTGGATGGAAATGGTTTCAATACTTGGTGTCTGTTCATGAGATTGTGCATCCACCATGTAGATAACGTTCTTTTAGTGTCATAGTGTGCAGAGTATCTTGTTTTCTGTTTACATAACCTCTAAACCACACACTTGAGAGTTCATAAAACACATTGTTTCAAGTAGTTTCTTTTGTGAGTGCATGACACAGTGAGAACTGAAGTTGAGGCTTGATCCAAAGAGAGCGGTCGATCATTAACCACTTGTTATCGAGGCTTGTATTCACACACATGCTAAGCTCTAGTGACGTGGTTTACTTCTTGACTTGTTATTGTTTGGAACTATTATTGGCTTGTTATGTCATTGTGGTTGCGTCATGTCCTTTACTGGAGACACTGATGAGTTGCATGATAAGTTTTGATTTTGTGTTGGACGGTACCTTATGTTTTGTGGGTAGTCACTACTGAATATCGTCACGAGATTTCACTCGTCCTACTGGAGCCACCCGGAGATTTAAAAGACGTATACATTTTATTTTGTTTTCCTTAGCTCCATTTGTTTGATTTGAGGGACTAGCAAAGTGTAAGTTGAGGGGTATGACAAGCGCGTAAATGTTTACATAAGCGCTCCCTAATTTAGCCTTGCTAATTTGGTTTATATTGTTAGCTGTAGTTTAATTTCTTTTATCTTGTGTTGTAGATATTTGGAGGCTTAATTTGTTACTCGTAATAGGTTATATTTTCCTGTGTGTCAAAGCAAAGCCCGCAATTAACCTTGGTTCAGAAGTGGTCCAACCACCATATGGAAATCAAGGCGAATTGAGATGAATTTAATTGTATCAAAGATGGAAATTGATCGCTACAGACCGTGTACGTACACGTCTCGCTAATCAAGCGAATATTTGTCTAAGGAAATCAGTAGTTGGAAGTTGGAACAGGTGGGAATTATTGGAGAACAAGTGGGAATGAGATGGGTGTCCACGGATCAGTTCTAGCCGGATCGGTTTGGTTCTCGATCTGATCCGTTCGTGACGGATTGTCATTTTTAAGATCCGCAACCGTCCGTGGGTGACATACGGATGGGTTGGTTCGGTTACAGATTGAACGGATCGGGCAGATTTGACGGATCAAAGAAGGATTATTAGGCAGATCGGGCGGATCGAACCGGAACCGAACCGAACTGTATTCGTCAAAAGAAAAATATTAGGATCCGTATCCATCTGTAACGTACCTCGGGTGAGTAAACGGACGGATCGGTTTGGGCGGTTTGGGCTGATTGAACGGATTGGGCGATCCGCGGGGCAGCCCTAATTAGAAATGATACGGTCCAGGAAAAAGACAAGGCATTGC
Source organism: Vaccinium vitis-idaea (assembly GCA_963854785.1). NCBI lineage: Eukaryota > Viridiplantae > Streptophyta > Magnoliopsida > Ericales > Ericaceae > Vaccinium > Vaccinium vitis-idaea. Next base: position 28,144,592 of record OY978224.1, read on the forward strand.
CATCGAACTCGATCTTTCTCCACCGGAAGTATCACTTTGCCGCTCCTCACCTCCAAAAGACTTATATACTGTATTAGTGTACTAGTGGATGCCTGTGCCTGAAGTCACGACTCAAACAATTAGCGTGCACCTTAAAAACATTAGAGCTGCATTAACCTTGGAGGAAATAACAAACAATAAAAAAAAGGGCCTCAAAGTCTAATTTCAAAAAAGAAAAAAAGCCACTACAATACAATTAGTTAGATGTCAAAAAGACGCAATTTTGTGTCCACCTTAAAAACATTAGAGCTGTATTAACCTTGGAGGAAATAACAAACAATAAAAAAAAGGGCCTCAAAGTCTAATTTCAAAAAAGAAAAAAGCCACTACAACAGAATGCAATATCATCTATTCTAATATATAAAGGGGGAGCAGCATTTTGGTGTGGATTAGTTTTAAGGCTGGCTCACATTTTTCCCTTCCCACAATTGTCGCTCAAGAATATTTTAATTACAAGTTAAATGTTCCTTAAGTCAGTTACTTTTGATGGGCATATTGTAAAACCCAAGTGAAAACTACCCAAAAAACTGCCCCGTTCCTCAACATCTCCCACTTTCCCCAACTAGGAAATCCCATTGATTCACTGCCGACCAAAATCCAATTGCTTCACTGCCGATGCCAAACAACCGAGCAAGAGAATCTAAATGACGCTGAACTCTGCTATTCTCTTTCACCCACTTCAATGCCGGAACCCGAGTGACATAGGTGCAAGTGCAAAACACTTCAGGGCTTTGTCCAATACTTTGTCCACTTTCCAGTGTTCATAATTGATTTTGTAGACAAATCTTGACAATTTGCCTTACTGGAATTTGGTTTTGTACGACATTTTTAGGTTTCCTGTATTTTTGCCGACTTTAGGGCTTTGTCCAATTAATACTTTGTCCACTTTCCAGCATTCATAGTTGAAGGCTTGAAAGACACGCACTGCGGAGTGGACACGGCCGAAAAGCAAGTTGGGTTTTGCATTGTGCTAGGGTTTCTCTCCATTTGATACAGAAAGATCTTATTTGTTGTCAGGTAATGCATATATTTTTTATTTCCTTATTTTTGCATCCTTTATAACCAAAGAAAAGAAAAGAAAAGTAACTTCACTGTGTTCACCTCACATTTCCAAAAAAAATTTCAAAAAGTTTCTTTCCTCATCTCTCATCTCTCCAATCATTAATCACATTTCTCTCTCTACTCATACCTCTCTCTCCAATCATTATTCTCATTTCTTTCTCTATCTCTCTCTAATTATTACACATCTCTCTAATTATTACTTTTTTCAAAAACTCATCCAAACACTATCTCAAAAATATTTCTCAAAATATTCTTCTCAAAACTCTCAATCAAACAAAGCCTTATTTTTTGATCGTCTATTGTCTTTTGCATATGGTAGAAACTAGAAAGGGTTAAGTTAGAGGGGGAGAAGATGGTAATTAGGATGGTGGCTTAGTTTCTTTTGTCTTCAAGTTTACCGATTTACTATATTTTTCTTCTCTTCAAATAGGTGGCTTGGTTGAGAAAAAAAATCAACTGCGCACGAATCGCACCCATTGCGTGAGTAAACTCAACTTGCACACGTGATTAATTTTGTGCATACTTTTTCTCAAAATTTGACTTGCACACGCATTGCGTGTGCTCCGATCTCCAGTGGAAAATAAGTTAGAATCTATATATTTAGTGTTGAAAAGGAAAGAATATTGTAATATATGTGATTGTAATCAATTAGGCAATTAGGAAGATTGTAATTAGTCTAATTAGGTAGGTAGCACAATTTCCTTATTATTTTCTTTCCTTAGTTGTCTTGTACACAGTCTATATATTGTGCCTCCTAGTGAGAAGAATAACAATTGAATCGAATATTTCGACATGGTATCAGAGCAGGTTCTAAGAACCTAATCTTTTTTTTTTTTCCTTTTCCTCGCATCTCTCTATATGAGAGAATTATCTCTCTCTCTCTCTCTCTCTCTCTCTCTCTCAACTTCGTTCTTCTAAAAAAAATAAAAATAAAAATAACAGACTCGTACTGGGTATTACCCTCCGACGAGTCCCTTCGATCACTGGCGTACCTTTTCCGACCACCAATTGCCACTACTGCTAGGGTTTCAACCTACGGTGACCTCTCTCTGTACTCGAATACCACTGGGCCTCTCTCTCTCTCTCTTCTGATTCTTGACCGATCAGACGGCTACCTCGTTCCCCACCTTCGTCGTTCAACGGGAAGCCCTCTCCGACGACCGACAACCGACGACCCTCGCCTCCAACCGACGAGGCTCCTCTGACCACGGGAATCTCTTTCTGACATCGAACGAGGTCTCTTCTGATCTCTGACTGATTATTCGACGCCTGACAACAGTAGATCTGTGGACTGCACACTCACCGAAACTTCATCAGTCACCGACGAGTCTCACCGATCGTTGTCAGCTCTCCGACGATCTCTTTGCAACCTTGTCAGTCCTCTGATCCCTCTGGGTATCCCTCAGATCTGGTATTTCTAATCTGAATCAATTTTCTTTTGGTTCTGAACAACTGGTATTGATTTGGTCTCTTTGCATCTGGACCAATCCAGTAGTTTCATTATTTAATTTCTGAAATCTGTCATGGGTGATACAAATAAGAAAATAGACACTACTGAAACCTCTGAAACCAAGGATATTGTTAGGGATTATCGTCGGTCTCAAACCACTATCAAATTAAATGGATCTAATTATTTGGCATGGTCACGGGCTGTGACTGTCTCTCTATGCGCAAGTGGTGAGAGTTCCTATATTACCAATGATCCACCTACTGATCCCGATTCTACTTGGTCCCAACATGACGATCATATTATGACTTTACTGTGGAATAGTCTTGAACCTGACATTTTTAATAATGTTGCTTGCCAAGAGACATCCAAAGTTGTTTGGGACACTCTACGCGAGTTATATTTATCAGATCAGAATATCTCTCGAGTTTTTCAGATTTATCAGAATATTTTCTCCCTTCAACAAGGAGATAGATCCGTTGATGAGTATTTTTCCATCTTGAAGGGTATGTGGGATGAGTTAAATGTCTACCAGCCTCTCTCTACAGATTTAAAGGTTCAGCAAAAGTACAAAGACGAATTTAGAACTTGCAAATTTCTGTCTGGATTAAATTCAGACCTTGCTCCTCTTAGTTCACAGATTCTTTCTAGCAGTGAAGTCCCCACCGTTGGTGAGGCCTTTGCTCGTGTTCGACGGGCTGCTCCTCGTTCTTCTAATATAGAGCATCTGGCTTCATCCGCCCTTGCTGCCCCCACAACCTCTCCTGCTTCATCTTCTGGACACTTTGGGAATCGCAATCTCTCCCATAGTCGTGGTAGTTCTTCTGAGCGGGGTGGTCGTCGTGGAGGACGTGGGGGGCGTGGTGGTCGTGGCACCAAGAAGTGTACTCATTGTGGTGCGACCAACCACGATGTTGAATTCTGTTGGAAGTTGCATGGCAAGCCAGCTTGGGCTAATCAGGCTACTATTGAGGGGGAGCCATCTGCTCTTGCTCCTACCCAGATTACTATGTCCAAGACTGAGTATGATTCTATGATTCAAAATGCCAATGCATCTCCTTCTTCTTCCACTGCAACTCATGTCACCTCAGGTAATACGTGTCTTCATTCATCTTCTCGTAACACTCTTTGGATTCTCAATTCTGGCGCATCTGATCATATGACAGGTGATTTGTCTCTTTTGACTGATGTTGTTACTCCTTCTGTTAAGATTTATGTTACTATTGCCGATGGCACTAAAATTCTTGTTCAAGGCATTGGTACATATCATTCATCTGGTCTTGTTTTTCAGCCTGTCTTATATTTGCCACAATTTTCGTTTAATCTTCTTTCTATGCATAAACTGTCTCATACTCACCAGTGTTCTATCCTCTTTTCTCCTTCTCATTGGGAGTTTCAGGATCTCAAGACGAAGGGGATGATTGGTGGGGGGTATGAGAAGAATGGTCTGTATTACCTTCAAAAGCAGCAGCAGCAACAACAACAGTCATCCAGTCATTCTGCTTTACATTCTACTGTTACACCTTATCAGTGACACTGTTGTCTTGGGCACCCATCCTCGGCCAACCTTCGTAAGCTAGTTCCTAGTTTACCTAGTTTTTCTCCTTTTAATTGTGACACATGTGAACTTAGTAAACATCGTAGAGTTTCTGTTCCTTTACGAACTGAGTCACCATGTGTAGAACCTTCTGCATTAGTTCATTCTGATATTTGGGGACCTTCGCGCACTACGAGTTTGTGTGGTGCGTGCTATTTTGTCACATTTATTGATGATTTTTCTCGTTTAACATGGGTGTATCTCCTCAAAGATAGGTCTCAATTATTTTCTGTTTTTTCAGTCTTTCATGCTGAGATTGTCAACCAATTTAATGCTAAATTACGTATTTTGCGAACTAACAATGCCCAAGAATATCTTTCTCGTTCATTTAGACAGTTTAATGAAACTCATGGTATTATTCATTAGACTGCGTGTGTACTACCCCTCAACAAAATGGGGTTGCAGAACGGAAGAATGGGCCAGTTTTAGCCGTAACTCGTGCCCTTATGCTTCACAATAACGTTCCAAAACATTTCTAGGGATATGCTGTTCTTACCGCGAATTATCTAATAAATCGCACCCCTTCTCGGGTTTTGCATGGCAAAATTCCTTATCAGGTCATGTTTCCTGACAAGGATCTTTATATTCTTCCCCCAAAACTTTTTGGTTGTGTGTCATTTGTTCATAATCTCTCTCCAAGTCGTGATAAACTTGATCCGTGTTCTTACAAATGTATTTTTCTGGGTTACTCTCTGACACAGAAAGGATACAAGTGTTATAGTCCCTCATTACAGAAACACTTTGTATGTCATGCCCTCATTTTTATAAAAACAAAAATAAAGGAATTCCTTACACTTAATAAGTCAAATGATAAAATATTTCCACAAATCCTCCCAAAGAGGTTTCCATTCAAAATTTACATCATTAATCCATTGGCAAATCAAGTATTTGGGCACCCTTGCCCCAAAGGTGAAATCAAATATTATCCCATAAGTTATTACATAAGTCCAAATTGTTAGAAGATTGAATAACCAAAAGTTACATTGTCATTTATCAAAATACAAAACTTGAGATAAAAAAATATCTTCATGCATGCATAAGCTTCACATAATGCATCACTCCACAAGCATCCGATCTCATGCTCCATGTTGTGTACCTGGGAAAGATAGGGTGAGCTCACTAGCTCGTAGGGAAAACCATACTACAACCACTAGGAATATAAATATGATGAATGCACATGATGTGGTTTGCCAAGATAAGAAATGCTCAAAAGAACACAACGGAAGCTAAAACAAGGGATACGTGTCCAAGAAGTACTCACGTGTCCAAAAATGATATCAAGTGTCCAAAAAGATTTTAAGGTGTCCCAGAGTACCCATTAGTTCATTAAGTTTTTCAAAATCATCAACAAGTATCACACGTGTCCAAACCGTGTCCAAGTATCCAATATTCACCAAAATACCATATGTACCTCAAAACATTTTCATTTCCAAGTACTCAACACCACCAAAGTTTCCATTTTTGTTTCACCAAGATCACCCAAGTCACTCACACAAGTTTAAAACCAAGTCCACAAGTCGAGTTTCGACAAAACACAATAAATAGTCCAAAATCTCATTTCTCATTTCTTTCATTGAAGAAAAACATCATTTTCATTGGTACTAGGGATTTAATCCCTTTGCCGGGTTCCGTAGGCCCCGCGTGCCTTTGCTGGGTATTTGTAGGCCCCGCCTGCCTCTGCCAGGTTCCATAGGCCCCGCGCGCCTTTGCTGGGTATTTATAGGCCCCGCCTGCCTCTGCCGGGTTCCATAGGCCCCGCGTGCCTCTGCCGGGTTCCATAGGCCCTGCGTGCCTTTATAAAAAATTTTACCAAATGATGGCATTGGTGTAAAACACCTCATTATCACAAACATTTCATTAAAACTTTCATAACAAGTCCATTTCTCAATTTTCATTTCACCAAAGTGCCATTTCTTTTGAAGTGCCACAATTTTCGCCAAAAGGGGCGACCAATCCAATATGCTTTGTGTCCGATACGTATAACGAATTGTCCAATAAAAACACGTGTCAAAGTCGTAGTTTAACGATTTCAAAATGGTTTTTGGGGTTACCACGTTGCTATATATCAAGTATACGAAGTTCCGGACGATTGGAGGTCAAACGGACGTCAAAGGGTGGCCGAAAACCACCCAGAAAATCTGGAGAAGTTGCTGAAAAACAGGGGCAGCGGCTAAAAACAGGGGCAGCAGTGCAGATTTTCACCATAGAGGTGTGGAATTTCAACCCAAATGCAAATGTGATAGTCTAGGTTCAAATTAGAGATGCTAGTCAACAATTAAACATGGAGGGAGGTCAATTCCACTCCCAATTTCATCAATCAACAACCAATTTCGTAGATCACAAAATCAAAATGAGGAAAACCCATCCAAAGAGGGAAAACATAATTTTTCAAGAAGTTGAAGCCAAGAACAAGATATGTTCAACAAATCACAAGTATATAACTAGAGGAGGTAGTAATTGTTTCCCTACCTCATGGGTTAAGCTCCAAATGTGAAGAGAAAAGAAAACCCTAGGTGTAGAAACCCTCAAATCCCGAAACTTGAGCTCCTGGTGCGAATCCAAAGCAACCCGAACTCCACACGGTGCGTAGAACACGAAAATGGTCTTGATTCTTGAAGTGGTTGAGTGAGGAGGGCAAGATTTGAGCTTGGAGTGAGCAACAATGGAGGAGAGAGAGGGGCCGATCGGGTTGGGGAGGGAGGAGAGATGTGAAGTTTGTATTTTTTGCAAATTTACCCCACACACTTCTAATATAATCCCCTTATTACACTACACACCCAAATGTAACTTGTGTATATAATATGTGACTACAATACTTATTTTCATAAACCAAACTTAAGTAAAGACTAAAATTATAGTCTTTACTTTAATTTATTTATGAAAATAAGAAAGTACCCCTCATTTGGAAACAATGGCATTTACAGAATTTTGAAATTTTTATCACATCAAAATCTCATCCCCCCACTTTTAGTACAAAACCGAAAATGGGCACATTTTTCTCCGAAGAAAATGGGCGAAAGATGACTTTGCCTTACTAAAAAATAACTTACGATTATACCGTTGTGATTAGAAAAATCCAAGGAACCATTACCGAGACTTTTTATCGACCAAATCGAAACTTCTCCAAAACATAATTAAATTTTCTGGGTCTTTACATTGTAAGTGCTGACGTGACCTTTTTCGAAAATATCCCATATTATTCTCTTGAGGGTACTCAGTTGACACCACCCTTGTTGGCACCACCTTATCTTCCTGAGATTGCTCAGTTACCGGCTGATCATGGTCTTCCTGAGACTGCGACTCGACCATCGATTACAAAGGTATATGTTCGACGTTCTTCTGCTGCCGCTACTCCTGTTGCACCTCCAAATACAGCTTCTGTGCCCACACCATCTCCTCAAACGTCTTCAGATCTGACACTCGATCTTCCTATTGCTCACCGTAAAGGTATTCGCTCATGCACTTCCCATCCTCTCTCTCAATTTGAGTCCTATGATCATTTGTCTCCCTCTTTTCGCGCTTTTTCTGTGTCTTTGTCCTCTGTTACTGTTCCTAAGTCTTATCAGGAGGCTCTTTCTCATCCTGGATGGCGTTCTGCTATGGAAGAAGAGATGCGTGCTTTGTCACTGAATCATACTTGGGATCTTGTTCCCAAGCCATCTGGAGCACATATTGTTGGTTGTCGTTGGGTGTTTGTCGTCAAACACAATCCTGATGGTACTCTTGATTGTCTGAAAGCTCGTCTTATGGCCAAAGGTTTCACTTAAACCTATGGGCTTGACTACACTGAGACTTTTTCTCCGGTTGCCAAACTCAATTCTGTTCGCATTATTATCTCTCTTGCAGCCAACCTTGATTGACCTCTCCATCAGCTTGATGTCAAGAATGCTTTTCTTCATGGAGATCTCTCTGAGACAGTTTATATGGCTCAACCACCCGATTTTGAGTCCAAGGGGGAGTCTGTGTGTCATCTTCGCAAATCTATTTATGGCCTCAAACAATCTCCCTGGGCTTGGTTCGATAAATTCAACAGTACCGTCGTGTCTCGTGGTATGACACGAAGTCAAGTTGATCACTCCGTCTTCTTTAAAACGACCACTAGTGGTATTGTGATTCTTGTAGTCTACGTGGATGATATTGTCATTACAGGGAGTGCCAATGATGGGATTCAGATATTGATTCGTCACCTTTGTTCTAGTTTTCTCACCAAGGATCTAGGCAAACTTCGGTATTTTCTTGGCATTGAAGTGGCTCGTTCTAAAGCAGGCATCAGTTTATCACAACGGAAATACATTCTCGATCTCTTGAAAGATACAGGTTATCTTGGTTCTAAACCTGTAGCTACTCCTATGGAGACTAATCATAAGCTTATGCCTGACGATGGTGAGTTGGTTGACGATCCTGAGTTGTATCGGAGACTTGTGGGTAAACTTATTTATCTCACTATCACTCGACCCGATATCTTCTATGCAGTCAGTATTGTCAGTCAATTTATGACTTGTCCTTGAGTTTCTCATATGGAGGCTGTTGTTCGTATCTTGAAGTATCTTAAAAATGCTGTTGGACGTGGACTTCTCTACAAAGCGTCTGGACATCTTCGTATCGAAGGGTATACGAATTCTGATTGGGCAGGATCTCCTGCAGATCGTTGTTCTACCACTGGTTATTGCACCTTTATAGGTGGCAATCTTGTGATTTGGAAAAGTAAGAAACAGTCAGTTGTAGCACGTTTTAGTGCTGAAGCAGAGTATAGAGCAATGACTCATACCACTTGTGAGTTGACTTGGTTGCGTACACTTCTACATGAGTTTGGGATTCCAGTACATGGTCCCACTCCCTTATATTGTGATAATCAGGCTGCTGTCCATATTGCTAATAATCCAGTATTCAATGAGAGGACCAAACACATTGAAGTTGATTGTCATTTCATTCGGTCAAAAGTGGAGTCAAAAGAGATCAGCACGCCTTTTGTTTCTTCAGGCTCTCAACTTGCTGATATTTTCACGAAGGCTCTTCCCAAGGCTTCCATTGACTCTATTTGTCGCAAGCTTGGAGTATACGATGTATACGCTCCAGCTTGAGGGGGAGTGTTGAAAAGGAAAGAATATTGTAATATATGTGATTGTAATCAATTAGGCAATTAGGAAGATTGTAATTAGTCTAATTAGGTAGGTAGCATAATTTCCTTATTATTTTCTTTCCTTAGTTGTCTTGTACACAGTCTATATATTGTGCCTCCTAGTGAGAAGAATAACAATTGAATCGAATATTTCGACATTAAGGAAGCGCAGTTTTTTAATTTCCTATATTTCGAATCGTTGGATCTGAATCAAGGGTTCAGATTGCAAGGGAATGACTCATATTGCAAGGGAAGTACTTTTAAAGGCTAAGATATGTCCTATGGGAAAAACACCCACTAATCCACGGTCTATTTTTATGCCCTTTTGCATGTACAACTCGGGGAACACACCCACAAACACACGTTTAAAGAAAACTGCTACCTAACCACGTTCCATCCAATTGCCCATGTTTAGAAGCTCTGGACTTCGACTATAACCTGAACAAACAACTCTAGCAAGGAGTTTTCAATTTGCTGAATGGCGTCCTGTGGCTTTTTCGCCATCTTCAGTCGAAAATTTGTTATCTACAACTGAACGGTATAAATATAATTGATGTCGTTCAGATTACAGAGGCAAAGGGCTGGACTTTGGAGCTTTGCTGTCGAACGGAAAGAGAGGGATTGATCGAAGGTGAGAACTTCCGAACTCACCATGAGCCACTGCTCTATTTCACATATTTAAAGGCACACCAAGTGTGTGTGTATCAATCACTTGGTGTGTGTGACTGTGTGTGTATCAATTTTAAGCCCACCAACTGTTCGATGTAATGTCTGAAACATTGATTAACCATAATTCTGTTCGTCCTATTCGTCAATTATGTAGGAACCGTCAATATCACACCTCGACAAAAATTTAACACCAGGTGAGAACTTTCAAACTCAACTTTCATTTCTTTCTACGCTTAAATTTTCGCTACCGGGTGTTCTGTTTGATTCTGGTAATCTGTATGATATTGCTTGGCTTTCGATGTGAAGGTGTTATGATCCATCTATAAAAAATTATGGCTGTGTAGCACAAAAGAATTTGGAAGCATTAGTGTCTTTCCCAATGTGAATAAAAAGGTTAAATAGGAAGTATAGTTTCTTAATTCCAACCAAGGCGTGGGAATTACTACATTGAAGAATAAATTTGACAAACACGTAGGTAGTATAGGACTGGATTGGTGATACTTTATTTATAACTCATCATTTTACACCTTTTGTTGTTGTTTATTTGGTAAACGGGAAATTTGTGCCACTTGCACTTTGTACCAGTTCAAAGTCTGAAGGCTTAAAGTGGTTAACATAACAAAGGCTTAATGCTTCACTGGGGCCATGAGCATCATATGAAAGAGTTAAATATCAGAAATCGGGTCTTAGATATTAGATAACGGTTTGTATTCTATTTTTGTGGGTTCGGCTTTAGCTATTTCCCTTACTATGGTTTCACCCATTAAGCTTTAATTTCTATTGGTGAAAACTCATCTCTGTAAGTACTTATTCATGTAATCATGATTCGAATTTGTTGTTGGTTAATGCATCATCGATTGTGCTTCATGAGTTAGTGATCTGCGATGGTTGGAACTTGCTGAACCCATTTCAGTTCAATTGTCCCATTAACAAAAACTCACTGAATTTGTCAAGGTAATTTGCTCTTACCGCAGTAAATTCTTTCAACTCAAGAGATCCTACACGAACGTTATTTAAAATTTGAAGGCAGGTTTTAAAAATAGTTAGTCTAGGTTGATAGGCAATTGGTGATCAAATTAATGGCGACACATGTTGTGTTGAACTAACTTTTCCATCTTCAGAGATTATTCTCTCAACTCACAGTGCTAACATATATTAATACCAGCCCTATATTTTGTTTCCTTCCTATATTTTGTCCTTCCTATTTGTCTTGCATGATTCAGTACCACACGTATGTTTTATGTAGAACAAACTGTGATTTAATTTAGATTATCTAAATGCTGAAAATATTGTTTGATGGTGCTGAATCATCAAGTAAAAGCAACACTATAGTCCTAGCTATAGTCCTAACCAAAATCTGCAATTCTCATCGCTAGGTGAATCCTTTCTGAATGAATTTTTAATTGTAGCATCAATTAAATAGAAGCCGAGAATGTATATTTTCTGCATTCGTTAAGAACACAGTTTATAAAACAAATACACAAACAGAGCAATTTGATTGATAGGGTTCAGTTTGGTGATTCTAACCTATACTGAGTATGGATTGGTTGGTTACCACAATTAGTCAAATATCGTTTCTTATTTTGTTGCTGTCTTGGATGGGGAATAATTTCTGATAACTCCGAATTTTATGAGGTTTTATGAGTTTGTTTTTTATGCTTCTATGTTTGCAATAGTCTCTACTGCTACTGCTAATGCTAAGTGACACAAGCGAAGGCTCAGGTGGTTCTACATTGAAGATTTTGTCCTTGATGTTCCTTTAATGATATGATTGGTGATTTTTCTACTGAAATTTATATCTGTAGTTGAGACATTTTAGTCATTTTTCTACTAAAATGCACATTTGAATACAAATGCACATTTTTGTTATCAAATTAGTGAATGTGCAACTTCATTTTGTTACAAGTTTGAAAGAGATTTTGGTGATTTTCTACTAAAATTTATATTTGTAGTTGAGACATTTTGGTGATTTTTCCACTGAGATGCATAGTTGTATAGCTCATTTTTAAAAAAATGCACATTTGTATAGCACTACAGACCGTGGATGTTTTATTCATCCTGTTAAAAAAAAAGGGGGAAATTTTGGTTAGCATGTCTCCTCTACATGCTTTTCGTTAGCTGCTGAATGGTCTTATGAGGCTTTTTATGTGTCCTTTTTTTTAAATGTCGTTCAATGGCAAAGCATTGGTGTACTCAATTTTTGTTTGATGTTATATAATATCTCTTTGTTTTAGTAATTTTTTGTATGGTACAAGACTCTCCAAATGGTGCTGCTTTTTTGTTTGGTGTACAAGACTCTCCAAATGCAGTCAATGAATATGCTTGAGTTATCGTTTTCCGCTTAGTTGGATTCGATGGGCAGGGTTGATATATTGCACGGGCGTCCCCGAAGAAGAAACATATTCCACAACTAATATTGTTAACCCTGAAGTTTTATTGTAACCAGGTAAAACATTGTTTACTTCTATTACCACATCATTTCTTAATCAAATAACTTGGCGGACTAATTGGGTTTTTATAGGATTGGGATCAAGTAGCCTTGGAGTTCGAAAGGATCAATACAACTACATTAAGACAGTGGTGGATTAATAAGGTAGCGCTTTATTCTTGCACATTTTCATAAGGTTTTATTCTCATACATATATTCTAATTCGTTGTTCTCTTATGTAGTTATGTTGTAGTGCATGCTGGTAATTGGTTCATAAAAGTTGATACGAAGACGTTTCACACAGTTATGGTGAGGAGGTTTGGAGACTTTCGTCGTTAGTAGGCTCTGAGGATTGACTTTTTTAGGGGCGACTTTCAATGTCTTCTTTTCTTTTTTTCTTTTCATGAACATGACATGCTTTCCTATGTTTGTTAATTTTGTACATATTTCTTTCTACAAAACATTTCTTATTTTGTTGGTGTTTTGGATGGGTAATGATTTCTGGTAACTCCGAATTTATGAGGTTTTATGAGTTTGTTTTTTATGCTTCTATGTTTTCTACAGTAGAGACAGTCTCTACTGCTGCTGCAATAGTCTCTATGTTTGCTGTTGTTGCTACTGCTTTTACTTCAACCAGAGTTGCTAATACTCTTTACACAGAGCAACCTAATATCTGTAGTTGTTGATGGCTCTTTACATAGGTTTAGTGTATGACTGAATCATAATTCCATGAGTTTTGTCACTTAAATAGATATAGGCATTGCTAGATTTAGGTTTTGAAAAACTGCAGTTGGAGGATGCACTTAACCATCAAATGAGGTCACAATTTCTTCTTACTAGAGGTCGGGGCACACGCAATGAGTGTGCAAGTCAAATTTTGAGAAAAAGTATGCACAAAATTAATCACGTGTGCAAGTTGAGTTTACTCATGCAATGGGTGCGATTCGTGCGCAGTTGATTTTTTTTCTCAACCAAGCCACCTATTTGAAGAGAAGAAAAATATAGTAAATCGGTAAACTTGAAGACAAAAGAAACTACGCCACCATCCTAATTACCATCTTCTCCCCCGCTGACTTAACCCTTTCTAGTTTCTACCATATGCAAAAGACAATAGACGATCAAAAAATAAAGTTACTTTTCTTTGGTTATCAAGGATGCAAAAATAAGGAAATAAAAAATATATGCATTACCTGACAACAAATAAGATCTTTCTGTATCAAATGGAGAGAAACCCTCGCACAATGCAAAACCCAACTTGCTTTTCGGCCGTGTCCGCTCCGCAGTGCGTGTCTTCAAGCCTTCAACTATGAACGCTGGAAAGTGGACTAAGTATTAATTGGATAAAGCCCTAAAGTCGGCAAAAATACAGGAAACCTAAAAATGTCGTAAAAAACCAAATCCCAGTAAGGCAAATTGTCAAAATCTGTCTACAAAATCAACTATGAACACTGGAAAGTGGACAAAGTATTGGACAAAGCCCTGAAGTGTTTTGCACTTGCACCTATGTCACTCGGGTTCTGGCATTGAAGTGGGTGAAAGAGAATAGCAGAGTTCAGCGTCATTTAGATTCTCTTGCTCGGTTGTTTGGCATCGGCAGTGAAGCAATTGGATTTTGGTCGGTAGTGAATCAATGGGGAAAGTGGGAGATGTTGAGGAACGGGGCAGTTTTTTGGGTAGTTTTCACTTGGGTTTTACAATATGCCCATCAAAAGTAACTGACTTAAGGAACATTTAACTTGTAATTAAAATATTCTTGAGGGACAATTGTGGGAAGAGAAAAATGTGAGCCAGCCTCAAAACTAATCCACACTAAAATGCTGCTCCCCCTTTATATATTAGAATAGATGATACTGGATTCTGTTGTAGTGACTTTTTTCTTTTTTGAAATTAGACTTTGAGGCCCTTTTTTTTATTGTTTGTTATTTCCTCCAAGGTTAATGCAGCTCTAATGTTTTTAAGGTGGACACAAAATTGCGTCTTTTTGACATCTAACTAATTGTCATTTCCTCCACGGTTAATGCAGCTCTAATGTTTTTAAGGTGCACGCTAATTGTTTGAGCCGTGCCTTCAAGCACGGGCATCCGCTAGTACACTAATACAGTATATAAGTCTTTTGGAGGTGAGGAGCGGCAAAGTGATACTTCCGGTGGAGAAAGATCGAGTTCGATGGCGATGCCTTGTCTTTTTCCTGGACCGTATCATTTCTCATTAGGGCTGCCCAGCGGATCGCCCAATCCGTTCAATCCGCCCAAACTGATCCGTCCGTTTACTCACCCGAGGTACGTTACGGATGGATACGGATCCTAATATTTTTTATTTTGACGAATACAGTTCGGTTCGGTTCCGGTTTGATCCGCGCAATCCGCCTAATGTTCCTTCTTTGATCCGTCAAATCTGCCCGATCCGTTCAATCTGTAACCGAACCGACCCATCCGTATGTCACCCACGGACGATTGCGGATTTTAAAAATGACAATCCGTCACGAACGGATCGGATCGAGAACCGAACCGATCTGGCTGGAACCGATCCGTGGACACCCATCTCATTCCCACTTGTTCTCCAATAATTCCCACCTGTTCCAACTTCCAACTACTGATTTCCTTAGACAAATATTCGCTTGATTAGCGAGACGTGTACGTACACGGTCTGTAGCGATCAATTTCCATCTTTGATACAATTAAATTCATCTCAATTCGCCTTGATTTCCATATGGTGGTTGGACCACTTCTGAACCTAGGTTAATTGCGGGCTTTTGCTTTGACATACAGGACCCACACATAGTATTTTTTGTAGTTGGAAGCCGCGTACTCGTATTCATGGATTCTTTTTCAATTCTCGGTGGGAATGGGTGGGAATTGGGTCTCATGGAAAGTTCTAAGGCATGCAGGGAACTCTTATTATAATTTTTGCTTTGATAATTAACTACTCCCTCCGTTTCATTCCATTGGTCCCCTACGAAACTACGTGCAATTTTCAAACTAAAAAACAATGTACTTATGAACATAATTTGTTCATCAATATGGATCTTGTTTGATAGATCTCATTGTGAACTTTTAAATGGTGCGAAAAAAATCCAAAAATTATTTTATAGATGCGTTATTTTTTAGTTTGAAAATTGCACGTAGTTTCGTAGGGGACCAATATTATGGAACGGAGGGAGTATTAAATAAGAGAACTTTTGAGTCAGAGCCACATGTGCACAAGCACAAGGGAGGCTGTGCACATGCTGCAGTAGGTTTCTAAATGTTATTCTACTGTAACGAGAATCTAGTACAATAAGAAATGGGAACAGCGATCATTCGGCCTACTGGCCTCGCTTCTTTAGAGCATCTCCACCCCTTATATTTTTTATTCAAATTTGAGTACAAATTTGATTTGGTATGGAGCACCCCAATGGGAAAAAGAAAATCTAGGCATAAATTTGAGTAAAAGCCTCATTAATGACATTTTTGTAAATTTAAGGGGGGAGAAAATAGCCTTCAAAATTTGATGTTGGATTTGGTTCTCTCCAAATTTGGTGAAGAATTTGAGTAATATCAAATTTGGTAAAGGAGTGGAGTGAGATTTTTGGTGATTTTTACTCAAATTTGAGTTTGATGTAGGATTTGGGTAAGGAGTGAAGATGCTCTTAGACCGATGTCCACTTTACTAACTGGATGTAACAGTATAGGACTCTATATAATGCAACTAACTGGATGTAACAGTATAGGACTCTATATAATGCAAATTTGCATTCTGTAACTGGAGGGAGGAGGCCAACCACCATATCAGACCACGCTACTACAACAGAGAAGAGGCAGAAAACAGAGAAGGAAAACGATGGGCGGAAGCAAAGTACCTTGATGATTTCCACTCCCATAGCCTGCTAAACACCATTTAGTGGTAAAATTAAGCCCGTCTAATTAACTATGTTTATGTATAAGATTTAGGTTTATTTCTTCGAATCAATTGTTCAACTAAGAACCTTTTTCATTACGATCGAATGGAATGATTTTCAGGCTTTCAATTTATTGTGTATTTGGGTGCGTGATCTCAAACACCTAGTTAATCAAAGTGTTCTTTACTTGTGATTGGATAACTGAGATGAGTTATGCATGTAAGACGGATCGTGCTACTGGATAACCTGTGAAAGAGACGGGTTGTGCTAGCGAGACGGTTCGTGCTATAGGACATCTCATGCCTGTTAACAACTCAATTATCTTATTGACAATTGTGATTTCAATAGTACCCCTAGCCTATACATATCCCGTGGCCGGGGTAGATTCGAAATCTTACATCATCTCTCACATAGTTTTTCACTCAAATTAATTACTGCTTTTCCTTAGTTTAATTGTGTTGAGAATCAACACCAATCAATCAATCTTTTCCAAATTAAATTAGAAATCAATTGAAAATAACATAATTTAGCCAACCTGTCTCCGTGGATCGATATTCAGACTAAGCCCCTATTCTCTAGAGTAGTAGTTAAATCCTTTGTATTTATATATTTAATTTTGACTCAGCACGACACGATATCATCCTCAAAGAAGAAGTGCATGGGTATTGTCGGGTGCAATTATTTTTCGTTTTGAGACCCATTTTGAAATGTCATTAACGCTAATGTTAAGTATATTTTTTGGTGTAAGCAGTAAGCTCAAGGGTGTCGTCAAAGGAATTTGAATTCAAGGAAGAGAATCGTGGAAGGGTCCTGCATCAGGTACTTCCTTTGTATGTTTTAATTACAACCTAATACTGAAGTTCATAGGCACTTGGTGTCAATAATTTGGTATCCGATACATGGGGCCTGTTTTCTTTGGGGCTTCTTTTTTCTTCAGGTCTTCTTCTTGACTTGCTTGCAGACATGGGCAAGTAAAGGCTTATTGTCCCCACTGGATTGTGATCAATACCTTTTGCCTTACATAGATGGATATTGATGAATCAAGTCTAGATGAATTAATAATCTATATCTCTGGAGCATTTTATGTTTAAATATTGCCTTGTGTTTTTCGTGGAGTTTAATTATGAATATCGTAGAGGAGGATCTCTCCTTGGTTTTCAATTCGGAAGTTTTCAACTAGGAAAACTGTTTAGTTTGTAGGGGAATATTAAATCTACTTGTGTTATTTCCTTTCCTCTTGAGAGATCAAGTACGTGTTTCACACCGGAACCCTAATTGCTGCAACCACAAATAAAAAAATAATTATTATTAAAAAAAATTGATTTATATAAAAAAAATTTCACCTACAAAATTATTATTTCACTGTTAAGAAGGTACTAACTACAACAAATTAAAAAACAGAGAGAGACATACTCCTACAATCCTCATATACTGAAACCAAAAAAAAAAAAAAAGGAAGTAAAAAACAAAGAACTTACACATACTGATATATCTGTTTCAAAAAAAAAAAAAAAGAGACAAATTGATATATATATATATATATATATATATATATATATATATATATATATATACGGAAATCTTCTTATTCACACCTCCCGGAAATAAGAAAAAAATGGGTTTTTTTGTGTTGCAAATTGTTTTTGGAAAATCCGATCCGTCTAATGTGTTCAGAAGGTGTTTTCAAGGGTCCATGTGGGAAATCTTAAAAAAAAAATACCGGGAAGGGCTTGATCCAAGCAGTTTTTGCAAAAAATGTAAATATATATTTTTTGCGAAAACTGCTTGGATCAAGCCCTTCCCGTAATATTTTTTGAATATTTTCCACGAGGACTCTTGAAAACACCTTCTGAACACATTGGACGGATCGGATCGTCAAAAAAATGTTTGGATCATGAGGTCCGGAAATTAAAAGTCCGGATTAGAAGCAAACCATATATATATATATAGGAAGCCCTTCCAATAAGGGTCCCTTATCTAAGTTACCATGCGGACCTCACGTTTCCGAGCCAAATTTTGACGATCCGAACTGTTCAATGTTTTTAAAATGCATTTTTAAGGGCCTCCGCGAAGATTCGTCCAAAAAAAATACCCGGAAGGGCTTGATCCACACAGTTTTTGTTAAAAACGCTATATATAGCGTTTTTAACAAAAACTGTGTGGATCAAGCCCTTCCGGGTATTTTTTTTTGAAGATTTTCAGCGGGGACCTTGGAAAATGCATTTTAAAAACATTGAGCGGTTCGGATCGTCAAAATTTGGTCCGGAAACACAAAAAAGGGGCAGGTCCGCACGGTTTTTTAAAATGAGGGACCCTTATTGGAAGTTGTTTGTATATATATATAATATATATATATATATATATATATATATATATATATATATATATATATATAGGGAGAGCTTCTAAAACGGGATTCCCGTTTCCGGACCTCCATGATCCAAAATTTTTTTTGACGATCCGAGCCGTCCAATGTGTTCAGAAGGTGTTTTCAAGGGTCCCTCGCGGAAAATCTTCAAAAAAAAATACCGGGAAGGGCTTGATCCAAGCAGTTTTCGCAAAAATATATAAATACAGTTTTTGCGAAAAACTGCTTGGATCAAGCCCTTCCCGGTATTTTTTTTTGAAGATTTTCCGCGTGGACCCTTGAAAACACCTTCTGAAAACATTGGACGGCTCGGATTTTCCAAAAATAATTTGCAAAACAAAAAAACCACACTTTTTCTTGTTTCCGGGAGGAGTGGACTAGAAATTTTGCCTATATATATATATATATATATATATATATATAGAGAGAGAGAGAGAGAGAGAGAGAGAGAGAGAGACGAGCCGAGGGTAGAGCGAGAGAGGATCAGAGGAATGAGAGAGAGCTTACCTGAGCCCTTAGGCGAATCAAATTCTTGAAGAAGAAGACAAGACTTAATCCGAGAGTGGTAGACTTGCTCGAAGAAGATGATCGATCACCTCTACAGCATTAGCAGTCGAGTGAGAAGATAAGACGAAAAAAAGGGGATTTAGGGTATAAACCCATCCAAAAAATTATACTATGGTCCCTGGATATTTATAATATGTTTTTTACGTCGATTTTCCCGTTTTGTTTCGATTTGTCCCGATTTGATTCTTTTTTCGATTTGATCCGACCTTTTCCGATTTCCCAATTTACTTCGACTTGTCGACTACTTTGACTGGGCAACTAGTCGCCGACTAGATTTCGACTAAGTTACCAATGACTAACCAAAACAACTACCCACTAGTCGCCTTGGTGAGTCATTGACCCCCAACTAATCTAATTTTTCGAACACTGGTTCCCGGTTATGGTCTATATATACTTCCCAAGGTTACAATTAATTTCTTGGGGGGTTTCGTTCCATCCTTGTGAGGCAGTATATGAAACTGACTAATGAAGTAATTTAGGCCTTTCATTCGGGCTCCCTGATAGGGCGAGTAAGGAGGGAGTAGAATCACGAGAGTGGCCATAGTCTAATGGTTAAACTGGGAGGATTGTTTCTTAAGGTTAAGATACATAGATTTCACATAAGTTAATGGCTAGTTAAATGGATGATTTGTTGTGCTATTTACTGCATTTTTTGGATGAATGAGTTATTAGGTAAAGTAACTGTTAGAAGGGTAAGAGCTCATCTATTGAGTGTCAATCAATCAAGATGCTATTTTAGCCTTGGCATTTTATGCCAGGTGTGGTGACTCTCGTTCGATTTGACCCTCTTAAGTGAACCCTTCAGCTATATGGTAGATTCCCTTGAGCTCTAGATCTCCTTGCACAAATAACACCCGATCTTACTGCCAAACCCACCTGAAATGTGGCCGGGATAGCACTCTGACTGTTTAGTGAGTACTTGTCATGCGTGGTAACTGCCTCGGGTTACATCATCCATGACATATGAAATGAGGTGGTTACATGCACATGTGCTGTCACATGTATGGCATGCACGGTAATCACCTCAGGTGACATGGCCGAACTGCATCCCATATTCCTTGCGAGTCATTTCGGGTTTACTCAAGACGAATGACTCGTCTGGATCAATCATGTCTCGGCCAGTTACCCTCTTATCATGCCTTCGAGACGTCTCGTCTTTATTGATTCGGCGATCTTCTTAGCCCAACCTATCTATTTCACTCAGTTTCGTCTTCTTGATTGTTGGGCCTTCTGACCGAACTAGCCTTGACCCTCTCTTATTTGCTCGGCATACTACAATATCCCCCTACTTCTGCCAAAGCGCCATTGAGGGGAGGAGTTGACGTTAATTCTGGCCGAGACATTTCGACCTTCGAACAAGATCAATTTGCTCAAACCCTTGGCCGAGTCTTGGCTCGATTGAACCTTTCATGGGCTGCGTCTTGTAATGAGCCCCAGTTGGATTTTGGATCTGGGGCATGGATCCGTGGACTCCACATGTCACCTTTTGATTAGGGTTTGGAGTATAACAGGACATCACCTACGTGATGTGTATGATGGCTGTACCAGCCACCTCGTCAATGCAACGTGGTGTTTGCTCACTGGTTGAGGGAGCATGTCTTTATTTTCCACATGCCTTTTCGAATTTTGCCCCCCTATAAATAAAGGTAAGGGTGGAGAGATAGAGACTACTTTGCATTCTCTCTCCTCTCTCAAACATCTATGGAGACCTTCTTGCTTTAAAACCATCATCCTCAACTTCGATTAAGCCCCATATCTTTGTCAAAACACATTGATCTTCAAGTATTAATTTGCAAGGTATGTTCTAATCTTTTTTTTTTGTTTTCATTGTTTAAACACATTCTTTCTTGCTTTCTGGGGTTATATTTTGGTTTTGGGTACGATGAATGGCGTTGTAAACAATATTTCGACTGTTCCTCTTCTTGCTGAGACTGAGTTGCCAAGGTGGCGAGACCTTTTCGAGTGGAAGTTAAGATAGATGTTTTTCTGAGACGGGCTAAGGTCAGCTCTACCGGGGTAGCATCTCAGTTTTGTCCGTCTTGAACTGTCTGCTTTGCCTGCTGTCTCGGAGCTTCTGAGCAGAACAGAGGTATGACCAACTCGGAGCTGAATAAGATTATGAAGTCACGCCAGCACGGGGCTGAGCAAGACTTGCCGCCTAGTCGGACCAGAGTAGACATGGGTAGCATCCCTTGCTCGGAGCATGGGGCCTCTAGGCAGATTGTGATGAAGTGGCTTTGTTTACATAAACTCAAGTAGGGACCACGGAGGTCTTATTGGTATGGAACTTATCAAAGTAGATTACCTAAGCTGACCAAGATGGGTAGACCACATTCCTGCTAGGAGCCGATTTTGGCCCTATCAATAGGCTCTCTTGACTTGCCCTCCAAGTTGTCATGTGCCCGTTACACGTGGTAACTGCCACGGGTGACATCGTCCATGACGTATGAATGGACACACAGTAAGGTAACCGCCTCGGGTGACTTTATCCATGACTTGTTGGATGAGGGCGGATACATGCACATGGCCGAAATGCATCTTGTATTCCTTGTGAGTTATTTTAGGTTTACCTGGGACAGACAGTTTGTCCGGATCAATCATGTCTCAGCCGATTGCCCTCTTTTCGTGCCTTCTTCCCGAGACGTCTCATCTCGGTGTCTTCTGATCGATTCGGCGATCTCCTCGGCCCAGCTCATCTATTTCAGTCAGTTTGGCCTTCCTTAATGTTGGGTGAACAAACTTTGACCCTCTCTTATTTGCTTGGCCCACAACAACAGGTAGAGAAAATTGAGTGGACGAGCAATATCAAGCTGACGAGGACAGCATCGTGTACAGAGAATCAGTCGAATCCTAGATTCCTCATCAATAGTTACTGTGTTTTATTTTTAAAAAAATTGTTAAATTATAAGTTGTAATCCCATGTTGGTTTTAAATATATGAATTTTGAATTAGATGCAATCAAACTTAATTCCGCTAATCCATTAGTAATTAGTCCTTTTATTAAACAAAATTATTAAAAAATAATTTAAATAACACATTCGTTTTATCGAGGTGTTACTCATTTGCCGGCACAAGATTTATTCATATTCGCCGCACGAGATTGATTTATTCATATTCACCCGCACGAGATTTATTCATAACTTTTGTTTGATTAAACATCGTATAATCCGGCGAATTGTGAAATATATTATACCACAGTGGTCGCCAATTATCGCAATCATAATGACAATATTCTCTGATAGTGTGAAACACTCGAGGCTGAAGTTGCTAACGTGGTGAGGTCACGTGGTCCCGTTTTATTTTTTGGTTGAGGGAAAAAGAAAAAAGGTGGAAGCTCTATAGTATTTTTGGACGTGGGCAAAGGATCCCTACCATTGGAGGCCGAGCAAGATTGGTGTACGAATGTTTTCTTTTGCATTTTTTGGGTCCTTTTTCAGAGGCAGTTGAGCAGACCGCCCTGCCTCACTACAACATAGGGACTGTTTCTGGTCCTAACCTCGACCCCATGGCAAGAAGAGGCTTCCTTCACTCTTACCCTTAGCAAGAAGGAGAGAGAGAGCCTTCCTTCACTCTTACCCTTAGCAAGAAGGAGAGAGAGAGCCTTCCTTCACTCTTACCCTTACTGTAGCAATCTCTAAAGCAAGTTCCCGGTTTTTTCCTCCTCGGCTTCTACACGTCAATCTTGCTCGGCCTTCAATGGTAGGGCTCCTTTCCCCACGTCCAAAAATACTATAGACCTCACCACGTTAGCAACTTCAGCCTCAAGATTGGCGTACACGTTTAGATGTGTACCAATTTTGTGTGTATTTTATTTTGGTCATGCCTAGTCGTTGAGGCGTGCCACTTTGCGGTATCATACGAACAATTCGAGCCGTTAATTCATTAATATAAAATATGATTCTGATTGACATTGTGAAAAATTAGCTCAATCGAATAGTACTGCTTGATCTAATCTTTAGATTTTTTATTTAGTGTTTAAAGTTATTAAAAATTGAAACTAATGAATAGCTCTGTGCGAGGAGATCAATTTTTGCTAGTCGTTCGGATAAACGTCTTCAATGTGTTAGGCCAAGTGGTCAAGGGGATGGTGGCATGGGCCATCCCGGGGTCCTTAGCTCCCACCAAAAAAACTGCTGCTTTATTTTGCAACCCTCCACCAATTTTAATGGTGCTTATTATTATTGTTGTTGATGATGATGACTCGATTTCCGGCGTCATCAATTTCGATCACATGCAGAGTATAGCTAGACATCGGTGTGGTGCCAAATAATAGCTCTCTGATGCCTAACTCGGCACATATGTGAATAAAGTAGGGTAAAGCTCTAGCAAATTAGGGTGCAAACGATGGGTACCTTTTCCATTTTCATGGGGATTGATTATATAGGCAATTGAGGTAGGATTCTTGGGTCGTTAGATGGATGTTGGTAAGGATGACACCAATCGGGTCTAATGGCTGGAGTCTGACCTATTTCCCCACAGACAAAATGTTAGGGACACATCAAAGTTTTCATTAATTTTTACATCATTTCTCGCAAATAATGGCGGGACCTTCTAAATAGTTTTGTGGGTTCCATAAATGTGACCTTTTATGTGTCCCTAGCATTACAGTCTCTTCGGTTAAGGAATCCCGAATTGTGTTTCAGAGTTCGGGACAAGGCTCGAAATTAGAGCACAGCATGACAACAGCCTGCTAGCCTCCCTCTGCCGCTGTTACTCTGTCTGCGCGTGTGGGGGTGTGTGTGTGTGAGAGAGAGACGTTTCTCAGTCCTGTCCAGTACGAGTGTCTTTATATATTCCTATTTCCCTATTTGTTTATGCTCCAGATCAAAGGATCATCATTCCTCTTCATCTCTGTGTATTGGGATTCATAAATCTGGCAATCACTCTTCGTCAAAGTTCCTCGATTATTTATTTATTTATTTCTAATGTGTCTACTGTCTCTAAACTGTGTTTTTACTCTTGAGTTTGTTCAACAAGGTATTATTATTCTGTGACGTCTTATCTGGCATCATTTTGATTCTGAGATCAATGTTTTTTCTTACTTTCTTTTTCAATCGAATTTCGTTTGCGATTTGAGACCTTTGTGGATTTTGTGAGCCCAGTGCGAGTTTTCTGACAGTACAAAATAGTACTCCATGCATATAGTATTATTTAGGAGCTCAGAAAATGGAATGTGGTCGTGTTCATTCAGGTTACCAAAGAAGTTAAAAGAAGAAAAAACCATTTTAAAGCGTGGCTGAAACGAATCACCACAGACGTGATAACCAATTTTTTATTTGTTTTTAATTGCGAACCTCAGAATTATGCTTGAAATCAAGCTAGCTATCATTATAATTGGTAAGGCGAAGTCGTATGGTTTTTTTTGCGACGTGTTTGATCCTTACTTGGAAAACATTTTACACAAGATCTATCTAACTAAACACCGAAAAATGGTAAAGCATTTTATAGGAAAAGATTTTACGTCCAAACAAATGGAGCCTAAGTATAAACCTGTCGGACCGCTTTTCCACCAACTCTCCTAAAACCAATTGGTGTTAGGAAGGGTTTCAATTAAGTCTTTTTATGGCATTCGACATCGCACCCGCAAGTCTGTTTTTAGAGCGGTCGCAGAGAGTGGCATTGTGTAACCAAATCCATGGGGGCACTCCGGGCCCAACAATCCCTCCCTCACGATGACGCTCCCGCGACTCGAACCCATGACCTCCTGGCTCTGATACCACTTGTCGGACCGCTTTTCCACCAACTCTCCTAAAACCAATTGGTGTTAGGAAGGGTTTCAATTAAGTCTTTTTATGGCATTCGACATCGCACCCGCAAGTCTGTTTTTAGAGCGGTCGCAGAGAGTGGCATTGTGTAACCAAATCCATGGGGGCACTCCGGGCCCAACGATACCAATTGAAATTATGCGGAAGCGTTTAATTTACTCCTAAAGGGGGGGTGAATAGGAGTTTTGATAAAAATTACAATTCTTTAAGAAGAATAACCGATTAAAAATTACTTATCGAATAAAAAGCTGGTTAATTTTCTTGATTAATTCAATTTAACCAAACCACGAGTAGTGCAGTGAAAATAAAATGGAGACAAGATACGCACGATTTACGTGGAAAAACTTAGGGTCCTAAATAACCCTAAGCCAAAACCACGGCCTAACACTACTGCTTTATTCTATTAATTAAAAAGAAGTACAGATTGCGAAATAGCAAAAAGCCTTACCCCAAGCCTTTACCTATTCTCGCCAATCTCCAATGCTCCCAGAGCTTCTTCAAAATTCAATAGATGAACCACAGACTTCACGCCTGATCTCCGGATTCAACCGGCTCCGAATCAATCTCCAAAAGATTCGGCCACAGCAGTATAGGGCACCACGAACACGAACACCAAACGAACGGATGATATAAATAGTATTGCTTGAAAAATGTCATGCACAATAAAAGCTAGCAGTATATCTTCTTTATTGAATCAATGAACGTGGACTTCATGCTAGTAAACAAAATACATGAGTTTTCTTCCTTTCGGTTTTTTTTTCTCGTAAAAGAATAATGTGCATCCTTTATCAAGGATGTGCATCACAATTATATAGGCCTAGTAAATGCCGAACCCCAAAAATAATGTCTCGGAGATGCTTTCCAAAGAAAGATTAATAATAACCTTTTAATGACACCCATATATATGGAAAGACATACAAGAAAAAAAAAACGACGGTTGATAAATATATCTATTATATGGAAAACAGAATTTTTGGTGATTTTCAAAAGAAAATCTTCTTCTTCATAGTAATATGTTTATGAGTATGGAAAGCGAATTTTCGGTAAGTAAAAAGAAAATTGTTTGATTGATATGGAAAGCGAATTTTCGGAGCATTTTATGGGAAAGGCAAATGTGCAGAAATATAATCTTTTTATAAAAAAAATATATGCAAGATATGTTGTGCAATGCATTTACCTTTCACACAAATAGATTGATTTCGCAGCGGTCAATTTGGCGCAGATAATGAGAGGAGCATCGAGCGAGCAACTACCCCCTAAAAAAAAAATTCTACCCATTACAATTTAAAACAAATATATGAATGATGGTTTTTGAACAACCCCGGAAAGTGCCAAAATATCTAACAATCTCCCCCTTTGGCATTTCCGGGACAAAAACCAACTGCACTAAAACAAATCGAAAATTGCAACTAAAGGAAACAAACACTAGCCTAAACTAGGTATATCCAATGAAGCTTGAGTTGATTTTCCAATACCTGCAAAGACAGCTCAACAAAACAAACTATGCTCCCCAAAAGTATATGTTACGAAACAGTAGTACTCATAAGCTCAAGACTCAACAACACCCTAAAGGAAACAAACACTAGCCTAAACTAGGTATATCCAATGAAGCTTGAGTTGATTTTCCAATACCTGCAAAGACAGCTCAACAAAACAAACTATGCTCCCCAAAAGTATATGTTACGAAACAGTAGTACTCATAAGCTCAAGACTCAACAACACCCAAAATTCTCCCCCTTTTTGTCACGGAAAAACAAAGGCATTGACATTATCAAGGTGAGACACATGCAACTAAAAAGCATACGAGAGAAGTATAGGATATGCAATAACAAGAATCACATAGGCAGGATGGCCATAAGAGAAATTTATCAAATGGAAATTTAGGACCATAGCTACTCATCAAAGAAGGGGCAGAATGCTTTGCTCAAGCAATTGAAAAATGCTCAAGCAATTGAAAAATGCTCAAGCAACGTCTAAATAATAGATGAACACTTCCTGAGCAAATATTGCACACAAAATTTAAAACCATAATGACCAAAGACACCCCTTTTTTTAATAAAACATAGTGACAAGGCAGCATATAATCCGAAGAACAAGTATTCAAAGATGAGGCTCAGAAAATAAGACAAAATTCAAGATTGCATAAACAAATTCGTATTAAACCAATTCAATGAGAGAATTCGAAGATAGAGTGTAACACACAAGATGAATCTATGACAAAGTGAGTGTGTGACACGTCATAAGATATTAAGATCACTATCCAAATATTCGTCAATTCTCATGTACCATTGGACCGTCAAACACTCTCTCCCTAACGAAGTCAAACTAAGCACTCATCGATACTAAATATGACCCCCAAAGAAAATATAAACTCCCCCTCAACAAATGATTTTTTTTTTTTTGTGTAGTATTCTCTTTTACCCCACTGCTGTTTGACGCGAACGCTCGGACTGGATAGAGCCGAATCGATCCGGTTACTAGGCAAGTGGTCCAATACGAATGTCTTCACAAGATCTATCCACCTTTTTACGCGAACATGCGGACTGGATAGAGCCGAATGATCCGGTTACTCAGTGAACGTCCGGATAGACATTTTATCTCAACCACAACAATTGTATTTTCTTTTTCTTTTCCTCCTTTTTTTTTTTTGTTTATTTTGCATAGCATGACATATAAAACTTTGTATCCAACAATGATGCCAAAATAGTCAATCGCCTGGGGAAAAGACAAGACACACCCAGGTGCATGAGAATCAACTTTCTTCTTTAAATAATCTCTCTAACCTAGACGTGTAAACGGTGGCGATCATAGAGTCATAAAACATGCTACACCAAATGTCCGAACGCATCTCATGAGTGGAGTTAATAAGAATCGTGCATGCATTCCCAAAGAAATACATCTATGTGAGTCTCATTAATGACTACTCATCCTTAAAAAAATATGCTAAGCCCCTTTTTTATTATGTTTTTTTTTTTTAATTTGGAGCAAAAATAAAAGCATCAACATGCAAGATCATGAACCTAAAACTTGCATATACCAAAATAAATAAAATAAAATGAAAGGTTTTTTTTTTTTTAAATAAATAACTAGAAAGACATGTTCACAAGTGTATATATATAAAAAAAAATAGCATACTAGGATGACAGGCAACACCAAACTTAATCAAACGACGTCGACTCTCTTCCAAATTTGTTTTCTTTTAGTGTTCGCACGTGAGAAGTGACCATGTGTGGTTGGTGTTTCAACAAATTTATCAGTCTCTTTATTATTTTTAGCCAAAGTTGATAAATTTTTTATTTCCTCGACGAGGTGAGAAGTTTGATTTGCCAACTGGCTCAATTTCTTTTGAAAATTCTCATTCTTAATGTTTGTGGGAGACTGGCGCACAAATTGAGGTCTTCCCAAATTGGGTTGACCATACCAAACACTTTTATTAACAGAAGCAACAAACAAATTCCCTTTGGTTCTTTGATTTGCTTTTCTAAGAATATTGCAAAAAGGTCGAATGTGACCTTGGACACCACAGTAGTGACAAATGAAAGGAGTTTTCTTATCATGTGCATGATTACTATTGTAGACCTTTTTAATGGTGATGGGAGATTTAGTAGAAGATTCGGGTTTATCACACACCACCTCTTTCTTAGCAGTTTCAGATTTCACAAACTTAATTTCTTTCTCATTAGCCTTAGGTGTCAGTGAAGGTGGATCAACAAACCCTAATCCGCTTCTATTTTTAAAAGTACGTGTCATCTCGGCTATACGGGTTGCACCACACTCATTACGCTTTATAGCCTCACTGGCCTCCCTAAGGTCATGCTCTAATTCAAGAATCCTATCCTTAGACCCTTCAAGGGCTTTTAAGGCATCCATACGCTCTCTCTCAATTTTGGCAAACTTATCAGCCAGATTAGCGTTATAGGTTTTTAATTTTTCAAGCTCAATGTCCTTAGATTCGATGTCCTCATTAAGTTTGTTCCTCTCACCACTAACTCTTTCGATGACACACATGAGTTCCTTCTTTTTCTTTTCTAATTTGACAACCTTTTTAAACAATTGATCATAGGCCTCATGAATAGAATCTATATCATCTTCACTATTTTCACAATCTTCGTCAGTCGAAACATATTTACTATCATCGCTAATTGTTGTAGAAAGATCAACTGTTTTAGGGGATGTGGGAGAGTTAATGTTGGCAACAAGCACAGAATATCTAGAGGGTTCAAAACCCCCATCACTACCTTCATCACTATCATCATCCCACGAAGCTTTATACCCTTTGGCCTCTTTCTTTTTAAGAGTGTTTGCACACTCTGCCTGAATATGCCCAAAACCATGACACTCGTGACATTGTATGCCTAGGGGTTTCTTGGATTTATCTATAAAAGATTTCTTTTCATTATCCCTATAATTATAATTTTTACCCCTACTAGTTGAAGACGGAAAATTTTCAGATTTACGGAACTTGACAAATGTTTTGAATTTTTTAACGAAAGAGGCAAGCTCCTCTTCATCAAGATCATCGTCACTCTCTTGTGTCACAGAGGATTCTTCTTTAGAAGTTTTAAAAGCTATGCTTTTATTAGGCTTTAATGCAGGTTTCTTCGAAAGATGATTCAATTCAAATGTTTGAAGTTTACCAACAAGTTCCTCAAAAAGAATGTCATCAACTTTATCACTCTCTTCGATAGCAACTACCTTAGCCCTAAATCTCTCGGGAAGGGACCTAAGCACTTTTTGACAAACTTTAAGATTTGAGATTGGTTCTCCTAATGCATGAAAGGAATTAACGATGTCACTCAATTTAGTGATAAAACTATCAAAAGTTTTGTCTTCTTGCATTCTCAATTCTTCAAAACGTGTCGTAAGCATTTGTAGTTTTGAAGTTTTAACAGTTTTAGTACCCTCGTGGGTGACTTGGAGTATATCCCAAGCCTCTTTCGCAGTGGTGCATGCAGAAATACGACTAAACTCAGTTTTACTTAAAGCACCATAGATGGCTCCTAAGGCCTTGGAGTTTGCCTCAAAACTCTCATTGTCAGCAGAAATCCACTCAGTGTCCTCCTTTAGCCTCATTTTTTTAGTTGTAGCATCTTCTATGGTTGGGGCCTCATAGCCGTACCTAACAGATCTCCAAACCCTAACTCCTAGGGAACTCAAATGTGTGGTCATACGGGCTTTCCAATACGGATAATCGTTACCGTCGAAAAAGGGTGGCCTCGAGTTTGAGGCACCCTCTCGTGGCGCGTTCATGTCCATTTATACCCAGAAATAAACTTAGGTGGTTAAACCTAAACAGAGCAACCGAGCTCTGATACCAATTGAAATTATGCGGAAGCGTTTAATTTACTCCTAAAGGGGGGGTGAATAGGAGTTTTGATAAAAATTACAATTCTTTAAGAAGAATAACCGATTAAAAATTACTTATCAAATAAAAAGCTGGTTAATTTTCTTGATTAATTCAATTTAACCAAACCACGAGTAGTGCAGTGAAAATAAAATGGAGACAAGATACGCACGATTTACGTGGAAAAACTTAGGGTCCTAAATAACCCTAAGCCAAAACCACGGCCTAAC
This sequence comes from Vaccinium vitis-idaea, assembly GCA_963854785.1. NCBI lineage: Eukaryota > Viridiplantae > Streptophyta > Magnoliopsida > Ericales > Ericaceae > Vaccinium > Vaccinium vitis-idaea. Next base: position 28,175,104 of record OY978224.1, read on the forward strand.
ACTACTGCTTTATTCTATTAATTAAAAAGAAGTACAGATTGCGAAATAGCAAAAAGCCTTACCCCAAGCCTTTACCTATTCTCGCCAATCTCCAATGCTCCCAGAGCTTCTTCAAAATTCAATAGATGAACCACAGACTTCACGCCTGATCTCCGGATTCAACCGGCTCCGAATCAATCTCCAAAAGATTCGGCCACAGCAGTATAGGGCACCACGAACACGAACACCAAACGAACGGATGATATAAATAGTATTGCTTGAAAAATGTCATGCACAATAAAAGCTAGCAGTATATCTTCTTTATTGAATCAATGAACGTGGACTTCATGCTAGTAAACAAAATACATGAGTTTTCTTCCTTTCGGTTTTTTTTTCTCGTAAAAGAATAATGTGCATCCTTTATCAAGGATGTGCATCACAATTATATAGGCCTAGTAAATGCCGAACCCCAAAAATAATGTCTCGGAGATGCTTTCCAAAGAAAGATTAATAATAACCTTTTAATGACACCCATATATATGGAAAGACATACAAGAAAAAAAAAACGACGGTTGATAAATATATCTATTATATGGAAAACAGAATTTTTGGTGATTTTCAAAAGAAAATCTTCTTCTTCATAGTAATATGTTTATGAGTATGGAAAGCGAATTTTCGGTAAGTAAAAAGAAAATTGTTTGATTGATATGGAAAGCGAATTTTCGGAGCATTTTATGGGAAAGGCAAATGTGCAGAAATATAATCTTTTTATAAAAAAAATATATGCAAGATATGTTGTGCAATGCATTTACCTTTCACACAAATAGATTGATTTCGCAGCGGTCAATTTGGCGCAGATAATGAGAGGAGCATCGAGCGAGCAACTACCCCCTAAAAAAAAAATTCTACCCATTACAATTTAAAACAAATATATGAATGATGGTTTTTGAACAACCCCGGAAAGTGCCAAAATATCTAACAAAACCGAGGCTTAGCACTAAACATGTTTGTTTACAGATTTCCAGCTCTCTAACTTTGAAATACAAGAATAGCAGAAAACGTAATTAAGAGAAATGGAGAACGCAGTTCGAAAAAAAAAAAAGAAAAAAAAGGAAAAAAAAAAAGAAGAGAAATGGAGAACCAGCCAACTAAAATTTTCTAAGCTTAGGTCACTCCCTTCACATAGGCCACATGTCAAATAGTTTCTGTCACCAAAGTCCTCTTAGTTGAGACAGAAGAATTATCATGTTTTCTATTCTTTTTAACAGTTCTTGGTATCCTCTCTCTGTTACAGTGGTGAATATCCAATAATCAAAGAAGTCACCTAACAAGAAGAGAAGTATACAAGGCTACCCGGAAAAGGCACAACTATCATTCATCTTTGAGCTTGGTTATGGAGACTGCTTGGGCAAACGAAGCCTCTTCCTTTTCCCCGTCCTCCATCGCACTACAATTCAAATATGACGTATTCTTGAGTTTCAGCGGTGTCGATACCCGCAACAATTTTACCAGCCATCTTTTAGCCGCTTTAGAGCAACATGGATTTCATACATTCAGAGATGACACAAAACTCAACCGAGGAGAGAATATTGGCGATGAACTTCTGAAAGCAATTGAGTCGTCAAGAATTTCGCTGGTCGTTCTCTCAAAAAACTATGCTGTATCCAGGTGGTGCCTTGACGAACTTGTGAAGATTATGGAGTGCTGGAAGACCTTGCAACAGATTGTTTATCCTATATTTTATGACGTTGAGCCGTCAGACGTGCGTGCGCAAAAGGGTAGTCTCGCAGAAGCATTTGCCAAGCACGCCGAGCATTTTAATGAGGGTCCGGGAAGCAAGTTGGAGAAGTGGAAGGAAGCGCTTACTGAGGTTGCCGACTTATCAGGCTGGGACTTGCCAAAAGTGGACAACGGGTATTTTCCTCAACCCTTCTAATAGGTTCATGAAAATAACCTTTGGGTGTGTGTGCAAGTGCAATTCTACCTACAGTTCTCTTGAAACTTGGTCAACACCAGTTCTCTGTCAAATTTCATATCATATAGCACCAGATGCGTGAATTTGCATAAGTTTTGTTTATTTGATGGCTCAAAAGACATTTGTGGAAAACATATTTTGCAATTAAAGAAGCCAAAAGGAAGAAATTCTAAATTCTAACTAAGAGAGAGCCTTCGACTTAGTTCGACCTTTCTGTAATATATGTGTGTCCCTAATTACAGAACATGTTGAAAGCTTACAATCGTTATATGATCTATGCTTGTTGGTCAGACTAGCATGATTTGGTTTATTCTTATGGCTCTTATAAATCTGCTAAAGGCTTAATTTTGTTTTTGCTCTTTTATGCTATGCACAACTTCACAGAGATGAAGCAAATTTAATTCAGAAAATCGTTGAAGCGGTCGGAAATAGATTAGACATTGCACCTCTAAATGTTGCAGACCACGAAGTTGGACTAGAGTCTCGTCTGCAAGATCTCAATGTTCTTTTGAGAATGGAATCAAGTAATGTTTGCATTGTTGGGATATGCGGGATTGGTGGAATTGGCAAGACTACAATAGCTCTGAAACTGTATAATGTCATCCAACATATGTTTGAAGGTAGCAGTTTTATTGCAAATGTCAGTGGAACTTCGAAGCAATTTGGTCCGGTTGCTTTGCAAGAGAAACTTCTTTCAGATATATGCAGAAACGGAACTCATAATGTAGGAAATTCCTATCAAGGAATCGAGGTTATAAAACGACGAGCTTTCTGTCGAAAGATTCTTCTTGTTCTTGATGATGTGGATAATGTCCAACAATTGAAAGACTTAGCAATAGATCGACGTCGCTTCGTTTCTGGAAGTAGGATTATCATAACGACAAGAGATATGTCTTTGCTGAATTCGCTTAGAGTGGATGAGATATATGCACCAAAGGAGTTAAACAGGAGTGAATCTCTCGAACTCTTAAGTTGGCATGCCTTTAAGGAAGACCATCCCAAAGACAACTATTTGGACCTTTTAGATCAAGTTGTGGCCTATGCTGGAGGACTTCCATTAGTTCTTGAAGTTCTGGGGTCCTCTTTGTATAACAAGAGAATACCTGAATGGAAAAGGGCAATATTAAAATTGAAAAAAATCCCTGATGCTCGAATTCAAGAAAAACTTAAGATAAGTTTTGATTCGCTAAGTTATGAACTGAAGGAGTTGTTCCTAGATATTGCATGTTTTTTTGTTGGAACAGGTCGAAATTTTTTAGTAAAAATTCTGGAAAGCCGCAACTCATTTGCAGAAAGTGGGATAAGTGGGATTCAAGATTTAGCCGATCGATGTCTTGTGAAAAATGACGGTAACCAAATTGTGATGCATGATATGCTTAGAGACATGGGCAGAGAAATCGTCCGGAACGAATCTATTAAAGAGCCAGGGAGGCGGAGCAGATTGTGGTATCATGAAGATGCCCTTAAAGTGCTGCAGGATGGCACGGTGAGGTCCATTCACATGAAACTTTTTTACAGATATATGATTTAACTACTGCAAGAATTTCAAATGCATATGCACTTCCTTAATTCTAACAGTTAATTAAGTTAATTTTTTGGCGAAGAGTATATAATATATAGACATGAACGTAACTGGCTCAAAATTAACATATTCTTTTTCCCAGAAAGGTAAACTTTTTTCATCGTTGTCCATGGGGTTTTTCCGTATCAGGGAACTGAAGCTGTTGAAGGCCTCTTCCTAAACTTTCATGAACCCAATCAGGTCCAAGTAAATTCAAAGGCATTTGAAAAGATGAACAGATTGTGGCTTCTTCATCTCAATTATGTTCATCTCAGGGGAGGATGCAAACATATCTCCAGAAGACTATTGTGGCTAGGTTGGAAGGGCTTCCCATTGAAATGTTTGCCGTCAAACCTACATATGGAGAATTTAGTTGCTCTTGACTTGCGTTATAGTAGCCTGAAAAGAGCATGGAAGGGAACCAAGGTACAACATTAGATTTTGTTTTTTTGGATGCCACTAACATTTTGTGTTGCTTGAAAACTAACATTCCACGTTGTGTTTGGACAGATCTTGGTGAAACTGAAATTCCTTTACCTAAGTTATTGCTATCACTTGATCGAAACCCCTGACTTCTCTGGACTCAACAATCTCGAGGAATTGTTTCTGAATGGTTGCATAAGGTTGGTAGAGGTTGACGAATCTATTAGATTTCTCAACAAACTTCTTGTGCTAGATATGAAGAACTGTAAAAAACTTCAGAAGCTTCCCTCAAGCATTTTGAAGTTGGAAACTCTCGAGAGTCTTGATCTCTCTGGCTGCCCCATGCTTGGAAATTTTTCTGGATTCAAAGGATCACCAGCTAAATCACAGTCCTCAATCCTCTCATCTTGGTTTCTCAGAACAAAGAGAGTTGATTCTATTGGTTTGTCACTTTCCTCTGTACAGGGTTTAAGTTGCTTAAAAATTTTGACGATGGAAAACTGCAATCTGTCAAGTCTACCAAATGAAGTCGGGGAGTTGATCTCTTTGGAAACTTTGGATCTTGGAAGAAACAATTTACGTACCTTGCCGGATGGTATCTGTAACCTTACTCGCTTGAAGGAGTTGTATTTGGAAGATTGCAATGTGTCACATCTGCCCAGCGAAGTTGGGCGATTGATCTCTTTGGAAACTTTGGATCTTGGAGGAAACAATATGCATACCTTACCGGATTGTATCTGCGACCTTACTTGCTTAAAGGAATTGAAATTGAACGATTGCAATGTCACACATTTGCCCAGCGAAATTGGGCGGTTGATCTCATTGCAAACTTTGGATCTTGCAAGAAACAAGTTACTTACCTTGCCAGATAGTATCTGTAACCTTGCTTGTTTGAAGGAGTTGTATTTGCGACACTGTAATGTGTCACATCTGCCTGGTGGAATTGGAATGTTGAGCTCGCTAACGCATTTGGATCTTGAAAGTAACAATGTTTGTAGCCTACCAAATAGTTTCAGTGACCTTGCTAGCTTGGAAGTGCTCAACTTGAGTAATTGTGGAAGGCTCCAATCACTTCCAGAGCTTCCGGTAACTTTACGCAGTATGGATGCAAGCTACTGCACGTTACTAGAAAGCATACCTACTGCATTCAACTGGCAAGCCGGGATATGCATGTCCCTTCGGGGATGCAATATGTTAGCTAAGAACAATTTGGCAAATAATGCTATAGAAAGATTCGGCCAGTATAAGGTTCTCTCTCTCTCTCTCTCTCTGAGTTGTACAACGAAATTAACGACTATAGGATCTAAAGCACACATTGCAGCAATATAACTGCCAATATCCCATTTGTCGTCTCCGCATTGTCATGTAAAATATCAACTTGTGTGAAATTTTTAATTTCAAATCCTGTCAAGAAAAAAAAAAGGTGTAATTTACTCATCTAATGCATGATCTATTGGAACAGGAATGGTCTGGACTGCTAGACGCTGGTATATATCTTTGTGGGGATGAGGTTCCGAATTGGATCCAGCACTGGTTTACTGGGTCAAAAGTATCTCTTGCGGTGCCGCCTCGGAGAATACTGGGCTGGATTTTATGCATGGTTTTCAGGACTCACGAAATTCATGGTGAATTTTCTTCTATAAAGATTGTCTGTAATAAAACTAACCGCGTCATTTACATGAATGAACTAAAGTATCACCATCGAGATCAGATGATTATACACTTCTTCCCAACAGCACCTTTCATAGGACTCAATTTCTATGGCGAGGGTGAATTGGAGATTGAGATAAGTCCACATGACCTGGAGAAGACAGTGCCGTGGTTGACGGTGAAGAAGTGTGGGATTAATCTCATTTATGAGGATGATGGAGATAATAAAGAGACAAATGGCTTATAAGTTTGATACAAAGGATCAAGATAATTTTAGTCCATGAACGAGTGCAGCTAAGGTTGCCTGGATATCCTCGGTTTTAAAAAAATCTTTGTATTCTACTTTATGACTGTATTTGGAGGCCTTTTGTAGTTTTGTGTTGTTTTCTTTTTCTTTCTTTTGGAATTTTGTTATACAAATTCTTTGTACTCTCGTGCCCTTCGTTGAATTGAACATGCAAAGTTCTCTCTATGTTGTTTTACTATTTTTTTGGGTATGTTACGTCTCCCAATCATCTTTTTTTTATTTTTTTATTTTTTATTTTATTTTAATTTTTTAGTATGTCGTTTTCAATTCCAATCATTTTTGTTCAAATATATGAAAGCTGAAATTCCATATTAGCCCATGGCCGACATTGGTTGGAGTCAAATGTAGGAGAGCATGATCACTGGACAATTGGCTCTACTTATACTTTAGACTTTAGAGCAACTCCAAAGACCATGACCATTTGTTTTAGCCAAGGTTATATTTTAGCTTGCTACAGTACTATTGGTCAATTTTTGGCTAAACGAGCTAAGCCGGGTTGACTTACTAAATGAAACATAGAGGGTGTTTGGGCGCTCTCTTTTCCCATTTTTCCATTCTCGTTTTTCCATTCTCGCTATTTGGGTGCCAAGTCACAAAATCCATTCTCCCAGAACACGTTTGCAATTTTCCACGTTAGAGCAAGAATCCGAAAAACTGGTCTGGCCTTCTTTTTCCATTTCTCATTCTCGTTTTGGATTTTCCTCTCATTTATCACTCCCTTATCTACCTTATCTACCCCTTGTTTACGTTATATCTCCTCCCACAGAACACACGAACCAAAGAGAAGGGCGAAGAACACACAAATCGTTTTGTCGCTGCAATCTTCATCGCTGCTCCTGTTCTTCATTAGAAATCGTTCAAATCTACTCACGTTTGTCGATTATTGAGGTAATCTTCTCCCTCCAACCCCAAAATTGTTCATTATTGTTGTATTTTCGAAGAAAATGTCCTGTTCTTGCATAAAACGCTAGATCTATAACAACACTCTTCTGTTTTCTGTCTCAATAGGGAATGATTTTGACCAAAACTGAACCGATAGAATCTCAAAATATTACACTCATACATGGAAGCATCAGTTTTCAACTCTCGTAGTAGCAAGTACATAACCGAATCCAGTGGTTTAATTTAAAAGCGTACCAAAGCATATTTACGAATAGGAAGAAAGGTTTTTTCAACTTAAAATTTTTGGGCTCTCTCGAAGGCTGATAGCATTTGAGATCGATGCGGTCTCTGCTCAATAGACGTCCTCTGGGGTGTTCTTCTGCTGAAAAAAATCAAGGGCATAACTAGTATTTGATGTGAAAACTGATCAACGTGGCCAAAAAGAAAAAGAAAAAGAAAAAGAAAAAGAAAAAGAAAACGAGAGAGCCTCTTTTCTTAATTAACTTCGAATAAAACACCAAGCAAAACAAATTGACGATAGAATAAAGAGAAGAAAGGTTTCTTACTTCTGATTTCAGTCTTTACATTCATTTTTTATTCCGAAGCTTTAGCCCTTTAGATTGAATATCTGGTGAAAATTTCCGCATGCTGGAATTGATCTCCATTCTAGACTTCTTATTGGCTCTCTCCCGATCGGAAACTGGAAAATTTGGTACAAGTGAATCATCCAAGATTTCGATAGAAATATTTTCCCCGTGGTACATGCTTTTCTTGTTTTAGACGAGTTCCAATACCAAGTTTTTATATGTCGGCTTTAGAGATTGAATACCCGGTTAGTGCAACACATGATGAACAAACCAATATAAATGACGTTGGAGATATTTGCCAACACCATTTATATTTCACCAATATAAAAATTGGTCAAAGAAGCAATTTTTAGAGAAAAACTCTTGTTTACGTTAAAACAGTACTCAACCTTCATTCATTCACAGCTTGGCCTCTTATTTTTCTAAAGCATGAAAATTTTGTACTTTTTGGAGACTTCAAAGTTGAAATTTATGTTTAATTTGAAGGGACTTGGGGATCTTAGACAAATGATTTAGACATGTTCTGATTCGATAAGTTTACAGATTGGTTTGTTCTCTAAGCCGGGCCCGAGTTGGTTCGGTTTTGATTTAGTAGAAAACCGATCCAATCGGTCCATGCTCGCCCCTAGTTTTTTTGTGCATTGCTTCCAGAGCCTGTTTCTGAAATAGAAAAACTCACCAACGGCAAATATCTTAAAGAAGATATCGCTTTCACTCCCACCTGGAGTACAATTTAATTAGCATTCATGTAGTAGTGCTGAGCACGTACGTCAATGTGAGAACTTTTATTAGTGCTTCAATGATCAATCTTTTTGAACTGTCTCCTAATTGATCTCAATATATCATATTATCTGCGACTTATCAATAGAGCATGCTTAATATGGTGGCAATACTTGTTATGCATATTTGTCGGTGACATTTGTTTATGTTATAGTGGAGACATGTCTTCGTCCCAAACAGCCCATCCAAGGGCAAGAATTTGTCAAGTGTAGGTACGAAAGCTCAATGGGATCAATCGTCTAATGAGTGCTTCATCCACGCATGTGTGGAAGAGTTGGGAAGTGCTGCCTACAAAACTGGAATGGTATTAAGCAAGGTTGGGTGGGCCAACGTTGTCAAAATTTTTAATGAACATACAAGTAAGCAGTATGATAAAGTTCAACTAAAAAATCAATTTGGGGGGTGTTGAAAAAGGATTGGCAACTGTGGCAAAACTTGGTGTGAGGTGAAAGTGGATTGGGTAGGGATCCAGACACGGGTGCAATTGCAGCATCAGACGATTGGTGGGCCATAAAGCTTATGGTAATCCATCCTCCAAAACTTGTTTGTCCTTGGTATACTTTGGTATTTGACATATCATATACTTTGGTATTTGACATATCATATACTTTGGTATACTTGTAGCGGCATCCTGATTGTGCCAAGTTTCGTGAGAAGTCCTTGCCACTCTGGATGATTTTTTTGGATGATTTTTTTTGCATGATTTGCTTGAATGATCCACTTTAGATATGCGTAAGTGATTCATCCAAACTTCAAGTTTTGAATGAAAGTACCCAATGTGTGGCCCACCTGAAATGACGGGTTTCTCCTCATCCAATATAGTAGGCGCCATTAGCCCACACAACAGTATACCAAAGTGTTGGAAGATTTAGACCAAAAACAAGTAGCAGCAGCAAGCAAGTTATTAATTGGCATAAAGTGTGCAAAAGCAAGGACAGAAGCGGGCTTGGGCTCAAAAAAGCTAGAACACAAAATAAGGCCCTTCTTTCCAAGTTGGGTTGGTTTCTAACTCTGAGAGCCTCTGGTCCACGGTTCTTAAGGATAAATATCTCCATGACCATAACTTCTTTAATTGGCCTCCCAACAGACCCACATCCCATGTTTGGAAAAGTATGTTGGAATTTATCAAAATAAAATGGGTTTTTTAGTTTGGGGTTTTATCAAAATATTCCTTGTGCCTTGAGAAAGCTTCTAAAAGAGTATTGGGTTGTTGGCTACTTGATGAAAGGGTGCGACCTTTGGTGAAAGGGTGCATCCCTTGGTGAAAGGGTGCGACTCTTTGAAAGGGTGCGACTCTTGGTAAAAGGGTGCGACCTTTGGTGAAAGGGTGCGTCCCTTGGTGAAAGGATGCAACCCTTGGTGAAAGGATGCGATCCTTGATGAAAGAGTGCAACCCCATACGAAAAGGTGCGATTGGGTCTATAAATAGAGCCCTAGGCACAAACATTTCATACAGATTCTTAATGCCATTACTCTGCCAAAATACTTTCTAGTTGCTTTCTTGTTTTGTTACACCGTTACTCTACAGAAACGGTGTTAACAAATCTTTGGTTCATTTGATCACAAATTCAACTCGGTATTATGTCTGTCCTTCGTTTGTGCAAACGCAGGCAAAAGATCATTTGATTGATCGGGCTTCGTTGTATCCTCGAAAAAATTCGCTATCAACCCGGTGCACATCAAACGGTGGGGGCGAATACTGTTTTCGGAAAGCGACTCAGTAACATGCTTCAAAGCAAGTTTTAACAGGTTCCATCATCAAGGCGTTCAGATTTCTCGAAGACTCCCGGATTTGCACCAACAAAGTATTGTGCATTCTAAACCTGTTCTTCTCAGTGGCATGAAATGGTCTATTGGTAGGGGTGATTCTGTGAAACTTTGGTTGGATTGGTAGTGTGGGGATGGGCCTCTTATAAATCAATACCCAGGGCCACATATTGATAATGATATGAAAGTCAATGTTTTATTGGATGCCAATGGTAATTGGGATCTATCTTATCTCACTCCCTTTGTTACTACTCAGACTCTAAGGGACATTTCACGTATCCATATTTCTAGATTTTCCCATGTTCCTGATTCTTTGCATTGGGTTGGTAGTCAAAATGGTAGGTTTACTGTTGCGGCTGCCTATGATCTTTTAAATCGGGAGGAAAATGATATTACGGGTTGGCAATGGTTTTGGAAAATCAAAATACCTCAAAAACTGAAAATTTTCATTTGGCTCATTCTCCACAACAGTTTACCTACAAACCAATTGCGTGCTTCTAGAGGCATTGATACCTCTGATATCTGTCAAAGATGTAATTCCAATGTCGAAGACTTAACGCATCTCTTCCGGAGTTGTATTAAAGCTAAAGACATTTGGAACTACTTCTCCAATAGCCGTTGGAGAAGGGGAATTGATGAATGCCCCACATTTGATTGGCTTAAATCTAATCTCAAACAGAAAGGGAAGATAGGAGAAGGCAATGATATCTCTTGGAAAGTTCTTTTCATAGTTATAATTTGGCAAATTTGGAAAGATAGAAACCGGAAAAGTTTTGATAACTTAGAGGTGGCAGCTTGTGTGGGCCACAAAAACATCATTGCCTTCGCCTCTGAAATTTCTGAGGCATTCAAATCCCCCCTTAACAATGGCTCTCCGAATACTTTACTAATTCGTTGGTTTCCTCCTTTAATAGCCGGAGTGAAGCTAAACACAGACGGATGCTTGTATGAAAGCAATGGGAAAGCGGGATTTGGAGGCTTATTTAGAGATCATGAAGGACAATGGCTGCTTGGCTATTACGGGAGACTCACCACCAATTCAAGCTTGGAAACTGAACTTTGGGGAATTTACCGTGGTCTCAACATAATGATAGAGAAAGGCTACAACAACATTTTAGTCGAATCAGACTCTCTCACGGTTGTCAAGCTTATAAATGAAGAACCAACTGGTGATCACCCCAATAGTGCCTTGATTAGAGATTCCTACATGCTTCTGGAGCGTACCCAATCTTCTCTCGCACACATATTCCGTGAAGCTAACAGCAGTGCTGACCACATGGCTAGATTGGGTGCCGAACAACTTGATGACCTGGTAGTGACTGAGGATTTGCCTCAATCCGTTCGCTCTTTTGTGCGTGATGACTGGTTCGGTAGGAGCCATTCCAGGGATTAGTTTATTTCCTGTTTTCTATTTGTATCCTAAACCTATGACTCTAGTTTAAATTTTTCTATTCCTAAGCACCAAAAAAGAAAAGAAAAGCAAGTTATGGTTTATTTCAGGTACAAATTGTGAAAGCTCAATTATATTCCTGATATCCATTGACACCCAATCGTCAAAGCAATATTGCTTCGTAAGATTCACCCTAAGTCTCCACGAGGACTATTTGTTGATGGCCACGAACGAAGGTATATATTTCTATCCCACCCTAACCTTTTAAGGTTTGATTGTTGTAGGAGATGTTGGAGATTTTCAAAATAATAAATGATTTTGGCTTGGGGATTTTATGAAAAGATGTTGAGAGATGTTTATGTGAAAAGGTGCAACACCTTTTCACATAAAGTTGTGACTTTACCGAATGGTTATCACACCCATTTATATTGGGATGTGTTTATTAGAATGGATGTGACTATTAGGAAGACATATGATAAATGGGGTGCCTCCAAGAGGCATGACCCTTCCTAATGAGTGTCTATTGACAAGACACGATTGTTCTAATGGGTGTCTCCCAAAGACATGATCTTTCACAAAGGGGTACCTATAAATCTAGGCACTTTGTAAAATCATTCGAGGTATCGAAAATTGCATAGCAAATTGCTCTTTCTCTCTACACACTCTATTCCTAGAATTTTAGGCATACTGTTATTATGTAGAAACAGAATATCAGTTCTTGGTTCTCTTATTCTCCCATAGCGGATATTCTGTCTGTCTTCGTTTGTGCAAACGCAGTCAGAAAGAACCTCGAGTTCGGTTTCGTTGTATCTTGAAGGCGGATTTGCTGTTACCCCGGTGCACACCAAATTCACTCGAATTGGTGGGGGCAAATACTGTCTTTAGGAAAACGTTGTTACAACGTGCCTCGAATGAAGTTTATTGTTCCAGATTTTTCTATGGAGACGACACCATCAACATATTTGAAGACCGGATTTCCAACAATCTAAAGATAGTAATTTGGCAATGGCGATGTCTCTAAAGAAAAGGATTATTTTTAAACTGCAGTGTTGTGTTTTTTTTCAGAGTTTGCATGGGCGACAGTGGGTATGATGAACTGAATGAATTTGTTCACTTGAAAATGGATTGACAATATTTTTTGAGTTTGTTGATTTCCTTGAGACGAAGACGGATACTCGCAATTGGGTTTTTCTAGAAGAAATGGGCAAGACAATTAAATTCTAATCATCTGGTTATAGTAAGTTTCTGCTCTTTATCTGATTCATTTCCGCGGAGTAAGGTACGCTCAAACACTCTTCTTTGATGTGCTCCCGTAATGTTTACTCTATGAACTCGAATTTTTGTTTTGGTATGATATTTTGAATAATTACCAATAGTTTGCATATTAACTATTAACTATGTTTTAAAATTCGAGTTTGTGTTTTGAAAATAGTTTTTAAATCATTTAGAAGCAAGCCGTGGGTAGTTGTAATCTAGTTCTCTATTGTTTATAACCAGACAAGCCCTATATTAATTTGGTTGGTTGTGCATGATCAAGATGCTAGAGTTTACTTCTCAAGTTTGATTTTTATAATATTCATTGGTTCACCCACGTGCACAAAGTGTATTTCAATTGTACTGATGTTGCTATATTTCTTTATTTTTATGACAGTTTTTCTTTTCATAAAGTGAACATATTCTTCTACCACAAGATGCCTTGTATATGCATGTTGGTTTGTACATGTGGGGTTATGGATATAATCATTGTGGCTCTTGGGTTTAAGTTAATGGAGAAATCATTGGAGGCTAGACCAAATGGTGTGGTGAATTTTAATGAATTCATATTGTGAGTTCTCCCGCGCATGATGGAGAGTACATACACAAACATGTGGAATGGTTAGTTCCGACCATCTTGATTACTTAGTTGCTCTAGAGGACTATGTTCCCCAAGTTTAGTTCTAAATTAATTTATTTAGAGAGATGGTTTATGTGGTTGTAATGGGTATTCATTATTTATAATGGAGACAAATGTGCCTAATAAATTAAGCATGGAGCCCATGAATTAAGAGTTAGTCAACTCTTTGTGGGGTTTTATTCTCTTGAATTAAAGTGGGTTCTTCACAATGAGATAGGGTGACATGGTTTTGTGTCACGGAAATATTTCTCTGTAAATCACTTAAAAGAGAATGTTAATAGTTATGACTGTAATGGTAGTCCGGACACAGTGTATCACGTCATAACTATGGTGATATAGCTATGAAAATGTTAATTACTCAAGAAGTAATTGATATAACCTTCTTGCAAGGATAAAACGTGGAAAACATTGAATAGGGATGTGTCTTAGCCCAATTAATTTGATTACTCCTGGTGGAAACTCAACTCAACCAGTTGATGCTCTCAATCTCTTGGGTTCAATGAGAAACTACACCATATGTCGTGATTGTAAGCACTTTAAAAGTTATTTTATACATCCCAAGGTAAAGTGCTTGGTACCTGTAATGTAGAACAAAGGAGGTGAGCTACTTAGCTCTTAATAGATTTTTGGTGCTTTCGTTATCGGGGCACTGGTAAAAAATCTACCTATGTGAGTGTGGAGGTGGTGCTGCTTCCTATAGGTCAAGGGGGCTAGATCTTAGAGCGCTCATGAAATCAAGATACCGACCCACGGCCAGTGCATGGGTCACCCGATTGGAATATATGCAATTATGAGGATTATGTGTGAAACGTGTCCGGTTAGTCACTATAGGACAGCTAGTTCAAAGATACATCTACTTTGCTGCCCTGACTAACTTTGATGTGTTTCACTAAGTGAGTGGTTAAAGTCGTGAGACACTATTCATAGATGCATAAGCCTTGATATAAGAGAATCAAGAATTCTTCTTCCTTATTTCGAAAATGGTGGGGGATTGTTGGAGATTTTCAAAATAATAAATGATTTTGGCTTGGGGATTTTATGAAAAGATGTTGAGAGATGTTTATGTAAAAAGGTGCAACACCTTTTCACATAAAAAGTTGTGACTTTACCGAATGGTTATCACACCCATTTATATTGGGATGTGTTTATTAGAATGGATGTGACTATTAGGAAGACATATGATAAATGGGGTGCCTCCAAGAGGCATGACCCTTCCTAATGAGTGTCTATTGACAAGACACGATTGTTCTAATGGGTGTCTCCCAAAAACATGATCTTTCACAAAGGGGTACCTATAAATCTATAAATAGGCACTTTGTAAAATCATTCGAGGCACCCCATTTATCATATGTCTACGCGAAGAATGTGTAGACATATGATAAAAACTATACATATATAGTTTTTATCGGAAACTGCTCGGATCAAGCCCTTCCGGGTATTTTTTTTCGGAGATTCTTCGCGTAGGCCCTTGAAAACACATTTTAAAAACATTGAGCGGATCGGATCGTCGAAATTTGGTCCGGAAAGTTGAAAATGGCCCTAGGTCCGCATGGAAAGTTAAATAAGGGTCCCTTATTAGAAGGGGGTCCTATATATATATATTGAATAATATAAATATTTTAAAATAAAAATTTGATTAGTCTTGGAATTGGCGAGAAATAAAATTTGGTCGCCAATGGGTATCATTTTAGCGAGGAAAGGAAACATAGGTTTCCTTGCCAAAATAGTACCTGTTAGCGACGAAAAATTAGTTTCCTCGCAAAAAAAAAACTTCCATTTGGTTTTATATTTCCTCGCCAAATTATTTTACTTTTTGTGGTGAGGAAAGACAATTGGCGAGAAAAATAATCGCCAAAAGCTCATATTTGGCGGCAAAATATGACATATTTCCTCGCCAGATTTTATAGCTGAAAGTATATTTTGTTGTAGTGACTTATGTGGAAACTTTATATCCAACTCATAACCAATTGGCAATGAGTGGAGAGGTCCCAACATATATTAAGTGATCACCCATTTTACTCCTAAGCAATGTGGGACATTTGTTACTTAACATACCCCCTCACGTGCAGCCGCATTTGAGGTCTGTCACGTGTGGCCACTTTTTGGGTCCTATCATCGTGCAACCTTTTTGCTGGTCTGTCATCGTGGGGTGTGGATTGTGATTTTTATTTTTTAAATGTCGAGTGGAATGGGCCCCGCTCTGATACCATGTGACAACTTTATATCCAACTCATAACCAATTGGCAATGAGTGGAGCTAGAGGTCCCAATATATATTAAGTGATCACTCATTTTTACTCCTAAGCAATGTGGGACATTTGTTACTTAACATCCCCCCTCTGTGGCAACTTTATATCCATCTCAAAACCAATTGGCAATGAGTGGAGAGGTCCCAGCATATATTAAGTGACCACCCATTCCACTTCTAAGCAATGTGGAACAATATTCCTTAACATCCCCCCTCACGTGCAGCCGCATTTAAGGTCTGTCATGTGTGACCACTTTTTGGGTCCTATCATCGTGCAACCTTTTTGCTGGTCTGTCAACGTGGGGCGTGGATTGTGATTTTTTTATTAAATGTGGAGTGGAATGAGCCCCGCTTTGATACCATGTGGCAACTTTATATCCATCTCAAAACCAATTGGCAATGAGTGGAGAGGTCCCAGCATATATTAAGTGATCACCCATTCCACTCCTAAGCAGTGCGGGACAATATTCCTTAACAACTTATTCCTCTTCCACTAGTTGTACGACCTTGCCTTTCGTCCATTGCTTTGACTTCATCTGTATCCCCACCATATACCAAGGACCAAAGTAATGGCTTCTAAGATTGATTATTAATTAATACCCAAAATTATCTTCAAAGAAGAAAATCACAAGGTCCATATACATTGAGTATAATACATATGTAGGGCATTTATGATGGTACCTTTCCTCAATAGCAAATTTATGTTGCAACATTTTGCCTCCAACTTGAAATCTCCGGGCTCCAAATAGTTAGCAAACTACCAGAACTCCCATCTGCATGCACCTCCAAGAATTCAACCTTCCGAAATTGAGTTAATGAAACGTTTGGATATTTTTGTCTTCTTGGTTTCTTGTGGAATCACCATATCAACATTTTTATTCCTGATTAATTTCTTTAATTTACCTCTTTTCTCCTTTTTTTCACAAACCCTCTAACGTTTTATGAAATAAGCTTTCATTGAACCTGAATATTTTCTGCATCTACCAAAACACCACACGCTGCTTATCGTACTGTACTAAAAAAGAAAACTAGGATATACTCCACAGAGCCCCTGTTCCTTCGCCCCTTCGTCTAACATATAATCTTATACTGTCAAGCATAATTCTTTATAAATGAAAAAGAAGGAGGATCATATGTTCAGAAAAAAAAAAAAAAAAAGACAAGAAGAACAATAGACATATCCTGATTCACCTTGTAAGGCCGGAACCAAATCGAATATGTATCCTGTAATATAGAGAAGAAACATATGAAAATTAGATTACAAACTGTAACAAAAAATAATGGGCATTATCGCACATATTTTACTCTTAACGTGGACAATCAAATGAAAATATCAAACATCTAAGAACTACAAAAAAGTAATATATTTAATAAAACAAACATTCAATGACGAGGGATGCATAAATCTATGAATGGAGTTGCCTACGGGCCTTCAAAGTTCTAGGATTTTCAAGTGGGAAAGAATTGAAGACAGAAATTGATTCCTGATTCCATGGTCATAACCAATTGATTAGATTAGATTGTTCTAGCGTTTCTCTTTGTATAGTTTTTTTTTTTTGTCATTCGTTATTTCTAATCTATTGCATGGGGGAGGGGCAAATGAGACTCGATCCCAGGATGCAGTGTGAGGCATCTAAAAGCTCTACCACATGAGTTAGCCACCACTTGCCTTTGTATAGTTTGATCTTCTGTTATTTACCTAAAAAAAAAAAGGTTGATCTTCCGTTAGGCAAAAAGTGAAAATATCAATTATTAACAAAATTCTAAAGCTAAAGAAATACATCAATCGATCAACCACTCAGAGGGTGTAATCAAAAGATTTACTACAATATAGTAAGATGCTCCAAAGTAAGAAGAAAAGAAATGATAAGAGAAATCAGACAAATGGGTAGTTGTACATTTGTAGGTATGTAAATTTTTATGAAATTTGTGTACTCTATTTCCATATAGGAATACGACTATTCTACAATAAAAATTCTTATTATGGTATACTTTCGACAAGGTCGACTACCCGAGCATCTATGTATAATTACGTTTTATATGCTTTCCTTAGAAAATGCATAATTTTTGGAGTCTAGGCAATTAAAATTTAATTTGTACATATGTAAAACAAACATGATACGTACTGTAGAGACCCAAATTTTTTAATTATTTTTCCGGAAATAAAGTTGGGGAAATGTGAGGAATGGATTAAAAAGTTTAAATGTTGGATAAAATTGTGATATGAGTGAGTTGGGGCCAATTTGCATGACACAAGCAACTATAGGGACTTGGGGTGTAATTACTTAAAGTATATGTGTGTGTGTGGTGTATGAGAGGAGAGACACACACCCTTCTTCCCCACTCTATCAGACGTCTCTCTCTCTACTCCCTTCTCCATTTTCTTCCACTTCAACACAAATTCTCACTTCCTCACTCAAATTCCTTCAAAACCCTCACTCATACTAGACTCCTACACGTGTTTGGAAGCTCGGGTGTTGTTTGTTTCGCTCCGGAAGGTGAAGATTTGGTTGGAGCATTGGAGAAAAAGCTAGGGTTTTGCTCATCCTTTGTTAACAAGCTCTCTCTCACTTGAGGTGGGGGAATTTCTAACTCTTCTGAGTGTAAATGTAGTGTTTGTTTGTGTATAGGCCCTTGCATGATTAATCTTCTTATGTCTTGTAATTTTCTTTGAGAAAATCATGTTCTAGTCAAATTTGAGTTATAATATGCTATTCCCTTACTCATATATGATTCCCCTCTCCATTTGGGTGTTACATTATCCTAATCTTGCATTGAATCCTTAATCTTGCATTGAATCCTTGAGCTTACTTGTGTTTGGAAGAAACCGGCCCACTTTGGACCTCATTTCCTGATCACATTGTTTGGAGAAATGCTTGATTCATGGTGGTTATTGTTTCCCCACTCAAATTAGGTGTTTAATCATCTCCCTCTAGTTCATTCCATTGATATTTGGCTTTGGACTCATCAAAATTGGTGTCCTAGTGCAAAATCTCCAAAATCTCCTTGTTTGTGCACTTTTCGGGTTGCTCACTGGATTTTTTGCCCGCGCGGGAATCACGGCCACCTGAGCAGTTTTGACAGATTGGTGGACGAAAATTGGTTTGTTGTTCTGGCCCACTCCCATGCACTTGTTTGGTCCCAAAACGCGTTTTTCACTTGTAATATGACATTTTCCACTTCGGTAACACTTAGGTATCAAATAATAATGGGGGGATGATTGATGGCACTTGTTGCTTGATTATTAGTGGATTTAGTGAGGACACGGTCCGTAAATTGACACTTTTCATAACATTTGGGTTGAGTGGAGAGTCCGAGACACTTGTGAAAGGACATTGTGACACGTGAGTTATATTTGACACTAAGTTGACTTTATAATTTGATAAGTGATAATGCGAATTCAAAACATGTGATATGAGGCCCGATACGGGTTTGCCCGGAGTGACACGGAACCCAATAGGGTATGCCCAGAGTGACACGGGGCCTTTATGGTTTGCCCGGAGTGACAATGGGCTTATATGGCATGCCCGGAGTAAAATCTAATGTCTTAGAGGAATGAGATATATGTGGTAAACATTCAGGACACATATGGTGTGTCGGGTACGTGTTGGGTATGAGAGATGATAGTAAACAAAATCTAGTAGCTTATGTGTTGGTTTTAATCCTTTAACCATTAAAATTTTCTTAATCCTTGTTACGTGACTTATGCTTTCCTTATCTATCACTCACATGCATTTCATTGCATTTAGGATTGTTAGACTTTTCTCTACTGGGCTAGTGAGCTCACCCTTATAATTTCAGGTACTCAACACGGAGCATGACATGGATTGCTTGAAGTGCATGCATGCATCTATTTTGAAAGCTAAATGGAGGAGTTACCTTATCATCTTAGAACTTATATTTTTGATAAGATGATTTTGTAACTTAATTAAGTTTCATCTTTTGACCTTGGGTTGTAATTACACTTAAAACTTATGTACTTGCATTTGGGTTTACGGGTACCCTTAGACAATTGTGGCTTATTGACTATGACTTTCTAAATCTTATGTGGACTTTGACTTGGACCGTGGACTTGTTGACCATCCACATGGAATTTATAAAATGTATTATCTTTCAAATTTTGAGGGCGTGACACGTACACTACGAGAATCTACAACCTGATCAACAACCGCCCCAAAACAACGCGTTTTGGGTGCCCCAAAAAAAAAAAGAAAAGAAAACTTAAAAGTCCCCATTCCCCTTCCCCTTTTTTTAGTCAACTTCCGCCGGGGGCAGAGAGAGAGGAGGAGAAGAAGAAGAAGAAGAAGAAGAATGAACTCCACCGCCGCCTCCATTGCCAGCGAAAGAGCACCAGGTTCGAATCACACCAACGAGCTTCAAATCACGCGTATGAGCTTCGAACCATTCACAACAATGGTCTCCCCCCGGGGTGATTTTCGCACAAAAACTAGGGTTTCAATTTGAGAAACCATAAACTGAGTTGCTGGGTTACAAAAAAACCGTAATTTGAAAATGAAATTTCTGCTTGTAAATGGAAAGATATGGAGCTTTTGTATTCGACCAACCTCGAGTTCGTTGTTGGTGTACTGAATCCTTCTCACATGAACAATTTTGAGCATTCCGGGATGCTTCTTATGTTCTTTGTCTTCGGGGTCATCACCCTGCTATCAGAAAAAACCAGGTTAGTGTTTCTTTTATTGAATGTTTGAATCGTTTTTTGGATGTAATTATTCATAATTTGGTTATTTTTCTGAAGATGTGGGAAGTGAAAACAGAATTTGGATGCTTGAATTTACTCTCTAGAATTCTTTAAATTAAATTTGTGCTCTGCTTAGACTAGTACAACTCTGGATTGCCCCATAGGAGATAGTCATATATTTGGGAAGCTAAAAGTATGAAATTTTGTTGTGCTCGCCAGGATCGGAGGCGACGACCAGTACCCCGATAAGCTTAAGGAATGACTTTGCGTTGATACCTTTTTGCAAAGATTCCTTGGTATCAAACAATGAAGCATTGGTGCCAAATGTCCAAGAGATGGTCATCACCAACCATGAATTGATCGTAAAGAATGAAGACCCGATCTCAAAATAAAGAATGGTGGATCAAGAATAGTTTTTATTCTCATAGCCATGTATTGGGCAGATTGGAAATGGTGAATCAAAAGGAAAAAATGGTGAAGAGTAGGTAGTTTTATTGCATTGAAAAGCTTCATTTATTAATAAATTAATGTTGGATATTGTTGGAAGGTTGCAATTTATGAATATTTTTTGTTCAATTTGATGGACTATGTTTGTTACATGTATTAATTTTTGTTGGGTAATTTGCATTTATGAATGTTTCAAGGGTGCAATTATTATCCATATCTCGTGTTTGTATCTTGTGTCCATATTTCTTATTCGTATCTTGTGTGTGTATTCCGTGTCCGTATCCCTTGCTTTCATTGGTATGATGCATTCTTATGATGCAAAAGGCCGAATATCTTTTGACGTCCCTTGCTTTCATTGGTATAGTCCCGAGAAAAATTTGACATTCTTCAGCTTTTATGGCCTAGTCCAATGCCTCGCGTCTCAAAGTAAAAGCAGCAACAATGCAACAAATATTTGACATGGTTCCCTTGCTTGATGGCCTAGCCCGACGCATCGCGTCTTTTTTTTTTTGCCAAGAGGTAAATCAATTTTATTCATGAACTCGTCAACGAAGAAATATCGAGGGATACTTCCCTACTAATCCAGTGCGGAACAGACTCCTGCCAATCCAGTGCGGAACAGACTCCTGCCAGATTAGACGGCTATCCAAAGATAGGGCATATTTGGCTATAGCATTAGCCACCCTATTACAATCACTCGGAACAAAAAGAAAAGAACACGAACGAAACTTATGAGCCAAAGATAAAACATCATTGATGACGACTTCCGAGCAAGCCTTGACTGCAGACTGACCAACAATCATCTTAATGATCGTTTGCGCATCTCCTTCCACCACATAATCCTTTTCCGGAGAACATATTGGCAAGCCCAATGCAAACCGAAACCCTTTAGCTTCAACTACCTCGGCTGACATGCAACATTTGAGAGGTGAGGCAGCAGCACCCACGACATTACCCATGTAATCTCTAATCACCATACCCACTCCGCCCCTACGGGTTTTTGTATCAAAAGCCCCATCCACAGTTATCTTCAAAAATCCCATTTCAAGAGCTTGCCGATATGCTACGCTAGCATCAGAGATTGGACTGGTAGTACTATAATCCTTCCGTGTAGCATGCAAAAAAGTATGAAATTCTTCAACAGCTTTCTCTATAATTGACATTTCCGGAATCCACAAATGTTCAAAAACCCAACTGTTTCTAGCAAGCCACACATGCCAACCAATCATAGCAAATAAACCTGCAGCTTCTTGTCTTACCTATCCACTGTGGGCAGCACCAAGATTCATCCAAACATTGTTCAACTGTGCCGAGATGGACTCTTCCGGACGGAATCTAAAGGGAGAAAGCAACCACACCCGTGTAGCTCTATCACAATTGAAGAACATATGAGATGGCGTTTCCTCCGTCAATCCACACAGAGGGCATACCGGATCCACTTGAACTTTCCGTTGAACTAAAGCCGAATTCACCGACACAATTCCATGGAGACACCGCCAAAGAAACAGCTTGATTTTCATTGGAGTCTTCATATGCCAAATTCTTTTCCAAAACCCTTCATCCTCAAGTTCCCCACTAATCTGACCTCTCCCACTGTCCAAAGCTCTCCTCGTTTGCACCCATTCCTTCGCAATAACATAAGCGGATTTGACCGAAAAAATTCCTGAAGAAGTTTGTGCCCACACTATCTTATCTTCCACCCCAGTCACACTCAAGGGAATGCTCAAAATTAGCTCCGCATCTCGATCAATAAAAACTTGTTTAATCAGTGATTCATTCCACACCAAGTGCTCTCTGTCAATCAAGTCACTAACCTGCCTTAAATTACTGCTAGCCTTTGGAGTTAAAATTTTCGGATAATGATCATCAACAAGCCACGGGTCGTCCCAAATTCGCGCCCTTTCACCGTTACCCACTCTCCATCGCCAGCCTCTCTTGATAATCTCTTTACTAGCCAGAATACTTTGCCACGCCCAAGAGGATAGCGGTTTGGAACAAGCCTCCAGGAAAGATGTGCTGGGAAAGTACTTGACCTTATACACTCTATAGAACAAGGAGTTATCACCCTTCATAAGCCGCCACCCTTGTTTAGCTAACATCGCTAAATTGAAAGCCTCCATATCACGAAAGCCTAGCCCACCCATCCCTTTAACCTGCGTCAATTTCTCCCAACTCAACCAATGCATCTTATTCGCCTCCTCCGCCCCACTCCAAAAGAACTTAGCAATCACCGAATTCAGTTTTTTGCACAGACCAATAGGAATTTTAACACACGCCATGGCATAAACAGGCAAGGCTAACAGGACATGCTTAGCCAAGACCTCCCTACCCGCATGGTTAGTAAAAGTCCCTGACCAACTCTTTACCCGCTTCACCACCCGCTCCTCTATAAATTTCAGCGCTGTTTTCTTAGATCTTCCAATAATATAGGGGAGGCCCAAGTACTTCCCCTCTTCTGAACTGTTATTGAATCCCAAAATATTCTGGCACTCTAATCGCAGAGCATCTGACGTGTTAGAGCTGAAGAAAATGGAAGACTTCGACTCATTAATAAATTGCCCCGATGCTTCCTTATACATATCCAGCACCTTCCGAATTTCCACACTATCCTCCTTATTTGCTTTACAAAACACGAGTGAATCATCGGCAAACAACAAATGTGAAATACGTGGCCCATTCCGGCTGATTTGGATGCCTTTTAAGCTGCCCTGTTCCTCTTTAAATTTCAGCAAACTGGAGAAACCTTCTGCACATAGGAGAAATAGGTACGGAGAGAGAGGATCTCCTTGCCGCAATCCCCTTTGAGGTGTTATGAACCCATGCTTATGCCTGTTAACTGAAACTGAGTAAGAAACCGTAGACACACAGTTCATAATCCACTGAACCCATTTCCCATCAAACCCCATTTGTCTCATAATTGCCTCCAAATAGCTCCATTCTACCTTGTCATAAGCTTTAGCGACATCTAACTTCAACGCCATAAACCCATCCTTACCACTTCTTTTGTTTTTCATATAGTGCACAACCTCATGAGCGATCAGAATATTATCGGAAATTTGTCTATTCTGGACAAAGGCACTTTGGTTGACACTAATCAATTTAGGCAAAATCCGACGTAAACGGTGGGCTAGCACTTTCGCAATAATTTTATAAAAAACATTGCACAAAGAAATTGGTCGGTAATGCAGTACCTGCAATGGGGTTTTCACTTTGGGGATAAGCACGATTTGGGTATGGTTCAAGCTCTTCAATAAATGATCTGTATGAAAAAATTGTTGCACCGCATTCACAACATCTGTACCGACCACCTCCCAATATTGTTGATAAAACCTCGCAGTCATTCCATCCGTACCCGGAGCTTTGTTAGGATCGATATCAAAAAGTGCCTGCCAAATCTCTGAATAGCTACACATTCTTGTAAGAGACCGGTTCATCTGCTCATCAACTCGCGCTTTAATCGTGCCCACCACCTCCGTGACGTGGTCTGTGCCATCGGTTTGGAAGAGGCTTTGGAAATACTGCACAAACTCCTTTGCTATATCCTCCGGATCATCACACCAATTACCATTAGCATCCTGGACACCCGTAATTGCATTCCTTTTTCTTCTCTGTGTAACCTTAGCATGGACAAATGAAGTATTTCGGTCCCCTTCAGCCATCCACGAGACCCTTGCTTTTTGACGCCAATACATCTCCTCTTGTACCCACGCCTCTCCTAACTCCTTTTCTAGAGCATGAATCTTCCCCATATCCCCGTATTCTCTTTCTTCCCCAATTTCCTTAAGCTGGCCCTGTACTTCATTAATTCTCCTCCTAGCATTGAAGTTCTGCTTCTTACTCCATACTCGCAATTCTCGCCGGGTGTTTCGAACTCTATTGAAAATCTGGTACATATAAGACCCATGAATAGGTCCCTGCCAACCTTTGCAAATAACATCATAACAACCCAGATCATCAACCCATCTCTTGTCGAAGCAGAATTGTCTGGGACCCAAAAATTTTGGAGGGTTAGTATCCACTAATAAGGCAGCTTGATCTGACCCTACTGCAAAAAGGTTTTGAACTTTCACCCTATCATACCGCAACTACCAGCCCGGAGACGCCAACACCCTGTCTAGCCTTTCCTTCACCATATCGTCACCACCACGTCTGTTGGACCAAGTAAACGGATACCCAGAGTACCTCAAATCCACGGCCTCTAAGTTGGTGACAAAATCCCTAAAAGCTTTCAAAGACCAAGCATCCCTAACTCGGCCTCCTTGTTTCTCATCTGCCCACAACACGTCGTTGAAATCCCCCCAAACAATCCAGTCAGCTGAACATTGCTGCCTATACCGAATTAATTCCTCCCATTGTAATTTACGGACACTATCCGAGGAGGTAGCATAGAGATTGATTAGGCGCCAAACATGATCTAAATCGTCATCTTTTATTTCCAATTTAATAAAAAAACTACTACTACGAATTAAACGGACAGCAAGATCACACTTCCATAGTACTGCTAGACCCCCAGCAATACCAATCGGATCCACAACCTGGACGCAATCCATTCCAATAAACCTCCGAATAAAATCAATTCTACAAAACTGGTTTTTAGTTTCGGAAATAAAAACCAGCTGGGGAGAGTGAAGCCGACATAGCTCCTTCAACTGGTTGGCAGTCAAGGTTCTCCCCAGACCTTGACTGTTCCATGCGATCAGCTTCATTTGGGCACTTGGGGCCATTCGCGGCTGGCTACCTCCACCGTTGCATTTTTGACAATTTCTTCTTTTACCGACCCTTTCTTCTGCCTTTTCGAATGATCCTGTAACTCCATCCAGGACTTCCTCGCCACATTTACGTTTACCAGACTTATCTTGGCCTTGATGTTGTACTTGCTGCCCCCCCAAATCTAGATTCCCACCAGCTTTTGGCTTCCTCTTGTAACCCCTAGACGGCGAGTTTTTAGTTTGCAAAGTGTCTGTTCCGCTACCATTTCGTTTAGTTCCATTCCTCTGTATAAGTCCCCCCGACACTCTCTCGTCAGCTAATGCTTTATTACCCACATGAGGGCTAGACTTTCCCACGGCTTGGACTAAATTACTCTCCACTATAAGCTGGTCTTCGTCCATAATCTCTATTGGACCAATAGAGGACCCCACTGAATGGGCCTTAATAATAACCTCAACCAAAGAATTTGAAATTGGCAACGTGGGCTCGGATTGAGCATGGTTCACAGTATTGGGTACTACTACTTCCTTCTCGACTGGGCTTGCATTGGTCTGGCCCAAACCCACATCCCTAACGTCTCCTGTTTCTATAGCCGATTCCCATTGTAGCTGCCACCTACCATTTTTAAATTCCCCAGATTGCGCGGGATCACGCAAATCCTTCCCAAGATATCCGGACTTACCAAAACTCATCCCCTCCACTGAGGAATCTGCCGGTGATGAATTCGGCCTGCCCTCCGCCCTACGACGCCCCAAAAATTTCACCAACGAGGCTCTCAACCACCCACCATACTGATTTTCCTTCAAAATTTCGGCTTTAGCATCATTGTATTTCCCCATACATGACCAATCGTCGTGCCCTACCACTCCACAGTAATGGCACATGAGTGGGAGCTTTTCATATCGGAATGGCACCAACACAGGTGATAGGCGCGCGAAATTCGTGAATGTAGCGCCTAAGTAAGGTAGAATTAGTGCGTTAGACGTGCGGTTAATTCTCATTTTCCATTTAATGCGTGCACGTGGTTGGATTTTTGTTTGTGCTTAACTTGCAGGAAGTTGGGATATTTTTGGCGCTAATGAGAGGTACTTGGAAAGGCCGCGACGGAACGTGAGAGCAAGCAAGGCTGTGGAGACTAAGTGGTGAAGTTAATTTCTCGAGGGAAGCAATTTGGACCGTCGTGAGAGCTACAAGGGATTTGGTATAGCGCTCAAAAGTGGCACAATAGGGCTCACAATCTGAACAAAACCTTGGCGAGCGCTACACCAAAATGGGTGTAGCGCTACCGAGCAAACAAGGGTCAACGGTCAAACAGGGAGGTCAACGGTCAAGACGACTTTAATGGGTTCGGTAGCGCTACCTATGAATGGGTGTAGCGCTACCGAGAGCTTTAATTGGCTAGGGAACGGTGGCGTTTTGGTTTCGCGTGGAGTTAATCTCGTTTTTTTTTTTTCGGATTTTAATTGTAACTAGCGGGGGTTCCGTATAAATACCCCTTTAGAACTCGAAATTAGGGTTACACAATTCATAACTTACGTTTTATTTTCTTAACTTTGGCTGCTGTTCTCAGGATTATTTCGGATTCAAGTTTAATCCAAGTTCTTCAGGTTTTCCAGCTTTGAATTCTTGTTCTTCCTTGGTGTTCGAATCCGTTCTCTTGCTGCAAACCTGTGGTATCGTGTTTTATTTTTATTTCAATTGCTAAAATCACGTTTAGTTCTAAATATATGTTTGCTGCATCCGTTGAAATCATGAGTGAGTAGATTCATAGGATGCGGCCGTGGGGCGAAGGCGCCCCGTGGCTAGACTAATCGATGTTCACCTCGGGTTCAACAGAATTAAATTTTTAAGCAATTTTGGGATACAAAACTTTTTCTAACGAACGAATCCCGGGCATCGCTGGAGTCCTTGTAAGCGGGGCGAAGGAATCCGGAGCCTTCCTCTCGACTGCACACAGAAACTGGTGACAGGTGGTGTGCATTCGTTAGGGAACTTTTTCGTATTTTAAAATCAATTATTTTAGCGAATTGTGACCTGAGTGAACATTGGTCGGGCTAGTCGCGGACGCTGGAGTTTTCACAGCTGTACTCGCCTTTTTAAATTCATAGTTAAGTAACTTCATTCATTTAGTTAATAAATCTACTGAATTGCATAAGGGGTGGCTACCTAAGAGCCAGTTTAAACTAGAATTCAACACTTTTGAGTCAAACACCGTTCGTCCGTCTCTGTGGTTCGACTCCGGTACTTCTGAATATTATGCTACACCGGTCAAGAGTCCTACGCTTGGGACGCATCTTTAGTTTAATTCATATTCACCCGGTCGGTCAAGCATTTTTGGCGCCGTTGCCGGGGACGGCAACGAGTGTTCAAAGGTGTATAGTCGTAGTTCTTTTTGTCTTTTAGTCGAGTCACCATAGGTAGGAAGAAGATGGTTTCCCCTAAACGGGATCCCCTTTATTATCGTGACCCTACACACCGTTTAGTTTGAAAAGAACTGGAGTCGAGTCAGCCTGTGTTTTCTAGTCCTTCATCTTCTAGTTCAGAGTCAAACTTAGCTGAGCACAAATCAGAGTCTATTCCCATTAGTGGTCTTTATATAGAGTTGCCTTTTGAGTCAATTAGTGTCAGCAATCCACTTTTCCAGCTGGAGTTAGAGTCAGTTCCAGAGTCAGTTTCGGAGTCTCTGTCAGAGATAGGCGAGATGGCAGACCAGCAAGTAGCTAATCAGCCGTCCTTGAGGCAGCACATACACCCCGAGAGGACCACTCCTCCCGGACCCATCGTGTTCCCTCAAGAGACACAAGCAGCACGCAATGCCTTTACAGTCAAACTTGGTGTTTTGAATAGCCTCCCCAGTTTATATGGGAGGGAGTCTGATGATCCGTATGAGCATGTGCGAACATTTGAGGGGTTGCTGCTCAATCTTGCGTCCAATACCCAGTATGAGAACGCATGCCTCAAGCTGTTTGAGGCAACGCTGAAAGATGGTGCGCTTAGGTGGTTCCAAATGCAAAAGCCTCAATCCTTCACCACTTGGGCACAAGTGCGTGACGCGTTTTATAGGAAGTACTTTTCTGAGGCTAAGACTAAGAGTCTTAGGCGTCAAATCCAAGGTTTTAGGCAGGAGAGGGATGAGTCGTTTCTCAAGGCATGGGAGCGTTTTAAGGACTTGCTCCTAAGGCTGCCACACCATGGCTTTGAGAGAATTCAGCTAGCAGGATTCTTTCATCTGGGTCTCAATGCTGAAACAGTCCAGCACATAGAGTATTCTTGCAAAGGGGACGATTTCTTGTCCAAAACAGCGGACGAGGCTTGGGATTTCTTAGATGACCTAGCGGATAGGCAAAGGGCTTTAGAACCATTCAATTTTGAGCGAACCGGACCCTTTGGGTCCAACGTTGTCCCTGTCACCATTCGTGACCAATGACTTCAGGCTCAGGTTGAAAAGATGGCTCATAAATTAGAGGAGCTAGAGGTGAGGCAGGTCCGTCCAGTTAATGAGGTAGGAATTGAGGAAGTATGTGTGTGGTGTGAATATAAAGGGCACACCGCGGCCGCTTGCCCTGGGTTTATTGCCGCCAAGGGGGCGAGTCAGTTTAATCAAGAAGAGGTAAATGCAGTCAGGACTTGGGATCCTTATTCTACCACGTATAATCCGGGATGGAGGGATCACCCCAACTTCGAGTGGTCGGATTCCAGACCCGTAGGTGGAGGCCAAGCTCAACCCCTTGCGCTACCTCCGCCGCCGCAGTTTCAACAGTCCCAATCGTTCAGGCCCCTTCAGGGCCATGTCATCCCATTTCACTACCAGCCACAGCCTGGTAGGGGGGAGGTCCATCCACTCGTGGTCCTCCCCCAAGTTATTCGCAGATGACCGCTCGCGATCATAAGTTAGAGGATACTGTCAATTCCCTGATGCAGTCACAGATGACATTTCAGACGGAAACAAGACAGCAAATCGGGGCCCTTACGGCCCAAATGTCACAACTCACAGCGATTGTCGGTCAACTGCAGCAGGAGAAGGGTAGGTTTCCAGCCCAAGGTAGTGCAGTAGGTGCCCATTATTTGGGGAATTCTGCAGGTCCTAATGTTCAGAGTCTGAATCAGGAGGAGGCTAAGTCAGTCACCATTCTCAGGAATGGGAAAGAAATTGACAAAACCATTCAGCCAAAGCAAAAACTGGCTCCACCCCCGAAGCCGGCTGATGCGCCTAAAGCCACTCCTGATATTGTTGATGTCTCGATGAAAGAAGTAGAGAATAATGAGGAGTCACCTGAGGTGGTGGTGCCTGCAGCTGCAGCCCCCACAACTCCAACGCCGCCAGTTGTGCCAGTAGCTCCATTTCCCCAAAGGTTGGCGGTGAAACGTAAGCAGAATATGAACCTCAAGATGTTAGAACTTTTTAAGAGGGTGCAATTCCCTATCACTTTGATGGAGGCGATTGAGTGCTTTCCTCAGTGCACGAAGGTATTGAAGGACCTTTGCACGAAAAAGCACAAGAGTCAGAACAATGTAGTTCTGACCGAGCAGGTGAGCTCCATTCTTCAGACTGAGATTCCTGCCAAGTGCAAGGATCCCGGGTGCCCCACCATTACCATAGATATCGCAGGCCAGATGTTCGATAAGGCATTGCTGGATTTAGGAGCAAGTGTTAACTTGCTCCGCTATTCAGTATACTTGAGACTAGGCGTAGGCGATCTGAGAGCTACTCCTGTCACGTTGCAGTTGGCAGACCGGAGTGTTAGGGTGCCCAAGGGTGTGGTGGAGGATGTGATGATTCAGGTAGGTGAGTTCCAATTCCCTGCAGATTTTATTGTCCTAGACACCTGCTTAAATCCTGAGGTTTTAGAGAAGACTCCCATTATTCTAGGTCGTCCTTTCTTAGCCACCTCCAACGCCGTCATGAATTGCAAAAATTGGCAGGGTCCAGTTGTCTGTTGGCGAGGAGAAGATGGAGGTGGATGTCTATAATGTTAGCACTCTTGAGGAGGATGATGAGGATTTAGAAGAGGTGAGTTTGATCGACGTGCTCATTCAGGAGCATATCGATACAGTCCTGTATAAGGATCCTCTGGAGATTGCTCTTACCGCCGAAGAGGCGTTGTTTTTAGATTCTCCAGAGGTAGGGAGTTTGTTAGAAATGTTAAATGTCGAGGATTCAGTAGAGGAAGTATGTGGGGTCTCTTATGACCCAATGTTCGAGCCTTTGGGTGACCCTCCGCCCAAGGTTCTTCCGTCATCCGTTCAGTCGCCAAAACCAGAGTTAAAGCCTCTGCCAGACACACTCAAGTACGCCTTTTTGAAGGGCGATGATACTTATCCGGTTGTGATCTCCTCGGCCCTTGAGGAGGGTCAAGAGAGGAAGCTGCTTGATTTGTTGAGAGAGCATATAGGCACGCTTGGCTGGACTGTGGCTGATCTACATGGTATAAGCCCAACGGTGTGTACACACCGAATCGTTCTTGAGGATAGTGTGAAGCCTTCTAGGCAGCCTCAGAGGCGCTTGAATCCCCATATGAAAGAGGTGGTTCAGGCTGAGGTTTTGAAGCTTTTAGATCCAGGTATTATTTACCCGATCGCCCATAGTGAATGGGTGAGTCCAGTTTAGGTAGTGCCTAAGAAGGTTGGGGTGACAGTTGTTACCAATGAGCAAGGTGAGTTAGTGCCGACCCGGATTCCTACAGGTTGGAGAGTATGCATAGATTACCGGAAGCTCAATGCGAGCACCCGGAAAGACCACTTCTCTCTCCCTTTCATTGATCAAATTCTGGAGAGGGTGGCTGGTCGGGCTTTTTATTGTTTCCTAGACGGGTATTCGGGATACAATCAGATAGAGGTTGCGTTAGAGGACCAGGAAAAGACCACTTTCACGTGTCCGTATGGTACATATGCCTACCGTCGCATGCCCTTTAGGCTGTGCAACGCACCTGGTACCTATTCCAGGTGTGTGATGGGAATTTTTAGCGACATGGTTGAGAGGATGGTAGAGGTGTTTATGGACAATTTTTCGGTCTTCGGGGACTCATTCGATGGGTGCCTCGAGAATTTAGGCAAGGTGTTGAAAAGATGTGAGGAGAAGCACTTAGTGCTGAGCTGGGAAAAATGCCACTTTATGGTGACCCAAGGAATTGTGTCGGGGGACATTGTGTCCTCCAAGGGTATTGAGGTGGACAAGGCTAAGATAGACTTGATTCATAATCTTCCTACTCCTAAGTCTGTCAAAGATGTGCGTTCGTTTCTTGGGCACGCCGGTTTCTACCGGCGGTTCATTAAGGATTTCAGTGCTATCTCCCGTCTGTTGTGTCAGTTGCTAGCAAAGGACACACCCTTTGTGTGGTCCGATGCGTGTGAGGAGGCATTCCAAAAGCTGAAGCGGAGTCTCACTACTCCGCCTATTGTGCAGTCTCCTGATCGGAGTCTTCCCTTTGAGTTGATGTGTGATGCATCTGACTATGCGGTTGGAGCTGTTTTAGGACAGAGGATAGGGAATGACCCATTTGTGATTTACTATGCGAGCAAGACGCTCAATGAGGCACAGATGAATTACACCACTACCGAGAAAGAGTTGCTAGCGGTGGTGTTTGCCTTAGATAAGTTTCGATCCTATCTGGTGGGTTCGCAGATCACGGTGTTCATCGATCATGCGGCCCTGAAGTACTTGATGACCAAATAGGATGCGAAAGCTCGCCTTATTCGGTGGATTCTGCTCCTGCAAGAATTCCACCTCATTATCAAGGATAAGAAAGGGGTCGAGAATGTAGTAGCTGATCATCTGTCTCGTCTTGAGTTCGAGGACCCCACCTCAGATCTTCCTATTAGAGATTCTTTCCCAGACGAGCAGTTGTTCGCTGCTAATGAGTGCCCATGGTACGCTGATATTGCCAATTATTTAGTAACTGGGCATATTCCTTCCCATTGGTCTACCTAGGAGAAGCAGCGATTCTTGAGGAGTGTCCGACAGTATATTTTCGATGACCCATATTTGTTCAAGTACTGTGCGGACCAGATTGTGCGTAGATGTGTCCCTGAGTCCGATCAGAGGGGGATTATAGAGTTTTGTCATGGGGAGGCGTGTGGAGGTCACTTCTCGGCGAAGAAGACCACCGCCAAGATTCTGCAATGCGGGTTCTGGTGGCCCGATATGTTTAAGGGTGTGCATGCTTTTTGTAGGTCATGTGACCGTTGCCAAAGGCTTGGCAAGTTGTCTTCACGTCATGAGATGCCCCTCCGGCCTATTCTTGTACTAGAGGTGTTTGATTGTTGGGGCATCGATTTTATGGGTCCATTTCCTATGTCTCATGGTTTTGAGTACATTCTGTTAGCGGTGGATTATGTGTCGAAGTGGGTGGAAGCAATTCCCACTAAGTCTTTGGAGTCTAAAGTCATGCTAGAGTTTCTTAAGGCTAATATCTTGTCGAGGTTTGGCGTGCCACGCGCCATTATCTCGGATCAGGGCACGCATTTCACGAGTCGGTCATTTGAGTTTAGAGTCACTCATAAAGTGTCCACTTCTTACCACCCCCAGACTAATGGGCAGGCCGAATTAGCAAATAGGGAAATTAAGAGGATTTTAGAGAAGACTGTAGGTGTGACTAGGAAGGATTGGTCCATCAGGTTGAACAATGCGTTGTGGGCCTACCGCACTGCTTATAAGACCGTGTTGGGTGCTTCACCCTATCGGCTTGTTTATGGTAAGGCCTGCCACCTGCCAGTTGAGTTAGAGAAGAAGGCCTATTGGGCCATTCAGAAAGTAAATTCTAGTTTGAGTGAGGCGGGTGAGCATCGGAAGTTACAGTTGTGTGAGCTTAGGAATGACGCGTATGAGAACGCTAGCATCTATAAGGCTAAAGTTAAGGCGTATCATGATAGGAATATTCAGCGTATAACCTTTAGCGTTGGTCAGAAAGTGTTACTCTATAATTCACGTCTCCATTTGTTTCCAGGGAAGTTGAGGTCACGTTGGGACGGTCCATACGTAGTGGTTAATGTGTATCCAAATGGTTCAGTCGATGTCCGTGACCCTAAGGATGATCATGTGTTTAAGGTTAATGGGCAGCGTCTTAAACCCTATTTGGAATTTTTGGAAGTAGGTGAACCCGATGAGGAGTTGGTCGATCCTGTCTATAAGGACGACCCAGTTGAGTAGGCTTTATCAGCCATGTTTTGACGGATAGCTCACGCGTACCATGCTCTTAATTGAGTGTGGACCCGGCCTCTAGCAATAGGGGTGCCCATAATTGACTTGGGTTTTATATAGCTTCGCACGCTGCTATTAAAATAAGGATCGTGTGCCCAGCTCCGGTTAGTAAGGGCGTTTGTTGTAAACAAAAAAAAAAAAAAAAAATAGAAAATCCTAAAAATTATGCATCGTGGTCTTGTATAGCCACCCACCCTTCAATTCAAGTTGGGGGATGGGGAGAAAAGTATTTCACGTTCATCGCGTGAAGATCTGGGTGGCGTGTTTTATTTTCTTTACTTTCTTGTTCTTTATTTTGTCATTTTTGTGGGCGCCCGGATAACACGAGCCGGGCAGGACTAATGCCATTTGCATATTTTCGGTAGTTGTGGTTTCAGTCTTTTGGCAGGGTACGCATGCTACCACACCAGCCTTGGTAGATTCGGCCTCACTGATGGGGGCCGACGGAGCAAACCCTGGAGCAGTTGCAATGACGAGGAATGCAAAGGCAGCAAATTCCTCGAACATCGGCCGAGGTCATGGTGGTTGGCTGCCAGCCAGGTGCACTCTTTCCTTTTCTTTGTTCTGTCTTTTTCTTTGTCTCCATGCTCTGGGGACAGAGCTCATTTCAAGTTGGGGGAAGGGGTGTACGTTGTACACGTGTACTTTTGTTTTGAGCGTTGTTAGTAGGTTTAGGGTTCATTTTTAAATTTTTGGTTAATTTTTGTGTGCGGGGATACAATTGTTATGCTTGTTTGTATGAGTTAGGTGAGCATGCTAGATTCTTGTCTCATTGTCTGCTTGTTTAACTTGTCCACATGCATATATCTGGCATCTCTGTTTGAGTACTTTCGCACCATGAGCGATGTTGAGTAGGTGTTCCCACTTAGTTTGCAGTGTGTCCTTAAAAGCATCCCATGTTTTCTTTGTTCATCAATTTCTGCACTTGCACAAAATAGTAGGTGTTTGTACCACATGCCATAGTTGGATATTTTGCATGCATGCTGTGAGAGTTGGTAACGTGTTTAGGGGATGATACAAGGCCATCTTTGCATGATTAGACCACTATATGAGTCCCTTCGGGCCCATTTTAAACCAGTCCGAGTCAGTTCCTGTGTCAAGCCTAGGTAACCGGTGTTTGGATGGGGTGTTAGTTGGTGGTTCGGCTCTGTGCACTACTTTTTGGGAGGCTTTCTACTGAATTTTGGGAGCATTGAATTCTACTGCTTTTGAGAGTGTTTGAAAACTATTTTTGGGTGCAGTGATCTTGATTAGCCAAAAACCCCGCCTTAAACCTAGCCCTAAATCATCTTGTATCACTAAACCCAATTTCTAACTATCTTAAACCATCCATAAACTATTTTCCCATAATAAAAGAAAAGAGAGAGTAAATCATAGTAGCCAGCGAAAAAAAAAAAAAAATAAAAAGAAAAACGCGGTCAAGTTGAGGGGGACCATCCAATTTTTCCCCACTCTCTCTCTCTCCACCCCATCATTCTCCTTTTCCCTCTTCCTTCTTCTCCATTCAAACCTTAACCTCTAAACCTTCCAAACCTAAACTCACCAAAGTTATGGAACCCTAAGAGGCAAACTGAGCTGGAGTTGAGCTATGATTTCGAGGATGTGAGCACGAAGGAGTGTTGAGTAGTACGCAGAGCTAGCTGGGGTGGTGGTGTTATCTCGTATGGCGGTGTGTTTTTATGTGATGTTCATGTGGTGGTGGTGTTATCATTCATGTTTGGAGAGTATCTGTGAGTCGATGGATTTTGAGTCTTAATTTATGTTGGGTCTGTAATAACTGTTATCCCGTACTCTTGTTATGTTTGTGTCGAATATTGTGTTAGGCACCGGTGTGGTGCCGGAGTCGAGGTGGCGGCCAGTCAAGGTAGACTGTCCATGCGCTTCTATAGGCCGTCACCCTTTGCATGTTATCTTTTTCTTTTGCAACCACGGTCATTATAAGCCTAATGAAGTCCTTAGTTGACCCGATGCACGTTGTTTGACTCTCTTGCATGCATGTTTTATATTTGATTATGAATGTGTGGTATCCTATATTCGTTGAGCTTTCCTTGTCATAACTGGCGTTGTTTTGATTGGCACGTGGTGGTTTCTTGTTTTATCCCACATTGGTCACCAAGCGCCTCACATGGGATGTTGAGTGTTCCGGTGAGTGAGAGTGGCATTGTGACTTTGGGGGACCATTTTTATCTCTACAATTGTTTTGGTGCGAAATTGTTCGAATTTTTGCTAGGGCATGCATGTGACTGAGTTGTGGGTAGCAAACGGATGAGATTTAAATTGTTCACTTGATTTTGTACAAGTCGCATAACCCTCGTATCCCCTATTGAGTTTTTATTTTTCTTTTGTTGTTTTTGTCTCGTTCGTTACTAGGGACTAGCAACGCTCAAGTTGGGGGATGTGATAGGCGCACGAAATTCGTGAATTTAAGTGCCTAAGTAGGGTAGAATTAGTGCGTTAGACGTGCGGTTAATTCTCATTTTTCATTTAATGCGTGCGCGTGGTTGAATTTTGTGTTTGTGCTTAACTTGCAGGAAGTTGGGATATTTTTGGCGCTAATGAGAGGTACTTGGAAAGGCCGCGACAGAACGTGAGAGCAAGCAAGGCTGTGGAGACTAAGTGGTGAAGTTAATTTCTCGAGGGAAGCAATTTGGACCGTCGTGAGCGCTACAAGGGATTTGGTATAGCGCTCAAAAGTGGCACAACAGGGCTCACAATCTGAACAGAACCTTGGCGAGCGCTACACCACCGAGCAAACAAGGGTCAACGGTCAAACAGGGAGGTCAACAGTCAAGACAGCTTTAATGGGTTCGGTAGCGCTACCTATGAATGGGTGTAGCGCTACCGAGAGCTTTAATTGGCTAGGGAACGGTGGCGTTTTGGTTTCGCGTGGAGTTAATCTCGTTTTTTTTTTTTTTTTTCCGGATTTTAATTGTAACTAGCGGGGTTCCGTATAAATACCCCTTTAGAACTCGAAATTAGGGTTACACAATTCATAACTTACGTTTTATTTTCTTAACTTTGGCTGCTGTTCTCAGGATTATTTCGGATTCAAGTTTAATCCAAATTCTTCAGGTTTTCCAGCTTTGAATTCTTGTTCTTCCTTGGTGTTCGAATCCGTTCTCTTGCTGCAAACCTGTGGTATCGTGTTTTATTTTTATTTCAATTGCTAAAATCACGTTTAGTTCTAAATATATGTTTGCTGCATCCGTTGAAATCATGAGTGAGTAGATTCATAGGGTGTGGCCGTGGGGCGAAGGCGCCCCGTGGCTAGACTAATCGATGTTCACCTCGGGTTCAACAGAATTAAATTTTTAAGCAATTTTGGGATACGAAACTTTTTCTAACAAACGAATCCCGAGCATCGCTGGAGTCCTTGTAAGCGGGGCGAAGGAATCCGGAGCCTTCCTCTCGACTGCACACAGAAACTGGTGACAGGTGGTGTGCATTCGTTAGGGAACTTTTTCGTATTTTAAAATCAATTATTTTAGCGAATTGTAACCTAAGTGAACATTGGTTGGGCTAGTCGCGGACGCTGGAGTTCTCACAGCTGTACTCGCCTTTTTAAATTCATAGTTAAGTAACTTCATTCATTTAGTTAATAAATCTACTGAATTGCACAAGGGGTGGCTACCTAAGAGCCAGTTTAAACTAGAATTCAACACTTTTGAGTCAAACACCGTTCGTCCGTCTCTGTGGTTCGACTCCGGTACTTCCGGATATTGTGCTACACCGGTCGAGAGTCCTACGCTTGGGACGCGTCTTTAGTTTAATTCATATTCACCCAGTCGGTCAAGCAACAGGTTCCCAATCCGCCGTGTACACCTTCTTTGCCCGGGGAAGCGGCTTCATGATATCCAACTCCACTTTGACACGGATATAGCGTCCTTGATTACCATTAAGTTGCGCCATAACCACATCCTCTACATCACCAAAACCTACCATCATCCTTCTACCCACATCAACAGACATGAACTCCAAAGGAAGTGCACGTAGTTGAATCCAGAAAGGACTAAATGAAAAGTTGATTTTTTCTGGTTTACTACCCTCCTGCCACCGATGAAGCACAATCAACTGATTGTTGAATAGCCACGGACTGTTGGCAATCACCCTAACCAGATCCACTTCAGCGCCAAACACAAATTGATAAATACCACCCCCCACCTCCATAACTTTGAAGCCTTTTGGATATCCCCATGCTAACTCCATCGCCGCCTTTAACCCACCAAGATTAATCCCTTTTTGAGTAATGATTTTTTCCATGGCACTTAGCAAACACTCTTGTTTGCTGGCTTTGAAATCGTCTGCTGCCACCAATTCCACCGCTTCGTCTTCCTCTTTAGTTAGCGTGAAAGAAGAGAGTTTTGACAAAATCTCTTCATCCATACTGATCCGCAGATCTGATCACTGTAAATAGCAATAATAATAGCAAACCCTACGATCACCACAGTAATCGAGAGAAAAAAGATGCATAAAGCAACCCTAAAAGCCCAACCTAGAGTTCACTGTGTAGCCAGAGCACACAGAGACCTCTCACGAGCACCTCTATGGTTGTAACAATAATAGCGACAACCACAATTATCAATCACAACATATTTCATCCAAGTAAATGAACCAAGCAATAGTAATACAAGTTACTTTTATTACAACTTAATATTCCAAACTGTAAATTTAGAACTTCATATTACAACTTGATATTCTAAAATTGGAAAACACAGTTAAAACTAAAATTCAACTACTTGTTCCTTTCAATCAATGAACAAGCAATGTTGTATGCCAACTCAAAGCTACTTGTTGCTTTCACTTTGAGTTGCCACCATCTCTCCTTGCACTTGAGAAGCCCTCCCAGCATAGACTAAACCAACAACAAGAGTCATCTACAAGGACTCCATCTTGGATTTCTGAAGCGTTTGATAAATGTCTAAAGAAGAATCTTAGATTGCAACAAGAGTCACAT
Source organism: Vaccinium vitis-idaea (assembly GCA_963854785.1). Taxonomy (NCBI): domain Eukaryota; kingdom Viridiplantae; phylum Streptophyta; class Magnoliopsida; order Ericales; family Ericaceae; genus Vaccinium; species Vaccinium vitis-idaea. The sequence goes on from OY978224.1 coordinate 28,213,553, forward strand.
AATCTTGTTTGTGATCAAAGAAACCGACACATGAAGCTTCAAGGAGGGATATATTCCTGCTCCATACTTTGGCTTAGTCCAGTGCATCATGTGCTCCGAGACAAGCTGAACTGAAAAATGCATCGTAAGCATCACGCAAACAATGGTTCCCATTAGAGTAAGTTGTCCAGGATTCATTTTGGATATATGTGCAGCTCCCCAATGAGGACAAATCAGACTTGAAACCTGCAGAGTGCGGGGTTGAAGCATACTACCGGGTCAAAATCCAAGTTCATACTAGAATCATTAAAGAACAATTTCGTTGAAGAATTATAAGGTTTTACATATAAAACCTGATTCTTTTTTTTTTTTTTTCCGGTAATTCGGAAATCAAATTAAACTTAGAACCAAAGGTAACACTCCATCATGGAGAAACAGTAAGGGATACAGACCCAACAAAACATAGAGAACTAATCTAAAATATTTCTAAGACCTAAGCGATCTCTATTCCAGAACTCTCGGATTGAGAGGGGCATCGAGTCCATGACAATGAGGTGCTCATTTTGTTCAGCACCTAGATGTGCCAGATGGTCCGCACACTCGTTGGCAGACCGGTAGATATGGTTCAGGGTTGCACCTGTTCTTCTCATCAAAGCTTTAGTCTCGAAAATCATGTTACTTTGAGGATGACATCCATTGAAGTCTTCGTTAATTAGGTTGACCGCCATAAGAGAATCTGATTGAATTGTCACATTTTGTGTACCCTTCTCTAGGATGATGGTCAGACCCGTATAAATGGCCCACAATTCGGCTGCCAAGCTAGTTCCTAGATAAGCTTCCCATAAAATCCCAAAACCCATTCTCCTTCTTCGTCGCGGAATAGATCTCCACAGCCAGCTTTCCGAGTTGTCTCCACGGTTAATGGAGTATCAATATTGTCAAAAAAATTTCGATTCCTGTCTTTCCATATTTGCCAAAGTAAGACTAGAAAAATACAGCTCCATGGTAAGTTATTTTCTATGCCAGAGAGCTTGTTAGATCTGAGATTACGATTAATCCAATCCAAAAAAGAGCATTCATAACCATTACTCAACCATAGGCTGCTCCGAAAGACAGACCAAAAGTCTTGGGCTTTGGGACATTTACTGAACAGGTGATCAATATCCTCAATTTCAGAACCGCATCTAGGGCATAACCCAGATTGACAAATACGTCTGTGGTTCCTCATTTTATTCGTAGGAAGCTTATTTACAAGAATTAACCAAATAAAGGTTTTAGTTTCGATGGAACTTTAAGCTTCCAAAACCATTTCCATCCTGAAAGATCAGTCGCTTCCTTCCGAATAAAATCATAAGCACTAGCAGTAGTGAAGATACCATCACTAGCGAAAGCCTAGGACGGTTGGTCAGAATCATTATCAAAGGTTGCAATGTATAAAACCTGATTCATGAAAGTGAATAAACTAAAAAAAATGGCAAAGCAGCACAAAAGTCCATAAATTAGGGAATCAGCTTTTGCAATTGGAAATTCCTTAAAATTTAAGTTTCTAAATAAGTTTGTGTTAGGATTTTGATCCGCCAGAGGTTATTCCCATGTGTGCGTAGGCCCAATCCATTAGGGAGTATGCACAGAGTCCACCACATCACACGGACCCAATAGACATTGAATAACCCATATCTACTTAAAAGGCTAAGCCTTGTAAGTGGTGAGCCATCCAATTATATATTAAGGTCTAACTCTTTTTTCTATTTATCCGATGTGAGACTTATCCTTCACACATGTTTCCAACAGTTTGAATAAATATCATCTCCACATCTCCTCTGAATACTGAAGCCAAAAATTTCCACCAACGCATAAGTAGATCTTAGATATTGGTTAATACTTCTTTTATTACTCAGAGTCCAGGCCAGAATAGGCGAACTTCGACTAATCTTGATGCAATTGTCCACTAGCAATAGTTAATTAGTCACCGCACTTCAAACTTCAAGTAATCACAATTTGAGCAAATATGACCCAAGATTCACTGTAACCTAAATAAAGAAGACCATTTTCATTAATTCTCTAAAACCCTTTTGTTGGGAAAGATGTTTGATATCCCCATACATACGGGATGATTGTATCCCTGTTCGTTTCCCAGTTTAGTTTTAGTTTTGATGACATCATCATTTTCCTCATTTCCCTCATTTCTCTCTCTATCTCTCTCTACTCATTACACCTGATGACATCATCAAAACTAAACAAACTATCTAAACAAACACAGCCATTGTATTTTCTGTGAGATCTTTAGATTATGAGTTTATTTAGATTACCTAGAATAGAATATCACAATTGTAGGAAGTCTCTTGTATAAAATTGTATCCTCTCGTTCATTAAAATTCACTTCACCAATATTCTTCTTCTTTACTTTACACCTTTTCTATTGGCAGCTGATAATGCCAAAACCAATATTGTTCCTGCCAAAACTAAAAGTGTTCATGCCAAAACACTAGTTGTTTTGGCTTCTACAATGACTTATATGCCCTTTACTATACATAAAACACCATAACCAAAAGCAATAAATAGCAAGGAATGAGAGAATAGGTTGTGATACAGTGGACGCAGGCTGGACATGGTGGTGGTGACCCACGCTTGCTTTTTCTTTTTCTTTTTCTTTTTGCTCTTTGGACGAAGGGTGAAGTAATCGAAAAAATTTGTGATTTTTACATCAGGTTCAGTTCCCACCCAGTTTTTTTTCCTCTAGTCACCTCCATTTTCAATTTTTTGGGGCCAATTCCGGATCCAAAAAATGATTGGAATCGTTATTTTTTATCAACTCGTCGAGAAGAGTCAAACACCAAAAATCAGTTCAATAGGAGTTTGATTGATACGTGAACAAATCATATTAGTGAGGGAAAAAAAAAGGCAAAATATTGTTTGAAACTTTAAATGGCTTTTTTTTCCCGCACAAACACGATTGAATCATGTATCAAATGAACTCTAATCAAATTGATTTTTGAAGTGCTTACTCTTCTGAATGAGTTAAAAAAAAATAAGCAATTTTTTTTTTCACAAACACGATTCGGTGATGTATCAAATGAACTCTAATCGAACTGATTCTTGGAGTGCATACTTCCCGACCAGTTCTAAAAATGAACGATTCCGATTATTTTTTGAGATCTGGAATGAATCCAAAAAAATCGAAAAACTGGAGGGCGACTAGTGTGGGGAAAAAAATTGGTCGAGATTAAATCAAGATTCTCTCAATGTGATTTCCTAATGTAATTTTCATGTGATGTAGAAACTCAGATTTCCAAAGTTCATTTCTCATTAATTCTCACCATCCCATTCATTATGTTTTGGCACCACTTAGCTTAGATTATAAAATAACCCATAAGAGATTAAAGGGTTAGTTTTGTAAAACAAAGGAAGATGGAAAGTTATTGATATAGTAAAGGGCATATAAGTCATTGTAGAAGCAAAAACAATTAATGTTTTGGCAGGAACACTTTTGGTTTTGGCAGAAACAAAATTGGTTTTGGCATTATCAGTTGCCTTTCTATTCTTCGTCAGTGGAAAAAGATGACGAGACTTTGATCATTTCATCATTTTTGAATGTACCAATTTCAAAATATTTTAGTCGATTATGAAAAGGATAATCAGAATATTTATTGATACATCAAGATTCATGCTTTTATTGATATATTTTGTTTGTTAATGCTACATTTCTTACTTTACAAATTTCATAACAATCCAATTAATTCATGCCGCTTGTCACATCCACGGCACTCCTCATGAAAAGTAGTTCTACAATACTATATAAGATTTACACCACATCACTAAATTTAATATAATTAATTTAGAAAAAAACTATGGAGATGAAAAAGGAACTACAATCTTCCAAGCTCAAACCAACATTTTAAAATTAGGATACGTCTCGTTTATCATTTTTTTTTTATAAATCATATCGGGATATATATCACATATCATATTCATACCATAATTATTGGAAATAGCTACAATATACACCCCTTTTTGGGTGTATCATATGCACCCAAGTTATCTACCATTGGATCTTAAAAAGTTACGAATCAATTACTTATTAACCTGAGCAACATGCAACCTAACAAAATGAAGGAAACAAAGAAGAGTAAATTTCACTTACCTCCCCTGAGGTTTCGAACAAATACAGATACCTCCCCAATACTTTCTAAAATTCCAATACCCTCCTTTGCTTTTCAAACTAATTGTCAGATTCCCAGTGTTGTTATTTCAAGGCTAACAATGTTAATTTTTTGCATAAAAGAAATTTTTTCAGTAAAAACTACTTTTTGAAATTTTTTGTTGAAAATATTTTTTCAAGGGAAAAAAAAAATTTGAAAATATTTTTCTGGATAAAAACTAGTTTTTGGTAAACCGTTATTTAAAAAGTAAAGATTAAAAATAGTTTTTTTTCCAAAGATCTGAAAATAATTTTGAAATTTTTTTTTGTGTAAAATACTATTTTCAAAATTAGTTTTTATTTTCCCCTTCAAAAAGCTTCCAAAAAGTATCTTGTTTTGAAAAAATTTCTCTTTGATATGTTTTTGCTTTTAAATGAACAATGGTATAATTTTTTTGAAAAACTTTTGTAACTCTATTTTTAAAATACGGTTTAAATTACGTCACAACTATAATTTGGAAAAATTTAAAGAGTTTAAATTTTCAAGTAAGTTGAACCATAGCTATAGTAAAAGTGTTTTCAAATTCTAAGGGAAGAAAAGCCTAAATTAGTATCTAATATTAATTTAGAATAAAATATCTTCTTCTTCTTGTTTTTGTGAAAATTGAAACTAAAATTATTTAAAGAAAACACATTTACTTCTTCGAAATACACTTTAATTGATTACCCAATCGATTATACATGGTTGAAAAGTTACGATTTTTTACTATAAAAGTTACGAAACGAACGAAAATGTTACGAAACATATTTTTGAAAAGTTACAAATTTTTGCCTAAAAGTTACAAGAGGCAAAAAAATGTTACGAATCACATTTGAGAAAAGTTATGATTTTTTTGTCTCAAAGTTACGAGTCCCAAAAAAAGTTACAAAACACACAAAAAGTTACGAAACCAAGAAAATATTACGAATCGTGTTAAACTGAAAAGTTACAAATTCTTATTATATAAGTTATGAAAACCATAACAAATGTCATGAATGACCGGTTTTCCAAGTCATTTATTATGAGATGGTGCAATATAAACGACACAATAGATTCATAACCAGACAATGGGTGTAGATTTTTCCTTATTACTCTCTCCGTCCCATAAAGTTTGATCACTACGAAATTACGTGCAATTTTTAAACTAAAAAATAATGTATTTACCAAAATAATTTTTGAATTTTTTTTGCATCGTATAAAAGTTCTCGATGAGATCTATCAAACAAGATCCATATTGACTAAAAAATTATTTTCGTAAGCACGTTATTTTTTAGCTTGAAAATTGCACGTAGTTTCGTAGTGATCAAACTTTATGGGACGGAGGGAGTATTTTTTAACTTATTTGTTGAGCAACGAAACAAATTTTTGGAATTTGAAATGTTTTCCGCAAGTCGGCTGCCTGGAAATCTTATTCCTATCTCCGCTCCTGCTCAAATCATCCCAAGAACCAACATCAACAAACGCCACATACATCCCATCAACGGCGCTGTTCTCAGCCATGATGGTTAGCTTTAGCCGGGATGTCAAATGGCCGTCCTTCCGAAACTCGCCCGAAACCACTCTCAGAAACGTCAACATCTGGCCGTTCTTGCTGTTGTGCCAGTCCACGGCAAACCTGGCTGCCTCTTCCACCTCTGTCACGTCACTGATCGTCTGCCAAATTTCTGCCCTATGGGCTGCCGCCTGGTTGCCGCCAAATGCGGCGGAGAGGATGAGGAGGAGGGTGAGAGAGAGAGATTTGAGAGCCCCGGTGTACAGCTTGTTAGTAAATGGGACCAGGTCGCCCAGAGAGTGAACCGCTTTCTGAATCCGTGGGAAACATGCTGGGCTGTCTCGGTCTCCCTCGTTCATCTCGTAAGCGCTGAATTCTTGTACTTTAGCTGAAACAGAAAGGGAAAATTAGGGTTTCATTTGGTTTTTGAAATTTTGACTTGGATTGATCGACTGAATAGTTTATAATTTTATTTATATATACTGTATATTCTTTTTCTTTAACTGTTTTGGCTTAAAAAGCCCATTTGACTTCTTTTTTTTTTGTCTTTATTTGATTTTTTTTTTTTTTGCGTTTGTTAGTTTTGCATTGATTTTTTTGTTTATTATTAGTTCGTCTCGACTAGAGGAATTCCAAAAGGTAAAAGATTATGAGTAGAACTCTAAATTTTTTTGAATAAGATCGAAAAAAGTGTAAAAAAGTGTATTTTTTACTTATTTTTGTCTTTATTCAAAAAAATTTAAGCTTCAATCATAATTTTTTATTTTTTTTATTCCTCACGCCGAGACGAACCAATAATACACAAAAAGTTGATGCAAAAAAAATCAAATAAAGATGAAAAAATAAGCCAATTGACTTTTTAGGCCAAAACACATCTCACTCAAGACAAGTTATTTAGTAAGAAACTCTGATCTTTTATTTACTTTTCTCGTCAAATTATTTAATTGAAGATCAAATCATTCAATCAAAGGGACTATTAGAGCTCGTCGTCAAGACCATCGTCGATCATGTCATATATTATATTGATCGGCTATCTAATTATATACTCACTCTATCCCAAATTGCTGGTCCCTTTTTACTATTGGTAGCCTCTTAAAAATTTGTCTATATCTTCTAATTTATACTACTTTTTATATCCAATATTAATCTTGTTAGATAGATCTCAAATAGTTTTACTAAATAAAATTTTCAAAATCATAAGAAAACATTATACATTGTGAAATATAGACAATTGTTTGAGTGTCACTACTGCCCAAAAGAGATGAGGAATTTGGGATGGGGGAGTACTAATTTCGAAAAACACTTAGGGTGTTTTAAGAAACCGACTTATTGGCAATGGAGTCGTTCCATACCAATTGGCTTTTAAAAATTTTGCTTCTGTCTTTATTCAAATTTTTTATTTTTTTTAGTTTTGCGTCGAACTTTTCACACCCTGACATGAGGAATCATAAAAGTAAAAGATTATGAGAATTATCCAAATTTTTTAAGAAATATCCAACCAAAAGCCAACTTTAGTCTGATGTGAAAAGTTTGACGCAAAGCTTAGAAATGCAAAAAAAAAAAAAAAAAAATTTAATATAGACAAACCAAAAAAGACTTAAGTCAGTTGGTAGTGGAGTGAAATTGGGCTGATATATTGTAAGAAAATGATCTGTCCTGTTAAATGCTTTTAGCCACTTTTGAGAAGAAGTCAATTTTGTGGTACATACTTTAAATTTCAAGGTTTTGATATTGCAATCTTTTATTTTCAAGATGCTTAGTACTCCCTCTGTCCCAAATTGTTGGTGTTGTTCGGATTTCAATGCAATTTTAAATTGTTCATTTCTTTCGGTCTAGAACTAATTGAGATCTATCAAATACGATTCATAATTTCATATTGCACATAAAATACGTTATAGATTGAAAGATATACGAACAGTTTAAAAAATGCACCATAAACAAAACAAGACCATCAATTTGGGACAGGGGCAAGTACAACAGAAATATGGTGTTTTTTTTTTTTTTGGTAACTTAATTTTTAGTAAGAAATACCCAATCAATGGAACCAAGGCCATGCCCTTGTAATCTGCAACTCAATTACACACTAGGAGTAATAAAAAACAAATAGACATCTAAAACTAGAAATGCTTAACAACACCCACCTAACTGCTTACAAGAAAACAAGAAAAGGAATTTGTTGATTGCCTATGTTGTTTAAAAAGAATGTTTACTTTTTGTCTTGTGGAAAGGAAAAGAAAGGAAAAGAAAAAAGAGGGAAATATAAAGAAAGTAGATTACTTTCTCTTGTTTTGATTGTAGAAAGAAAATAATGAAGAAAATAATTTTCTTTTGTCTGGCTTCAAGAGGAAAATAAAAAGAAAAGAAAAAGAAACTTTTCTCGATTTCTTTTCTCTCCCATTTTCTTTACTACTTTTCCTTCCCTAGAATTTTCTTTAATAGATCCCTTTCATGTTTTTTTTCTTTTTCTCTCAACTAGAAACCAAACAACCAAAGAGAACTTTTTTTTTGCCCATTTTCCTTATGTTCCAAACAGAGCATTATTATTACGGGGAAAATACTTACTGAGATCAGGCTTGGGCTTGAACCAGTTGAAGAAGAAACCTTTGGTGGTGAACCTATCGGAGGGTGCTTTGGTTGAGAAGCCTTGATGGGTTGTTGAGATCTTTAGCTCTGGGGATGAAAGTGGATGGGAGAAGTTACAGGGTTTTAGGTTTTGGGTATTTGAAGATGAAGATGATTTAGGGTTGGATAGTTTTACAGAGGGGATTGATTTGAGAGAGCTTGTAGAAGCCATTGATGGGTGTCTAGGAAGAGGAGAGAGAAGGGAAAGGTTTAGAGGAAATTTAGGTTTTGGAAAAGTAAGGTTCAGATATGTCTAGCTGTGGAAAAGGAGTCAATTGATGTGTGTTTATTTATACTACTAATAAAAAGAATTTTCATATTGTGGAAACAGAGTGTATGGTGTGACATGGTTTGCCATAGAGGTGCTCAGTGGGTCAGCCGATTTGTCCAATCCGCCCAACTGATCAAATCGAATCGTTTGCGAACCAACCCAAGGTATCCTAATATTGTAGTTCTGGCAGATTCAATTCAAGTTCGATCTGCCCAATAGCCTTTCTCCACTCCCCTTATCCGCCCGATCCGCCCATCCACAAACCGAACCGATCCAACTATACCTCACTCACAGACGGGTGCGGATAGAGAATACGACAATTCTCAAGGAACGGATCAGTTTGGGAATCGATCTGATCCACCCAAAATCAATGTGTGGACAGGCCTAGACTTTGCCATGTGACAAATTATGGTTGGCTTCCACATGATGCTTACTGGAGCATTTTTTTTTTTTTTGAAAAAAATGATTGGAAATTAGAAAAAACTTTTCAAATTATCCACTACACAAATCCGTACTCCCCTTGTCCCTTTATTATAGTCAACTATTTCATTTTGGGTTGTTCCTTAATAATTGTATTTTCAAAAGTTAATGGGTCAAAGTTTGTACAATTATTATTATGCCCTTTTGAAAAGTTAGTGGGTAAAGAGTTAATGGGTAACAATGGAAGATAATTTTGAAAAGTGGAGGTAAAAGTTTATCTGAAAGGCATAAACTTGAGATAAAAGTTGATGTAAAATGTGTAATGACGATGTCTCTTTAATAAGTTGGATTTACGAAACAACACACTAAAAAAGGGACAGAGAAATTAGCACTCAAGATAAGTGTGCGAAACATGCAGGCACGGAGGGGGGGTGGAATACAGTAATATAGTAACAATATTTTTTTAACATAGTTATGGTGGCGACTGGCACCGCTTGTCATCTCTTGACTCCATCCTTAGCAATGTGGTTCAACGTTGTTTGTTTAATAGGCTTGACAATTAGTTGGTCATTGGTAAGATATTTTTAGGGAGTGATGATTAGTGCTAGTGGAACCCTAGTCTATAGTTTGCCATCCTTAATTTGCATGCATAATTTCGAATCGGTAATCCTACGGGTACAGAACATTTTGTACAGAAAATGTACAAATCGCTCTCGGGGACCCATTTTTGGGTCACACACGAGTGATCCGAACCGTTCATTATTCTTAGAATATTTTTCCGAGGGGCTCCACAAAATTTCAGCTCAATCGGACGGTTAGAAGTGCTCGAACCAAAATCACGCCGTTTTGTTTCCTCGGAAAAATGTTCTAAGAATAATGAACGGTTCGGATCACTCGTGTGGGACCCAAAAGTGGGTCCCCGAAAGCGATTTGTACATTTTCTGTACAAAATGTTCTGTACCAGTAGCAGGGTCCATTTTCGAATCGATTCATCCCTTGTCTGTCATTATTTTTCGGTATTTGATTTCTCGACACTGACATTTTTTAATAGAGACGAAAAACGGTATTTTTTTTTTGTTATTTTATAGGAAAATGATTTTCACACCCCATATTTTGATAACTGCACTCATTTTTTTTGTTTTGTAGTGAAATTTTTACAAGGGTGTCTTATAGTGAAATTGGTCGGGGGGAGAGAGACAGAGAGAGACAGGATTAATTATTCCATAGTGTTAACAGTAAACTATTGAATAATTGGTCAACATAGTGAGAATTTGCTGCATCACCATAATGGTAATTAAACCCCCAGGAGACAGCTCCGAGCACAAGCTTATGACTTTTGGCTCCCCAACTAGTCATTGACTTTCCCCCAGGCAATCCCCCCAGGCAATGAAGCACAGCACATGGGCGTTGGTTTGTTGGAAAATATGGAAATGAAAGAAATAGTTAGAAAGTTTTAGTTACTCTTATTTGGTTTAGAAATAAAGTGAGAGGAAAATAAAAAACAAAGTTTCGATTACAGTATTTGTTATCTACATTTCCCTCACACTTTTTTTTTTTGCTAATATAGAGTGTCCCGGGTCAGTTTTTGCGCACCTTGAACTAAGTACCCCCCACAACCATTTCACCCCAGCATATGCACAGGGTGGTGGCCCCAATAGTTTCTAGTCAGAAAAATTGAATCTAAGACCTTTAGAGGGAGCAAACAACGATCAAGAAAGACAGAACCCCGATTACTAGCACTAGGATCCGTACTATCACTAAATTATGGCCCCGATAACAAAGATCATAAACTCTCTAAGTCTCATGCCAAGACTAGTTGGCCAACCAAAGAGGTTGGTTTCATTCCTTTCCTTTCTGCAAGTTCCAAACGAGCCTTAAGGATCATCAAAGTACTCTTAGTAGGCTCAACGGGAGCATCGGTTAGATCTGCTCAAAAGGTCAGGACATTAGCCAATCCCATTTTATTTGAGCTAACAAGCATTGTACCCGTTCGATGCACAAGATAATAATAATAAGAAAAACGTTGGTGTTTTTTTTTCTTTTCTAATCCCGTGTATTGAACGGGAATACCTCTAGTTGATGGAAAAGATAATTTGAGAAAAAAACATCAATATAAATTTTTGTGTCTTATGTATTGAATGGGCACAACGCTAGATGATAGAATTTATTTTTAAACTAAAAGCAATGATATCCTCACTTAAAAACTAAAAATAGGTAAAGGTGACCCAAAATTAAGAAATTTAGCTAATAAAAATATGGACACCAATTTATAACCAAAAATACCACAAACGACGAATATGAACAAAGTGAGACATATTAACAAAGTAACTTTTTTTTTTTATAATAATTATGGTGGCGACTGACACCGCTTGTCATCTCTGGACTCCATCCTTCGTAATGTGGTTCAACGTTTTTTATGTAACAGGTTTGACACTTGATTGGTTATTGTAAGATTTATTTAGGGAGTGATTGGTGCTAGTGGAACCCTAGTATGTAGTTTGTCATTATTTGCATGGGCATTTACGAATAGATTCATCCCTAGTCCTTCTTTTTCGGTACTTGATTTCTTGACGCTGACATTTTCAATAGAGACGGTAACAGTATTTTTTTTTTGGTCCTTTTATGGGAAAATGTTTTCGCATCTCCTATTTTGATAACTGCATACCTTTTTTTGTCTGGTAGTGTAATTTTTACACGGGTGAAGTTATCAAAATAGGGGGTGTGGAAATCACTAGCCAATTTATACTCTCACTGTCTCATTTTATTTGTTCACTAGGGGTCTCGGCACATGCGATGCATGTGCACGTCGAACGTAAGAAAAAATGTTGGTGACAGTTAAAAAGCAAGGGATAATTGTGTGTCAGTTAAAAGAAAGGGCAGTTGGGAATTCAAAATTGAGAGCCAGCCTCAAAAACCAATGCATACCAAAGTGTCACTACGCCAAATGTTGCCTTTTACGGCGGTCAAAAACTGCCACTAATAGTAGAAAAAGTATCACTAAAGCTATTTCCGGCACTTTTACGACAAAAGTAAAAAGTATATGCTATGCCAGTGTTGGGAATAAAAAACGGAGCTAGATAAGTGCCGGTAATAAAATACGGCGCTTTTTGCGGCTCTTATAAAGTACTGGTAATAATTTTGATGTCCAAACAATTAAAACAACACTTTGCAATAAGCACCGGCAAAAATAAGCAATAACGGCAGTTTATAAACGCCGCAAATGGACGTGATTTTTAATTTAATAGCGGCTAGAAATAAGCATCGGCAAAGATCCATTTCATCCCATAGCAACAAATTTTTCAATCTCATCACATTTTTCAATGAATCCAAATCATACAAAATAAAATTTTATTGGACCGAATCAAATTTCAATTAATGGCCAAAATGCAACATCGATCTACACGTCAAAATACACAAGTTTCACGTGTCAAAAGGATAGAAGTAGAATGACATAATAAGTCTAATTCATTCATCTAGCTAGGGCTCTAATGTCATGCCCAAAATTCGACCCAACATTCATACTATCATGCCCAAAAGCCATCTAAACATCAAGTCTCAAAGTCGTCCTCCCACTCTCCGTTCTCCTCAACAGAATTGGAGCCGATCCAGAGCACATTCAACATTGCACATTTGTTTCTCATTAGCCTGTTAGAATAAAAGTCAAATATCAATTTCATAACAGTGGTCATAGACACCCCAAAATTACAACTGCTAATAGGAAATGTTATTGATTCAAAATAATGGCCATTCAACTTGAAACAAAATAAGCATCGAACTAGTTCATATCTTCACAGGTATTTTGAATAGTATTAATCTATGAAGCAATACGGATACGGAATATGGTTACGAAATGGTACGGATACGACGAAACTAAAAAATTAAACTAGGATACAGATACAGATACATTGGGATTAAGTCTATATATTACCAAAGACGAAGCTTCCCTTGAATCTACTTTCCCAAAGTTTATTCAAAGCTAACTTTGAACCGAAACTTGGCCCAACTAGTAGTGTTACATTAACAAGCCAAGTGGGGCAAACATTGTAGCCCACTGGTGCTTATTTTTTTTGGCTCAGGTGGCAGAAGTAGCCCAAACCAGTCCAAGAGTTCTACAATTCAGCTGAGCCAATAGTTTCACAAGCAAACTACTAAAAACTATATGCATATACACATACAAGAATAGCATCAACATGCGGTAAACGAGTCCCAACCAGGAAAAACAAAAAATAAATTCTTCTTGTACACAATAAAGACTGAAGCAAGTATATAAGAAGGCAAAATATTACCTCCCTAACTGATGAGTTTAATAGTGATTCATCTGTATTTAAAGATTGCGGCATTGGATATCCCACAGACTACATGTGAGGTCGCATTCTTGAACATATGAGATTGCATTCTTTCACAATATTATTCCCATATACTGCAATAAACAAATCAATACTCATTAGGATGTCATACGCGAAATATAAGACTGAAAGTTATACCAATGTCTTGAGAATCATACCTGCACCCCAGTCAAATAAAAAATTTGATCATGGGCAGCCTAAAATCAACTCATTAGGATGTATTAATTATCGGGCTATCTTTGTGTCTACAATATATATACTACAGAGTATAAAGAAAACAGTTGGCATGAAAGAATTGGAAGGACCGTAAGGACCGTTAGTAATAAACAATAAAGTCCAACGAAAACTTCCAAACACAAGATGATATTGAACTAAAGTATCAAAGAATAAGAAGATACAGTGCATACAAGAGACCTCGCTTCCCTTCAAATACCCATCGATGCAGTTGACCTGTTAAGCCATCGAATGGGGGAAAACAGAATGGATAGCAGTGTCCGTAAGTCATTGTGAATTCAATTGTTGTTAACATTTCTAACAATCTGATTATACATCAACAAAGAATGTTATAGACAATAGAACTTACTATTTTAAATAAAAATTAGCCATAAATAAAGTTGTTGGTAAAGGGTGACCACAACATTACCTGCGCATAAGGTAGAAACTGTTAATTCATTTGAGTTGAATCACATTCAGAAATGTTACCTAGAAGATTGAGTTAAGTTCTCTACCAAAGACAAAATAAGTTTGTTTAGCACCTATCTAACAATCAACATCATGTACTTAAGAGGGTTTAGATTTACTTTACTTCAAGTATTAGTTTTCATTCGATTAACATATGGGGCTTTTGGGTTAATCCCTCTATTTCTATTTGTTTGTACAATTTAGCAAATCTGGTCATCTAAAAATTATGTTCCCAAATTTATTTTGCTTTCGGTAACTTAGTAAACTTTGTCCACAAAAAATAGTTCAGATCTTTTGATAGTTAAAAAAATTGGGGAAAACTAAGGAAAGCAATGATTTGTAAGGAACGACTGGAAAAAGAGGATGGAAGGAGTATCGATCATTTTTTTTTTTGGTGTATTGAATAGCATTCTTCTCACGTCTAAGCATCAACTCAACCCAAGTATAGAAGTAAATATTCATCATTAACTAACTACAATACCTAAAAACAAACAAAACAAAGCTAGGAACTAAGTTCAATTCAATGCTATCAGATGTAGATGTACTAGCAATTATATCTTCCATAGCTCTAACCATAATGCCACTTTCAGAAGCATCATCTTTACCCAGCCTCCCAAGAGTGTAAGTCTTGCCAGTGCCTGTAGACCTTAAGGAGCAAGAATAAAAAATACAACTATAAATGCATATATATCTTCATACATAAAAAAGAAATCGACAGAATCAAACCCCATAGAAGAGGAATTTATGCGTTTGCTGTTAACAGAACGCTAACCATCAACTGAGATGGTATGTAAAGTTAGAAAACTAACTCGGCGTTGGAGGAAGTGCCGATGTACTTGCCCCTATGACGCCGTTACACATAGCGCCGGTTTCCAGACTCCGTGAGACCCCGTTTTCCTTGTAGTGTATTTCAGGTTCATATATATACATTAAAAGGAGAAACATAATTCACAAGATAAAAACATAATTGAGAGATGCTGTAATCAACTCCAACAGCTCTACATATCACAAACCAATTGGTCAGTCAATTCCAATCCCTCTTATTTGCTCCCCTGCAAGAAAAATTGAAAAAATATATATATGTGGAAGGAGATAACTTGTAACAGGGAAAAAAAGAAAGAAAACCTGAAAACATATATTCCTTTTCTTTTTGTGTTTAAGGACATAGTATTCGGGTTTAAGGCTACCCACAAAAAGGACCATGTACTAGTGAACCCAAATTCATCAAGGGTTATGTTTCTTTTTGAATTTTAGGAAATAGAAGACAAATTGAAAACCCTAAGTACAATAGAGCTTCAAATATAGCTAGAAGAAAGTTTATCGAACATGTTCAAAGGAGAATGACTACGATGGCTATAATTTCTAACAGATCTATGCAAAAACTAAAAATCTACAAATAAAAGCCGTAAAACTATTTCGAGTTCCATGAATCATAAACTCCAAACTCCACCAAACAAATCGAAGTATACCATAGAAAAGAAATCAAAAGACTTGGTTTTGTTATTCTCTTAGTGGTATATGAACACCAGGGCCTTTGGCGAGACTACAATTAAAATCCATTGGCGAGGAGAAAATGAACCCTTCCAAATACTGCACTGACCCCATTAAGAAAACTCACCTACCAATTTTCTATCATGTTCTTTCCCTCAGTTTAAGTTCTTTATCTCTGAGAATCAATTAGTCGCCATACAAAAAGATTGCAAACTTCAATCATCCCAAACTACTGAGAGGGATTTTGTTTCTTCCAAAAAAATAATAAAAACGCTAGCCATGCAAACAGATATACCAGTGAGATTATTGTTAGCAAGAGTTAACAATGCTAAACTCTCGTAGAACCCCAATTGAGGTGCTATTGAACCAACCAAACCATTACCGTCCAAATAGGTCAATTTTTGAAGGCTTCCAAAGGATGAAGATGGGATTGTCCCATTCAAAACGATTGTTTCCAAATCTCAGTCTCACCAAACTTGATGATATGTTTTCAGGTAATCCAGTCTGGAAATTTGATTGTGACAGAAGGTCATTAGGGATGGACCCATGTAAATGATTATAACTAAGGCCTAGATTCCGGATAGAGCTTGTGATCCCAGTTGGAATTGCACCAAAAAAGGAATTCTGATTCGCAGCAAATCGTGTCATTGTTTTGATACTTGAACTCTATAGCGTAATGTACCCCGAATTTGCACCATAGAGGATAACAAGATACACTGTTAAAGGAAAAATTAGGGCTTTTCCCAAACCACCCAATCTGCTGTAATTTAGGAGTTCATCAGTTACACGCGAATTTAAAAACTTTACCAAGAACTCAATTGAAGTCCAAATGGCCTCCAATTTGTGTCATGACACATAGACACTTCAAACTTCTCTCTCTAATTTACCCAGATTTTAATCAATACAAAAACCCCATGAAAACAACAAACAAAATAAGTTAACATTCCCAGGAGTTAAAATATCCGCAGGTACTCATTGTCTTTACAAATTCACCATGGGCAAAATACTAATACAAACACCCTGAAATTTAATACACATGAACCTCACACCTTTAAATACAAACCCTAAAAATATCAGGTCATTCGGAGAATGAAAACCAAATCAAATAAATCCCCGAAGTCGGACTGCTGTTACTTCGGTTCAATTTTCAGCAAACAGAGTCTGTCTTTGAAAATTCACCAAAAATTGAATACTCAATGTTTTCGAGTGATTCCAAAACCTAAATGACCCAAACATCTCGTAGTTTGAAACCCATAAGGATCCCTAACCATATGTCCCATTTAAGAACACCGAAATCATAGAAAAACACAGATTTTCATGCTTTCCAGAAATTGCAAACTCAAAATACTATTTTGCTTCTAACTCTTGATCAAATCTCAACAATTCATGAACGAATATGACCACCAAACAGAGTGGGAAAGAAGAAGAATGATGCAAGATAGAGGAGGAGGGTAAATTACCAGTAGTGCTATAGTGTTCAAGGCGCAGGCTGAAACCCTAGTTTTTCAATCGATTTCAGCAAATGTTAGAACAAGATCAGAGAGAGAGAGAGAGTGCGAGAGAGAGAGAGCTTACCTTCACTGTTGATGGAAGATCAATGTTTCTAAAGCACGTTCTCTCTCGCTCTGATGAGTCGTTGGTTCTCTCTCTCTCTCTCTCTCTCTCTCTCAATGTCGGGGTAGGCTACAGAAATAAGGGACATGTTTGGCTAAGGGAGAAAAAAATAGAGGGAAACACCATAAGAATAAGCGGGAAACAAAAAACCCCTAGCGGCAAAAGCTTTTGGCACCAAATTTGCCGAATAAAACCATCTTTTTACCGGTACTAGGGTAAAAATGCCTTTAATGTGTATTTTTAAAGGCATTTTAATTACTACCACAAATAATACCCTTTCAAGGCATTTTTTTTAAGTTCCACTAAAAAAGTGCCACTAATGATGATATTTGGCGTAGTGTGTTGCTCTCTCTTTCAATCTACACTGTTTTTCATGATTTTAAAAATTATAAATTTTAGAACTAATTAAGAACTATCAAACAAGATTCATATTGCATATTTTTTAAATTCATATTAAAATATATAAGCGATTGATCGATAACACGATTTTTTAAGATGGATAAACAAAATGGGACTAAAAGAACATTTGTATGCAATAAGTTAATTGGTGATGAAGGTATTGTAGTAGCTGTACTGTAATAAATTTCTCGTCATTCTATCTTAAAAAAAAGGACGTGCAAGAGAATTTAAATTTGGTCACTTTCAGAAAACATAAAAAAAATAGTAACAAGATTTGGAGTGCAATAAGTTAAAAAAAAGAAGAACGTGCAAGAGAATTGCACGTCCAGTTATTTTCTCCGATTCAGTTATTGTAGTAGCTGTACTTTACTAAATTTCTCGTGATTCTCTCTTTAAAAAATGGACGTGCAAGAGAATTGCGCATGTGGCCGTGTTATTTATTTTCTCCGATTCAATGAACTGAATTTGGTCACTTTCAGAAAAACTAAAATAACATAACAAGAGTTTGGAGTTTTGTGTAGGTTTTACCAAGTCAAAAGTCATAAGTCATTTCTTTTGGAACTAGGGAAATAGCTAGCTACCAGGAAACCATTATTTATGAATTCGGTCTATGTGACCGATGGCAAAGAAAAAGCGTGAGTTTCCAGAATAATTCCAGAGTTGACTGTTAAGTAGGTGATGGTACCGAGACTCTCTTTTCGTTAGATGGAGATATTGTAAGGGGAGTTCTTGAATGAATTATTTAATTTTATCATTAACTTTTACGAATAAATTTTCACATTAGATTTTCTAAATTATTTTTTAAAATTATAGTGGTCCACAACTATTTTATCACCTAGATTTTATTTATTGGGAAAACAAGGTGATTTTATCACCCCTCCATAAAACACCAACTAAAATCAACTTTCCCATTTTATCTCATAAAATCCATTCAAGAAATTCCCCTAAGTTAAGTCAACTGTAAAGTAATATATTAACAGGGAAATTTCATAGTTTGGGTAATATATTAACAGAGAAATTGGGTGTGGGAAGGTGAGAATTCCCCGCCCCCCCCCCCCCCAAACAACAACCCTTTCACACGGATCTGCGCGGGGTGAGGTGGCCCCAAGAATTTAATGCAAGAGAAATCGAATCCAAGATCTTTAGAAGGAGCAAACTTCAA
Source organism: Vaccinium vitis-idaea (assembly GCA_963854785.1). Lineage (NCBI taxonomy): Eukaryota > Viridiplantae > Streptophyta > Magnoliopsida > Ericales > Ericaceae > Vaccinium > Vaccinium vitis-idaea. The sequence goes on from OY978224.1 coordinate 28,232,208, forward strand.
AATCTCAAGCCAAAACTACTTGGTCAACCTCTTGTGGTAGATTCTATTCCTTTCCTTTCATAAATTCCAAACTAACCTTAAGGATCGTCAAATTACTCGTAGCAGACTCAATGGGGGCACGGGTCAAATCTCCTTAAAGATCAGGATATTAGCCTGACCCCACCTTGTTTGAGCCAACTAACGTTGTACCCGTTTCATGCATTGGATAAAAAAAAATAACATTGGTGTTTTTTATTTTCCCCATGTATTGAACGGGCATACCGCAAGTTGATAGAAAATATAGTTTAAGAGAAAAACATCAATGTGAAGTTTGAAAAAAAATGGGCACAACGCTAGTTGATAAAAAATGTAGTTTGAAAAAAAAAAAACATTGATATCAATCCTAAAAAACTAAAAATAGGTAAAGGTGACCAAAAATTACGACATTTCGCAAATAAAAATATGAACACCAATTTATAACCAAACATACTACAAATGACGAATATGGATAAAGTTACATCTAACTAAGAAAACTCGTGGGTGTCTAAATTAACTTGGAATTGTAAATAATGTCAGATAAACAAATCAAATAAACAATAACTAAAATGTACTCCCTCCTTTGCGTTTCGTAATCTTATATATTATTGCAGAATGATTTTTTGTGAGGGAGACTATGGTTGCGACAAGTGTTGTGATTTGATTAAGTTGTCATTTGATTTACATGCAACCCATGTTACATACTATTATTACCACTCCAAAAACTTATCCAAGAATTGTATGTTATTCAAATCTTTACGTACCCGTATGGAATAATCAAGATTTGGATACTATTTTAATTTTCAAAGTCAAATTAAAGATAAATAGGAAACATCAAATGGCTCCTTGATGTTATGGAAATTTGTCCCAATCACTTCTTTCCACCTACTCGAAAACATGGAAATAAAAAATAATAATTAATCATGAAAATCAATGTTTCGAAAAATCGGATCGGTGAGCAAACCGGAAATGCGACCGGGTGGATGGATCACCAGTTGAATTGGTGGGTCAATTGGGTTGAATCGTGACATCATTGTTACGTAATAAATATAATCTTATAAATAAACTTAATATTAAGGAAATTACAATTTTGATATTAAAAGAATAGATATAACTAGAACGGTTTGCTCCATCAAACCTGGTCTGGTTTAAAACATTCATGAAAGCTATAGATTGTATTCAATTGTAGGTAATGAAATTATCATTCTAAGACTAATAATTCCCCACTATGGTAAATTAATATCCTTTGGACTCCTTTCTTCGAATTTTCAAATCCCTTAACATATGGTCCTTTCGAATTCTTAATGCAAAAATGAGATGAATATGTAAATAGTCAAATGCAAGCATGTTTTCCTTATCAATTCTTCCATCCAATATGGCAACCTTTTGTAAACATTATTATCTTTCTAAACTTAAGAGAAATCTCCTACTGTGAAATCTTTAGTAAAATTGAAGTTCCATATATACCGATCACTCGAGTATGTCTTTCTATTTATACATGTTTTTCATTAGATCACTGCCATGCTAATTCACCAGAATGCAGAACACGCAAACACCATCAATACTTATCACCATTGTCGTAACACCGCTACACCGAAACTCTTTTTCAAGCTTGAAATGAGTGACTTCACAAATAGTTACCGGTTTGATATTGTCTTTTATGTATGCACATTTTATTTATTCTTTTGTTGGCATTTTAGATCAAGGTAATTATTTGATCGAAATTTCTTCCAACCCCCTGTTTGTTTGAGCCACAAGTCCACTACTATGACAGTCGAGTTTGTTCGCGATAATTCTATCTCAATTGACTATAATCTCATCTCAGTTTTTTTTTTTTTTTTTTTTTTCCGTTTGAAGACTTGGAGTCACTCAGAAATTGCTTTAACAAAAATAATTAAGTAATTATATTTGCTATTGGTGGCCGTGCATAGCACGGGTTTGTTGCTAGCTCCAACTTATTAAGAAAATATCATCATTATACCTTTCACATCAATTTCCAACTTATATCTTCACTTTTCACTGTAACCCTTGATGAAGACATCATCATTAAATTTTACCCACTAACATTTCAAAAAGAAATATACTTTTTATGGGCAAAATAGGAAATGTACAAACTTTTACCCATTAACTTTTGAACATCACATTTATTTAGAAACAACCCAAAATATAATACAATACCCTTTTTAAGGAATGGAGGGAGTATTGATTTTTATTTATCAGTCTTTAGTAAAACTCAAACTCACAATTCTCCTAAAATCTCTCTCCTTATTCTTGCTCTCTCTCTCTACAGCATAAAATTAACATAGCCATTTATCAATAAGGCTAATACGTGGCAGCCTGTTATTAAAAGGCACTCATTTTATGTTTATTTGTCATTTAACCATCGTTTATCGATAAGGTTAAACAGTTGGCAGTCAGAGTTAGTTTTGTTTAACACATAGCCACCTATGAACAAATGAAACGAGATTTGGATTAACAATAACTTTGATCATTTTAAAACTGTTAGAAAGAATGAAGCTATAAAAAACTTGTGGTCTAACTATGTTAAGTGTGATAGTGATAGGAAAACAATCTTGAAAGACAAAATGCACAAGTGTATGTATAGCAAACAAAGTAAAATAGCTCAGGTTAGGACTAAACCTATTTGGGTTAAAACTTGTGATCTAGAGGTCATGGTTATTCATATGGCTTTTAAGACTCATAACTCTCACCTGTGGTATCTTGACAGTGGGTGTTTTTAGATTTGGAAAAATATGATGGAGGAGTAGTGACTTTTGGGATGGGAACACTTCTAAGGTTGAAGAAAGACGGACTATTCATGCTCCTGGCATGACTCACTTAGAAAATGTGCTATATGTTGATGGCTTGAAAGCAAAATTTGTTGAGCATAAGCCGAATGTGTGATTCTAATCATGAAGTGAACTTCTCTAAAAATGATTGCTTTGTTTTTTTATAAACAAGGTAATAAGGTCATGCACGGGACACGCACATCTGATAACTGTTATGGGATTCTTCCTACAAATGATGTAAGCTGCCATTGAACTAAGATTCATGATACTGAACTTTGGCATCAGCGGCTTGGTCATATTAATTATAAAAATCTTTCTGTTCTAACTAACCGTGAATTGATTTGTGATGTGCCAAAGCTAAGAAATTTGGAAAATCATGTGTGCGGCACTTGTCAGCTCAGTAAGCAAACAAAAACTCATCATAAAAAGACAATCATGATAGCTACTAAAAAGCCTCTCAAAGTACTACACATTGATTTGATGGGACCATCAAGGATTGAAAGCATCAGAGGTAACAGTATATTTTGTTATTGTTAATGACTACTCTCGGTTCACTTGGGTAAGATTTTTTCATGAAAAATCAGATACTTTCTCTATGTTTAGAATGTTGGTGAGAAGTTTTCCAAATGAAAAAAGAATAAAAATTGGTTGTATTACTCATATCTGTTCAAACCATGGAAGGAAATTTGAAAATTCTGAATATGCTTCGTTTTGTGATAACCTTGGTGTACATCACAAGTTTTCAGCACCTAAACCCCTCAACAAAATGGAGTCGTTGAGCGTAAAAGTCATTTTATTCAATAAATGGCATGTGTGATGTTTCATGCTAAAAAAGTGGCACTTAGATTTTGGGCTGAAGCCATCCATACTGCTTGTTATATAATAAACCATGTGTTTCTTCGACTTGGCACTACTAATAGTCCATATGAGTTGTCGAAAGATAAGAAATCCAATGTAATATACTTTTAAACATTTGGGAGCATGTGCTACATTAAGAAAGATAGAAAGAAACTTGGCAAATTTGATTCCTGTAATGATGAAGGTACTTTTTGGGGGCACTCCATTGATAATAGAGTCTTTTGTGTCTATAATAAGCATACTCAAAGTGTCGTGGTATCTATAAAGCACGAGTTAAACTCACTCATCCTATAAGTCAAGGCATTGGAAAAGGGATTGATCCAATGAAAACTCGCGATTAGATATCATTGATTAATGATTGCTGGGTAAATGCTATGCATGATGAATTACATCAATATGAACGTAACAACGTGTGGGAACTTGTCCCTAGACCTTCGCACAAAATGGATTTTTAAGGACAAGTCTAATGAACTTGGAGTAGTTGTCCGCAAGGCTCGTCTAGTAGCACAAGGTTACACTCAAATAGAAGGAGTCGATTTTGATGAGACTTTTGCACTCATAGCTCGGTTAGAATCCATTCGCATCATGATTGCTATAGCTTGTCATTTGTGCTTTAAACTATTTGAAATGGATGTTAAACGCACGTTCTTAAATAGGGTTATTAAAGAAGAAGTCTATATGGCACAGCCTAAAGGATTCGAAGATCTGCATAAACCTGACCATTTGTATCGGCTTAATGAAGCCTTCTATGGGTTGAAACAAGCTCCACTTTGGGGTACCACAAGAATGATCCGCACCGTTAAATAATTTTAAAATAATCATTCGAGTGACGTTGGAGAAAATCAGGTCCATATATAGAATATATGTACATAATTCATCTATTTTGTTCGATTTTCATTCAGAATTCAGGATCTTACATTCCGAAAAATCTTCAAGAAAAGTTATACAATTGTGCACTCAATAACCCATTGATAGGAATCGTAGGTTTTGTAGTGCTATGCCAAGAAAAGGGCATTATCGGCATTTATTACGTATGTTGTCCATACGTGTTGTTAATGCTAACAAATGCTAGAAAAAGTCGGCACAAATGCCGGGGAATGTCGCCACTATTTGTGGCATTGGACAAATGCGGGGCGGGGGGGGGGGGGGGGGAATGACACGTGGCGGCTGGCCACCTGCTACTCGTGTGGAGCGGGCGTGGCAGGCAAAATTGGGGAGAATTTTCTCCCCGCCCCCCGGAATCAAACCAGCGACCTTTGCCCCTCGCGGGCGCACTACCAACTGAGCTAGCACACATTTGGTTCACAATGAACATATAAAAATATTTATAGTATACAATAAAGTATTTTTGAAGATTTTATTTTTACCGGCGGTATTGGAAAAAAAAACTGGGAATAAAAATTTTGCAGGCGTTTTATTTTTATTTTTATTTTTCTGGCATTTCAACAAATACTGGAAAAAGTGACTTTTTCCGGCATTTGTTAATGCCGGAAAAAAATGCCGGGAATGGCCGATTTTCTTGTAGTGTTAAGAAGAGCATTAAGTAAAAAATTTATCTTGATCGGACATCAATAGGTATTAGAACACTAGAATAAGAATTGTTTTGGTACCTATCAATGTCCGCTAAAGATAATTTTTTTATTTAATGCTCTTCTTAATAAGCCCTGCAAAAAATACGATTCCAATCTTGAAGATTCTTTCGAATTATAGGATCTTGAATTCTTAAGGAAAATCGTACAAGTTAGATCAATTACGTAAAAATATCTGATGGACCTAATTTTCTCTCCAAGGTCACTTGAATAAACCTAATTTTCTCCAAGGTTACTCGAATAATTATTTTCAAATTATTTAACAGTTCAGATCGTTTTTGTGGAATTCCGAAGTGGACCCCACAAGACCACATTGGGCAAGCCCTTAACTTGCCCCCAAAACGGCGCCGTCTTGGGGGCTGTACGTGCAGTACAGCTGGGATTCGTATGTTGGTAGTAGGTGAGGAGAGGGTGACTTGGCAAACTGTCATTGGGAATGCAAAAAACATCTTCACATATCAATCATGAAATAGTTTTTCCCAAAGTTTTATTGTTATCAACGAAATGTTAGTAGTTCTTTGCTATTAAAAAAAAAATCAAAGATAAATATGGCCTATTGTTGGGTTTTGGACCTTTTTAGCCTTATTTATTCTGCACTCTTCCCTTTTTGTTGTCTATTTTCTCTTAATTTCAAGCAAACCCGAAAAATAACGATTTTTTCATGAAGAAAAAGAAAATTGATTACATCAACAAAAGAAAATCTATTAATCGTTGAAGAAGAATTACTGATATTAAAAATGCACAAGGCATGCCAGTATCACAATAAGGACCAAGCATCCAACTATTTTTTATTTTATTTTTACTATGCCATTTGAATAATATATGCTATTGCTGGAGTAACGTACTACTTTCCCTGATCGTACATTTCATCTATTAGGACCTCTCGCTTATCTGTGTTTTGTAATTGTTCATATTTTGTTGTTAATATTTTGTATAATTAAAATATGTGCTATTGCTGGAGTAACGCACTCCTTTCCCCGATCGTACATTAATTTCCTCTATTAGGACCTCTCGCTTATCTGTGTTCTGTAAATGTTGATATTTTGTATAATTAAAATATATGCTATTGCTGGAGTAACGTACACGTTTCCCCGATCGTACATTTCCTCTATTAAGACCTATCGCTTATCTGTGTTTTGTAATTGTTAATATTTTGTATGAATAAAAAAGCTATGTGTATTACAACTCAACGTTATCGATCAAGTAAGATCTATATTGCCTGTGAAATTTACTTTAAACAAGAAAATATAGATAAGTTTATGATTGGTTCGAATACTGATAATGGACATTATTTTTGGGACAGAGGAGTATTAATTATTTGGCAAACATAACCTTGGTCTTTCTGTTGGTTTACAAAACTCCGAAAACAGTCTATTAGTCAACTTTCTAACATATTAATTGCATAAAGAGCATGCAAATGGAAATGGTATACTTAAACATATTTTGATTATTTTTCCTTTAACTTGGAAAGGTTTGGTATTCTAACTTCTGCGAACTTGAAAACACCTACAGTATCGGGGTTGAATTTTCACTAACTCTTACTCCATATTGTACTCAAAATTTTGGTCTGTAGTTATTTTGGTTTACCGACAGATCAACATTTTGAAGATTCTCAATGCGTCTAGGTAAAAGAATGTACAAAAATGAAAACATATGAACCAAATTAGAATTGAATTTTGACGATCCGAACCGTTAGATGTGTTTAAAATGTGTTTTTAAGGTCCACGCAAGGATTTGTCCAAAAAAAATACCCATAAAGGCTTCATCCGATTAGTTTTTGTTTAAAACGTTATATATAGTGTTTTTAACAAAAATTGATCGGATGAAGTCCTTACGGGTATTTTTTTTCGACGAATTCTCGCGGTGGTCCTTAAAAACATATTTTAAACACGTCTAACAGTTCGAATCATCAAAATTTGGTCGGGAAGCATGAGGTCCTCATTTTATTTAAAATGAGGGATCCCTCATTAGAAGTTGATCTTATATATATATATATATATACGACAATGATCTAATAAGGGATCCCTTAACCAAATTTGGTGCGGACCTCACATTTCCGAGCCAAATTTTGACGATCCGAACCGTTCAATGTTTTTAAAATGCATTTTTAAGGGCCTACACGGAAAATCTTCAAAAAAAAATACCCGGAAGGGCTTGATCCACACAGTTTTCGGTAAGTTGGAAAAATGCCTGGTCCGCATGGAATTTTGTATGAGGGATCCCTTAGGAGATCGGCTTCCTATATATATATATATATATATATTGTTCAAAAATAATAAAGCAATATAGGCATGAATATTTTCGTCTTCAATATAATTCCTCTAAACTTTTTATTTTTTCTGGTCAAGACAAACCTTCTCTCTCCCAAAAAAAGGATAAATGAATAGTTAACAACTTTGTGCACCCAATTTACTAGTTGATTTAGAAATACAAAAATCGTCACACTAACCTTCTAGCAATATTAAACCCTCCAGCGTTGATATATGAGCACCGAATTAAAATATGTATCTCACATGGTGGAAGATGGGAGACCAATAGGATTAATAATTCTCTTCTTCACCCGTGGCGCCGTATCAGTTGGGCACTGGGTAGGTCGCAAAATGCAGTTCTACTTTTGTGTGTTGAATAATATGGAAAAGAAATAGTAAAACAGTTAGCAGGAACTTGGAAGGGGAAAAAGGATATTTGTAGGAGCAAAACAAGGTAAAACAGAGGCTTCCAGCCTGCACCTAAATCTGGCGACCGCCAAAAGATGTGACATGTAGAAACTAACTAGCGGCCGCATCTAATATTATACATGTGTTTGGTTGTAAAAATTATAGGAAAATGTTATACATGTAAAATCTTTTCCTGCATTCACAGGAAAATGATTTTTGAAAAAACGTCCTTAAGTCATTTTCGAAAGTTGCCATCCCATGCTATTTCTCCATCAACCCAGACACTTTGGTTTATTCTCCCTGCCAATTAAAATCCAGTTTCTTTCCTTAAAGGCCCAACTCGCTCTCTCTCTCTCTCCCTCTGGGATAAACACACACCGGATCCAATTTCTATATACATGAAGGCCCCGTTCAGTTGTCAAAGAAAGATGGGAAATGATGGAAAAATTAGTTATCCCACATATTTTTGAGTGTTTAGTTACTATGAAAATGATGGGATCCTAGAAATTGATTTTCCCACTAGGACTTACTTTCCCTTAAAATTATTCCTGCAAAATATATGGAATTTAGCATCGCGGGAAAATTCTATCCTCCCTTTATTCTCAAGTTTTTTCCACCAACGTTCTCCTTCACACCTTTATTTCTCTTATTTCATACAATTCTCCATTCTTTTTTTTTTTTTTTTTTGCTATAAGTATAGGCAACATAATCAATATGCTGGTTTTACAGATGTGTGTTTTTAATATTGTCATCAGTCTTTTGTTTTATTTGTACCAACCAATTAATTACGTTGGTTAAAATTGGTTTTATTTTCTCAGGATTTACTTTCCTGCACAACATTCTTGACAACTGAACAGAGTTGAAGGCATCTCTTATTCTATTTTTCTACCAGTTCTCTCTCATTTATGGGAAAGTCTAAAGGCAATAACTAATGTACTAAATGTACATGTGACTTTTTTTTAGTGGATGAGTGCATCCATTTATTGCATTTCATGCATTAACATGTGTATTTTTAGTGTAATAGTTTGTAAGTGATTTAATACCTCTAGCATTGCTCCTCACATATACATTAAATGTACATATATCATAATGCCTATATGTCAGCGAATTTATATAAACAACTTTGAGATCGCTCAACACTCTCTCTCTCTCTCTCTCTCTCTCTCTCTCACATACTCACCTGTCGTTGGTTTTTTTTTTTTTTTTTGTGAATTATGGAGCCAAAATTTTGATTGCTACTGTTGCGTGTAATAGGAATTTTATGATTGAAATTTTTTTCCTTAACCACCAACCAAACACAGGAAAACGAAAACGTATTGGCTGTGTTTGGTTAGATAGTTTAGTTTAGTTTTGATGATGTCATAAGGTATAATGAGTGGAGAGAGATAGAAAGAGAAATGAGGAAAATGATGATGTCATCAAAACTAAAACTAAACTGTGAAACAAACAGGGCCTGTTTTTTTGGCAAATTTTCATTTTCCATGAAAAATGTTTGAGATAATTAACACCTGAAAACGATTAAAAATTAGTCACGTTATTCTTCTGCGCAACTTCCGTTGTATTGGATATAAATCTACAATGCTGGTCCGCAAAACGTTGATGTGAAGATAATACAAAAAAAAATTCTAAGACAAAAATTGAAGATTTTTTCAACAATTTAATAGATATATCTATCAATGAGTTCTCTTAATTTATAAAAAGCGTTACAATTTTTACTCGAAATTTTTATCATTTTTTTGTTCTATTTTTGGCGGACTTTGGCATACATTTTGGGATGGAGTACTCTTTATCTCGTCATGACTTTGGAGTTCCCAATCTCTGTGTCATGTCCATGGTACTGTATTATTTTCCCATACATAATACCCAAAAACGTGACCCCTAGATTTATGTTAATGTTAAGTAAGATTTTCTTCAGAGAAAATTTGAAATTTTTATCCCAAGTTCCAAGATTTTAATAAATTTTCAATTTACGGAAAAAATTTTAACTAGAAAATATTTATTATTTTTAAATCCTCACTTTATTATTCAGTTGATGAGTCGAATCATCAACTGATAGAAAGAGACACCTCGTAATTAGTTTGACAACACTGTCCCCCACTTTAATTTCTTTACTCAAATAAAAAAATACTATAAACTACCCCATACCTTACCCGTATTTAGTTTGACCACACTGTCCCCACGTTTCTTTACTAAAATCAAAAAATTAGTTTGACCACACTAAGGGTGAAACCTGTTCGGTTCAGTCCGATTCAGGGACGTTTTTTAGTGAATCGAAAAAAACCGGTTCGGGAAAGGCATGGAACCAAAACCGATTTTATAGATCGGTTGGTTCTGGTTTGGTTCATCCCGGTTCAGTCCAGTTTCAAGGTCGGTTCGGTTCAGTGGGAGAGAGAGAAAGAAATCTGCACTCAGATTCACACACACACAGATATATGGATCAAGATATACATATATACAGATCTCGATTTATAGAACATAACCCACTTGATTCCCACTTGATTCTATAGATTTATATTACGTATATACACCAAAAAACGAACGGATCTCGATTTATACACAGAAACGAGCAGATTATACACATATAATTCAGGTTTAAGATTTACAGAGATAATACATACAGTAGCGATGACAATGATGGATCTACAATTCTACCATGACGATGACGATGATACAAGGAGTCGACAATGGACGGATCGACGACGAACAGATCTTGGTGGCGACATCGCTTGGGTTTCATATCTCTAATGGGGTGAAATGAGAGAGATTGTGGGAGAATGGTTGTCACGCCCTCAAATTTAATAAACCAAATACCAATAAAATCCACGTAGGATAAATCGAAAATTATACATTTCACCGTTGAAAGGACAAAGTCAAAGTACACCGGGTTTCTACAAGAGGTACCCGTACCCATGCATAAGTAATGAATAGTTAAGAGTTATTACATAAACCAAGTTGTGTCAAAAAAAGATTGAAGGGATTAAAGTTACAAGATCATCTCCCAAAATATATTAACGATAGAGAGGATAAAATAACTTCATGTCAAATGAGCTTCATGATATGCATCCACATGCCAAGCATTCCAATCACGTGCCTTGCCGAGTACCTGAAAAATGATAGGTTGAGCTCACTAGCCCAGTAGGAAACTTTTCTACCAACGCTAAGGGTATAAAAGATGAAACATGCACATGGAGATGTGATACACATGAATGAATAAGCTAAAATAGACCAAACTAGGTCGACTTGATGAGAGAATATCCAATAGATGCCCCAAAGATCGAATCAAACCCAAGTGTCTATAGATTTCCTCGTAAACGTTACGTTTCATGTCGTAGGTTCAATCCTTTCAAAAACATTGTCATTTTCATAAAACATTTCATTTTTCACATCTCCTCAAATAACCACTTATTTAAATAGGGAATGAATCCCTCTGCCGGATTTCGTGGGCTCCGAACACCCCTGCCGGATTTCGTGGGCTCCGCACACCCCTGCCGGATTTCGTGGGCTCCGAACACCCATGGCCAGGGACGCACCAAATGGTGGCCCTAGAATAAGCAAATTATCATTTTCAAAAGTTTATCAAACAATCAAGTGTCCAAAAACATCCATGTAATTCATTTAGTTCGAAAGCTTGTAGTATGTCGGTTGTGGCAAAGTTAATATGTGTCCAAGGACGTGAGAGATCATAACAAAACATCATTCATACCACGATAGGCTACCAAAGCTTAGAAGTCGATTTGTGAAGCTTAGGAAAGACCAATAAAGGCCCGGCGCAAAGAAACATGAAAATGGAGTTATGAATCTCGAGAAAACCCGACACCTTGATAGGAGAAAGTACATTTCTCTCAAAATACAAATGCTATGAATATGAGACCAATTGGGTTTGAAAGTAGACTCATAGAGCTTTCTAACGGTTCAAGAATCGCCTCAATCGGAGTTCGGACGAAGTCGGGGCGTGCCCGTGAAATTGGGGCAAAATCTGCCTTAAGCAGTCGGGTATCGATACACAAGAAAAGATGTATCGATACCGGGTCACTAAAATTTTTACAGAAAGTCTGGGTATCGATACCGAAGAAAAGGGTATCGATACAAAGGCCATCTCGAGCAAAATTTTCAGATTTCCAGATTTTTCCAAAATGGAGGGGATTTCAACCCAAGCCAAAAATTGAGGTTCCAAACAACATCTACTCATAGGAGAGGGATATATCAACAACTAATTCAAGGATTTATCAACCAAATACACAAAACCCAAACTCAATCAAAAATCAAACTCATTTCCATGATGATAACAAGTTTAACAAGAAATTGGGAACAAGAACACCAACAATGCAATCATTCAACAAATATACACTTAGAGGAAGTAGAAGATTGTTTCCTACCTCAAGGATTTGCTCCAAGTCAACCCAAAAAATAATTTCTAGATCCCCAATATAAGCAATCCCGTTTTTGGTCCTCCCGGTGCGAAAAGATGGTACTCTGAGCTCCCAAACACGCGTAGATGATGACTCTTTGGTCAATTTGTGAAGAAGTTTGATGAGGAGGGAGTAATTTGAGCTCAAAGGAGCACAAATGGAGGAGAGAGGAGGAGGGGCTGATTTTTGGGAGAAGAAGAGAATGATATTTGCTCAAAAATTCAGCCACACACACCCCCAAATGCAATCACCAACTCATATTGACTCCATATCACACTATTTTCATTTCCTCACATTTCCCCAACATTATTTCCGGAAAATTATTTAAAAACACGAGTCCTTACAATGGTAGAGAGAGAAAAGAGCCGCCGCACCTCTCATGTCTGTGTAATGAAATAAAGTGATTTAAGGTTTTGGAATTTAAAAGGGTAAAGGAAATCTCAAGAGGTAATAAATAATTTTATTACTTTGTTTAAGAGCATCTCCAAGAGGCTCTCTACATGAGCTTTCTTGGCTACCCAAAATCAGTTTTCAACCCTCCAAGGGCCTCTCTACTCCCCTAGCCACTTTGCCCTCATGATTTTCCGCTGGCTACAAGAAGCCAGCCACTCCCACTAGCTACTCCATCTCCTCTCTCTTTCTCTTCCACTCACATTTCCACTATTCTCTCTCCTTTTTATTTTTTATAACTGAAAATGTTTATAACTTTTGTTCTTCATGTCTAATGTTAAAAAAAAGTATATTTTTGAAACCTGCTTGACAACATCTATCAAACAAGACCAATATTGAATACGAAATTATGTGTAAATTTTTTTTTTGGGGTGCAGGTTTTTTTTTTTTTTTTAAATTATTGTGAGCTCAAACCAAGATAAATTCAAGAGCTCAAGTTCTATAAAAAAAAAATCAGGAGCCCAAAGTCAGTCAAAATCACAAGCTCAAACCCAAATTAGTTTGTATGGAGAGCAAATTAGAGAATAGTGTTGGAATACATAGATGAAAAAAGTGAATAGACAAAATAGAAACTGTATTTTTTTTGTCCTTTTGGGTAAGCAGAGTAGAGAGAGGAGTGTTGGAGATGCTCTAAGATCAAGGGGTTGGCTAGCTGAGTGGTAAGCGCTAGGCCTCCCATGTGCGAGGTCTTAGTTCTCCGAACCGGGAACCGAACCAGTTCTAAAAATTTAAAATTTCTTGAACCGAGTACCAAACCGGTCAAATAAAAAATCGAAAAAAGAAAAACTTGGTCCGGTTCTCCGGGTTTTATTTTCACCCCTAGATAACACCGTCCCCACTTCTTTACTAAAATTAAAAAATATAAACTACCCAATACCTTCCTCTTATTTAATTTCCGGACTAATTCCCTCACTTTTTTTATTTCCGACCCGCTTCTCCTTAGCTCTCTCTCTCTCTCTCTCTCTCTCTCTCTCTGAGTCGTTTAGATCTCAGATCCTTTTGCGGCAATTGCTGCAGTAGAAGTGGAGGGCGGAGTTTAGTGATGGAAGAAAGTTATCGGAGGAGGGTGTTTGTGCAATTTGGTATTCTGCTGTTGATTGGCCTCTTCGCGTCCCAACTCTGCGCTTCATCTGATCCGGTGAGATATCTCTTTAGTTTCCTAGTCTTTTACGTACGTAGTCAGATTTGTATGTAGTTGTATATGAAATACAATTAGTCGCATCTTTACACATGCTTGTATTTATGTACTAGACGCTCGGTTACAAGCAATGCACGTGCAAATCGTATTTCGCAGGAAAAGCGAAAAATCTTTCAATTTGAGATTATTATTCTATGATGATGTGCGAGTTTAAATGTAAAGAAGACGGTTAAAAGGTTACGTTAAGTGATCTGGGAAAGAAATAAAATTAACCAAGGTTTGTGCCTTACTGGAAAGCTTGAAATAATTTATGTCAGTTTAATAGGTTAACAAGGTCAATTGGGAAGAACTGACAACTAATTAATAATGTCAACTATCAAAATGTGGAAAAATGTTACCACACACCCTTTATTTGAGTGTGTATCATACAAACCTATAAAAGTTACGATTTTTTTTTTATAAAGTTACGAGACATATCAAAATGTTACGATTCCCAATGAAGTGACACAATCTGGACCATATAATAAGTGCATATAGTAAACACCTTTAATGGATGTGTATTGCAGCCATTTCCCAAAATGTGGCGCTCCCACTTGGCTATGGTGCAAGCTATGAGGCGCTAGCGGATCCTGGTAGCTAGACACGGACACCCCGCCGATGAATGGTCGGAACGCAGAAATCTTACATTAATTGTTTGCTGAATGTGAAAGTTTAGTGCTATATATAAACCCCATGATCATATATTGTACAAGAGGTTTTAAAGTCGTAGAAGCCAAAGCCCTTTGGAACTTTCCAGTAAAGTGTACTCGGGAGTGGGGCCCCTGTAGTGAGGTGAGCATGGCATGGCCGTCCGATTGACCTACTCGAAAATCCATATATAGGATTAGGCAGCCAATACAAACAGTGTTGTACTGGGAGCGAGTCATGATACAAAGGAATTTATCAAAGGTTGAATGAAAATAAAAGCCACAAATTAACCAATAAATTCTAGCACAACGCCAAATTTTAGCATTAGCAGTATTAAAAAACCGCAACTAAATGATCAAAAACCGCTGGTAAAGTAATAATGCGAGAATCATACCGCCATCGATACGGCCGTCGGCAAAAGAAAAGCGGCAGTAATTTACTGTTGCCGGGAAAGATTTGTTCTAGAAAAAATGTTCATCCCAAGTTTCGAACCCGCGACCTTATGCGTGGAGTCCTACACCTTACGAGTTACGACACAGCCACCCAAACTTTTCGATTATATTTAGAAAATAAAAATATTTATACTACAATTTACAATTTTTTATCGGCGGTTTTTGGGATTACTGCCGGTAATAGTTATTTTACGGTAGTTTTGTTACCACCGGTAAAAAAATAGCGATAAAAGTTTTTTTTTAAAATTTTATCGGCAAAAGTAACGTTTTATTAAGGAATTTGATAGGGGTAGGTCAAGTGTGGGGAAGGGGATTCCAATCGAAAGTTGGAAGAAACACCTGTGAGACAAAGCCCAGAAACACTTGTGACCTACAAGCCCAAATAAGACAATACATGCACAATCACACATGCGCGTCTAACAATGCCCAAATCAAACAATAATAGCTTAGCCCAAAGAAAACCCTAAACCTAAACAAACTTCAATGAGTTTCCTTAGCTACTATCCTACCACCACCACCAAATCAGGTAGCCACCACCACACCATCAGAACGCCACCAACATAGCCAGCTGTAAAAGTCATTTTTCTTGACGGGTTGTAATTACTGCCGGTAATGGTACCCTTTACCGGCGGTAAAAGTCAAATTTGGCGTAGTGTCGAGTCTGTCAACCAATTACAAGAACCTGACCACAACCTAACCACAAGACTTGTTCGGTTTCGATTTCGTCCGGTCCTATTCATAAACATAATGTGTTTGGCTTGTAACTTTAAAAAAAAATCCATAAACAATTTTCTCCTACTTTTCTTCTCTCTCCACTCATTACTCATCTCTCCAATCATTATTCACATTTCTTTTTCTACTCATTACCACTCTCCAATTATTAGTCTAATTTCTCTCTCTATTTGTCTCCACTTATACTCCTCTCTCCAATAGTATTAGTCATTTCTCTCTCCAATCATTGCCCCAAAAACTATTTCCAACAACCAAACCAAACCACACTATCTGAAAAATATGTCTCCAATTTTTTTTCTCTAAACCCGATTGCCAAACACAGTGATGGATTCGCAAAATAATGCATAAAATTATCGCACAAAGCAACCCCCAAAATGATTAAGGAATTTCATTCAGTTTTAAAACCTAATATGACCCAAAGAGGAATCCTTAATGATTAGTACATATATGTGGTGATTAATTAACTAGAAAACTGATCTTTACTCTTGAATTCTAAGTAAATACAAAAATATAACTTTCCAGACAAAATTAAACTATCAATTACAAATACTCCACTAAATTACATTTATTGATGTTACCCGTCTATTCTAGCCGTAGTTTCAGAGTAAAGCAGGGCTGGCTCATGGGCAAGGCCCAAGAGGCCTGGGCCTAAGGCATCCCCAAAACCCAAAAAATAGGACACTCTAAAAAAATTTAATGTTACACTTGTTAGGAGTCTTTCAAGCCCAAAATGAAAAACAAAAGAAGACCCATTTGGTTAGATATAGGAGTATTACTCTGCCATAAAAGGTCCTGTTGATATTGAAGGCCCAATTTCTTCATTCCATTTTATATCCCTTCTCTTTACCCCTTTTCCTTCTTCTGACTGATGTGTAGGGGATGATGGGCATGGAGAGGGTAGAGGGTGGATACCACTACCTCCATCCCCAATCCCCAAACCAATATCAATCTCAATCCCCACCGGAGATTTTATTTTAACCTCCATTCCCGCCCCAATGTGGGCAACGGGGATCCCCACGGGGAATCGGAGATCCAAAAATCCATGCACTTGTCATAGGTATGAAAGAGCTACATTTTTTTTTTAACCGAAACAAAAGATGATCTTGTTGCTCATATGCATATAGTCAGGATGCAAGATAACAAATATAATTCCACGGCTGTTGTCTTCTACTCAACAACACTTATTCTAATAGCATCATATTTTGGATGAGAGTTGAGTGACGAGAACGAGATGGCCAGATCCAAAATTCCAAAGGGGGCGGCTGTGAAGTGTGGAAGAGTAGTAACCCAAACTTTTTAGTTTTTACAAGTTATAACTTAAGTTATAAGCTTATTATCTGGGAATTTTTTTTTATAAACTTATAATATATATTTTTTAACTTATAATATATATATATATATACGACAATGATCTCCTAAGGACTCCCTTAGGAGATTTCCGTGCGGACCAAGCCATTCCGGATCAAATTTTGACGATCCGAACCGCTCAATGTTTTTAAAATGCATTTTTAAGGGTCCACGCGGGAATATGTACAGTTTTATCGAAAACTGTTTGGATCAAGCTCTTCTGGGTATTTTTTTTTTAAGATTTCCCGTGTGGACCTTGGAAAATGCATTTTAAAAACATTGAGCGGTTCGGATCGTCAAAATTTGATCCGGAAAGTTGAAAAATGCCTTGGTCCGCACCAAATTTTGTATAAGGACTCCCTTAGGAGATTGGCTTCCTATATATATATATATACGGCAATTATCCAATCAAGGATCCCGGATTTCCCGGATTGAAGCGTTTTGATGCTTTTAACGATTGTTTTTGGGAAATCCGAGCCGTCCAATGTGTTCAAAAGGTGTTTTCCAAGGTCCACGCGGGAAATCTTCAAAAAAAAATACCGGGAAGGGCTTGATCCAAGCAGTTTTTCGCAAAAAATGTACATTTACAGTTTTGCGAAAAACCGCTTGGATCAAGCCCTTTCCGGTATTTTTTTTTGAAGATTTTCTGCGTGGACCCTTGAAAACACCTTCTGAACACATTGGACGGATCGGATTTTCAAAAAAATATCGGGAAGGTGGAGTCCCGGATCCGGGAGTCCCGGATGAGATCCAGACTCTATATATATATATATAAGACGCGGTTCTAATCCGGGATCCGGACCTCCATGATCCAAGCATTTTTTGACGATCCGAACCGTCCAATATGTTCAAAAGGTGTTTTCAAGGGTTCACGCGGGAAATCTTCAAAAAAATTTATCGGGAAGGGCTTGATCCAAGCAGTTTTTCGCAAAACTGTAAATATACAGTTTTTGCGAAAAATTGCTTGGATCAAGCCCTTCCCGGTATTTTTTGTTTGAAGATTTCCCGCATGGACCTTGGAAAACACCTTTTGAACATATTGGATGGCTCGGATTTTCCCAAAACAACTTGCAACACAAAAAAAACACCCCAAATGCTCTAATTCGGGATCCGGGATTAGAACCTCACGGTATATATAGATAAGAAGTTTCCTATGAGGTCTCCCTCACAAAAAAAGTGCGGGAAAGCAGTTGTGAACCGTTGGATCCTATGCCCTTAACGCGATCCAACGGCTCACAACTGTTTTCCCGCACTTTTTTTTGTGAGGGAGCCTTTATAGTAAACTTCTTATATATATATATATATATATAGGGATGCGGGAGGGTCGGGGAGGGGAACGGGGAGGAGACTGACAATACCATCCCCGAATTTTTTTTAAAACAATCCTCATACCCTACCCGATCACCGAAAAAAATCCTTGAATCCCCTACCCATTCGGGGAGGGGACGAGTTGGATCGGGGTGGGTCGGCAGAGATGGCGTCCCTACTGATGTGGGACTTTAGACACCTCCAGACACCTTTCTTTATTACTCACTTCCTTCCTTCCCAAGCTCACCAATCACCTCTCTACCAAACCGACCTTCTTGCTCCTACTCCTACTTCTAAAGGCTCCTTTGAAAAAAAAAAAAAAACCAAAAACGGATTATTGGTTTTTTCATTTTGTCCTTTTTCAATTTTTTTTTGCATTTGTTAGTTTTGCATCAAAATTTTGTGGTTTCTAGATTCCTCTCGACGAGACAAATCTAACAAGTATAAATTTATGAGTAAACCAAATATTTTTGAATAAAGCCAAAATTAATCCAATAATGGGCTGTGTTTGGATGGATTTTGAAAAGAAAATTTTGAGAAGAATTTTTGAGATAATGTTTGGTTGAGTTTTTGAAAATGAGAATAATGAGGTAAATGATTAGAGGGAGATAGAGAGAGAAATGAAATAATAAGGTATTGAGTGGAGAGAGAATCTTTTTGAAAAGAAGGAATCTTTTTTAAAAAAAATTTGAAAATGGGAAAAAAGGGGAAGGGAACAAGGCCCTATTTCGACTTTATTCAAAAAAAATATTTGGTTTGACCATAAATTTATAGTTTTTAGATTCGTCTCGTCGAGAGGAATCCAAAAACCACAAAATCTTGACTCAAAACTAACAAACGCAAAAAAAAATTGAATAAGGACAAAATGAAAAAAATAATAATCCGTTTTTGGTTTTTTTCTCAAAGGTATTTGCTTTTCGTTGTCTTTCTTCTTGTTGTTGTCCTCCTTTTTGGGGTTAAAATGAGGCTAGAACAGGACTGTCTGCCACAATTATTTATTACA
Organism: Vaccinium vitis-idaea; assembly: GCA_963854785.1. Taxonomy (NCBI): domain Eukaryota; kingdom Viridiplantae; phylum Streptophyta; class Magnoliopsida; order Ericales; family Ericaceae; genus Vaccinium; species Vaccinium vitis-idaea. The sequence goes on from OY978224.1 coordinate 28,251,642, forward strand.
ATTTCTATATCACCTCCACCTTGGTTCAATATGCGGAATTGTAATTTTGGTTTTTAATGATGGAAATGGTCTTACACTTTTTTCAATTATGTAATGCCCCAAAATTGGGTACGTTAATATTATTACAAATTATAAATAAAAAGTAATAACAATAATAAGTCTGATACAATGAATTCTTCTTCCATAAAATACATTTATTTCAATCGGGTGGGATCTATGGCTTCTCCTATCCCTCTGTTTGGTTGTTCCCTAGGTCAGCAGCTCCTCCGGCTCCGTAGTTCTCTTGACCGTAGAACTCCTCCTGTTCATCTCGATAATCTAGCATAATATGTCAGAGTCGCAAAGCAGACAGTTCTACCCAAACCTTAAACTAGGAATTCTAGAATAATATGTGTAACAGGTAAAGTAAAACAGAAGTTTACAGAAAATAGTATTTTGCATGAAATATGAATGTGTCAGTGTCAATGCGGATCAGAGTATATTGTGCGCAAATAAATAGTGTCTTGTATCATCTTATCAGTGTCAGCATTCTTCTTCAAATTTATTAGTTTGGACTGCTTCCGACCACCGGGCCAACAGTCAGTTCACTAAAAAAATTATTGGTACGTTTCCGTCTCCTTTCAACTGTAGCTACCAACCATTTCGCTCGAGATCCCGGCCGTCTTGTATCACTGATCTAAACAGCCTGTTTACAAGGTCTGTCTCACACGTACACAGTCTCGGCCGTCTTGTAGCACTAAACTTAACCAGTCTGTTTACAAGGTCCGTCCACTATGTGTTGTTCATGCTTAGCCCTAACCACCAAGAACTCTCCGCGAAGTCGGGGCAACGCTCACGGTGCACTACCGTATTCATTTCAATCCATTTTCATTCTCATCTCTATTTCTCGTCAACACTATTCATTCATTTTCTTGAAAATCGTGTCCTGTCGATATCATATCGTGTCTCATAAAAACTCATTTCATGATTATGCATCTTTTCTCGAAAACATGTCACATAAAATAATAGCTTTTCTACCCGCAATTCTTTCCAAAACCAGTCTAGCGTTAGCAAAAAATCATTCTGAATAACTATGTAGTCACTTTTGAAAAAATCTCGTGTCGCGCGAAAAGTTTATTTTACTACATATTCTTTTCAAAAATAAGTCGGACATTATAACAGCGTATTTTTGAAAGGGTGCTGATTTTGGGGCTCCCTTTTTTTATGCAGGCACTCCAAAATTTAATGAAGTTACAAAACTATCATTTTCAAGATATAAAAATCACTAGAGGCACTCCACCCCCAAATTATGTCCTCATTTACTAAGGCACTCCAAATGAAAAAATGAACCATTTAACCAAACATAAACATTAGGTTCTAAATATAAACATTAACATTAGGTTCTAAACATAAACATTAACATTAGGTTCCGAACATTAAACATCCACGACATAAAAATTAGGTTCCAAACGTTAAACATGCATCTATGCCAGATTGCTTCACGCCACCTTGCACCAAAAAAAAAAATGTTGATGCTGGAAAATCCTCACAAGATCTTCATACTTTCGTACTCATTATCTGCCATTTTTCCCTTAAAATCTTCATAACGCCTGCAAATCTACATTTTAAAACTCATAGTGAGACAAACAAAGCACATTACCAAAGTTATGAGAACTCTTGAGAGGAAAAGTAATAGAATTCCCAAGACACTTTGCATGGACGAAAGGGTGGTTCTCCAATCATAGGCCGAAGACCACTTGTCCAGGTTGTCCTGGTGCAGAACATGGAGACAATAGTATAAAGACTCTATCAAGGAAACATTACATATGGAAGTTGGCAGTGCTTTGCGAAAAAAGTAAAATTTGATTTTTTGGTTTTTTTGTTGTCTTCATTCAATTTTTTATTTTTTTTACATTTCTTAGTATTGCGTCAAGTTTTCATAGTTTATGGATTCGTCTCGTGAGACGAATCCAAAGATTATAAAATTATGGTTGAAACTAATTTTGTTTTAATAAAGCTGGTTTAATTTGGTTTGTTTTCAGCTTTATTCAAAAAATTATTAGTTTTGACCATAATTTTATACTTTTTGGATTTATCTCGTCGAGACGAATCCATAAACCATGAAAACTTGACACAAAATAACAAATGCAATTTTTTTTTGAATAAAGACAACCAAAAAATCAGTTCTGCGCTTTTTTGCCAAAGCACCCCTCAGACGTGCAGTAATAGGAGTTGAGCAACTATCTGCTTTTTTCTAATAAAAAAAAACTATCTGATTTTTGGAGTGTCTAAAGTAAAGGAGAAGAGTAAAGGTTTTTTGGAGTGCCTAAAGTAAATTATGGAACTTGCAAAAGGGTCATTTTGGAAAACTAGTGTACCTTGGAGTGTCTACATCAAAATTGGGAGTGCAAATATCAATTTCCTTTTGAAAAGTCTATTTTTGAGCGGGCATTATGACGACTATGTTGTTCTTTTCAAAGATTAGTCAGACATTATAACTGCGTAAAATTTATAAGTTGATTTTCAAACAAGCATTATAACGACTACATGATATTTGAAAAAAATGATTTTTAGAACTTCCGACAAATTTTACTGTAAGCGAAAACAAGTAAGTAACGACTAGAACTTTAAGTATAAAATCAAGCATTATAACGACTATGTAAAAATTAACTAGATTAAGACTAGGGTTGAATAATCTTACTTTGGTTCTGAGGGTAAGTCGGAAGACGTAAAAGCTAGGTTGATCGGCGGGCGGAGTAACGACGAGAACCTTTGAACAAGTAACTCCTAAAATTTCTATAAATTTTGGATCGAAGGGTGGTTTTGTGTGGTGGAGGGTTGTGGTTTTTCTTTGTAGGTTGAAAAATGCTTTGAGTTTCAACTTGAAAACTCAAAGAAACTTGAGAGTTTCTCTCTCTAAAATGCTACTAGAATACTACAAGTGAGGAGAGGATTTTGGTATGAGAAAAGAAGTGCGGAGTGACTCTATTTATAGGCAACACTTTGGCTCTCCCTCCCTCTCCCTTTGTGACAGCCCATGACCCACCTGGATGTAACAGAGCTATATGATATAAGAGAATAGATCATGCCCTAACTTGCACAAGGTCTTTTAAAGCCGTGCAAACATCAAAACTCTTTGGAACTTCATAGTTAAGCGTGCTCACCTTGGAGCAATCTTGGGATGGGTGACCTACTGGGAAGTCCAAGGAGCTTGGGTGACCACAGCGGACAATATTGTGCAAGGCGGGGCCAGGTCGTTACAGTTGGTATCAGAGCACAACCTCGGACTACGAGGCAGGAGCCACCTCTAGAATCTGCATGAGCCAACTCTTGAATCCTGGGGTGGAAACAAAGTGGTATGCAGAACTAAGTGCTATACCTCTTGGGAGAAGGTCGCTGGGCCAATATGCAACGAGGACGTTGCATCATAAAGTGAAGAGAATGTGACAGCCCATGACCCACCTGGATGCAATGGAGCTATATGATATAAGAGAATAGATAATGCCTTAACTTGCACAAGGCCTTTTAAAGTTGTGCATGCGTCAAAGCTCTTTGGAACTTCATAGTTAAGTGTGCTCACCGTGGAGCAATCTAGGGATGGGGGACCTACTGGGAAGTCCAAGGAGCTTGGGCGACCAAAGCGGACATATTGTGCAAGGCGGGGGCTGGTCGTTTGACCCTTGGTTGGCCCCTCTCTCTCTCCCATGTGCTCCAAAATCTCCAACATAAATGCAAGAATAAAATTCAAGATTTGGAGAATAAAATCCTAGGTCATCATGGGATTTTCTAGCCCAAAGTGCCTACCAAGTCCTAGACTTGTACTTGGAAAAATCTAAGGAAAATCTAGTAGGAAATTTCTATTGTACTAGTTAGTGCATGATTTGTATGATCACCTTTGTTTTGGGGAGTTTTGGGTACTAGTTTTACACACAATAATAGACACATGCCTAATAGGCTAGGGTGAATCTAGGTAATCATGAAGGAATATATTCTTATTCCCTTAATCATGAGGGAATATATTCCCTCCATAAATTTGGGGAATTAACGTTAGGGTTTCTAGAAGAAAATCTCCACTAGAAAGGGTTTTTCGTGCTAGTTATACAAGTAGGAGTACAACAAATAGGCACATGGCTAGGAAATCTAGTAGAATCCGAGGCAATAATTGGTGAATCTTACTATTTATGGGAAGATTTTGTGTGTAAGAAGATCTTGGGAGAATCCCATGGGATTCTTGGTAGGTACATTGTATATACTCCTTTCTTTCTGCTTCCACTGGCCGCCCACATTTTTATCTTTGGCATGGCCCAATTTGCGATTATTCCCACTTGGAAGCTTACCCTTATTAGATGGGATTATTACCTCTAAGTCTAGAAAAGAGATGTCTAATTACCACTAAGGTAAGTCATTTTTTTAATTACCACTAAGGTAAGTCATTCTTTTTTGGAGTTTAGGTTTAGGGTGCACTTTCCTATTATAGGGTTTTAGTGGTTTAGGCACTTTCATAGGGTACCGTAGTTGTAGGGTACCCTAGTCATAGGGGTACCCTATGAAAGTGTCTAAAATCCTAGGGTACTCTATGAAAGTGCCTAAACCACTAAAACCCAATAATAGAAAAGTGCACCCTAGTAGGGTACCCTAGTACCCTAGAGTTTAGGTTTAGGGTGCACTTTCTTATTATGGGGTTTTAGTGGTTTAAGCACTTTCATATGGTATCGCTTTGACCTGATGGGAATTTTTCGGAGTTGGACTTGACCTGATGATAATTATGGAATCCAAGGCTGACCTGATGGTAAATGTCCCTTATTAGATTCCACCCCATGATCTCTGACGTTATTGCCCTGCAAATCAGTCTTTTCCGCTTGAAATCTAGCAATATTGATCCAGTTTTTTTATTCCAAAACCAGAAGCTTCTTCCCGTGATTTTGCTTCCTTTTTTTTTTTGTTTGGGATAAAGCAATCGGTAACTTTAGCAAAATATTGGAAAAGAGAGTAAACCCAGATTTTCCTAATAACAGGGGGAAGATTATCAACAAAGATGGTTGTAGAGTTAACCCTTTCTCTCTCTATCCACTCCTTGGATTTTTGCTCTCCCACCTGTCATTGTATCAGAACTTCCACAAGGTATCTTTTTTAACAGAAGAGTTTTTTTTTTTGCACATCGTGATCAATTTAGCGATTTGACTAATTAGCGTAGAATATTGGTCTTGTATTTATCCGATTTTAATAAATTTATAATGAAAATAGGATAAATCCGATGGATTTTGATTTTACCCTAAACCCATTGGGTAATATATTTCTAGGACAATTACTGCAAAATTAACTAAGAGGTTGGCCAAGTGATAAAGACTGGGATTTAGGAATTTGCTCATGCATAAAATTCTATTTTCAAAACCTCTCGTGTTATAATTCTTGTAAGGCCAATTTAGGAAGGACCTTGTCTCATTTTATTTGAGGTCGTAGCTATAGGACGGCGGAAACAGTCTCTTAGAACCCTTTCATGAGCGCATAAAAAGGTCCAAACACCCTTAGATACTAAAAAAAAATAAAAAAATCACTACGGAATTTATTTATTTGAAATCCCTAAATCCAGACAGAGGAGCTGATCTTTTTGTTTCCCTGTTTTTGTTTTAGGCCACGATGGAGGATTTGGTCATGGCTGCCACACTATACTACGATAAAAGCTCATTCGACGTTAAAGAAGCAGCACAATTTTTTTTCAAAGCCCTTGACATTGACGAAGATGGGCAAGTGAGTCAACATGAATTTATACCGGTTCTGAACCAGCAAGGCCAAGTAAAAATGGCCAACCATCATTTTTTCAAGATATTTGACAAAGATGGGAAGGGAACCCTAGAATTCATGGAAGTTATGACTATTTACTATATACTCAAAAGTGGGAGGCCTTTTTGTATGGGGTGTGGTGAGTTTATTCCGGGCATTTATTTTCCTTGCTACGATTGCTTTGAAAAGGGCGTCTTGTTTTGCGTTTGTCCGAAGTGTTTTCAACATGGAAAGTTTTTTCATGAGCATAGTAATTTCGTGGATAACTATTTTATGTTGGAAGCCAAGAGAATGCAAGGGATTCAGCACCAGCACCAGCACAAGGTAATTAAACCAAGAAATTTATAAGTTTGTCTTTTTCGCCGTTACATCAAAATCTCGTCTTTGGTGAAAATGTAAAATCGTCTCTGCTTTTTTATGATTTTCTCATTGTCTTAGCCTAATAATGAATGCGTACGTCTATTTATACAATGGTTGTACCCGTACGATACACGACAAAAACAACCACATTGATGTATATTTTTTGACTCCCATACGTGTGTTGAATGAGCACAGTGCTAGTTGACAAAAAAGATACTCCCTTCGTCCCATTTTGTTTGTCAATTTTTCTTTTTTCTTTTATGTCTATTACATATATCTTTCAATGTGGATCGCCAAAAATATGCAATATGGATCTTATTTAATAGATCTCAATTTGTTCTACAACACGAAGTTCTCGAAATCATAAAATACACTATGGATTAAAAGATATTGGCAATAGACACAAAAAATTCAAAAGGAACAATTGACAAACAAAATGGGACGGAGGGAGTAATTGACAAATAATCACATTAGTGTTTTTTTGTTCTACCTCGTGTCAAATGGGCACAACTCTAGTTGATAAATAAAAAATTACATTGGTTTGTTTTTGTTTTTTCCTAGCCTGTGTATCAAACCATAATCCAAGCAAAATTCCATGACTCCAACTGTGAAAAGACCAGTGAATAAAACGATTTTTCTTTGTTTTTCTCTTATTATTGTTAGTTGAACATTATATTGCTTACACGTTCACTAAATTAGGCCTATTTCAGAGTGCTCAAAAGAGGAAAAGAAACAAAAAAAAAAACTCTCCCTCTCCCTCCCGGCCTCCCTCTCCCTGCCGGCCTCCCTCCCAAGTCACCTACCCCACTCCCCTTTATCTCTCTCTTTCTCTCTCCCAAATTTAGAAAACTAAAGAAAATGGAAAATCTAGAAAATTAGGAATTTGGGTTTGAAGGTTTTTTCAAACAAGACACATTTCTATTGGGTTTGAATCAATTGATTGATGATTGATTTATTGATAGTGATTGATGCGTCCATTCTGATCAATGTATCTATTTTGGTTTTGTTTTGGGATGTCGGCCTTCATAATGGTTTGTCTGTGTTTTGTTGCAGCCAAGCTCATCTGTTACTGAACTTCCAACATCCACAACAAATAATGTTGATCCTTATAAACCCAATCCGGTGAGTACCTTTGCCAACTCTGGATCGAGTGTTTTTCCTCTTGGGCTTTTTTTCCCCCTAAGGGCATCTTCAACCCATCCCCATTCTTCCAAAATGGAGGATGGATGTGACATATTAAGGGAAGATTGTGTAATATGTTCTCTCTTTTCTTTTACTTTTTTGTATTATATGAGAAAATATTAGAGGGACCTACCGTACTTTTTCCTCCAAAATGGAGGAGGAGCAAATATGATCCTTCATATTTGGGCCAAATATGAAGGATCATATTTGCTCCTCCATTTTGGAGGAAAAAGTACGATGGGTCCCTCTAATATTCTCTGATAAAATCAAAAAGTGAAAGAAAAGAGAGGACATATTACACAATCTCCCCTCAATATGTTACATCCATCCTCCATTTTGGAGGAATGGAGATGGGTTTTTTTTTGGTACTTCGGAAATATATATTAGAAACTAAGGGGGTGTTCCACTAACAAAAAATTATTTTTTCCAAAAACCGAGACATGTCATTCTCTCACAATACATTACATAAAAAAACCGTGAAAAGCCAATTTTTTCAAAAAAACCACCTTAGTGGAACACCCCCTAACGAATAGAGTTAGACCGCATCAAGCGAGCAGATAGTTTGTTACAAACCCAAATATTCAAAGAGCAAAGCGTAGCACAAAAGCAATAAAACGGATATTTAATCAAGGACATGGTGGAGATGGAGCTTGTCCCTTGTCATAACTCTCTAACCGCCAGAGGAGGGTTAGATGTCACCACAAGATCTTCATCTTGGCTTGCTCCCAGGTGGGCTAAGCAATCAGCACATTCATTGGTTCCACGAGAAACATGAGTGAGATTACTATTAGTGCGGTTGAGGAGGTACTTCTCATCGTTCAGAAGATTGCTTTGAGGATGATTAGCAGTGGTTCCTTCATTGAATAAGATCACCACTGTTTCAGAATCCGATTCGATTTGGACATTGCTTAGGCCTTTCTCCATTATGATGGTAAGACCCCTGTAATACTCCAAATTTCAGCTTCAAGGCTTGAGGCAGCTAACATTTTGCCATAGTAACCCAGATGCCAGTCTCCATGAACATAACGGAATAGTCCCCCAAAGCCTGCATTGCGATTGCTATCATACCAACTGCCGTCAGAGTTGAGTTTAAGTCCTCCTGTAATGGGAGGCATCCAATAAGTTAGTCGGTTTATAGCAGGGCCAGGAATGAGAGGTGACTTGAAGGCTTCCATGATTTCAAACGCATAAGAAATTAGGAGTTTGGAACTCATATCTGGAACCGAATCAAAGTTATCAAAACTTTTTTTGTTTCGGTCCTTCCATATTTGCCACAATGTAGTACAAAAAAGTGTGTTCCAGGGCATTTTGTTCCCAATGTGTAAAATCTTTTTCTTTTTCAAGTTGCGTGAAATCCAGTCATTCGTGGAACTTCCAATGCCACCTCTCATGGCCTGACCCGAAGGGAGTTTGTCCCAAAGAGCAATAGCTTTGGGACATTCCTTGAACAAATGATTTAAGCTCTCAGGGGAATTGTTGCACCATGGACAAAGGTCCGAAGTGCTAATTCCTTTAGACGCACGAAGGTGATTGGTGGGGAGTTTATTGTGAAAAATGAGCCAGAGGAAAGTTTTAAGTTTTTGAGGTAAATGCATTTTCCAAAACCATTTCCACCCCTTCGTGTCGCTACTTTCATTGTTGAGAAAATCATACGCAATAGCCGCCGAATAGTTTCCATTAGAGGAATCCACCCACGAGGGATGATCCTCTGCTTGAGAAAAAATAGGGAGAATAACATTCCGAATCTCATTGTAAGTAGCATCATCAATGAGATGCTCAATAGAATCTAGATTCCAAGTGTTGATCTCAATGATTTCAGTCACTTTAACATTGCCCTGGGTATGAATCCTTGGTATCTCTCCGCAAGAGGAGAAGAACCACACCACCAATCTTGCCATAAATCCACAGATTTACCATTCCCAATAGTCCATTTGGTTCCTTGTTTAAGGACATCTGTAATGTGAATAATGATACGCCACGTACGTGTGGGAAGCGGATCTATTACAAGGCCATGACTGGATAGTGTGATTTTTCAAATATTTATCCCGGAGAATGTTCGCCCAAAGACTATCATCGCTATTGGAAAGTTTCCATCCTAGTTTAGTGAGGAGAGCTAAGTTTTGGGTTTTGGCTTTCCTCAATCCCAAGCCTCCCATATCCTTGCTTTTACACACGGTATGCCAATTAACAAGATGGATTTTTTTCTTATCCGGGGTGTCTCCCTAAAGGAAATCTCTATTCATGCGATCAAGTTTCTCACAAACACTAGACGGCAATTGCATAGTTTGCATAGTATAGCTCAGGATAGTAGAGGAGGAAGCTTGGATAAGGGTAGCTCTACCCGCAATCATAAGGGTATTGGCTTTCCATCCAGCGAGACGACTTTGGACTCTTTCAATGATGTGTTTAAAGTGGTCCTTTTTCGTTCTACCAAGCAAGATGGGCACCCCTAGATATTTCCCAAGATCATTGGTGAGATCAATCCCACAGATATTACTCAAGCTACGAGCTTTAGTCCGGGAAACATTAGCGGACACATAAAGTTTAGACTTAGCAAGGTAGACCGTTTGCCCCGACATGTCACAGAAATCTTTAAGGACTTGCAAAATGTCTCTACAAGTAGATTTAGTAGCTTGGCCAAAGAGAAGGAGATCATCCGTGAAGAAAAGGTGAGTAAGGGCCACAGAGTCTCTAGAGACTTTACGGCCTTTCCAGTTACCCGTGTTGCATTTGTTCTCAATAAGAATAGAGAGACGTTCCATGCATAGCACAAAAAGATAAGGGGATAGAGGATCTCCTTGTCGGAGACCTCTTCCCGGGGCAAACTCTTCAATGGCTTCCCCATTCCAAAGAATGGAGATGGGTTTAAGCAAAGAGTGAAAGACAAAGACTTTGATTACAGTACTTTATCTTTTTTGCTTGGAGTTTTAACAAAAGTTTTCTTTGCTGATAGAAACGATAACCTCAAACCGGTGTGTGTTCTGTTGAAAGAAATCTAATAATGTGTATGTGTCACCGATTTTAAAACCATTTTGAAGTGGGTGCTATTTAAATGTAAGATAACGCCAACTCGTGGAGTAGTTTGAATATTATTGCATAATTAATGGCACATGCATACGTTCTTCTCTGGAATTTTCGTTATATATATATTAAAAAAACTGGACTCAAGCTTCATATCAAGGTTTTAAATAGCGGTATCGGGATATGTACGGTATCGGTGATACGGTCAAACATCAGCCGGATATCGGCTTGTATCGGACCGTATATCGGTCAATATCGGTATCGGTCCCTTAAAAAGCGGATACCATCGGCCGATACGTCACATATCGGCCGATATTTAAATCCTTGCAGTTCATATACATGGTTGGAAATATGTTTACCAATGCAATATTGCGTGTTCAAAATAATGCTTATGTGATTATGTTTTCAGCAGTGGGACGATGTTAAGTTTGAAGCGGCTGGGATAGCATTGAAAGTGCTGGATAAAGTGGCGATGAAATCGATTGATTTTCTATTCCTTAAATTTATGGGCTCCTTTGAAGTTAAGTGAGAAGAATTGCTAGTTGTTAGAAATTAGAATAGTAAACTTGAAGCTGTTTGAACCTTCTAAGTAGTCATGCTTTAGGTAGGTCAAGGGTTTGATATATGTATATGCGTTTTGTGCGTGCTTTTTAATCAGACAGGATTTTGGTGTAATCGTTTCTAGCTAAAAGATATATATCTCCCTCCCATCACTTGGGATGGGATACAGATATTCAGACACCGACTCAAGTATATCTGTTCGGGGTTCACCGAAACAAGCAGATCTCATGATTGCAATATGAAACTCACACGTATCGATTGGGCGATTTCAAATTCATCTGTCTCCGCTTGTTTCTTTCCGAAACATTATTGTTATTTGAGACAGTGGAATCTGATCTTTTAAGACTGTGTTTGGATCTTGAAATTGTGTTGGTTATGAATTAGTAGATTCAGTTCTATATATAATTTTGTGTCCAAACGATGGGTTTTACTCTTTGTAATACTTGTTGTATCAATTAGGAGGTGTGCCACATAAGAGGGAGAGAGGCTACTTAATTTTAATGTGGTTTGAGTATTGTGGGTTTGGAGCCTTTTGAATCAAAAAAACATTGCTATAGTATATGTAATGATGATGATGATGATGATGATAATCATGATATTGGCCGCTGCATAGTGATTTTTCAAGTTTTTTACCGGTGTGAAGCAAGACTTAACATCAGACTGGAACTTTTTTTTTTGATCGACAAAGGAGCAAGATATATTAGAACTCGATAAGGGTACATCGAGGGGGATCAACAAAATGTTGGAAGCCCAAAGCAGAGGAAAAGGAAAAGGAATAAGCAAAAAGCAATTGCAAAGGGAGAAAACTAAATTCTGATGCGCCTAATGGCATCGAAATTGCCAATAAAGTCTTCCACAGAGTATGAGCTCAAGTTATTAAGACCTTTGATCCAAAGAGCAACCCTTATTTTCACCAATTCTGCACAATCTTCCCAGCAGGAGGTCTTGTTGTTGAAGATGAGGTCATTCCGAGATTTCCAAATTGACCAAATGACCGAGAAGAAACAACAGTTCCAACATTTCTTTTCCAAGTTTTTGAAAGGGAAGGCAAACCAAATCTGGGAGAGAGCTAATAAGTTTGGGGGCAAACCCAAACCATTTTCCACCATCTGATAATTGCGGACCATACATTCCAAGCGAAATTGCACAGCAGAAGAAGGTGATTAGGTGATTCTCCAGGAGACACACAAAGAGGGCAGAGGTCTTGACTGAAAGTGATGATGTTGCATCTGGCGAGGGTAGATCTGGAGGCGATTTTATTTTGCAGAGCAAGCCAAGCAAAAATTTCAATCCTTGAAGGGAAAAGATTCTTCCAGACGTTGAGCAGATTGGAGTTTTCCTGAAAAGCTTGTTTTTCCCATTCAGCGTAGACGGAAGTGACTGAGAAGAGCAAGTTGGAGCTCCACGACCAGGTGAGACAGTCATCTCTTGAATTGTCAATATTATAGGAATTCAATTGATGCTTCAAAGAAGCCAAAAGATCTAGCTCCCAGTCAAAGAGATTTCTTCTGAATTGCAAGTTCCAGACATGATTATTTGAATCGAAAACATCACTTACCAAAGAGTCTTTCTGTGTGGATATGAGATATAACCTGTGAAAAACATGCATTAGGGGTGAATCCCCTAGCCAAGTATGACTCCAGAAGTTTGTTACGGTTCCTGAGTGAACTTTAATTCTGAAACCTCTCTGAATAATATTCCCAATAGCAGAATCAGGATTGGCAATTTCACAAATGTTCTTCCATAGAGTTGAGGTCCTTCTTTGATTATGAGTTGATGGCCACCAAGAGTTCTGTTGATTGTATTTTCCTGAGATTGTTCTGACCCAAAGAGCATCCTTGTCTTTGTTGAATCTCCACCACCATTTAGCAAGTAGAGTTGTGTTGTGTTCCAAGAGTCTTTTAATTCCAAGTCCACCAAATTGCTTGCTCCTTGTGATTTGATCCCAATTGACTAGGTGGAGTTTTTTCTTATCAATATATAGAATCACCCCAGAGAAAGTTTCTTTGTAATCTCTCAATAGATTTAGCAACAGAAATTGGCATTTTAACTGGAACTTGCAGCACCTTCTCTCCGAGCGGATCACTGTTCACCAGAAAGAACTAACTTCTCGTAGTTACCGTTTGGACGGTGGTCAATCCCATCTAGACAACCGGGCTTGACTACTTTTTATTTCCTGCTGCATGTGAAAGTTGTATTAGGGTTTAGGGTTATGAGGACTACAAGACACCAAGAGCAAGTAGAGATTCATGGAGTTCTTCACCAAAGCCTTGACGGTTCCCACTCCGATGGCTAACCAACCCTCCCTCTCCATTCGTAATTCTACGCCATACCCAGATTTTGCACCTTCTTCTTTAGAAACAAACCTACAAGCCTTATTCTCGTGGCCAATTCTTCTTTCTTTTTTTTTTTTTTGGTACTTCGGAATTAAATTAAACTTAAACAAAGAGGTCAGGCTGCATCATAGGAGCAGCAAGCTGATTACAGAAGCTAGAACTCATAGTAGCTAGGCAGAAAGTCATAAACATAAGCATATGAAGAAACAAAGACACAACAGCAGTAATAACCATAGGGATTAGTCCAAGATCTGGCGAAGGTTGAGATTGTCCCTGATCATAAACTCCCTTATCGCCATTGGTGGTGAGCTTGAGACCACTAAGAGCATCCACATTGGTCTAACCAAAACCAAAAGGTTGCTAAGGTTAGCAATGTTTATTAAAAAAAGTGCTTACATTGGAATAACCAAACTTAACAACCTCTTAGCAACTAACCAAATTTTGGCACTTGAATAACCAAAACTAGCAACCTTTTGCCAATAATCAAATTTAATGGACTCTACATCTACCCAATCAAGTACACCCACCATTACACAAAATGACAAAAACCTTCTCTCTCTCTCTCTCAACAATGTTTTCAAAAGTTTAATTTAAAAAACTATTTTTTTTTCATAAGTTTAATTTAAAAAACTGTTTTTTAAAAAGTTCATTTTAAAAAACTGTTTTTTTCAAAAGTTTATTTTTAAAAACTGTTTTTTTCAAAATTTATTTTTTAAAAACTGTTTTTTTTTTTTTGAAAAACTGTTTTGTACTATAAAAAAAATTTCAAAATATTTTTTTAAAAAAATTCCATAAACTTTTTTTTGTAGTTTGACAAAGTGATGTGGCAAGTTTTGTTTATCATTTGAATAAGTGATGGGGGGTCCATTGTTTTTTGTTATGGACAAAAAACACCAATGTGGGACTTGACATTGCTAACTTTAGCAACCTCTAAATGGATAACCAAAAGCTTATGTGGCAACTTTTGGTTATCCAATTTTGGTTAGGCCATTGTGGATGCTCTAAGTCTTGTTCTTGTTCTGCGCCAAGATGTGCTAGAAAGTCAGCACACTCATTCGCTCCACGGTAAATATGTGAAAGAGTGCTTCTGATACCGTTTAGAAGGTATTTCCCATCATGCAGAATGTTACTATGAGGATGATCAACACTTGGGCCTTCATTGAAAAGGAGGACAGCTGTTAGCGAGTCCGATTCTATATGAACATTGGATAGCCCTTTCTCCAGGATTATGGTGAGTCCTCTGTAGATACCCCAGATTTCTGTCTCCAAGCTTGATCCTGCTGCAAGTTTCCCGTGATATCTCAGCACCCACTTCCCTTGATCATCCCTAAAAATTCCTCCGAATCCAGCTTTTCGAGTACTCTCATACCAACATCCATCCGTATTGAGCTTAATATTACCTGTGGAGGGAGGAAACCAAGGTGTAAGTTTATCTATTGTTGGGTCAGACATGAGGATGGTTTTGTATGCTTCCACTATCTCAGTAGCATAAGAACAACATGAGTAACAAAAATCTGCAAGTTTCTCATATTTGTATGAGATCCAAAGATCTAGACCTGAGGCCCCTTTTCGACGCGTCTAGAAACCTTTAGGAAGCGGAAGGTTAACGATTATCTCCACCTTAACACGAAGGAAGCTTCGATTTAGCAACAGACCACCCGGGGATACCTCAATCGCCAAGAGCTTCCCAAGTTATTTACGAATAATTTCAGCGTTGGTTCTGGACATCTTATCCATCGGCAAGCCATGTATTTGAACCCAGAAAGGACACCGGGAGCTTCTCCGATACCACCATGGCACCATCCCATCATCTAGAGCCTTTAGAACCATGAGATTGTTCATCACCGACTGGGGCTGTCGTTGAGAATGGCTATTTTGTCATCTTCATATTCAAATCGAAAGAGAAAATTATTCTGACTATTCCATGGAATAACTCCCACCTTATCTCTAGTTTTCCACGCTGAGTTGATAATGTTAGTGATAGCTACTACGTTTAGGATCTTAGAATGGATCACCCTACCGATAAGACACAGGTTTGGTGATGGCCCCAGATTCACCAGAACTTTCCTCAAGATCCAGAATCTCCAAATCAGCCACGGAGCTCGAGAAGCAAAGAAGAAGATGAAAGAAATGGTTGGAAGGAGAAGGGGATTGAAAAGGAGCAGATGTAAACAAGGAAAGAAAAAGTTGGATTAGGGTTTAGAATGAATGGATGAAAGGGAAAAGATGGGGATGGAAGAGTATAAGATCAGTAAGGAGGGATTTGTGAACCAACGCACTAAAATGGGTATGCGCTCTCATCTAGAGAGAGAAGACAAATATAACGTAATATAACCCAATTGATTTTTGGCGATGGGTCCTGAATAAATTGCCGCGTTTTTGGAATCTGTGGATCCAACATGTGTACATGAATAGTATGGACTATGGGACAATGCTATGCAAACCCAATAATTAGACCTATTTTCTAAGCCCACACCTGTTGCAAGATTACGTGAGTAATTACATCATATGAGTCCAATCTAATTTCTCGCTCTATTTTTCTGGCCTATGAATTATTTTTTCCAAGTGTATTTGATGATTCCAGACAGAAGGGTGGAAATTTTAACTGGAAAATCAAACCGGCCGACCAACTGGACTGAGCCGATTTCAGTTAATTTGGTCACTTTTCTCTATCCTAACTTCTCAAACTCTGAATTTTATAGAGCTTATGGAAGTGATTTTGTTATCATTGACGAGTGACTTCAGAAACGAGAAATGGTATGTAAATTATTTTTTGTCTATAAGCTTTGTAAATCAAGTTTATATTAGTGAAAATTAACCCAAATTTTCCCTAACATGACTGTTTCTAGTGGCAGGACTTGCTGGTGTTATTGTTGGGTCGCAGTATAGTAAGTGGTGGTTCTTGTTTCTTATTTGGGTATTTTAGTTGTTTTGTTGTACTCAGTAGACAAAACCCAAGCACAATAATTGAGAAATGTTTCAGTGATAAACGGGTACCACGTTGCGGTACCTGAAGAGCATCTCGGTCGTCTAAAAATATGTTGGACGCACTTCTACAAAATGGTTAAAAATGACACCAAAAATTGAAACAATGACAGTTTTTGTAAAACTATCATCGAAAATATGAGGGTAGAGTTTTGATATCAGTTTATCCTAAAAACTGTCATCTTTGTGATATAAGATAACAGTTTAGAATAAAAGTGACATCATTATCTCTTTCTTTAATGTCAGTTTTTGCTTAGAATTGACATTAAAACAAGGCGCTCCCAAAAGCCCATATGGAAAACCTTTTTAATGTCAGTTTTACTTAAAAGCGACGTTGAAATTAAGTCCTTATAATGTCAATTTTAATTAGAACCGACATTGAAGTTGATCATAAATAGGGATGGGCATGGGGAGGGTAGGGGGTGGATACCACTACCTCCATCCCCGAACCTGTATCAATCCCCATTCCCTCCCCAATCCCCACTGGGGATTTTATTTTAACTCCATCCCCACCCCGATGCGGGGAATGGGGATCCCCACGGGGAATCGAGGATCCAAAAATTCATGCACTAGTCCATACCATTACCCATTAAATTCAACCCCCACGGCCAAAATTCCATTCCATCCGTGCAATCTGGTTGCCATTACCCATTAAATTCAACTAAATTCAATTTGTAATCTGTAATCTGTATGAGAGTTGAGAGATGAGATTGTGTAGCCTGTAGGGGATGAGACAGTAGAGATGGGGCGACTGTGTGAAGTGTGGGTAACCCTAAGTGACTAAGTCCAAAATTCCTAATTTAAGTTATGACCACTGATCGTGAGAGTTGGGTTAATGGGTTATGGACAGACGGGCCGGGGGCTGTGAAGTAATGTGGTGGAAAAGAAATTTTAAAAACTTATAATGTGTGCCCCTAAGGCACATGTTAATGTCCATTAAATGTACCTAATTAAAACAACTTTTGTTAAAAATAGTAAAAGTAATTTATGACTTGTATTTCAAACTTAGATTTCCCATGCAAACAAAGGAGTTAATGTAAAGTACTTCTACTATTTTTAGCAAGAGTAGATTTAATTAGACTTATTTAATGAACATTATCATGTGCCTTGGGGGCACACATTAACAAAATCCTATATATATATATATATATATATATATACACGAATTATCCTGTCAAGGATCCCGGAAATCCCGGATTGAAGCGTTTTGAAGCATTTAGAAGATGTTTTGGCATGATCCGAGCCGTCCAATGTGTTCAAAAGGTGTTTTCCAAGGCCCCCGCGAGAAATCTTCGAAAAAAAAAAACCGGGAAGGGCTTGATCCAAGCAGTTTTTCGCAAAAATTGTACATTTACAGTTTGCGAAAAACCGCTTGGATCAAGCCCTTCCCGGTGTTTTTTTTTTTTAAGATTTCCCGCGTGGACCTTGGAAAACACCTTTTGAACACATTGGACGGCTCGGATCGTCAAAAAAATATCGGGAAGGTGGAGTCCCGGATCCGGGACTCCCGGACTAGATCGGGACTCTACATATATATATATATATATATATATATATATATATATATTTGTAAACGGGGATGCGGGAAGGGGCGGGGAGGGGCGGGGATCGGGGAGGGGACTAACAATACCATCCCCTACCCGATCCCCGAATTTTTTTAAAAATAATCCCCATCCCCATCCCCTACCCGATCCCCGAAAAAAATCCCCGAATCCCCTTCCCGAATGGGTAGGGGACGGGTTGGCTAGGGGCGGGTCGGCCGAGATGGCCATCCCTAATCATAAAATATGACAATCAAAAAGTGTCATTAAACGTATAAGATGACAGTTTAAATCGTCATCTTATACTTTCAATGTCTAATCTAACAGTTTAAATCTAAAACTGACATAAAAAGTGTTCAACTTAATTTTTTTTGAAAATATAGTATAAATATTTTTGTGGGTCTTGTCTTTTGTCAACAAGCAGCGTGCTAGCTCAATTGGTAACATGCGTGCGCGCGAAGAAATCAATGTCTTGAGTTCGAGTCTTGGGGCAAGCAAATATTAGCTCACAACACAAGTGCAACGTAGGCGCCACGGCGGTGCCACGTGAGCTCCACTGGGCGGTCATGCGAGGGCGGCCACATGAGAGCCGCGTGTTTGACCTAGAATTGGAGTTTTCTTTTTAGAATGGAGGATAGATAAGATGCTAGTTTAAAACTGTCATTGTTGATTGTAAAGATGACAGGTTTACATTGTCATCTTTTGTGTTTCATGACACCTTTTGACTGTCGTGGTTTAAGGTTTTTGTAGTAGTGATGGTCTAGATTTTAAAAAATTCTTCCAGCAATTCTAGAGAAGAGTTTATTTAAAATCCGGATCATTAATTGTTGATATGGACGGCTGTGATGGGGCGCTAGAAGTACCACATGGTACATGGTACTCGAGAAGAAAGAGAGGCTCTCGCTATCTACCGTCTCAATTCTCTTATCAATGTTAACTACTCATCGATACAGACTTAAACCGCAGAGAAGAATTCAGAGCCAAACACACAAAAGAAATAACGAAAACACAATTTTAAGGGAGCATAAATTTTAACGGAGCATACAAATCATTTTGCAGAGTAAGCCAAAATAAACGGAATTTCATTCCCAGTTCATAACTTTTCTTTCTGAAGCCCATAAACTGAGAGCTACCCAAAACCTACCCTTTCCATTCTAGAATTTCACTCGTTCGATGAAAAATGAACATAAAATACAGTGGTTCTATATCCTTTACAGCCTTAAACAACACTTAAATACAGAAGGTCTTTAGGAAAGAAAATGCCAATAACGTTTTCTCTTGTTCATCTATACATGGAGGTACTTTTGAACTGTTTTCTTTTTTCACTTCAATATTTTGTCAAAATTTCAGCTTCTAGTTATCAGAATGGTATGCACAAACGCGGCTGTGGGACAGCCATCAGCTGTCAAAGTTGTCCAGTTATCTTCCCATGTGATGCATTCTATGCTCTCCCAGTGTACGTAAGAGTTGGTTCTGTAGTGAAACATGCCAAAATGACGTAGGGAAAAGGTTCATATTCCAGATTCCACATCCTGACATCCACAGCTAAAAGGATATGTAAATTACTCTTCATTCTCCCGTGCTCTATCAATTGCACTCCCTAGACCACTACCATGCAGTTAGGTAGGGACAACCAATCCGTAGTGATGGTAATCTAGGAATGAATGGGATCCCTATTAATATAAAAATGAAGAATATATTTAATCTCACTCAATAGATCTAGCTGGTCTACGGTACCATACAATACCAGACGACGGAATGCAATGGGATAGATGGTAGAGGGCCGCCCAAAAGCGATGACTTCTGCTAAATAGCCGCCCCTTTCTCTCTTTTTACAGCCTCGTGGACAGACGAAAGAAGGGAAGTTACAGAATGGGGCAGTGAAGGCTCGCGAAGTAGACAACAAGCCTTCTCAGCCTCCTAACCTTTCTATTAGTAAAGCGCTGTAATAGCACGCCCCTTTCTCTAATAATAAGGTAAGTTTTGAAGCTAGCTGCTCTACTATACTATACTAGTTCTAGGGTGCTAACGCTTTACAAATATCATATCAAGGTTAGGGGACTATCATGATCTTACAAATCTAAAAATCTCCAAATTGAAGAACGTGCTCTTTCTTTTGCTCTAAAAATCTCCAAATAAAGAACGAGCTCTTTCTTTTGCTCGCCCCTATCTCTAAAGGGGCGTAAGCACTTCACTCATTAGGGGATGGGATTCATTCACTTGCATTCCTGCGAGCACTATGAAAAGCTCTGGTCTTAATGCCCTTACTACTACTGTGAAGCCTTTCCTAGGGTTCGTAGAGTTGGGTTTCCCGTTTACCAACAACAGAGGAGCCTCCCCCACCAAGCGAGCGGCCACGGGTCATAACGCACTCTTCGCACATCAAATCCGCTTTAGAGTTGACTTATTCGCTCAGTCAATCGTTGGAATGTGTACGAGATACCATAAGGCCCCAATATCTCAATAGCACCTTCGTGTAAAGCTTGGAATGAGACTTCCTATCCGAAACACAGGAACGATCTGACTATAAAGTCATTCAAAACTTGATCGAAGAACCAGCGTTCATTAAAGAAGCTATAGAGTCGATTACTAAATGTACTCATTTGAAAGGCTCGTTAGAATCAAGGTTCTAAAACTCGCTA
Source organism: Vaccinium vitis-idaea (assembly GCA_963854785.1). Lineage (NCBI taxonomy): Eukaryota > Viridiplantae > Streptophyta > Magnoliopsida > Ericales > Ericaceae > Vaccinium > Vaccinium vitis-idaea. The sequence goes on from OY978224.1 coordinate 28,272,030, forward strand.
GGCAGTCCCAGGCGGCGGGATACCTTCTAGCTTCCAGGACCGAGAACTCGGCGCCTAGTCAGGCAATTAGTCGGGCTAGTCGGCGAGGGGCCTTCTAGCGCCTAGGCGACGAGTACTCGACCTTCCAGACCTTCTTTTAGAACACTGGTTAGAATTGATCCGCTACGAGATTTACGTTCTACGCAACAAAAGCACCTAAAGTACTAAACAGAATAGGGAGTTTTATAATGGTTGGAGGAGCAAACTTGGATTCGGCAAGAATCTCATTTTTTGGTAATATGAAGAGGGAATTAGCCCAAAAATTTGGTAGGGATCAAGACGCTCTTGGGCTCTGGCGGCGAACTAAAGTTCCCCCCCCCCCCCCCCGAACCGCGCGAAATCGTCGCCTATTACACGGCTCACTAACTCTGCCTAGGGGTGGGGGTACCTATTATTCGTCGGCGGTCCGGCGCACCCCTACTATACAAAACCGCCCCCCAACTCACTTAAAATATGCTGCTTAATTATGAAGGAAATTCTTTTTTAATCTAGAGAGTTCCTTTTCATTAAGCGCATCGAGCCGGGAGTGGATATCATCATAGCATCATCATTTGCAGACAAATCCAGATCCCATTTCATTGTTAGCTTAGCGAAAGTGGAATAGTATGGCTGGCTTTCTGGAAAATAAGACGAAACCCGCTTTATTGATCGATATGATAAACATGCGCTTAAAATGACCTCCTAAACCCCCTGCCAAGTGATTGAGTTTAATCTGAATTTGCTGTAGAAATTGCTCCCGCTCTGGACTTACTTCAAGGAAAGATAAGATTGGGATATTACACCGGTTCTGTAGCTTACCTTATTATTAGAGAAAGGGGAAAGGGCTTTTTTTTTAATAGACAGAGAGGTGAGTAAAGGGGGTGGAGCTTGAGGCTTCTCAGCCGCAGGAACTAGGAATGAATCCTCCAAAAATTAACTTGCCCTGGTGAAATTAAATTAATTTTTAGAGGACATCACCTCCAACAAAACATAGCCAAACGAGAAAAAACAAAGACCTAACACAACAACTAGAATGTAAAGTTTGGGCTACGAAATTTCATGGCAATGGCAGGGAAGCCTAACCAGCTCCAATGCCATTGGCCCAATAGCTCTGCTATCCCTCGAGATGGTTTTATCATTGGCATTGTTGGAGATATGCTTTGAATTCAAGACGTTCGAAGAAAAGGGCGAAATTTGGTGCGAAAAGCCGTTTGCTGGACCTATGGTCCGGACCAAGGAAAGTCTGGTCCGGACCAGCGGGTTTTGGGATGTTTTTGGAGTTTCTACCTCGGTAGTCCGGACCACCGATTCTTGGTTCGGACCACCGATGCCTAATTTTGTGCGGCTGCGCGTTTTAAAGAGGGTTTTTACCAAATTTTTTGTACTTTCTTATAAATAGAGGCCTTTGGGGGCTATTAGGGTTTGGACTTCTTGAGTGAATCCCTTTGAGGGAGCCCCCATGGGGTTCCCCGTAGTGTGTTAGGGTTTCTTTGGTTGTTCCATTGGTTTAGTCTTGAGTTGGGATTTGAGATATCTAGGGTTTGTGTGTGTCTCTTTCGTGTGTGTGAGACGTTTGATGCTCTGTAGGTCGCGCCTCAGAGATTTGTCCCTAGATATTGTGTGGATGCTTCAAGTCAGAGTTACGGGTATAGCCGGCTCTGTGTATTTCTCCCCGTTATTAGTGAATCCTCTTGCTCTTTCCCTCTGGACGTACCTCTCGAGCTCCGTACTTGGGTGGGGTGGGGTGGGGTGGGGTGGGGGGGGGGGGAATCCCTGTCTCTTGTTTTCTTGTTGGTTTTGATATATTCTCTACTTCGGGTTTTGGCACAACAAATTGGTAGCAGTGCTCCGGGTTCAAACCGAGGCTTGTGTTTTCCGTTGCGTTTGTGTATTCGGGGTCGCTTTTAATGGCGGCTCGCTTCAAAGTTGAGAAGTTGGTGCGACAAGAAACAAGCAAGGCTTTGTTGGGGGATGTTGAAGAAGTCTGCTGGTAAGCAAAATGGTGTTTTTTGAGGATTTCTATGCGAAGGTGATTTTGGGAGAATTTTGGATTTGAAGCAGTGCCTTTATGCGATTCGTATGATGGAGGGTACGCCCGAGAAAGACTATTGATGAGTTATTTTGAATTAATTTGGTTATGCTTCTTTTGGATACCGTTGTGGATGCCGTTTGGGGTGCTTCATGTTGGGTATTGTCGTGGAGATTTGAGTCAGTTATTAATTCGGTTTCAACTATTGGGACTCTGCGGTAGAGTCGGTAACTCTGTGAGGAGTTTGAGCACATCTTCTTTGGCATCAGTAATGGGTGTATGTGGTCGACGTCGACATTTGGTGGAAGATGGTTGCTCGTTGGTGATTAACTTCGTGAGGGGAGTTGTGGTGTTTAGCTCTGGGTGGAGCTTGAGCGGATCTTCGTTGGCATCAGTCGTGGGTGCATTGGGTGGGAGGTGCCCGTTTGAAGATGGAAGGCTCGATTTGGTGATCGTCCCCGAGAGGAGAGTTTTGGGGAAGAGCGAGAGTTGAGAGGATTGCACTATGTTGTTGGCTTGGAAAGGAATTCAAGTCAAGGTGGAGATTGTTGGAGATATGTCTTGAATTCAAGACGTTTGAAGAAAAGTGCGAAAAGCCGTTTGCTGGACCTATGGTCCGGACAAAGGAAAGTCTGGTCCGGACCAACGGGTTTTGGGATGCTTTTGGAGTTTCTGCCTCGGTAGTCCGGACCACTGATGCGCGATTTTGTGCGGCTGCGCGTTTTAAAAAGGGTTTGGACCTAATTTTTTGTACTTTCTTATAAATAGAGGCCTTGGGGACTATTAGGGTTTGGACTTCTTAAGTGAATCCCTTTGAATGAGCCCCCATGGGGTTCCCCGTAGTGTGTTAGGGTTTCTTTGGTTGTTCCATTGGTTTAGTCTTGAGTTGGGATTTGAGATATCTAGGGTTTGTGTGTGTCTCTTTCTTGTGTGTGAGACGTTTGATGCTATGTAGGTCGCGCCTCAGAGATTTGTCCCTAAATATTGTGTGGATGCTTTATGTGAGAGTTACGGGTATAGTCGGCTCTGTGTATTTCTCCCCGTTGTTAGTCAATCCTCTTGTTCTTTCCCCCCGGACTTACCTCTAGAGCTCCGTGCTAGGAGGGGAACCACGTAAATCCTTGTCTCTTGTTTTCTTGTTGGTTTTGATATATTCTCTACTTTGGGTTTTGGCACAACAGGCATAAACGGAGGAGACTCCACCAATGGGGTCATAAATAAAAATGGAGAAACATCGGAGGTTATTTTACCCAAGAGAATGCGACTTCTAGAGCAGGGTTGAAAAATTCATCCCCAAGCATACTGCATGAGAACCCTCTACCAAAGATCTTCTTCCTTCCTAGTATGTATGATACGAAAGACCGCGTGAAAGCAAAAGTAAAAATGTTGGCTCTTCACGTTCTTTGGTTTGGAAATAATGCTCCAGATAACCATTGTTTGCGATTCCATTATAACTACATGTGTGGACAAATCGGCGACTCTCACTTTCTTGACCATTAGAGCGGGGGTTTAGGAACTTCCTTCATTGGTGAGTCACACAGGGCGTGTTATATTTGTTCATTATAACTTCCAATTTCTTTGTAATTCATAAAATTTGTGTCTTAGGAAGCAATATTTCGTGTACAATAAGAGTCTTCCACATACCTAGTGTAGTATGTCATTGTTTTCGCGTACAATTGTTGGTTTTTAATGATATAATAGAAAATTCCGTAAAGAAGAATAAAATAGTGGCATATATATATATACGGAAATCTTCTTATCCACACCTTCCGGAAATAAGAAAAAAATGGTTTTTTTTTAGTTGCAATTTTTTTTTTGGAAAATCCGATCCGTCCAATGTGTTCAGAAGGTGATTTCAAGGGTCCACGCGGAAAATCTTCAAAAAAAAATACCGGGAAGGGCTTGATCCAAGCAGTTTTCGCAAAAACTGTATTTATATATTTTTGCGAAAACTGCTTGGATCAAGCCCTTCCCGGTATTTTTTTTTTGAAGATTTTCCGCGAGGACTTTTGAAAACACCTTCTGAACACATTGGACGGATCGGATCGTCAAAAAAAAATTTGGATCAAAAGTCCGGAAATCAATAGTCCGGATAAGAGGCGGAACCTATATATATATAACCCAGTGATTTGCCTTAAGCTCAACATTTCAGTAATTTGCTAAGTGGTCAAGAGGCTGGTTGTAAAGTAATTTTTTGTTTCTTTCATAAAAATAAAACATACTTTGCGAGAATTAAGGCAATGCTATTTTCCCCATTGATCATCCAATCACAATTCCAACACAATGAAGATATAATTGTTAGCGAATTGATCGAGGAACATGAAAGGCCCCAAATGTTACGGGATAAAGTTGGGTATGAGGAGCGACAAAATTTGAATAGGTACAATAAGATCACACCTGCATTAAGTACTGATCTTTCCCTCTACCCGGTGGTGATCCCACTTTCGATTCCCTTGTCCAGAGAGAAGTTGTAAGTAAAACTCTGCATAAGCACCCAGTAGTAACCATAATTCGTAATCGCTGGTTCCACAAACGGAATTGTGGGTTACTTGTAGAAAAGATAGCATGCCTAGCATTACTCATTTATCTATCTGGAAGCGGGGCACTAGAAGGTTTCATATAAAGACTATGTTATAAGTAGGGGTGAGCAAACAACCCGACAACCTGACTTGAAGGGAATCGGGGCGGTTTCAAACTATCATCGGTTCAGGTTGCGAGTTGAAATTTTGATAACTCGATGAAGTTGGGTTGGTTTTCGGGTTGGGGTCTTAAATTTCAGGTGAACCCGACCTGACCTGAATAATATATATATATGATAACTCGATGAAGTCGGGTTGGTTTTCGGGTTGTATATATATATATATATACCACTTCTAGCCAGGGATCTGTGACTTTGCTTAAAGTCAGGACCTCACCTTCCCCGATTGAATTTGACGATCCGAACCGTCCAATGTGTTTAGAATGCGTTTTTAAGGGTCCTCGCAATGAATCAATAAAAAAAATGATCGGGAAGGGCTTGATCCAAACAATTTTTTATAAAAGCTATGTTGACGAAAGACTACGATGACGGCAGTGACGACATAGACGATGGTGGCAACGGCACATACAACCGCGGCGGCGACCAAATACGACAACTCTTCCTCTTTCGAGCTTCATCAACATCAAAAGACTCAAAACTCCATAGCTGCCTGAGAAAGTGAGAAGTCTGTCACCACTTTCGGGTTTGCAACTTTGCATGTAGATCTTTATTTTATCTTTATTCCAATCGATTTATTATGAGATCTGGAATCTGGAATGAGTTGTTTTTTTTCATTTTTTGGATGCAACTGGTATGAATTTGGATAAATTTGGAATGAGTCGTCTGATTTTGGATGAATCTCTCTCTCTCTCTCTCTCTCTCTCTCTCTCTCTCTCTCTCTCTCTCTCTCTCTCTCTCTCTCTCTCTCTCTCTCTCTCTCATTTTGGATGAATCTGGAACCAAGACCAACCTGATCGACCCGAACCAAAACCCAACAAACCCGATCCGATCGGTTCATAGGGTAGTTCGGTTCGATTTCGGGTGTTATTTTTTACAACCCGACCCAAATCTGATGCAAACCTGAGTAACCTTACCCATGTTCACCCCTAGACTTATAAGATGTGATGGAGGTCAATTCTTAGGGATGGCGGAAGTTTACGAAAAATGATTATTTATGGCACTACGGATGATGAGCAAAGATTGTTACCATGTGAGACCAATCCAGTGTTACTTATTGTACTCTCTCTCTAGAATGTTAAATCTTGAACCAACTACTGCTGACACCGATCCAATTTCGAAGGAAGAAAAAGACCATTTGGAAAGAAATACCAAGAAGATCAAAAGCAATACATCAGAACAACAACAAATGCAAAGGAATCAAGCCCTATGGATTCAGAACAACGGATTCCTTCTCAAAACATTATTATCGATACTCCAATAGAAAATATCCCATCGGAAGAAAAAGCAGAGGAACCGGTGAAGATTTTCACATCTCAAAGGAAAAGCCCAGAAAATGCTAGATCCTTTAAGGCAGCCTTACTTAATGCTCATCTTCCATCCATGGAATGTGATAAGCAAAGAAGGTCTGAATTTGAAGAAGACAGTGATGATGAAGAGATCGACTTTGAACCATCGAAAATGGTTTCCAGAAATCAAAGTGGAATTTACCAAAGAGCATCTGAAACGCATTCGACAAAATCATAAGGGTCGTCTGATCATTAAGCTCTTGGGAAAAAACTTGGGATTCAAACCCCTCATGGATAGAAATCTCAAACCTATGGGATCTTGAAGGGTTTTTTAACCCGGTAGACCTAGGTTTGGGTTTCTATCTTATTCTGTTCGAATCTAAGGCTGAAAATAACAAGGTGTACACCAGGGGTCCTTGGATCTTCCAGGATCATTATTTAACAGTGAGGAAATGGCATCCTCAGTTCAAGGCAGATATGGTTTCTGCCATTACAACGGCGGTATGGATGAGAATAAAGTATTCGCCATATGAATTCTATGATGAAGAAAGCTTATTACTTATTGCGGCCAAATTGGGGAAACTCCTCAAGGTGGATGACAACACCATTGATGGATTAAGGGGAAGCTACGCTCGTATTTGCGTAGAGCTAGATCTTAGCAAACCGCTGGAGGCGTCGGTCGCAGTGGGTAAGTACGACTACCAAATTGAATACAAACACATTCATCTTATATGTTTCTCTTGTGGTAGGGTGGGACACTGGAAGGAAAACTGCAACATTACTCCGGCGCTGGAAAAGATGGACGACTCTGCTATGACCGCTACAACATCAGAATCTAAGGCTGTCATATATAACGACACTATTGTACCTGAAGAACCCAAAGATATTGGGTATGGGGATTGGATGATCGTTACTCGCAGAAACCAAAACCGATCTAGGTCCAATGGGCCAATACAAAATGGTGGTAACAAGGATAACAAGTCCAAACCCCAAGTTAAGCCCAATGAAAGCCCATTCACACATTGGAAAGAGAAGGAACATGAGGCAGGCCTAAGTAAAACTGATATGGGGAGAAGCAAGGGCCCAGTGGCCCAAAATTCTAAATCAACATCTCGGCCCAATATGGGGAAGACAAGGGTCCATGTACCAATAGCCCAAAAACGAAAAGGAATTTCCTCTCAACCGGACTACAAATTTGAGTTTAACCCTCTTCTCAAACAAACCCAGCCCATCTCGGTGCAACCCACTTTTAAACCACAACTTCCATTGTTATTGACCTAAACCCTTCTACAGATATTCTCTTACCCGACGCCTCCAACTCTCCATCCTCAGGGGAAACTCCTTCATCTTCTTCAAATTCCAACATCCTCAAAGCACCTCCAGATATAAACCTACTTCCCAATTAAACCTATCATGAATTTGCCAGAAATACAACCAACATGAGTCAGTTACCACAAGATCCAATTATGGCCCGAAGTAGGGATAAAAGCAATTCACCTAGCCGAAGTCGCATGGTGGCCGGAGGAATTTTTGGGAGATTCGACCCCACACCAAGTGTTGTTGAAGCCTCGCAGGAAACAGAAACCAACACTGGTGGATCTGAGGAACATGCTTAATCCCCCAGGTGCTATACCCCTTGATAATGGTTTTTTAATGGATAGTTATAAGATTATTGTGTGGAACTGTAAGGGAGCTGGGAACACCCGGTTCAAGAATAATTTCGGTGAGCTGATTCGACAGCATAAACCTGAAATCGTTGCACTTCTTGAACCCAAAGTTAGCATGCGATCGATGGGTTTTTTCTTTCGTAACTGGGGGTATACTAGGGACACCTTCACTGACCCTAATGGGAGGTCAAGAGGTATCTGGATTCTTTGGGACCCGAATAAGGTTTCGGTCTTCACCATTTCTATTAACCCCCAAGTCATCCATGTGAACATAAAAAAAAATGGGTATGAAGAATGGCTTTTGTCGGCACTTTATGCTAGCCCTAATCCTCGCCTCAGAGATATTCTTTGGGACGGGCTAAGGACTTTGCTGCGGCTAATAATCTTCCCTGGGCCATGGTGGGTGACTATAATGAGATTATGAATGTGGAGGAATGTCGTAGCTCGATCAGCTTCGGACTCAAGCCATGGCCAAAGAAGAAAGTTTGTGGAAAACATCAATTCCTGTAATTTAATGGACATGGGAGCTTCTGGTCCAAAATTCACTTGGACAAACAGTCGATAGAGTGCAGCTAATGTCCAAAAACATTTTGACAGAGGCCTTTGTAACGAGGAATGGCGCTCGCTATTCCCTAAAGGTACAATCCGTAACCTACCTTGCACATATTGTGATCATTCCCCTTTACTCCTTAGCTTGAATGGTACGATTATTACTGAGCATATTAATAGACCGTTTAGGTTTGACGCTGCCTAGATTACGGATCCCTCCTTTGAGGATATCGTTACTACTAACTGGAGGGGTACTAACATTCAGGAAAAAATTTCCAATTTTTCTAAAGGCTGCTTTAGAGTGGAATAAAAACATTTTTGGAAATATTTTCAGGAAGAAAAGGTGGATTTTAGCTAGAATCAGAGGAGTCCAAGAGGCCCAGAGCAAAAACTTTTCGCATAACCTTATAACCTTGGAGAAAGAGCTTATCACTGAGTATAATAATACTCTCACTCAAGAAGAACTTCTTTGGTTCCAAAAATCTCGTTCTAAATGGATTGTTTTGGGTGAAAGAAATACTAGATACTTCCATTTATCCACTATTATTAGGAGACGTAAATCCAAGGTTACTATGCTTAAAGATAATAATAATATTTGGATTGATAACCCTTTGGATATAAAAGAGTTGGTCCAAAATTATTTTAAGGAGCTTTTTCGCAACCAAGATGATACCCCGGGTTCCTGTTTCCTCATGAACCATCAAATCTCTTTATCGAATGAGGATAATGAAACTTTATGCCTCCCTATATCCAATTCTGAAATTTGGGAAACAGTGAAACATATACCTCCTTTCAAAGCCCCTAGTTCGGACGGTCTGCAAGCTGTTTTTTACCATAAATATTGGAATGTTGTTGGCTAAGATATATGTGAGTTTGTCAAAAAATGCTTTGCTGATAGTTTCATTCCTTCGGAGGTCAACAAAACTCTTATTGCTCTCATTCCCAAAATGGATAATCCCGAAGTATAAAAATGTTTCGCCCCATAAGCCTTTGCAATGTTAGATATAAAATTATTACTGAATTATCGCTGCTAGGCTTCCACCTCTTCTTGGAAAAATGGTTGGTCCTTTTCAAAGCACTTATATACCAGGTCGCTCTACTAATGATAACATCATTATAACGCTAGAAATTGTGCACACACTTCGTGCTAAAAAAGGGAAAAAGGGAGGTATGTTGTTAAAAATCGATTTGGAAAAGGCATATGATAAGATTTCATTGAAATTCCACCTTGACACTCATGTTTATTTCAACTTAAATCCTTCCTGGACTGCCCTTATTATGAGTTGCGTTACTAATGTCACCATTTCCATCTTATGGAATGGCGATAAGCTTGATGAATTTTCTCCGGGGCGGGGGCTTAGACAAAGGGATCCTCTTTCGCCTTATTTATTTGTGTTATCCATGGAAAGACTATCTATTCTCATTAACAGTAAATGCATGACGGGTGATTGGAAAGGTATTAAAATTTCTAGAAATACTGATGCTCTTACTCACTTATTCTTTGCGGACGATCTTGTTCTTTTCGGTCAAGCTACCATATCTAATTGCAAAGCTATTATGGAAGTTATCAATGATTTTTGTGCCTTATCTGGTCAAACCGTGAACCTTAATAAATCTCAATTGTTTGTCTCTACAAACATTTCCCGTAATAGAGCTTGTCGCTTAAGCAACTTTTGTGGTATAGCCCTTGCTAATGACTTAGGTAAATATCTTGGAGTGCCTATCCTCTATAGTAGGGCTAACAAGGACCATTTCAAACATATTATTGAGAGAGTTCAAAACAGACTTGCAGGATGGAAGTCCAATACCCTCATGTTGGTTGGGAGAGCTACCCTTATCCAGGCTTCCTTTGCCACTATTCCTAGCTATACCATGCAAACGATGAAATTGCATGTTAATGTGTGTGACAAGCTTGACCGCATCAATAGAGATTTTCTCTGGGGGGATACTCCCAATAAGAGAAAATTGCATATTGTTAACTGACATATTGTGTGCGAGGATAAGGATGTGGGAGGTTTAGGTTTGAGAAAGGCTCAAACTCAAAACCTTGCTTTGCTTACTAAACTTGGGTGGAAGCTTGTGTGTCAAGATGATAGCCTTTGGGCTAATTTCCTCCAGGATAAATACCTAAAGCACCATACCCTCCAATCTTGGCCAACCAACAGATCGGCTTCTCACATCTGGCGTAGTATTATCCATACTAGAGATGTTTTTAAGGAAGGCACTAAATGGACCATTGGTGATGGTCAATCAGTTGATCTCTGGAATGATTGTGTACAGGGATAAAATCCAAGTAAGGTCTTGATCACGTGTTTTTTTACTGGAACCCTAATCTGCAAAACAGACAGGGGTTAGAGCACATTTGCCTCTCGTTGGCAAAGGCCCTCCGATGGCTAAGTTAGTATCACGTACTAGAATTCATAAATCAAACAATGCGTATGAAAGCAATTCACAGCGTACCTTTCTTCATGGGCGTAGTGCTTTATTTATAGATGTAGATGACTGAATGATTTAGGCATCCCGTGCCCTAAGTTTCCTTTTAGCTTTAGAAATCCTTTTCCTAATAGGACTTTCCTATTAGGTGTCAGTCAGTCTTTCTTTCCATATGAGATTCTTCCCGTATGTGGTACATTCCTAATCACTTTAGGATTGCCCATATCGGTCCCTTATTTCATGGGATTGTTCCTCATCTCATAAGGATTCGCCTTAAATCATTCTGGAATGTCTCACCACCTTACCTGTAGTAGTGTCGTGCTTCAACGTAGCTCAGCGTAACATGTAGATATAGCAATTTGCAATGCCTACATATACATTAGCCAAGATCCAATTATTGGTAACTTGCAGACGCAATCACAGTTTTGGAGTCGGGTTCTAGAAAATTATGGTGCGAACATGGGTGTATTTTTTTTTTTTTTAAATTTCACATGTAATGAAGTGGAGTTTATTTAACTTCAATGAAATTTATTTGCAGTTTATTTAACTCAAATAAAAATGATTAAATGGTAGTTGGTGAATGGTAATTTTTTTTATATATATATAAAATGAATGGTTGTTCAGAAAAGGATACAAGGGGAATTATTGAAAAAGAATGGCACTGCAAATGACAATGCATTGTTGTAGCAACATTACCATTTTTTGGCCAAATGACACTATTCACACCCATTTTTTTATGCGAATGGCTTGTGCCAAAATGGAACGTACTATCATTGGAATTGCTCTCATGGGCTGGCCCTAAATAGAATATTCAACAATTAAAATGGGACGGAAGGAGTAAAATTTTTAAAAATAAACATAAGTCAAAATAAATAAGTTAGGCCAAACATAAATTCAGCATATGTTTGGTTCCAAGAGCAAAAAGTGGTAATCCAAGTATGCACTATCAGATTTACAGTTGCTATCAATTTTTTTGGGACTAATAGGAGGCATTTGTTTCGACATGATTATTAGGGGTGTTTTGGCAAAAATAGTAGTGATTCACTAGGATTATTTTTTTGTCCTTATTCAATTATTATTCGCATTTGCTAGTTTTGTGTAGATTTTTTTTTTTTTTTTGTAGATTATTGGTTCATCTTGATAAGAGGAATCTAAAAACTAAAAAAATTATAATCAAATTTTTTAAAAAGTTCACTAAAAAAAATATTCCAATTTTTTTGTGGATTATTGGATTTTTTTTTCTTTATTCACAAAAATTTAAGTTTGGTTAATATTTTTTCACTTTTAGATTTATCTCGTCGAGACAAACCAATAATCCACAAAAAATCGACGCAAAACTTATAAATGCGAAAACAAAATTATTAAGCCAAAACCCTTCACCCTCAGTGTCTTTGGTGAATTTTTGTTAGATTTTGATTGTAATTTTGTTCGTATTAACCAAACCCTCGACATGCTACTAAAAGTAAGCTAGCTTAGGGCTGGCACTGGTACCATACATCACCCACATAACACGATCGAACTCTCCGATTATTGATTCATAAATAATACTTCCTCCATCTGTTTTTAAGTATGTTGCTTCGTAAATCTAATTTATTAAATAAACATCTTTATTACACATTTTACATCAAATTTTACTTAACTTTACACCTTTCAAATCAATTTGTACCTCCACTTTACACCTTTCACATCAATCTTTACTCATTAACTTTTTTAAATAGCACAACAATAATTGTATGAAATTTTACTAAGTAATTTTTCAAAACACACATTTATTAGAGCAGTTCCAATGGTCAACAAATGGCATGAGCCATTCCCATTTTGGGGTGGGAATGGCAAAAAAATCCTACACCAATGGTGTGCCATTTCCCCAACCAAAAATGGTTTCACCCATTTTCAACCAAAAATGGTCCAAGCCATTTGTGCCACCTCACCAAAATAACCACCAAATTCTTCCCACCAAACCTTCCAGGCAAAATTTGAGTTCTGATTCTTAATTTTTTTGGGCTTTAACATTAATTAGTGTTAGCCCAATGTAATTAGTTCTAGCCCGATTGATAGATGTTAGCCCAATTTCATACTAAAAACAAAAACAAAAGCCCAACGCGCAGAATTCCACCCGTCAAATTTCAACACAAATTGGGCTGTTGCACACTTAAATTTTGCTCACTACCAATTCATTTCCCACTCTAAAAAACTATGGCAGAATCACATACAAAAAAGGGGAAAAGCTTTCGCTGCAGAGTTAGATATAGCAATTTGCAATGCCTACATATACATTAGCCAAGATCCAATTATTGGTAACTTGCAGACGCAATCACAGTTTTGGAGTCGGGTTCTAGAAAATTATGGTGCGAACATGGGTGTATTTTTTTATTTTAAATTTCATATGTAATGAAGTGGAGTTTATTTAACTTCAATGAAATTTATTTAGTAGTGCAGTTTATTTAACTCAAATAAAAATTATTAAATGGTTGTTGGTGAATGGTAATTATATATATATATATATATATATATATATATATATATATATATATAATGAATGGTTGTTGAGAAAAGGATACAAGGGGAATTATTGAAAAAGAATGGCACTGCAAATTACAATGCATCGTTGTAGCAACATTACCATTTTTTGGCCAAATGACACTATTCACACCCATTTTTTTATGCGAATGGCTTGTGCCAAAATGGAACTATCATTGGAATTGCTCTCATGGGCTGGCCCTAAATAGAATATTCAACAATTAAAATGGGATGAAAAGAGTAAAATTTTAAAAAATAAACATAAGTCAAAATAAATAAGTTAGGCCAAACACAAATTCAGCATATGTCTGGTTCCAAGAGCAAAAAGTGGTAATCCAAGTATGCTACTATCAGATTTACAGTTGCTATCAACTTTTTGGGACTAATAGGAGGCATTTGTTTCGACTTTAGTTGGGCCCCCCGCTAGTTGAGGGTGGAATTGGTCCTCAAAATTAATCGAGGTGCGTGTAAGCCAGCCCGGATTTGAGTTATAAAAAAAATTGTGCAGATTGAATGTCCTTGCGCACCGAAGTGAATTTTCAGTGGGAATTAAACACTAATCTTGTAATTACCAAAAAAAAAGGACTAATTTTGTAGTTATTCCAATAAGAGAGAGAGAGAGAGAGAAGGCTTTGTTTGGTTTAGCTTTTGTATTCCAAATTCTGTTTTAGCAAGTGAAATGCAATTCGTTTTCTTAATTTTCCTATATTCTAATTACTTTAACTTAGTTTTCCTTTGGTTGATCTGGCGCCGTTCCACTAACTTTAGTTCTTTTGTTTTTTTTTTGGGGTTTTTTATTTAATGTACATGAGAACAATAATCGTAAATTCTATACACACACCTCTCTTTTCTTAGTATTCACAGCAAAAAAACCTTAAGAAAAAGCATGAAGTCCACCTTGCACTTGCTTTAATTATCCAAACCGTCTATTTTGTAAAAAAATAGTTTAATCATATAACGGAAAGTGTTTGATTTTTGTCTTAAAAATGATGGACGGTTAAAAATTCAATTTACCAACACACAATCACACAGGATCTTGGATGCTACGAAGTATGAGACAAAAAGTACAGAGGCTTCAACCTTCGCAAACTTTACCGCGACCATCTAGCTGGACATTCAATCTGCAATAGCTTCACACCCCAACACCACACGGGTACTAAGAAAAGAGCGGGATGCGAATAGAATTACCCACGAATAACACGCATTAAAAGCGTGAAAAATAAAAAAATGCGTAAAGAAGTTCAAAAACCTCCACGCCTTATCATCCATACAATACTTAAGGAGACTCGAAAATTCAACTCTAGGAAGTAGGAAGTCAAAAATGTCTCTCGACTACGGAAGAAGATTCCATTAGTACGTACTCTCACAAGAGTATCGTCGAGTGGGAGACTTCTTCAGCTGAATTAGCGTATTTTCCTTGAATGCCCCAAACATGATGACAAAAAGGAAAAAAATAAGGAAAGACTTGAGAGCTCTGAAGCTAGTGGTCAATAAGCAGAAATGTAAGACCGAATATAATTGCCGACCTACAGCATAACTTCCTTATATATGGAGTTGTGGATATACTATTAGATTTTTTTTTAATGTTCGATGGTCCGGGATGTCTGGGTCAACTTACACACACATCGACTAATTTCCTTTCCAGTCCGATTAAGAGGCAATCCGTCCACCCCGGGATTAGGAGATTGACACGAAATTATTTTCTTGCGGCATAACCTCGGGAATAGAACCCTGATCAATTCTATGAAGAGCAAGTCCACCAATCAACAAGACGTACCATTGGGTGTATGAATTCTAGATCTGAATATCGTTGGACTTGTAATTGCTCTTCTAACAAAATTCCCTATGTCAAGTTGTCAAACTGGTCACTGATGAGAAATAATAGTCAACTTTATTGGCATTGAATTTTTAGGCAATTTGTCTGTGAACCCAAAATTTGTTTCCAAAGATGGATGTACGTTCATCTTGGTCTGGCGTACGTAGACCGCCATCCAAAATAAGCAGCACCACAAATTGTGCATTCTTCTATCGAAAGTTCTGAGCATCAAGGATAATTTAATACGTTCGACAATTCTGAGTATCTAAAACCTGTATTTAGAGAGATTGTAGGGAAGGTCAGTGTTCAGAAGGAATGTTGATTAAAATCAAGGTTGACCTCCCAATCCCATGATGACAACTGTCACACACGACTACACGACACGTAGCAGAGTCGCACGGGTCAGTCTGCACAAGTGTCACCAACGCAGGCCTTTACAAATGAGAGCCCTCGCGCACCTCACTGTGAAGCCCACCAATCAACAAGACGTACCATTGGGGGTATGAATTCTAGATCTAAATATCGTTGGACTTGTAATTGCTCTTCTAACAAAATTCCCTATGTCAAGTTGTCAAACTGGTCACTGATGAGAAATAATAGTCAACTTTATTGGCATTGAATTTTTAGGCAATTTGTCTGTGAACCCAAAATTTGTTTCCAAAGATGGATGTACGTTCATCTTGGTCTGGCGTACGTAGACCGCCATCCAAAATAAGCAGCACCACAAATTGTGCATTCTTTTGTCGAAAGTTCTGAGCATCTAGGATAATTTAATTCGTTCGACAATTCTGAGTATCTATAACCTGTATTTAGAGAGATTGTAGGGAAGGTCGGCGTTCAGAAGGAATGTTGATTAAAATCAAGGTTGACCTCCCAATCCCATGATGACAACTGTCACACACGACTACACGACACGTAGCAGAGTCGCACGGGTCAGTCTGCACAAGTGTCACCAACGCAGGCCTTTACAAATGAGAGCCCTCGCGCACCTCACTGTGAAGCCCAATAAGAAATATAGATTGAGCCATGGGCCATCCGAACATGGAGAAAAACCCATACACTTCGATTAGTGCGGCCTAGAGATATATGGGTGAGAACGAGAAAAACTCATCAGTTATATATTGCCCAGACAGCTGTCTACTCCGGTTTAAGGCAGAACCTAATGGGCCCTCTTAGGCTTGGCTATTATCATGACCGAACAGGTTATGACCTTGCCCAAACAGGAATGAAAGGGGATCTAGTGACTTGGTGGCTACAAAAGAAGAGAGGTTCACCGTGAAACGGTGGAGTAGCGTGCCTGAGCAACCACTGGGGTAACCCTCATGGTGGGTGATGTTATCTATGTAGTCAGGGTGTATGGAAGGGACTTTGTCCTCGTATTATTGGAAACACTTGGAGTCTGAGTACTGGCCCAGGGTGTCTCTAAATATAAGAAAATCATTTCACAATTCCCAGAGGTAATTGATTTGACAAAGTGCGTCATTCTAGCTAGAAAGAGAAAATGGACAGTCACTAATTTTGGAATGAGAACATTCTTCCATTGATATATATCATCATCCAATTGATCTCTGTACATCACTTGGGTAACCATGGATTAATCTAAAGTTCCACTGCCTTAGTATCTTCCTGTGCACTATTGCTCTCCTCTTCACTCTTCTAGATCACTCCATTCCGATCATACTTCTAATCGTCGACTATTTCTATTTCTACTTCTTCAGCTCATACTATTCTTCGGAATATTGACTCAACAAAGAACCTAGCTCTCTCACAAAGATAGATACAAAAGGTAAAGCGTAAGACGCATAATCAAACTTGTATATATAGTGTAGGTCAAACTCACAGTGAATCTCGTTCATATAATTTTTAAAATCTGTTTATTTATTTCATGCATGAAAGTATTAAGTATATATGGAGCCAATGCATAAATTAAACAAGGTTGACTATTAGTGATATACGTACAATATCAAATTGTTGCGGAAGCTACCAGGAAAAACCATGAAGATCATACTGAGATTCACCTCAACCGATACTGTCCATATTCCATTAATATTTGTGAGTGTGAGAAATGTCGGTAATCATGTATGGTCATCTGCATTGAGCATTCCAATAAATAAATAAAATAAATAAATAAATTGAACACTGAAAATACTAATATTTTTGTGGATTAGAGTGAGGTGGCCGCAATATAAGTATTAATATATGGTGTTAATTTTATGCCTACCTTGACTCTATTATTGTCGACTTTAGCTTAACAGTTTGACATTGTTAGGCAGAATAGTTAATTAAAACCCATGATCATTTTGATTGGCATGACACATCCTTAATTCATGCAACCTTAATGAGTTTAGCAAAGATTATGCAATAAATTAATTAAGCCTCAAGTGATTAGTACAAGATTATGAAAATGATGGTGAAGAAAAAGAATATTAATTGAGTTTAGAATATTGGTTGTTAGGATAAGAGTTGGAAAGCAACATTGATTAATTTGGCAGTCTTTGGATCCTGGTGGCATTTGATCATCGATTTAAGGGGCGTCACTTTACATAAATCCGGATTTACCTATTTTTTATTTTTTTTAAGAAACGGAAATTATCATAGCAGAAGTTGTAAATCGGCTGAAACAGTACTATATAGAGCACAAATTTTTTTTTTTTTTTGATCGGCTACTATATAGAGTACAATGGGGACGCCCTAAACAGAGAGGGAAAGGGGATTGCTAAAATCCGGAAATTCAACGATTAAGCACTAATTTATAATTTGCTAAGGTCGATCCACGCTGAACTACAGTAATAAAACCACAGATCTCTCTACATATTCTTTATCCAAGTAAAATCTCTTAAAAAAAAAAACGTAACTTATATTAATCAAATTTGAATAACTTATGTAAGCGACGTGAAATGGAGTTGATCGAGCAGCTGTAGGTCGGCGAAAAGTGAATGAAGATACAAATGCCAGTTTGTATTAATTAGAAAATAGACCGGGATCACACGAGGCAGAGTATGTCAACACAGATATATTCAGGGAAAGCATTGAGCACCGAACCTAATACTACCTACCAAACATGAAAAATGGAGAGTTTAAAATTTAAAAAAAAACTTTCCAGATATGAACTGCGGAAGAACAAATTTCTATATAGCCTTTTGCACTCTGTTTTACACCTAAAAAGCTCATGACCTGACCAGCTGACCTGAGCCTTGATCTCTTCTTCTACAGCCTCTCTGTCTAAACATAAAAATAATGTACAATTTCACTTTGCAACTTGCAACACCACCACCTTCCTTCTCCCTTCCTACCCCAACAAAAAAAAAACACTAAAACCCAAAAAAAAAAAAAAAAATTATATATAAAAAAAATGTTACAAAGCTCCAATGACCCTTGACTTCTTACTACACTCAAAAGCCAAAAACTCCATTTCCCTAATCCTCTTATTACCCCCCCAACTCCCATTAGTCCCAATATTGGTCTCAACACCACCACCACCACTGAATATATTCACCCCAAATAATCTAACCATTCCCATCGGTTGGACAATCGAGGGAGGGGTCTGTTGCTGAGATCCCTCCTTCGCCTTCCAATCGATGAAAAGCTGATTGTCCGTACCCGTGGACCGGTGAAAGCTCACCACATCCCCTGCTTTTAGGCTCTTTTCCTTGACGAACCGGCTCCACCCTTTGGTCAACACGTAACTCTGACTGCTGTTCCAGTAGGAGTACCTGAACCTCCACACTTTTCCGGCCACGTCTTTGAAGTTCAACAGGACCCCCTTCGAGACGCTCCCGTTGTGCAACGGGAAGTGTTTCTCGGCGTGCTGCTTCGGTATCACTAACCGATTCAGCTTCCCGACGTCGCTCGGGGTGACCGTCTTTTCGAACAGCTGATCGGAGAGGCGGTTAGAATCGGAACTGCCCAGTGAATTCGCAATCTTGTAATCCTTGTGGTTACATTGCCCCGTCACGTTTCTCCCGTTGTAGCTGCGCCTGCTCTGCTCCAGCTCATCGCTGTACGTGTGCTTTCGGAGCATATCAACGATTTCGGCTTTCGAGTGGGAATTCAAAAACGCGATCTCCACATCGTCGTTCTCGGATAACATATCCGAAAACGACTTGAAATTCGTGACTGCGTCACGGCCACGGAAGCGTTGGGCTGCCACGTCGTAGGCCCTGGCGGCCTCCACTTCCAGATTGAACGTTCCCAGCCAGACCCGCTGGTGTTTCTCGTAAATCTGGGCCCCCCAGCGCCCGTTGGGCTGTGGTACCACGCCCTTGAACCGCGACGAGGGGAGTTTCCGGGACTCCGCCTCGACGCCGCCCTCGGCGTCGAGGATTACGCTAGCGCCGCTTCCGACGCGGCACAGGCTCTGGTCAGGCGACTTTGCTGCCGGTTGAGGAAACAGAGACTGGGGTGTGGTGGTTTGAGTGTCGGTTGTCGTGCTCTCGTCAGTGCAACTGCCGTCCATTTTTGGTGGTGTCTTTGAAAGAGAAACAGAATGTATTTGTAGAGAGAGAGAGAGAGAGAGAGAGAGAGGAGTTTGAGTTTTGCTACGTAGGGGGGTGGGATATTTATAGGAGGTGGCATAATGCGTATGTCTCGTGTGGGTGTGGTGGAATATTTTAAGAAATATTAGTGCCACATATTTTGGGTTGTAATAGTCAAAATCATTAAGTGTGACACGTAGGTGTTATGTGGGCAATTTTAACTCTATAGACTTGGTGTATGTTGTTATTGAATTAAATAATTAATTTCATATTAAAAGAAATGCAAAAGGGTACTGGGGAATGGAAAAAAGTTAGTGAATTTTTAAGTGTGTGAATTAGGTTCATTTTGAATGGAGAAATCTTGGGTATACCTGTCTGTTTGGGTCACTGTCTAGCCCTCTGGATGCAATTCAAATTTTGGAATTTGTTTTTTTAGTCTTTCTGGAATTACCATTGTTATTAGCAAGTTGGTTTGTTGATTGTTACACAAACCGTGTGTAGTTTGTGGCAAATGAGGATGTGAGAATGTGGGTGAGGTGGGGTCAACCCAAGAAGGGAAAGGACCAGGAAGATTCATGGAGTGAGAGAAAGGGGGGAGAGAGAGAGTTACTGGGGGAAGGGTGTAGTAGAGGTAACTAGTAATAAGATACTAACTGGTTGGTCGGTTTGTTTTCCACATAATTGATCAGTGTTCAATTTTTTATGTCAAACCGCAAGAAAGTAATTTGTCGTGAATTCCTTGGTACCAGCATGAATGGTTTTTGACCGGATCGGAAGGAGGGTTTGTCGAGATACACGTAAGCTGGTCCGCACACCTCCCGGGAAAAAAAAAAAAAAAAAAAGTAACTAGTATCCATGTATGTATCTATGTGTTGTGGGCTGTGTATGTGAGGTAGGTCCCAAAATTTCGCAAGTTGATGGGGGGAGGGGGGTTCACATGACTGTTAACCGCGTTTTAGAAAGTTCATCCCCCCTGAGCTTTTGCTGCTATTGCTGACCACAAGCATGGTGGCCTTTAATCTATCCCTCTCTCTCTCTCTCTCTCTCTCTACAACTGCCCTATATTTATTCTTTGTTTGCTATATCTTATCTGATTCTGATACTCCATCAAAATCTTTTTCTATTGTTTGTTTGCAGCTTTTAATGCTGCAAAAAATGTATTTCCAGAGATAAAGTTTAGAGAGAGACGAGGGGGGTACTACTACAACCTGCTTCCACTAGTATGGGTATCATGGGCCAATGCTAATAAGGGGATAGACAGGGTGAAAAGAGTTTGTCAACCCGACTGGTGGTTAAGGCGTGAGACGTACGGGTTTGTTTTCCTATAATGTTTGTTTCGAAACCTTCTAGGTCGTATAATTTCTTTGAGACCAGTTTATATGAGACTTTGCCCAACTTTAATTAGGCTCCCGTCAGTAGGAAATGAGATTGATCTTTTTTTTTTTTTTATTAATCTTTGAAAATGAATTACAGAGATTAAAAGCGATCGAGGAAAGATGCCATCACAACAAGATTGATCTTTCAAGATTAGTTTACGTACTTACTAAATTGATCCGAACACCTAATTTATATCTATAAAAAAAAATGTGTGTGAGATAGAAAAAGCTAGAATAATTATCGGAAGAGGGGATGCTGCTATGCAGCGTGTGCACAACACCTTTCTGTGCATATCGGGGCCGTCTGTTGCTCGGATGAACGGCCCAGATTTCATTTTGCATGCACGACAATGAACGGTTTAGATGAAAAAGTGTCGGGCTGAAATCTGGACCGTCCATCCAAGTCACGGATGGCCCGGACGAGCACAACACCGTGCTGTGCCCAGGACTGCACAGCAGCAACCCAGGTCGAGTAATTATCTGCTTCCACTAGCATGGGGGGTGATGGGCCAATGGTAAGGAGGGGGATGGATAAACTTGAAGACAGAGGGTCATCTAACAAGAAAATTCCCCATAAGTCTTAGCTGGCATGATTTGATTCGTCCTTTTTTGATCTTTTCGTTTGTCTTTTTTGGCCAGGTTCATCATAGTATCTCTCAAAACAATTCCTCTCTCATTTTCCTAATTTTCCCAACTAGTGACTGTCACTTTCTTGTTCCATTCATTTTACTGTTCCATCCCCAATCACGTAAAGTGTTTATCGACTACTTTTCAATGTATTAAGTAGTCAAGTATAGAGCACTTCCGAATTAATTCAAAGAATGAATTATGTGGCTTCTCTTAGTGTCACGTACTTGGTACATGTTTTGAAGAATTTGGCATTTCCCATTCTCTAGAAAGTGAATACAAACTATATTTTTGTTGACATCGTAAAATACGCATTCAGTATTGTGTTATGTTTTCTAATTATAAAATGAGTAGAGAGAGAATCGAGAGAAGCAGCAAACGAAACAATCACGTGACACAGAGCTTCTAGAAGGAACTATATGTTCAAGTAGTTAATGAGTACAATAGTGGTATCTAAAGAGAGGAATGAAAGCCAAAGAGGAGTGAGTCAAATAAACTCTCACACGGTCCTTACTAGCGCACTCGCATGTGTTATTTTATCCAACAACTCAAATTAAGGCACACAATTTTGCAAAAACATAACCTTTTTTTTCGTATTTTTCTTACCAAATTCAGTAGTTGTCAAACACTAGAGCATCGTTTGATCCGAGATTGATTGCACGATTGAATGATCATGACACACTTGTATCTACTCATTGTCTCTTGTACTTGTAGACTCATTGTTTTGAATATTGGCCGATACATACCCTATCGGCTGGTTCGTCTCGGAATTTAGAGGCTCCGATATGGATACATACCGCATTGTACGTATCAGCTGATATGCCCAAAAAGTTAAAAAATTCATGACCGCTACACCTGATTTCTGCGACGTTTGGCCGATACGTCCCAATACCAATACACCGATATTGCGACCGATGCGGTTATTTAAAACTATGCTTGTAGTTGATCAACGGTGGAGATGGGCTAAGGAGAATGTAATCCTATGAGCTAAAGACCTCGTCACATATGACATGCATATATATACTAGTCAGACCGGGAATCAACATGAAGTGATAATTTTTACAAGTTGATTTATTGTACGGACAAGTCCTGAAGGGCCCACATGCAAGTTGACGGTGGGTGTAGCCTTCCATAGGAAATTTTGCTGTGGTTTTGTGGTGATTAGTCGGGCCCCACTTTGAAGATTATTAGATTCCCTTCCTATTGACTATATTTGCCAACTTCTAGTAACAGCATCTCTACTATGAGACAACTGTGTTTTAATTATGTTTTTTTCCTTGGCGCAAGAAAATTTTGTTAATATTTGAAAAAAATAAAAAAGATAAAAAGGGTTGTCCGAGAGATACCCAATAAAAGGAAAAGAATAGTACTTCAAAACACAACCACATTAAAGGAAACGCCACGAAACTAAGACCTAACAAAACTTGCAGTCTCAAAACAAAAGCACCCTAACACGATAATCGGAGAGAGCGCCACAAAATCACCCCAAACTAAAAGCTTCGAACTAGCTAGCACAAAAAATTAAAGAAATAGGAGACGATAACCGTAAAAGCAGCAACAAAACCATTGGATTGCTGCCAAGAGCCATTGGATTAACAATACTTGCAACAAATGGATCCTGCTACGGGTACAAACAATTTTGTACAGAAAATGTACAAATTGCTCTCGGGGATCCACTTTTGGGTCCCACACGAGTGATCCGAACCGTTCATTATTTTTAGAACATTTTTCCGAGGGGTTCCACAAAATTTTAGCTCAATCGGACGGTTAGAAGTGCTTGAACCAAAATCACGCCGTTTCGTTCAAAATGAAACGGCGTGATTTTGGTTCATACACTTCTAACCGTCCGATTGAGCTGAAATTTTTTGGAGCCCCTCGGAAAAATGTTCTAAAAATAATGAACGGTTTGGATCACTCGTGTGGGACCCAAAAGTGGGTCCCCGAGAGCAATTTGTACATTTTCTGTACAAAATTGTTTGTACCCGTAGGATTACCGGCAACAAATAGCCCCAGCTATTTTCAAGACCACATTTGGCCAACGTATTTATTATTATATATAAAAAACCCTTTTTTGGCAAACACAATGGCTCCCCATTACTCAAGGAAGGAGTTTTTTTTTTTTTTGTTGTCTTGAAGCGGCTTTTGGCTCCCAAAGTGGCCCTCGGTCGGAGATGCTCTACTCGACAAGAAACAATTTTGTTTTTATTAACGTCTCGTGTTTATTCTAATTCCACATGATTATTTGTAGAAAAATAGTAATTCAAACATAACTTGTGAACGTATATACGGTAGAGGTACGGTATAGTTGTATGGGGCCGGTACAGAAATCTTTTCGTCTTTTCTGTTCTGTTTATTGTCACTCCCCACAAGTGGGGAAGGGAGTGGATGGGCATGACATGGAAGCATGCATGCTATCACCAGTAGTGGACCCTACCTAAGTCATGGAACTTTCACAGTGATAATAGTCATATACTATCTCACAGATCACAACAGCTCACCTGATGCTTCATCTCTCTACCGGCACATTTTGACCCAGTCCACTTCTTTTGTTTTCTTCTCGAAATCTCCTCTCCCTGACAATAAAACAACTCTTTGACCGGTAAAACTGTATTTTTACCGGTAACAATACACTCTTACCAGTTAAGTTAATTTACGTGCCCTCATGAAAAGGTTGGGGAACTTATGGGTTTCTTGGTATTTCGGAAAACCCTTGAGGCTTGAGTTCCCCTCTATTAATGGAACTGATGAGTTCGTAGTAGAGATAGACTGGGGGTGTTTGGCCCCTGCACTCCTTCAATTTTTTTTCCTATTTATAACACACTTTTGGATTATTCTTTTAGAATTATTGAAGAGTGGTCCCCACAAGCCACTCAAATTTGTAATGCTGCCTCCGTCATTGTTTCCCTTGCCATAGCTGTTGTAGAACATAATTTTTCCGGTCGAAACATGCAGGATCTCCATTAAAAAAGAG
Source organism: Vaccinium vitis-idaea (assembly GCA_963854785.1). Lineage (NCBI taxonomy): Eukaryota > Viridiplantae > Streptophyta > Magnoliopsida > Ericales > Ericaceae > Vaccinium > Vaccinium vitis-idaea. The sequence goes on from OY978224.1 coordinate 28,296,495, forward strand.
ACTCTGCTAAGTTGCAAGAGGAAAGAAAAAAATTACAGAAATAGGCGAAATGAACGGATTCGTACCTATATGTGTTTGTAACTGTCCGATACAAGTGAGCCTCGCACGGTATATGTTGCGTTCATACAAATCAAACGGTTGCAGACACATCTATGTCGGAATATGTGCACTTCGTCTGAGTCTGTAACATTTTTTAACTGGAAATAGTAGCTTGCTTAGTTACAGAAAGAAAAAAAAAAAAAGAAAAAACCCAGAGAGAGAGAGACGGTATATGCATCTCTTGCTTTTTTGTATTTTTATAGGTTCATATTTAGTGTTTGAAAAATATAATGTGTTTTGGCTGAAATCTTAACCAAGAAATTACAATTTGGTGGAGCTTTTTTCCACCCAATAGAAATACATTAGATATTTATCCTAGAATATTAATAAAAGCAGTTTATATTCTGGAATAATTCTGATTTTTGCCATTTTGTGTGTCTTGAACAAATTAAGTGGTGGGCTCCCATTTCATAATATTCCTACCTTAATGATTCATATAAACTCCATAAAAAATCTATCTAATCTCACAATTAACATGCACCATCTAAGCACTTTTTGTTTCACATTACCTTTCTGTTTATGAGATAATAAGGATAAATCCATTTCTTTTAGTATTCTATGCATTATCTTTCAATCCATCACTTGCATGGTCCCCACTAGATGATATATTTATTGGTGTAAAAATCTCCAATAACCTAATTTAACCTGAAGTTACTTTTTTATCTCACTTTTCTTGACTAGATAAAGCTTAGGCCTTGTTTGGTGCTCCTCTACTCATCATTTTTTCCTTCTGTTAAATCATCATCATCATCATCTTCATTGCAAATTCTTTTAATTGGCCCGTACATCTCTCTGGTTTATCTCTATGACTTGTCTGTGACTATGCTTATCCCTTTTCACATGGATACATTTCTTTCTTTCCTCCTTTAACATCTACTTAATTAATCAATTTTTTTAATCTATCACACCCTCTAACCCTCTAAAGGAATATTAGCATCACTTTATTATTTTAAAAATGATCAACCTTATCTAGTGATTATGATTATGTTAGTAACACAACCAAACAGATTATAAGGTGTTTGTCCAAATTTAAATGGAAAATTGAGGAGGCCATGGGGCATATTTCAAAATAAACCAAAGTTGTGATCTAAGTCGCATAACGCGCACGGTCGAGACTTATTAAAGCGTCTTTCAAAGTAAACTCAAACTATTCAAATTCGAGAAATCAAGGATCAAGAGCGCAAGCGTAAAGCAAACTTTGAGAGCGGGAGCGAAGGGTTGCAACCAATGGTGTGATCATCTTTTGGGTAAAATGGTAATTACATGCATTACCCTTTTTATTTTCTTAATAATCAGATTACATGCATTACCTTGTTTTCTACTTCCCCACTCCCTAGGTTTTTCCTCAGTTGGAGATGACTTAAGATAGGTACACCACGTCATCGGATATATTTCAAAAAGTGCCATGTCATATTTAAATACTAAAAAGAAATTTTCACACGTTGGTGACGACACCAAATTATAAGAAGAGTTAATTATTCTTTTTGTCCTTGAACTATTTCAAAAATTTTAATTCGTCCCTCAACTAGATAGTTGTTCATAATCTGTCCCTACTTCAGAAGATCATTCATAAAAGAATTTATACAAACAAATCAATGTTTCTAATTCAACTATATTTTTGAGATAATTTGTTGCTTAGTTACGTATCGATATCTTCTGGCTTAGTATTTTTCTGGTACTATTTACATGTGGGACATACCAAGTACATGCGTATGTTTTCAAAAATGATATCAGAAAAATACAAAAGCCGCGATTATATTATGGAAACAATTTATTTATTTGGGCTTCTTGAGCTCACTCATTCAATGGAAAAATATTGTTGCTAGCTAGATACCGATAGGTATATAAGTAAAAAATATTATATTTTAAATTCTGATATTTTTAGAGACCTATCGATTATCGACCAATATACCTTTCTGTACAAACGATCTTCCCATCGATACCTAATGAACAATTACTAAATAAATTCAATTCACAGGTGAGGATCAAACTAAAAATTTATTGAATAGGTTAGGGAGGTAAGAGATAATAAACCCTAATAAGAAACATTTTGATTTAGATGCTTTTGGTAGAATCTAGACTTTGATTACACTTGCATACTATTCTGAGATATTTTGTCCATAATTTATTGTCTAAAGCATGACATAGATAAACATGGATCTTGCTTTATGACGATTTTTAGACTGGATGATATACGAGATAAGACTTTTGATCTTCTGATGTTAAAAGTGTTGAAAGAGTGATCAGAATCTAATAGTAGGGTAGCTTGGTGTTTTTATGATGCAATTTTCGTTGTTTCATCATCTCTCCTCACAACTTTTTGTTAATTGGGTGTTTTTTAATTTTAATTAATCCACTTGGTTTGTTTTCATTGCATGTATAGCGCATCATTGTGCAAGTGTTATATGGGTACCAACTTAATATATTGATATGCATATACCTAGGCCTTGTCTCCAAACGATAAAATCAGAATTCGATAAAAATCAAACACTTGATTTTATCAAATGAGGAAGAGATAACGACAAAATCGGGATAAAATAAATATTTGATAAAATCAACACTTGATTTTATCAATGAGAAAGAGGTTTGATAAAAATCAAGTCTTGATTTTATCAAATCTGTATTGATTTTGTTGTTTGAGAAACAAGGCCTAGTTATAATCCTGATTTCAAAGCTTCTCGACTTACCTTTATTTGAGTTCGAATAATTTTTTTTTTGTTAGATTAAGTACTTTCCCGTTTCATTTTGTCTAACTTTGAACTTTTAATCGTCCTAAAATATTTGTTGATTGTTTTAAGAAGTTGGGTCACATTCTATAAAATTTCTTCTTCTTCTTCATTTTTTTTTTTTAAAACTACAATGCAAATGTTTTTATAGCTAGTGTCCATAGAATCCCACCTTATTAACCCTATGTGTGTTATTATTATTTTTAGAACAAACCCTATCTATAGATTAGGGTTGCATGAAAATATGCCTACAATTATAAACTACTCTTTTTTATCCCTTTTCCTTTAAGATAGGCCTCTTATCCCATTTTTTGCTTAGGCCGGCAAATCGGATACAGGCATGTATTAATAAACCAATCCAAATCGAGCTTTATGTCCCAATCAATTGGAGTCGGTTACATGAATCCTTTTTTTTTTCTTTTTTCTATTGAGCTCTGTCAAGTACTGTTGGTTCACTTAGACCTAGTAGACTCAAATCTTTGCACACAACCGCATCTAATGTCAATTTGGGTCTTCTCATCCCAAGAGCATTACTACCCAAAGCTATCATATCCGCTCTCTTAACTACTGCATCTGTTGGTATACTGTAGACATGACGGGCATGTATTAATATTACGGATGAAAACATTCAAACATATATACAGTATATTTTTTTGGTACTTCGGAAACATTCAAACGTATATATAGTATATCCAATGTGTTTTCAAGGGTTCCCATGAGGAATCATAAAAAAAAAAAAAATGACCAGGAAGAGCTTGATCCGAGCAGTTTTTTATAAAACTGTACAAATGTGGTTTTTTTTTATCAAAAACTGCTCGGATCAAACCCTTCCCGGTCATTTTTTTTTTATGATTCCTCGGGGGGGACCATTAAAAACACATTCTAAACACATTGGACGGTTTGAATCATCAAAATTCAATCAAGAAAGGTGAGGTCCTGACTTTAAGCAAAGTCAGGGATCCCTGACTTAAAGATTGGCCTGTACATATATATATAGGGTCTCCTTCTAGTCCGGGATCCAGGACTCCGGACCTCCATCATCCGATCATTTATTTGACGATCTGAGCCGTCCAATGTTTTCAGAAGGTGTTTTCAAGGGTCCACGCGAGAAATCTTCAAAAAAAAAATACCGGGAAGGGCTTGATCCAAGCAATTTGCGAACATTGGACGGCTCGGATTTTTCAAAAACAATTTGCAAAACAAAAAAAATACGATTTTTTTTATTTCCGGGAGTCCCGGATTAGAAAATTTCTATATATATATATATATATATGTTCATATTTATGTATATGAACATGAAGAACACTTTTAAAAATGTTGATGAAAGCTGAAAGGGTTTGTGGGGGACTCTTTTCTGCGTCAACAACACGCATCATTCCTTTTTCCTTTTGTTTTTGTTTGTTTCTTATCCTTCACGGCCGACTTGGGGCTTATTTTCAACCCGTTCACACGCAACTTCGACATCAACAAAAACAATACGTACTTCTTTGCATATATATTATCTCCAAAAATTTATTAACTTTTAATCTACCAAAGAGATTAGCATGCAACCAGATATAATAAAAATCTAATTAAAAAATGGATTAAGGGGACCAGGGCCGCAGGGGCAGACCTAGGGTGCAAGCGCGGACTGGCCGGCACACCCACCAATTATCGCTGTATTTCTACGTTTTTCGTAAAAATTATAAAGGAAAATCTTCTCAAAATTGTGTTACTTTTATTGCATGAGGATGATATTTTATCATTAATTTATAAATGAATGTGATTTAATTTTTTCAAGTTATGAATCCTACATCCGCCAATGTCTCGGGAGGAACCCTTCTATATTCACCGATCGGTTTGCACCGACATCGCACCGACGGCGCCGGCAACGCCATTGTGGGTCCCAAACGATCGATCCGAGCCGTTCATCATTCTCAAAATCGAATTCCAAGTGGGTTTATGAGGGAATCGAGGCAATCGGACGGCTGTATGAGCTCGATCCAAAATCACCCCTATTTCATTCAAAATTTTGGTTGAAAATAGGGGTGATTTTGGATCAAGCTCATACAGCCGTCCAATTGCCTTGATTCTCGCTTGGGCCCACTCGGAATTCGATTTTAAGAATGATGAACGGCTCGGATCGATAGTTTGGGATCCACAAGGGCGTCGCCCGGTGCCGTCAATACGTGGTCGGTGCAAACTCGTCGGTCCCCTTATCTTTTCCGGTCTCGGGAGTGTGGTTTTGTACGGGGAGATCTTTGACTGTTGCTCGCCACCGACTTCTTTCCACCGACGTGGACAAAGACCCAGCTTTTCGGGTCAAACCACGTGATCGAATCATCACTGGACTTAAATTTGTGTGACCTTAATCGGACATACTCCTATAAAATTAGAAGAATTAATTGAAGGAGCTAAGTCATTACCGTCCTTAAGCATATGGACACCAAGTTGGAGTAGTCCACTTGTAACTTGCAACAAGGGTTACATGCATAAATGACTTTTCAAACCCTAGGTAAACCTCACCTCTTTGAAATGGCCTATGTTCTATACAAAAAATACACCAAAGCTTTCTGTTACCCTTTATATACTTTTGGTAAAAATATTCATTTTTATTTTATAGTAATCAATATCCGAGCTAATCTTGAGATACAAATCTCATCGTCTAATTTTCTTTTTTGATTAAACAATCCTCAAAAAGGATAAATTAGTTACTCAGAAATAGCCCAAATGGCCACAAACCACAATTCAGAGGTAGGCTAGGATAGACCTCAAATTCGAGATATGTCTATAATCTCATCGTCTACTAGCGAGAGTATCATATATAAAATCAAAGTAAATTAGCTCTATATGACCTCGTCCGAGAAAAGTTGACAGCACCTCAAGAGGCATCAAACCTGAGACCTAACTAGAGAGCAAACAAAGTCCAATGTCTTGATCACAGAGCCAATTCCTTCGGGTTTTAGGTGAAAACATTCAAGTGATAAGTTTAAATGTAACAAAGTGCATATATATTGGTGTTTCGTGAAATATGCACGATTTATATAGGTGTTTCGTGAAATAAAAGGCTGCGGCAATTACCTTATTAGCTCCTCTCTAGAAGAATTAACCTAGTCTAAAGCAACATTGCATGTTGTTATTGAGTACATCATAAGGTTCAACTTGCGTAACTAATCAAGCCCAAACAAACAATAATGAGGCGTGTTTACTTTTGATATAAATGGACCCTCAATTAAGGTAGGTACAGGGCCGGTTCTGAATTTTGAGAGGCGTAAAGCAAATTTGTTTAAATGGGCCCTTAATTTACTTGCATAGTTATAAATACTTGAGAGGGGAAAAAAAAAGAGGAAACTTTCATCTAGAAGTTATTACAATTATCTGAGAGCATAAGTACTTAAAATTGATAATCCATTACAATATATCAAAAACTTTCAATTCCAACATAGGAGTATATTCTTTCCATCAGTATCGGTAAGCTCATCTTTACTCAGAATATTTTCAAGATTTGCACGTTAAGACATTAACTTTTCATCATCAATAGAAGGACAATCGTCGTAGGTGAGAATATTTTCGAAAATAGTCAGTAGGCGATGATCTTTTAACTTCTTTTTTGACACTTAGGGGCTAAATTATATCATGTTTGGGTCTTTTCACTTGGGCCTTATTTTAAATTGGACTGTTAAAATTATTAAACTAATTAATTTTAATTTTTATGCAGCACTAATTACTATATGAACATATATAATTTTTCCAAAATTAATTAAAATTTGAGGACTTAAAGTGATGTCTTTACTGACTTTAGCCCATAGCGAGCTCTGGGGGCTACCTTAACGTGGGTAAGTTGTTTTTGTTGACTGGAATTAAAACACATCTCCTCCACCATTCCATTTGGTCACCATTGGGACCCACCGACTCCTGCATGCCACATAACTCACCTCATTGGTCCAGAAGTTGTGACATGTAGCATTCACCTTCATTAATTTGATCAGCGAAAAGATAAGGAACGCAATCGGTGGCTAGCTCATGCGGTGATGCTTCACACTGTATTCCAGGATCGATTCACATTTCTCTCTCTCCTATGAAATATATAAGAAATAACGAATGACAAAAAAAAAAAAAAAGAAAGGATAAGGAAAAGTAAATGATAAGTTAATTAGGTAAGTTTTCCAATAGAAAGCCTCTCCATAGCTCATGAGTTTTAGACAAGTCGTTTCCGCTAATTGAAGTGTTAGTTAATGCATGGGAAGAGAACCGTGTTTTTGTGCAGACCGTACAATACGGTAAACGAGGCCTAAATTTGCAAATAGCTTCAGATAAAAATAAAAATAAAAGATTTGCAAATGCTTTCCCAGCGTTTTTAAATTTACAGGAAACCCATTTCTTGGGAGTTCCCATTGCATCCAACCTTGCAAAAACCAGAATTAATTAATTTTTTTTAGCCAGAAACTTAAGGCATTCATTAAAAAGGCAAGTGCGACAAAAGACGCCACTAGTCCAAAAATACAAGAAAAACAACAAAGAAAAATTTAAAAAATAAAAAAACCCGCAAAAATACAATAGTAGTAATGGAAAATCCATGAGTCCACTCAAAATTGGAATCAGATTTGCTGCATGCGACCGTGGCAGAGTTCTGCCAATAGCAATAGAGGGCGTCGACGGCATTCGCAACCGCAGGTTTGCTTAGCACTAAGAAAAAATATTCTTTACTGTATTAGAAGTAAGTGATCTAAAATTATATCATGACCCAATTGATATGTAATTTTTTTTATTCGATGTGAGACGTAAAGAATTCGTACAGATATTTGGCCTCAGCTTCCAGAATTTACTTTTAGGACCGAAAAATCAATTCAATGGCTTCCAGAATTTACTTTTAGCGAATTTCCGTTATCATTGTATTTCACTTTCACGTACTCGATGGAGAATGCCAAACTTAATTTGATTTTTCAATTTCTGTCCCATCCCAATCTTTTTTATGGTCCGTCAACAAGTCTTTTCGATGGACCAACCCTCATTTTCTGTTTTCTTGTTTTTTTAAAGAAAATTGAAAAAGAAAAAGAGGCCGCTAGTTTGGGTGATTATGGCATGCACCACTTGATTCATACTCCCTCCGTTCCATAATATTGGTCCCCTACGAAACTACGTGCAATTTTCAAACTAAAAAATAATGTACTTATGAACATAATTTGTTCAGCAATATGGATCTTGTTTGATAGATCTCATTGTGAACTTTTAAACGGTGCAAAAAAAATTCAAAAATTATTTTATAGATGCGTTATTTTTTAGTTTGAAAATTGTACGTAGTTTCGTAGGGGACCAATATTGTGGAACAGAGGGAGTAACATTTTTTACGAAAATTTATGTAATATTTTGTATAAAAAAAATTTATGATATCAATCTTGAATTCAGAACTTTTGTACAAACAATTCATATATAGCATTAATTAAAAAATATAATGAATTCCAAGGCTGCATACCACACACACCTAAATAGCTATGGTTGTGTTTTATTGCATTGCATTTTGTTATCAACTTGCATTTTTTTTTTGGCGAAACCTAGCTACTAATTTTTTTATATATATTTTTTGTCATTCCTCATTCCTAATCTATTACATGAGGAAGGGGGGAATGAGACTCGATCCCGGGATGCAGTGTAAGGCATCCCAGAGCTAAGGCATCCCAGAGCTATACTGCATGAGCTACTAATTTAGGTGAGCAATTTTATTGTCCACTATTAGAAAATTAATTAAAATCGGGCGAAGCATTTATAGACATGCCCAATACATGAATTGGTAACACGCAGGTGGAAATCTAATCAATCAATGCATGAATCTCGTTGAAGATTGTAATCTCAAATTCTCAATCAACCACAGAGAAGTTCGGATCACTCTTACAGCAAGAGGAAATTAACAAAAATATATAATAAAAAAAGAGAGTTGCTAATTGGAGAAAATTAAATAGGAAATAAAATATACAAAGAAGAAGGTTGTTTAATTTGGTAGAATTTGTTCTAATTGTCCAACAAAGATTTTTCTCTTGCAAATCAATGATAATGTATATCCAACTCAGTCAACAAAAAATTATCAAAATGAGATATATTAAGCCTTAAGTCAACCCCCAAATTAATTTGGCCCCAGCTAAAACTTAGAATGAGTATATTCTGAAACAAAAATCAAGAATACATAAGTAAAATTAATGTAACAATCTGCTCTAGCTGGTCTGTTAACTTTTATCTTAACTACGCGACTCAAAAGGTTAATCTCGAATTATGTGTAACTCATGCCATTTTGTTGTATATTAAACCACTTTATGATTTTCCACGGAGGCAGGACTTAAAGGGGTGTCACAATTAAAATTATAATTAAGGCTTCAAAAATGCATTTATCTTCAGATATTTGGTGGCTATGTTGCCGACATGGCACTCACAAAAGTCAGATATTTGGTTTTAAAGTTTCAGGCCACTTGGGGTTTTTCAGTTGGGATATTAATTTGTTTTCTTCTGTTGCAGATAAGCAGTCATCGTCTCGCTATGATCAAATCTCCATCTACCCACTTATTACTAGTAGGAGTACAACACAAGTTGCAAATAGCATCTAGGCTGAGTTTCTACTGAGATATTTTTGATATTTTCCCGGGGTGCCGGTGTGCAACCCTAGTGTGTGCGTCAAGACCGTTGATCTCGGCAATTAACGGCTGTGATTTCACTTTGGTAATGGATGGCTCAAATCTATGAAGTGCCGATATGAAATCTGAACAATTGAAAACACAATCGATGTCTCTGATGCCGCACACCAAGGGGTGCATTGCAACCCCCCGGTTATTACAAGTTGTCAAATTAACAAGTCATTCTTCTCACGTACATCAACTGATTTGACAACTTACTGTCCAAAAATACCAAAAATATCGTAGTGGAAACTTAAAAGAAAAATCAACTTTGTGCTCTATCTTTCTATAATTGCTCTCTAAAATTTTGCGAGGTGTTAATACAAACAAGATTGCAAAAGCATTTTGCATTTTTGACCTTTTGAATTATGGTCAGAGTGTATTATTGAATCTGCATGTAAAATGTTTGAAAGATATGTATATAATGCATTTAATAATAAGAGTATTGTTCGGGAGATGTGTATAGAATACATTTTGTAGGTCTTTTTGTTAATAAAAATGAGAAGTCAAAAAACTAATCTCTCTGTACTTATCACTTCTCTTTTCTAAACTCAAAAACTAAGAATTCATTTCCCATAACTTCTTTTTGGTACGTCTACCCAAACATCTAAAATGTAAAATTGTAAAAATGTAAATGAAAAAAAAAAAAAAAAAAACAGCCATCCAAACACACCCATAATTTTCATGATCTTTTATCGAAAATACTATTTGACGGTAGGGTTGGCCATTTCATCTGCCCCGTCCGAATCCGATCCGATCCCCGATTCGAACGGATCGGCAATATGGAGATCTGTTTGGAGATTGGATAGGATATGGAGATTTTTTTTGAAAATGTTTGGGGATTGGATAGGGGGTGGAGATAGGCATGTCCCCGCCCCGAATCCGCTCCGAATCCGTTCCCCGCTCCATCCCCTCCCCGCTCCCCCCGTCCCCGATCTGCCCCGTCCTCGAATCCCCGAAATATAGGGGTCTATTCATGAATTATGAAACTTTGGGTGATCTGGGACTGTTTTTGTTGGTTCAGAGACTACTTGAAGGTAGTCAGTGTTGTTCTTTGAATACTTATCATTTGCTGCTATCATATTCTGTTTCCTGGGCATATCAATAATGAGTTGTAGACTTGTAGTCTCTTTTCTTTTGAAACAATTATGTATGCTATCCATTAGACAACACATGTTGCATTTAATTAATTTTAATTAATGTCATGAATATACATAAAAACTCTTCATAATTTTTACTTTTCTGCACTCTTTATGTTGTTCTACAAACACATTAAGTTTTACACGCCCAGGGATTTGCCCAGTGATTGGATTTTAGGGAAAATGATTTGTAATTGGGCTTCTATAACTATTTACTTGTTACTCTAGGGAAAATGATTGGATCCCCGAAATCCATGTAGGGATTCCCGTTCCCCATTTGGAGCGGGGATGGAGGATAAAATAAATCCCCGTTGGAGATTGGATAGGGGATGGATATGACTAAGGGGTTTGGGGGTGGAGATAGTAGTCTCCGGCCCGGTCCGTCCCCATGCCCATCCCTATTTGACGGTAATATTTTTGTGTAAGAAGAAGTCGTCATCATGGGTGTCAACCGTCAAAATAAGCTGCATTATTTTGTACACCAGAAATTTATTAATATTATTAAGTAGATCGAGGTCAATCAAGTCAATTAGAAAATGCCAATTGCAGATTCCCTATTGGCAATTTGTGGACTTTTTTTTTCCCCCTTTCTCTATTTACGCGTTTTCAACATTTCTTTTTTATTTTTTTAAAACAAAAAATTTAAGAGTTTCATGGTTTTGTCTGCAAGTTAGAAATTGCTTGGAACTTTAGTAATCACTTGGATATGTGGTTTAGAACTACTTAAAATATATCCAGAAAGGTCAACAACTTTGCAATCTTGCATGGCATTGTCAAAAAACAAAAAAGAAATTCCCGTCAACCAAATTTTTCTATGAAAAGCGATCAATGAATACTATTCTTGGATGAGTTACAACGACATCCGCCCTGCTTGCCGGCCCATGAATTCTTTAGAGAGGGCAGGCAGGCGGATAAGATGGAATGGGCAGGCACTACTAACCAAGCCAAGCCCAGTTCTTGCCGATAGGCGCTGGTAGCTTGCTTTTACCGCTCTGACAACTCTCTCTCCTTCGACCGATGTGTTGAGGTATGGTTCAACCCCTCCGGGGCGAGGGCCTCTCTTCCTGCATAAAGTCCGGAATAGAGTCAGGTTTTTCCCTCAGGGATCTAATTTGTTGAAGGCAATAAGCGTGAAACCTGGATTGAAAACCTAGCTCAATAAGTTGGTTTGCTTCCCTTGCGAATAGAAGAGGAAGCTTCTGTCCCTCTCCCTTCTTTTGAGTCTTCGCGCTTCTGCTTAGTATGTTGTTTATATGCTCCTTAAGCCAGAGGCCTTTTCAACTCGGAAGCATTTAGCATCGAGGCTACTACCGAACAAGGGGAAAAGATCGAGCCTAAGGTGCCAAAAATTAAAGAATTCTTCAGGATCATCTCAGAACACGCAATGTAATAATTGATAATCGAGTGAAATTCAAGCATCTAATTTTATCGTAGAATTATAGACGACAAATGTGATTTTCATTAATATAGCAAATTAAACTTGATCAAATAACTTTGTTCACAATGATTTTGCAACAATACACTGTCTATCATTAGATTTTGTTCACAAGTTTGTGGCCTGTTTGGATCATCTGCTTACGTACTAGGTTCTTAATTTGGCTTTCGGTATTTAATAATGCATTAATTTTTAGTGTCAAATGATTGCTGAAAATCGAATACCTACCTTAACCCATAAAAAAGGTAAATGAAATTCATGCTAACTGAAGTATCCCACAAACTATGAAAATCAAACGATTACGAACTCTCGAAAAACTAATCCAAATCAAAATTGAGTTCTACGTTATAATTCACCGTTGGCGATATCAAGCATTACGTGGCTGCATTTATATCAATTCGTATACGTAAGTAACGTAACCATCAAATTAATAAAAAATTATAATTAAGTATTTTAATCTTACCCCACGGATTACGACAACATGCAGAAAATTATTATGTGTTTTGTTGGTTTCCATCTGTGGTACTGTTTGTTTGTGTTATTGAATTCAACAATTACATAATAGTCAAAAAGGACCAATCAGAATTCCAGCTGGGAAGTGGAAATCTCACTCAATGGGACCTTCGAAATTTACGAAAAGTACTTAATTATAGACTCGAAAAGTCATTGTTTTGCATTAAAAAAATTCCTCAATAAATTGCATTAAATATAAGAGTAGTCAACTAGGGTTTATTGCGCCCATGCATTTTATGGAGTCAAACCTCCAAAACTTGATATTAACAAAGCCACGTAGCCATCTAAAATAGAACATTCGGCTACTAATTTTACAAAAAAATAAAACAAAAACAGACAACAATAGTTAGGTCGTGTCTCACTTGGTGAACAGAGCTCTCCTCCAAACCGTCTCTATGACCTAGTCTCCTCTCTCTCTCTCTCTAAGTTGACAAATTGCATGGAAAATGAGACAAATTAAGAAGTGAGCTGGCAGATGGGTTTTGAGGGAGTGAGGTATTTTAGCCGTTGGATACCGATCTATACATGTTTTTAAAAATTATGAGAACAGGTCAAACGACCGATTCTATAATAATTGCATTTGAGTATTATTGGATAAAAAACCAGTACTTTTTGTATTCGGTCCTATGCGATACACCTCACACGTAATTAGCATGTGCATGTGTATATATACCTTACCCAAATGCGTAAGCGAGTGCAGCCACATAATATTTTTGGTGGTGTCACATATGAAATGATCATGAAATAAGGAGACAAGTTAGGTTCACATTTCCTCCCAACTTTGAAGCATGCATTTGACATTTACAACTGATCGTGAACAGCAGAGATTTCTTTTCGTATGTGCTGTTTAAAAGTAAAACATACTTCACGTTTGTTTGCAAGCAACTTTTCAGTCCAATTAGGACATAGAATTGTATAGACCTTCCACATTTGATCAACTCAAAAAGAGGAAATAGAAATGGTTATTATCGAACCTGCTTTGGTTGTATTGACTCGATGAAATTCATCGTGTCTTCTTTTCAGTGACACTTGTTCAACGTTGACAGGTCATCAGATGGGAAACAGTGGAGATTTTTCTAAGTACGTATGTGCTGTTGAAACGTAAAACATACCTCGAGTTTGTTTGCAAGCAACTTTTCAATCCAATTAGACCACATAATTGCATAGATATTGCATGCATGCAAGCCTTAAACAGAGGAAATTAAAAGAAAAGGTTAATTAAATTGAGTATTGATGTCCAAGCTGCCTGGGTTATAGACTTATAGTTTTTTTTTGAAAAGCAAAAGGGAATATTATTAATCTTTGAATTTGAGTTACAAAGATTAACGGAAACTGAGGGGAAAGGCATCACAACATGAGGAAGCATCCCAACTAGGTTGGCACCCAACCACACGACAATCATATGTCACCTCGGACCCAAAGCGGAACAAGTCGACCAGTACTAGTCAACAAGTAACAAGAATGAAATGCCAAAAACAAAAAAACAAAATGCTCAATGTCCAAACACCTAATACACCAAGGCTACAACTCAATATGAGAATACAGCAGTAAAGTAGAGGAAAGGGGATTGAAATACTGTGCAGAATTAGAGCATACTAACATATCCAGTTCAATTTTACATTGGAAAATTAAATGTCCAAAAGTTTAAGATCTTGTAATAAGGGTTTAGTCCTTCAAACACTAATACTAGAAAGTATGGTGACCCCGTCTCCCATTCCTAGCTTCCTTTGGTCAGGAATGGGCGGGTGCGTTGTGTTACTCTGTCTGTTTCCTTCGTTTAGTTACGGTGACAACTGTTTTTTTTTTTCCGCTTTAGGCAAGGAAGAGATTTTGAGCATGAACTCGGTACTTGAAGAGTCTACTATTAGAGTGCAAAAAATTAATTGGAGTAGCAAAACACAAAAAGGCAATATACATAGCAACAAGTTTGAAGCCTATACTATATAACTTTTGTAAATTGTAATGTAAAACCAGGTGGCGGTAAGGTATCTATGATAAACTTTAACTTTTGTAAATTGTAAAGTAGGATTGTTGTGTGGAATTTTTTTTTATTTTTTTTTGGGAAAAGTGAAGTAAAGAAAAATGAAATTTATTTTACCGTATGTATTCTGTTGATAAAGAGTTTTACAGGAAAACTAGAATCTCTCCTTTTTAGCAGTATGTATTTTGCAAGTAAAATGTTCGTTGAGTTCACAATTTAATTTTTTGGTAACTAAACACAAAAAATGACAAGTTAATTTTCCCATTATTTACCGTCCTTTCTGTGAAACTGAACGGGGCCTAGGCGTCGAAATAAATCTCCCCCAAATTGATCATTGAGTGATAATTTTCAGGGACTACGTATGCACTAGTACGCGAATACCACTATGCTGCACCTGGTATTCTTCAAATGCCCAAAATGGGTATGATACATCTCCGGAGTGGCAGTTGATTGTCGTAAATCAGGCATCCTGTAGGAATGTTCGTTTTTACGTTGTGATGCATCTCGTGATCTTCTTAATATTTGTAATTACTATTCAAAGATTAATACTGATGTTTTTCGCTGTTTAAAAAAAAAAAATTCTTCTTTTGCGCAATGTGATTTTATGACATTGAATTGAAGGAGATACAATGCATCCTACAACTAATGTGGTGTGTTTTTGGAGACCCCATTTCTCCTACAAAGTACAAATTGTTGCAAAAAGCCAAAAGCTCTAAAGTCGCATTAATGTTTTCTCTTTTTAGTTAAAAAAAAAAAAAGCACCGGTGTGCCATTGCAGTACATAATAGTTGTATCTCTTTCTCTCTCTCTCTCTCTGCAACTTGTTTTGTGAACACGTCCGAGGTCCCCATCTTGACGCGGTTTAGTCGGCAAGTGGATTTTTGTTTTCTGTGTTCTCCTTTGCAAAAAGCCAAAAGCTCTAGTCCTTTTCTTTGAGCTCTGATTTTGGATGACCACGGACGGTCGTGATTGGCCCAACATGTATACTGTCCCTTTGGGGACAGCGCACTTCCCCCTCGGATTTCGGTTGCAGTTATAGTCAACTATTTCCTTTTCTTTTCTTTTTGCTTATCGATGTTGTGTGCACCTCTAAAATGTTACGAATTTTAGTATAAAAGTTAAGGCACACACCAATATGTTAGCGTGATTTTTAGTGAAAATGTTACGAATTTTATTACTGAAAAATTACGAGAAGCAAATGTCATGATTCATAGTGAAAATGTTATCAATTACAATATTTCTGAAAAGTTACAAGTTTTTAGTATAAAAGTTACGAGACGCACAAAAATATTACGAACTTTTTTGAGGTGACACAATTTAGACCAAACTGCATATGATATATACACCTTTAAGAGGTCTGCATTGTATACTTTCCCTAAATAATAAAGTTGAAACCAGATATCGTATGTATCTTACAGAATCAATAAACACATTTGAAGTTGATGCGAAATTTGAAAGTGAATTGAATCAGAACTTACGATTGGGCCATAACCCATGTTACCTTATTTAATTCTCTTTAAGAGGCCCATGATTTCTGGACCCAAACAAAAGTCCAATGTTTTCACCACAAGGTTAATCTTAGGACATCGTCTACTAGAGTTGATAACACCTCAGATGTATCAAATTTGAGACCTTACGAGTGAGCAAACAAAGTCTAATGTTTTGACCACAAGGTCAATCCCTTGGGGTTTGAGGTAAAAACATGCTCTAATAAGTTTAAATGTAACAACGTGCATGCAAGCCTCTTGACCTTCCACACTTGATCAACACAAATTAACAGAGAAGAAAAAGAAAAGGTTCAAACCTGCCTTGGTTGGATATTGTAAATTAACTCGATTTAGAATCGTGTCTTTTCAGTAACACATGTTTACAGTGGGTGGAGGGGTCCTTTGTGAACAAATGCATCTCTTCCTCCCCAAATAGTCACCAGTTGGTCTATATATGTCGCATCGATCTTTCATTCAATTTTTCATATAATTTTATTTGAGTCTGAGTCTTTCCATTTGAAAAGGTAAAAACACAAGTTTGTTTCGACAGACTTAGAGATTGTAGTGTTGTTTCTGTAGGGCATTCAATCAAGTAGTGTTGGGAGACAAATGTCCAATGCAAACCGTAATTGTACCGTAGAGGGTGTGAAATCTATCTTAAGTATAGAGTGTCACACTAGCCTTGATCATCATAATGTTTTCATCAATTTTCAGGTTTTGAGTTATGATTTTATTGTATTCATATTATTGATTTAATCAAAAAAAGTAAAACATAGTATTTTCCAATAAATATAGTAAGAAGTTTTAAAGCAAATAACATAATAAATTGTATCTGCTAGTGCTAAATTTTAAAGCAATTAACCTCCCTTGGGTTCCCGTTAATTTTTGTAATCCATTTCAAAGATTAATAAAATTCTCTTTTACTTTTCGGAAAAAAAAAAAATTTGTATTGCTAGAGATGTTGTGCGGCATTGAGATCGATAAATCTTCCCCAACTTGATCATGAATTTAGTGACAATTTTCGGGGACCACTTGGTAGGCAAATACCACTAATGCTGGACCTGGTATTCATCAAAAGCCCTAAAATTGGGTATGATACATTGGACCCTCAGACTCTGCTATCCTTGAGTGACAGCAGGCCCTCTAGCTACATCCGAGCCATTAATGTAATTAATAGTCCAAATTAGCAGATGAACTCTTACCGGTAAGTGTAAACAAACATATCTGAATCATTGATTGCCGAAATTGACGGCTCGAATTAGGGATTAATAGAGTCTGACGTCCCTTGTGGATAGTAGAGTACCCCATTCCGGATACATCTAGGGGAGGGAAGGGGCGCATGATACAATGCATCGTTCAAATAATGTGGGTTAATAATATCAAGACCTCCATTTCTTCTCACACAAGTTGTTGCAAAAAGACAAAAGCTCCAAAGTGGCATACTTTTATTTTGGTTAAAAAGCAGTGGTGCCATTTCCCAGTTAATCATGCATGTCTCACTGCAACTTGTTTTGTGAAAACTTTTGAGGTCCCCCTTCTTGACGCGGTTTAATTTTTTGGCAAGTAGAATTTTGATCAAATACTGGGCTCTTCTTTATAGATTCAGAACAGTCCTTTTCTTGGAGCTCTAACTTTGGATGAAGCCTATGGCATGCTGCAGTTATAATCAACCATTTCTGCCCAGTGCCCATTATCGTATGTCCGTTTCTCTTGGCGGGAAGTGCTTAAAAAAAAGGAGCATTGATGACATATAAATGCAAAGTAATTGTGGGAAAGAGAGAAATACTTGAGCCGGCCTGGTCGCTTGGATGTCAAAAAAAGAAAACTCAGAGCAAAGACAGTTGTGTTCCTGCAAAGACAGTTGTGTTCCACTAACCGTTGGTGCGCTGGTAGATGCTATGGGGCTCCTTGGTTCCTGTCCGGGCCCGTCGCGGGTCTGAATTCTGTGTTCACCCCAGAGGAGGGTTGCTTATGCTAATGTAGATGAATGGCGATCCAGTGCACAATGCCATCCATCAACTCTTCTAGTTTACTCTGCCTAGAGGCCTTGACCTGGATTGCAGAAAAACTTGGGATCTCGGCCCATATATGCTCAGTCTAGTACTCTTACATTTGGGCCTAGAACCCATTATTTCTATGTAAAATGGCCCATCATTGACGGACCCAAAAAGGGAGATCATCACGGCCCATCATTGACGGACCCAAAAAATGGGGATCATCATTTTCATATCACTTGGAAGGGAGCCCAACCCAAGAAACGAGTTTACGTGTTACCTCTGTGTGGTCTGTATCACTCCCAAATCAAGCAGCCATTCATCACCACAATATATACCTGAATTAACAGAGAAAGAGAGAGAGAGAGTACTGATCCAAACAACTGAATCGAAAATCCAGCCATTGGACGGACATGGCAACCGTTGCAACAGGAGGAGTAGGAGGAATGGGGCTTGGAAGAGCAAAGCTTCATACCCTTAACCCAAAACCCCCTTCTCTATTTTGTGGGAAAAAGCTCAAGCTCAGACCCTCTTTTGAATCAAACCCACATGGAAAATCCAAACCAGTGGTTGTGTATGCCAGTGGAGGGGAATTAATGGGTTTTGTTCACAATCTCTTTGTGGGTGTTGGAGTGGGACTTCCTTGCACTGTTATGGAGTGTGGTGATATAATATACAGAAGCACTTTGCCCAGATCAAATGGAATCACGCTTACAGTCCCTGGAGTGATTCTAGCACTGGGTACTGTTTCTTACCTGTGGGCCACCCCTGGTGTGGCACCAGGGTTTTGGGACATGTTTGTTCTTGCTTTTGTTGAGAGGTTGTTCAGACCCACTTACAGGAAGGTTAGGAAGAATTGAATTTTGAGTGTTGGGATGGTTTATTGATTGTTGTTGTAGACAATTTGATGTTTTGTTTCGAGTAATGCTGCGAACTCAACTCCAGACATGACAACGTTCAGAGCGGTTAGATGCATATGGGTCCAGATACAATTTGTGTCTGGAGTTAGTGTTTTAAAGTTTTGTTCCTTGGACTTTTTTGTTTGATTTTGGGTTTTTATGTGATTGATAGAATGATTTTGTGCTGGGGAAGAAGTTGGGTGAGGGGGCTTTTGGTGTGGTGTATAGAGTTTCACTGGCTAAGAATCCCTCTTCAAAGGTATACACTACTTGTTTGATGAAATTCCGCTTTCATGTTTATTGATTTTATTGTTCTTGTTCTATTTGCCACTTATGAATTAACCCTTTTGCTTCCATTGAGGAATTCATATGATCATGCATAAGTTTAGGGGTGGAATCCGAGTTTTTTCATCCTGGAGATGCCCAACTATGTGCCTATGTCCACCCACCATTCTACTGATGGACTGGGAAGGGTGCCACATCCATTTTTAAGTTGTTTGTGTAGCACAATCAATTAATGGATAGGATACCATAGTATATTTCAAGAACTAGTATGTTGTGGTAAAAGTACAAGGTACTACCCCAAGAACATGGAATGTTGAATGGAAAGTAATCTCCTAGCCTGTAAAAGTATCAAATTACTTTCATTGTTATTAATTTCCGTAAGATTAGGGAAATATCATCTTATGTGGACTATGGAATGCACAATAGATTTTATTTTGAACTGTAAAATATATTGGTATGGGTACGAGTTCAAAGGTTGGGAAAGGACCGCTATATATTGAAGAATTATTTGGGAGTTTCATAGAGAGTCTTTTAGCACATATATTGCTTTATGTGTAGGTCCAGTAGGATCTATATAAGTCGAACTATTTAGGGGTACATAATCAAATCGTTATCAGCTAGTTGTTGCATGTTTGTCCATTCATAACACGAATGGTGATTATATTCTAAGTAATTGGAGCTTATGCATGCTGGAACACTAATGTATGCTTTTTCGTGGTTGCTAGAAAGAAGGTGATCTAGTCTTGAAGAAGGCTACTGAATATGGTGCAGTCGAGATCTGGATGAATGAGCGCGTTCGAAGGGCTTGTTCAAGTAGCTGTGCTGATTTTCTGTACGGATTTCTTGAGGTGATATTCCAGTATTTGTAGACTTGTAGTACTTATATGATATGAAGAGAAGCGTGTCTTGATATATTCATAGTCAGGAAAAGCGTCGCTCATTTCTTAATGCATTTTTATTTTTTGAAATGAAATTTTTTGCTCATACCATTTCAGAATTCATCAAAGAAAGGAGCTGAATATTGGCTCTTATGGCGGTTTGAAGGGAAGGCCACGCTCTCAGATTTGATGCTGAGTAAAGATTTCCCTTACAATGTTAGTGCTGTCTCGTACCAGTCCCTCGAAATCATCTCTATCTCATATTGTAGTCTCTCTACTTTGGAATTATTCGATGCCTTCTGTGAGAATCGCATTGTTCTTTCAAGTATAGGTGCAAACTGGTTTTTGCTTCTTAATGAATGACAGTGGTTTTAGACCATTGGATATCTGATTTTCTCTGTCTTGATCACATTACCATTAGGCTTGGGTAGCTTGGTCATTCACAGGAGTACTTGTGACTGCTGTGGTAACAACTTGAACCAGATCCTATGGAACAGTTCAAACGAGTATACGGAAATCTCAAATGACTACGACCGCAGTCGGTTATGGTGCTAGAACATACTAGACTCCTTTTCTTCTAGTTGTGTTTTCCACCCACAGATTGAGTGTACCATAATTGCAACAGGCTAGATTCCCTGTTGAAATTTAGTGTCATGTGTTGTGTGTCGTATATACTCATACATTGTAAATGTTCAATCTTCCTTTTAGGTTTCCATACCCTCCGAAATGAGAATTTGTTCCCCCTTAAGCACTAAGCCTATAGGATTTGTATCGACCCGCCCCAGCTGACCTGCTAACTCTTAGCCTAACCATGTGGCTCAAAAAGTTAACCTCAAGTTATACAGTAGCTCCTCGGGGTTGGTTATATACTATTCCATTTTCTTTCAACCCACCAATGTGGGACTAGGGGGATGTGTGTTAGCCCAACAAACCTTCCCCCAGTGGTCATGTTGTAGTACTTAGTTCCGCATAACACTTTGCACCAACTCCGGTATTCATGAGGTAGCTCATGCAGATTGTAGAGGTGACCCACACCATGTAGACTAGATTTGTGCTCTGATACCACCTGTAACGACCCACACCAACTTACCTACTAACTCTTAGCCTAACCATGTGGCTCAAAAGGTTAACCTCAAGTTATACAGTAGCTGCTCGCGGTTCCTTATATACTATTCCATTTTTAATCATCACAACAATGTGGGAGTAGGGGATGTTATAGGATTGAACTGTGTATTCCGTTTTATTTTCTACTGTCCCTTTATTATCACAGGTTAGATATCATTTCGTTCTGATTTAAGTTCATAGACCACAGAGTTTTTGGTGAATCCTTACAATGCCAGTCTCACGTTGATCACGTTCTTTGTCAGGTGGAAGCAATGATTCTAGGTGAAGTACAGGCCTTGCCAAAGGGGTTGGAAAGGGAAAATAGAATCATTCAGACGATTATGAGACAACTACTATTTGCATTGGATGGTCTTCACACAACAGGGATTGTCCACAGAGATATAAAGCCACAGAATATTATTTTCTCTGAAGGTAAATGGAATTAAGCCTATTTCCCCGGTTTATGAGGTAAATATTTAGCTGTTTCCGTGTAATCTTAAACCAGGATCTCGCACGTTCAAGATAATTGACCTTGGCGCTGCAGCAGATTTGAGAGTAGGCATCAACTATATCCCCAAGGAGTTTCTTTTAGACCCAAGGTACTTTTCCTTTCCCTGACATCACCCACGTAGCGAGTATCCTCGTTGTAATGACAGATAGAATCTTCGGTTGAAGTTTGTTACTGGTCAGTTTTTCTGTACTTTACATCATTTGGGTGTTCGTCTTTACTGAAATATATTCCTGTTTCACGTTTTCTGATTTTATGCATTTTATGAATGTTGATGCTACATGTGGGTTTTTCCCAGTGCAGTAATGTCCAACCCCAACTGATTGGCCCATAAGGCATAGCTTGGGCAGGTCTTCTCTACCCACGTTCAATTTAACATTGATTGAGTGCAAGGATTTTCATGTTGCAAACTAAGAGATTCTAGTTCAACCGATAGTTTTAAGCTATTTGAGAAGTTGCAAAACTCTACTGCTATATTATATTTTAAGAGTTTGTCTGGTGGCAAAAGTGATCATGTTTTGAGATTTCGAGATTCTCTTATGAAAACAAGAATACTGGAAATTACATTTTGCCCTTCAGGGTCCAAAGAGTTTGTAGGAATTTGTCTATCGCGGCTAAACTCCATTCAGAACTAGGCCTGAAGCTGAATTTGTTCATTTTCTCTGTATGATAGAGTCATAGACCACTTATAACTTCATTTCTCATACTAAGTAGTTACGAGTCTTGTGATGTACGATGTGTTATCGCATTTATTTTGAAAATGTCTTCCTGACCTTTTTGTCCCTCGTCTTCTCAGATACGCAGCACCTGAGCAATACATTATGAGCACTCAAACTCCATCTGCACCTTCGGCGCCTGTGGCCACAGCTCTTTCCCCGGTTTTGTGGCAGGTCCCTTTTCATTTGGAACTCTTCCAGCTTCATTGAATTATTTTTGTTACCTAGATATTTCTTCATGTTTTTTATTATATAATCCTTTGACAGATGAATCTACCAGATAGATTTGATATCTACAGTGCCGGCCTTATATTCTTACAAATGGTAAGTGACTTATTGAAGATGTCTCTGCCAGATTGCCACTCTTGTTTAGGTACTTAGACAGTCTCATTTGATTACTTAACAAGAGAAAACCATCCATATTTATCATGATTAGGCCAAAATTCACCTTATTTTGACAATTAGTAGTGTCTAATATTCTAATAATACATAAAGTTCTAGAATGAAATAAAATTCTCTGCATTAAATATTTACATGAGCCACCAAAGACTCATCACACCAAGAACGATTGATGCTTATGAAATATTGAATCGAAGAACCAAAACTAATGTGCGAAGCAAACCAAACAAACCAGAGAGAAAATCAAAAAAAGATTTTACGTGGTTAAGCTTACATTGGGTGTAAACCTACTCCACGGGCATTCCATCAATGGCTTCCACTAAATCAAAGGCAAATGAATGCTCGAAAGAGTTGCAAAGAGGTATTCCTGTAGCAACCCCCTCCAATCTAACTAAGCCCGAAGGCAAACTCTCTCCCAAACCCAGACTAATATTTTATCTCCTAATCAAAAGCGCAAAATAAAGAGCCCCAATACCAATATTTATACTAAGAGATTGCTTGCCTAACAAAAACTAAACCAAATTACGCTTTTAACGCTCTCAAAATCCTAGAAACCGCCTTCCCGGGTCGCGAAGTTCCTGAACAGACTTGACCACCGTCTGGACAGAAACAACCAAGGCTTCAGAGTCAAAACCGTTTTCGACCGTCTAAACGGCCGTGACCCCATCTGGACGAAGCTGGCATATTGAGTTGAAACTTCACAATATGCTAACACCTACAAAATCCATACTTGTTTGTGTAAATTTATGTACGTACTATAGTAAATTCAATGTGCACGCAAAATATGGCAGATGAAAAATCCGTGCTGAAACAAATGAGGTGGCAAGACTTCATGAAAGATGAAAACGTTATGTTTTGTGAACTCCTTTTTCAAAGAAGATTAAAAACGAAACTCGAAAGAAAGCTGTCAAAGGCTGTCAATTCATTCTGTCTGTTGTCCTCATTTGTCTTCCCATACCTTTGGTGAGGATTCAATCATATAAAAGCAAGATGTTAACTGATCTGTGATAGTAATATGTTTTGCTGGGCACGGTATTGAAAATCAGATCTCATTCTCGTACATCTGTAAGCTTGTAGATGCACAGAATGGGAGAGGTAGCAAGACAAATGGAAAAAGCACAAAAAAAACACAAAGGTCCACAAATTTTGAGTTTCAACTGGGAAGTTCATAATTCAGGATCTTAGTATATGTGTGGTCTAGATTCAGGATAGCTTTAGAATTGTCAATTCATCTTGTCCGATTTGGAAATGTGGCTCCAATCAAAGTCACTTGCTAAAAGTTTCAGGCACACTGAAATTTTGAGAATGCCCAGTATGTTGGAAACATGCAGGGATGTTGTAATTTAGTTAGCGATACTAGAAGTAGAGACATAGTTTATCTGGCAAAAATATCTATCATCTACTGATAACAAATATGGAGGTGCTCCTGGTTTGGGAGAAATTTTTGAGTGCGGGTAGGGTACATCTGACGTGACTCTACCGCGCATCCGGGCCGTGCATCCGTATTTTGGACAGCATATGTTGGGTTAAAAAAAAAAAATTACGAAAATGCCACTCGCACATCCGGGCCATCCAAAAAACGGATGGACGGCTCGGATGCACCGAAGGGTACCGCCACGTGGTGCCGGCGTTGAAAATTTTCCCCCTGGTTTGGTAGTTGGGCTGTTAATTCTACTCAACATTCTGACAGTTTCCTTACACAGGCATTCCCATCGTTACGCAGTGACAGTAATCTCATACAATTCAACCGTCAACTAAAACGATGCGAATACGATTTGGTATCCTGGAGAAAGACAGTAGAACCCCGTGCCAGCCTTGAACTCCGAAGGGGCTTTGAATTATTAGATTTGGATGGAGGGATAGGGTGGGAACTTCTCACATCAATGGTCCGGTACAAAGCTCGCCAAAGAACCAGCGCAAAAACTGCTTTAGCACATCCCTACTTCGACAGAGAAGGCCTTTTAGCTTTGTCCTTTATGCAGAATTTACGGTTACAACTCTTCCGAGCTACACAACAGGATTATTCGGAAGCTGCTTCGTGGGTCATTCGGTTAATGGCAAAATCAGGGACAAAGCAAGATGGTGGCTTCACCGAAGTTCAGCTTCAGGAGCTCAGAGTCAGTATCCAATAGATTTGCTTCAACCTGTTGTTAGAAAGCTGTTTCTGAATACATAAACTTCATCATTTTCAAATGTACGATTTTTTGTTCTATCATTTACAGGAAATAGAGCCTAAGAAGAAGGCAAGTCCACAGAGAAATGCTCTTGCATCAGCTCTACGACTCCGAAGGAAGCTTATGAGGACTATAAATGAGAGCATGGACGAGCTTAACAACCGCGGGAAGAGCTTATGGTGGAGCAGGTGGATTCCCAGGGAAGAGTAAACTTTGTAGATACATACATACTCCTTTTCTTGATTTTCACTGTAAATTAATTTTTGTGCAGCCCGTTGTTGCATACTGATTTGATGCAATATAACGATGTGTTAAAAAATAAAAAATCAATGATATAGAAATTTTGAGTCTTTTCTATTCACGTTACTTTCTGTTCCTGTTAGAAACTATTCTGAGAGGCAGGGCAAAAACAACTTAATACGTTAGCGTAGCCATTCGGATTCATTTCAATTACTGTTCTGCAGAGCTTGACTGAACTAGAAGAATCATCTGCTGATAATATGTACTGCCTGTGTCATTTCCATCATTCCTAGATTTCAACAAACAAAATAACTTAGATTCGACGAAATCTTTTTTTCTAGGCACATTGGTAGCCGGCGGCTTAGTGCTTCAAGCAAACGAGTCGTTTGATTTACTTGCACATATCGTTTCCTCACTCATAACTAGACTATCAACAGATCCATTGAGCATGCATGCAGTAACGTGCTAATACCTGTTTGTACAGTAACGTGATGGAGCGTGCGGTAACGTGATCGTACAGTCAACATAAATATGATACTCTTTGGTCGTGTGCATACGAACTTCCTCTCAACTGTGCAACAGTCTATCGAAATACACGATATGCGCTTAAGATTACAACTGTATATCTGACTGAACCGTACGAATCGCCAACGTTTCCAGATAGGTAATTTTTGTTGCCAATGCTTAACTCATTGCCACCGGAACCGATGCCGAAGTTGATTAAAAAACAAACGCCAAGTACAAAGTCAGTGATGGGGAAAATAATTAAGTATATGATTATTTCAAACCTTAGAAAGGAGAGTAATGTGTTGTAGTAACAGATTATGTCGAGCATACCAAGGGCAAGGGCCTTGTCAGTCACGAGACCTTCACGTGCAACCCTGACCTTCTTGTTCGGTACTATAACTATTGCCATTTTTTTTAAGGTTTATAAAAGTACAACAAACCCAGCATGGGGAGGACTTAAAAATAAACCTGGAACACTTCGATTATGGTGTTTTTTTTTTAAAAAGTCTTCTGCTTTCATCACTTGTTGTCTCCTTTGATCTTGCTGGAATTCACTAAGCTGGGGTGCCTCTCCCTCCATAAATAAATCACAAACATGTGAGCTTGAATTATTTGAAATGTGAATGGGGTCGGTCTTTAGACCACGTTTAGGGCTGCAAATGAATCAAGCTATCAGTGTTCGTTTGAATTGATCACCTACTACCCACGGAACCCACGATCGAAGACCCGAATGTGTTTTTCAAGCTTGTAGTATCTATAAGCTCAGAATTTGAATATGGCTCGATACGCATTTCATATTAGAAAGAACTAAGTTTTTTTTTTGAACGGAAGAACTAAGTTAATTGAGCCGGATTGTTACGTGATCATCTACGGTCTTACCAATGAGAATTCTCGGTACTCGTGGGAGATTGATACTTTGATCGAGGATATCAAATTATGGGCTAGATCAAGATCATGGTCATTTGTATGGTATTGTCGTGAGAAGAATATAGCAGCTAATTGGTTGGCTACAAAATCTTTGATCGGTCTGAGTTTTTTCAAACCAGGTTGTATTTCGCCTTATTTCTCAGGATAGGCCTTGTTAGCTTTGTGTTATCTGGCGTTCTCTTCAAAAGAAAAAAAGAAGTTTTCATAACCGCTTTCACGTGTATGCAGTGAGACGTAAACTCCAGGCCCAATACAGGAGTAATAAAACCCTCCTACCTACATATAACTATGTGGTGCTGAGGGACAATGCTCGCTAACAGAACTTATTTGAAGATTCATTTATGTATACAAAAATATTACTTATATATATGAATAGTGAACTCCATAAAAAAAGGACAAGGGCATCGGCACGAGAGTAGGGAGCATTCCTTTTAACATCAAATACTTATAAAAACGAGCATTTAAATCAAAATTAATGACAGCTTACATGACTAATTTGTTTATTAGTAGAACAGAGGTTAATGGCAGTTTGTGAAATCAGAGGAACACGAGACGAAGCAAGCTGGACATTGGCTCATTAATTCCTTTTGTTTTTGGTTTCTTACGTACGGATTCTTAACCAGTCAGTTTTTTGGGTTTCGAGCTGTGATCATCATAAGAAAAATATACTATTCTATTCTACCACTTGAATCTCTGTTAAAACTCATAACCTTGAAAGAATTAATCAATACGGGCTAATTTACGAGCACCTCGACTTATTCTTTTCCCGGTCCGATCAAAGGCAGGTTATCCAGTATGGGACTAGGGGATTCACGAGAAATAAATCGCTTGCGGCCTGACTCTGAGAATCGAACTCTGGTCATGTGTGTAGGGACCAAAACCACCGACCAACCAAACTAATCCTCGAGGCTAATCAGTCACTAATTTGGGTTTCGAGAAAGTGTGATTATAGTAATGCTGTTAGTCTGATTGAATCTGGGTTACAACTCATAACCTGGAATTACTCCAGTTTTCATGGGCTCTTAATTCTTTTCTTTTTTCAAAGAATTTGGCACGATATTTGGAGGTTCACGTGAGGGTCTTGACCTTGTTTTTATCCTTTTCCCTTGCCACAACTCGTTTAGGATTCTTTCTGTTGGAGATTAAATGCTAGCATCGTTTGCATCACAGGATACTTGAAGGAATAGAAACCAATAAATTATGCTCTCTCCGCGTCTTATTTTTAATAGTCTCATATTTCATTTTGGACCGTCTCAAAATGAATGTCTTCATTGCAAAACTAAACGTAGAATCGTGATGAAATTCCATTTTTACGCTTGTGTTTAAATGAAAATAATATTATTTGCATCAATTAAATTTGAAATATCAACTACGCTTGATTCCACAAAAGTACATTAATTAATAAATAAATGAAGGGTATAATTGAAAAGTGAAATATAAAATTGAAAAGTGAAAATACTTTTTGTAGTACTTATTTCGCTCCCTTAAAAGGTTTGAATCCCTGAAAGAAAATATCAAATTGAGACGGAGGGAATAGTACAAATTAGCTTACAAGACAAAAAAAAAAAAAAAAAAAAAAGCAAAAATAGACAACATTTTGGCTTTTTTTTATTAAATAATGATAATAAGCCACTTACAAGAAAAGACAAGTTGGATTACTTGTGTAAACTCAAGCAAGCCATTTTTTCCTATTCTGCCACTATCTTTTCTGATGCTCTATACCAAGTTAATTCAATGGGAATACTTTAGCTAAGAATAGAATTTTTCCCAATTTGACATTATCTAAGCTAAGAATTCAACTTTCGAATAATTCCTAATATGATACGTTATCCAAAGTTATTTGCTTCATGAGAGTCTTTGCATGATCATATATACCTATGTCTTAAATATCGGTACTAGCAATACGGCTAATTAATATGAATTGGCCAATATTGTACGACATCAACTAATATATCAAAAGGTCCATCGATAATCTTGATACTTATCAATCAATACCTAAAATCAAGATTGATAAATAAAATTATGCTTACTACGACTTCGATTCTAAAGATCATATTTAGAAGATAAACAATATTAGTGTAATATCAAAACTAAGAACCAACACAATGTCTGGAGTTTGTCATACATAATCAGGCAAAGAAATTCAACAATATTACATGGCCCTTAACAAATTTGTAAGATTTGACCAATTGGCTTGGGTTAATTGTTCCATCTTTATTAATTTGTCCAACTTGCTGATCATGACATGGCTGATTAGTCAATTTAAAACCCAGATCAATAATTCAGATGAGGCATCTCAATTATATCAGCTACTAAAAAATAAGCTAAGTGAAGGCAGTTAAGATGAGGAATATTTCTTAATTAATTAGGGTTTCAACCGAAACCCTCCTGTAATTTCCAGTTCACGTGGATCCAACAAAAGAGTTGAAGCAAGCTCACAGACAAATAGATATAAAGAAATATAAGAAATTCAAAAATTATTAACTCAATGATGAAGAACAAATTGAAGAAGGGGGGGCAGCTCATAAACAATACAGTTATGCTTCCTTTGGAGGGTAATGGCCGACCCAGCCTGTTGGTGGTTGATCATGCCTACACACCCTTGGCCATATGGATGAGAAAGAGAAAGAGAAAGAGATGGATGGGGTGCCCAATTGTTTGATTTTTTTTTTTGTTTTGTTTTCTATCATAAGTAATAAAATTTAGTTATTAAGTGGATTAGGATTCTCGCAATTTAAGTGGATTAGGATTCTCGCGATGGGCTATTTACACTACAGGGTTGTCGTCCATAGGTTCTACCGAGATCTCATCAGCGTGATCCGACTCCTTCACTTTATAGACCTCGTTATGCGCTTTATTCATCTCAAAAATTAAGTTAATCGGACATTGACAACCAGTCCCACGAGACAGATTTATGTTATCGGATCTCAATCAACATATTTTTCTTTTAACCAACAATGTCCGATTAAGTTTGCCCTAACGATAACGAATCAATTCAAATTTTTAATTAAACAGCCCCCGTTGCGATCTCTATCAACTGAACGGTTTGAATCACAATAACATCCCAATAAAACTCAATGTAACGCCCTAAAATCTTGTAATGCATTAGCGCACCACGAGAACCCTATTAGTCAAGTAGAGGGCATGGAGTATGGAATCTCAAGGGTGGGAGGAGGGTAGGACCCACAAAGTATTTTTTATTTTTTTTTGTCTAATGAGGGCCAGAGGAGTGGGGGGCACTGCACGCCCTTTGATGTCCCATCGTTGGTTGTTTTACTAGACCAATGACAAGTCATGAGGACCACAACCCCATCTACTACCTCCCTATATAAACAACCCCTCCACCTTACAATTTCCCTTCAACCTCACAACTTCAGCTCAATTCAACCCAATTTTCAAAAAAAAATCCTACATTTTCTCTCTCTACTCTCTCACTAAGACAGCAACGAAGATGAAGATGAGCAGCAGTAGTAGCATGGGAGGGTCAAAGAGGAGGATGGCAAGCAGAGGGCTAGGAGGAGTCCTTAAGGAGCAAAGGACCAGGCTTTACATCATCAGGCGATGTGTGGTCATGCTTCTTTGCTGGCATGATTAATCCTCCTTGGGTCGACCGGTGGCGGCGATGAATGCGTCTTTTTTCTTAATTTGTTTCTATTTAATTAGGAGTGTAAATAGCAGCGGCGGATCGGGTATTATTAGTTAGCTAGCTAGAGAGACTCTTGGGAGTAACAATTTTTGGTCGAATTGGCCTTTTTTGGGCTTCTTGTAAATCGGATAGCTTGGATGAAGTATGAAACCTATGGTTTTTTATTAATTGAGTTACGGTGTTCTCTAATTAATTCTATTTGTTTTTTGGTATGTTTTGTTTGTGTTTGAACCATATGGTTGAGTACATATAGTCAAATCTACCTCCTCAATAGTTGTACACGGAGATTTATTTTGGCATTAATTGAAATTTCCGTAACTGAGCAGTGAGATTGAGCTTTCTTGGATTAATCTAGGATTTGGGAATGTTAACCCAGACACCTGAGTTTGTCAAAAAAAAAAAAAATTAGCTGTGATGAGTTTGCAAAAAAGGGTTAATTAAAGGTTCAAACAAACTGGACTGTAGGAATTGTTTAAATCTTTTGTACCCATTTTTCTGTATTGGTATTGCAATGCATTTTGGGTTATTGAATCTAATAAGTCATTTTCCTAGGTTTTTTTTATAAATGATCTAATAATGGTTGAAAATGTACTAAAACATCACTCGCTGATAATACGCCTATTGCCTTTTTCACTAGCTAAATGTAGCAAGTCAAACTAGGCAAATTTGATCAGCTCTTATAAAAGAATTTTTTGAAAAGTTTTCAATGCTCACTCCCTTTACGATTTTTTAGCTTATTTTATGAGTTTTTATTGCTATTTTTAAGATTTGTGGCTCGTTTTACTTTTGGGTGTACAGTTCGCCCCTTACAAATTATATACTAGCAAATTTTGTGAATTTTTGTGGCCCGATATATGAATGTTGTCATTTTTTTGTTTGAACTTTTATGGTTACTTTTACTAATTTTTGCGGTGTGTTTTTTTTTTATTATGAATTTTGTGATAAAAAAAGACGGCAAAAGCTAAAGATGGCTCAAAGTTATGAATTTTTGTGATCCATTCTAAAGAAATTTTGGTGTTCAATTCCGAATTTTTCGAGTAATTTACAATTTTTTGTGACTTAAAATACAAAGTGCATATCGTACACTAATTTTTAGGGGCATCTACTCTAGCCTTGTCCCAAGAATTTTACAATCATGTGTCACAGCATCAAAGCAGAAAATTAATCAGGACGATGCAATTTTTGTCATCAAAATATCCCAGTGGAGATGATCATAATTGATAATTCAATGAGCATGAGTTATTGGTGGACCCATTTTTTTTTTCTTACCTCGTGAATCTTTGCAGTACTCCATAAAATCTTTGACTAAAATCATTAGATGATCGCTGATGGCTCATATAAAGCAGACCCAAGTTTTCTCCTTAATCATTTTGAACAGGAGAAAAAGCTGGATAAAAGTGCCAAAATTTTTGGTTAATAGGGTCCCAATTAACACTTTTTAGATCATTATATGGGCCCAAAAATCATCCAAAGTAGTCTTTACTAATAATCAATCTCATAATCACTTCAATTCAAATCACTAAATCCGTCAAAAGAATCTCAATCTTCAAAACTGTCTAATGATGTGTTAAGAAAAGCAGTCTTAATTACACCATCGCATGCTTGTGAACAATCGCGTGCCAAAAATCTTAATTACTTGAAAGATTCTTGATCATCCTGCTCTTTTTCTCTTCTTCCTTTTCTTTTTCAAATATTGCATGACAATTGAACTTCATAAAAATGCCCCGATCGAAAAATGTAAAAGCGTGCTAATACAGTTGGAACCACGTTTGTTCTTTCGAGCTATTTAATTTGTGTTTTACTTTTTACCTTCTACATTAAAAATCGAGACTCGAGATGCAAAAGTATCATCTACCAAACCAAAACCATTAGTATCTAGACAAAGTTTTTTTTTTCTTTAATATTACTTTTTTTTTTCTTTTCCTTGCTTAGGGACGAGTCTTCCTCCTGATGTTTCTTTTAGTGGAATAATAATATCATCTGTTATCGACTGACAAAAAAAAAAAAACCTTTTGACAAAGAACATGTTAAGGCATGGGTTGTTGGATCAGAATCAAACCCTCTTGGTTTTAGTTTTTGTGATTGAATGATAGAGAGAACAGATGAATTGTAACTCAGGTGTGTGCAACAATATATATTATGCCCTAAATCAGGATTAATAATTTGATTAAGATCTAGTGATTATTCACTCACTCACTCCAATAATTAGCTCCTGGCGTTTTGTGGGAAAAATAAATTCTTTTGTGGGTCCTTGAATTATTGAGTCCAACTCATATTCACGTGTGCCACGTGTACGGGTAGAAAAGAGCCTGGAATCAACACTGTAGACTTATATTGTCTGTTTTGACCTTTTGTTGCTTATAATTGTTGCAAGAGAAGGGCTAAAAATGGAGAAAGGAAGAGCTGCAGATTGAGGTTGTCTTCTGGTTTGTAGAGAAAGTGGCAAAGGTTTAATTTGTTGGTAAAAATTAGAAAGAAAAATTAAAAAAAGAGGAAGGGTTTATTTCAGTGAGCTTCTCCTAGGTTTCTCACAATTACAGATACCTCTCTTGAAGAAATTTCTAAAATGTCACTGAAGTTTTTTTTTTTTTTTTTACTAGAATTAGAATACTCAATCCGTTACTTAACATGTTAAATTTATTAGTCATTATATAATAAATGGTGCCAAATTTAGCCACTAAATGGTGTTAAATTTTAACCATTGAATAATACGAACATTCCTCAAAGTAAGAGGCCCGCAAAAGCCCCAACTCTCGTCCCAAATAAATATTCCCATCATGAAAAGCTCAGAATATTTTTCAATTTTTTTGTTTCATATTAAAAATAATACATAATCCATATGATGTACTCCTACGGATGAATTTTACTCTTAGCAAAATACTTCGTAAGGTTTTGTTTCCTTACATGGTGATTTAATTCTGCATTATGAAAAAACTTAGTATTGATACCATGCAACGATTTCACGAGTTTTAATTCTTCAATTAGGCAAAATTATACTATACAAATTAAGAAAACCAGAGTAAATATTTTAAAATATCACCTAACGTAAAACTTTTCAAAATTCATATTGAACCATCGAGTGCAAAATCTGACTCCTCCCCCTAATCAAAGTTTATTCTTTCCTTCCATTTTGCTCCTTATCTTTTTGTGTAGCCGCGTTCCACTAAGCTCAACCTTTTAGCTTTTTAGATTTTTTTTAGTTCATATATGTGAGGAGAATGACTATTTCATAAAACATGAAAAACTAAAAAGCCTAAAGATCTACTCAGTGGAACAAGTTCGGAGCCTAACTTTTTCGAAATAAAACTCAGAAAATCATTTTCACGTATTTTATGATAACAAATTTGAAAATATGAATCAAGTGAATCAAAATGCCGAAAGTAACACAAGGGCATACTAGCATACTACCACCAATATTGATACTGACCGTTAAATATGCATTACCTTCTAATTTAGAACAGAAAAGTTACACTAATTAGTATAAAACTATTACATTAAATATGCATGATGCAGGACAAGATATACACCCCTATCACTTATGGAAACGTTATTTTTGTAACAATTTTTATTTACGACTATTCTTTTAATATTTATTTATGCTGCCTATTTCGCACTTTCCTAATTTAGTTTTGGTTAGATTTTATTTTCTTTTAGCGAATAGTCTAGGTTTCCAAGTAATGTTTTGCTTGGTCGCCACTCTAACTAATTTCCTTTTAGCTAGGACTTCTACTAGTATAAATAAGGATGTAGCCTATGGGCAAATTTACCTTTTATTCAATAACAATTTCTGAGTTAAATCGCTTTCTTCTTGTGGATTCAAGAACTCTCGAGGATTCGAGACCTATCATCGTTTGGAATAGTACGCTAACTATTCTTTCGTGAATTTCCGTTGCGTCAAGTGGTATCAGAGCAAGATCGTTTCTAGCTCGATGGCACCAAACAAAATAGAGAAGACACACCCCTTGACGTTGCTCAAGGACTTGCTGATCTAAGGGCGATGGTTGAAGAACAAACGCGGTTCACAGGTTTTCAAACAGAAATCCATGAACAGTTGCAGCAGATGTCTCTACGCCTCAACCAAGGAGCAGTAAGGGTTGAAGAAGATCGCGCCGTGGGAGTTGCCCAACGCCGTCCTCTTAACCAGAATCGGGAAAGCGCGGTGGGATTTGCCCAACGCCAACCCGATAATCAAATAGTAGTTGGGGAACACCCGACTAACCGTGATGATCGATAGTGAGGAAATAGAACCCGTTTTCAGGTATTATCACAGTGTACCTAAATTAAGTGGTTTTGAGTATTTTGAAGATATTTTTTATTGGATTCTAGACATCGAAAATTTCTTCGATTATGAGGGAATTCCGTCCGAAGAATGGTGGAGCTTCTTCTTTTTAAGACTTACAGTTTCAGCTCTACAATTGTGGCTAGATATGCAATCTTTAAGAGATCGATTGGGCAAGCATCGTATTTGCGATTGCTCAAAAATCAAAGAACGTCTGACGGATAGATTTGTGTCATGGAATTATGGGCAACTTTTGGAAGATTAATATATACCAAAGCAACAAAATACAATCAATGCATCTACCAATAATGTTGTTGAAGAAGCTTTTAAAGAGGAGGTAACTCAAGTTGATGGTAAGAAAATTGATATGGATTTGAGTGATGAGAAAAATAATGGTATTGTTGTTGGTGATCAAGTTGTTGAGGACCAACACAATTTTCCACAAGAAGAAAGAGATTTAACTCAGAAACTATTATTGAATAAAAGGTAAATTTGCCCATAGGCTACATCCTTATTTATACTAGTAGAAGTCCTAACTAAAAGGAAATTAGTTAGAGTGGCGAGCAAGCAAAACATTACTTGGAAACCTAGACTATTCGCTAAAAGGAAATAAAAATAAAATCTAACCAAAACTAAATTTGGAACGTGTGAATTGGCAACATAAATAAATATTCTAAGAATAGTCGTAAATAAAAATTGTTACAAAAATAACGGGTTTCCATAAGAGATAGGGGTTTATATCTTGTCATGCATCATTATGTGACACTATTTTAGTGTATGAGTATATTCATGTATTTAGTTTCCAAAGAAATGATTTATCTTATCAACCCCTCGTCCATAGGCAATTGTTAAATATAGTAATGTTTTGTGAATAAACGGTCAGCAGTAGCACCTAAGTCACATAATGTGTGTGTTGGTGCGGATGCGTGAGGGTAGAGCGAGGATTGATAGCAGGAACAAAGGCTATTTTGAAGGATTATGTGACTAAGGTCAGCACCCATCCAACATATACTTTATACGACAAATAGTTTCGAGTGGATATAGTATGAAGGGAGATATGATTAAATAACAAATACTACTCCATTCGTCTGTCTTTGTTGGTCTATTTTTTATTACTTATATTTTTCAATTCATAATGATTTTATGATTTTGTGGACTTTGTATAATATAACTAATTGATATCTATCAAATAAGATTGTGTGATTCGTTATTCAACTGTTAGAAAGGACGTAGGATTGGAAGGATATCATGATTGGAAATAGACATTAATAGAACAACTATAATGATGATGAGAGGGAAAGATTATGGATAGCCTAGCAGGAACCCTCGAGATAAGTGCGCTTGAAGGAACCCGACAATGTTTAAAGCAAACTAAACGGAGTCCCTGAAGGGAAGTGCAGCCGGAAAGACTCTAATTGAGAGGCGATGTTTAGAGCAACCTAAACGAAGTCCCTAAGGAGAAGGGCGGCTGGAAGGAGTGTAACTTAGTAATGTTTAGAGCAGCCTAAACAGAGTCCCTAAGGAGAAAGGCAATCGTAAGGAACATAAGGATGAACTAGTTAATGAAAAATGGATGGATGTTTATATATTATTCTTGTACATGAACTGTTATGAATTATTTACGTGTAATGTATATATGGATTAGAGGGGTATGGATTATCTATCGAAAGTCATTCTCCCACGGTGTTATTGTTGGTCATGAGGTTTCATGCCAGGTATTAAGAAAGAGGGACGTGAGTAGTACTTCCAGACGAAGGACTAGGTGATAGAGCAAGAGGAAGCTTGGAACCCCTATCCCAACTACAAGCTCTATTATTTATTAAATTTCAATTCTAGTTATTTATTTTGTTTAAGACTTAAACTAACGTATTTTGGCTATGTAATGATTAAACTTATCCTTTTGCTATTAATCAAGAGATTAATGTTTTAATCGATTTAATTAACTTAATATTTTACTAATAATTGATCAATTAACGCGTTTGAAAATCGGGGCTGAAAAATCCTAGTTTGCCTAGGTTTATAGATTTGCTATGTTTTAATGTTTTAAAAATCAGCTCACCACTTAAAAATTTAATCAATCGAACAAACGAAAATAGACAATCGAAGAACATTAAGATATACGTGGAAAAACACTAAATGGAAAAAAACAACGGGAAGGAATCATGCACTAGAATTATCGTATGATTACAAGTATTGTTACTCTTGACTGTGTATCCTCACCACGAGTCCTAAGAACTACTTGTCGAATCCACGTTCACCATACTCCTACATAATCACGGAATCTTGAATCCTCAAGCCTTCCAAAGATACCTTTCGGACTCCACGAAAGGGCTTAACTCAAAGATTGAATGTTGATGAAGTAGTTGAAACCTCTTGAAGATGATCGATTAGCACAAAGATCTCATTGATAATTACAATCCTTCAAGATACATAAGTCTTTGCCCTCAAATGTATTTGGAAGTGTAAAAACAAATGTCTAGAAAAGATGGTTGCTCTCAATGCCTTCTGAAACCTAATGTCTTTGTATTTATAGAGCAAATGAAAAATGCCACCTTCGCTCAAGTGACTCTGAATCTCGCTCGAGCGAGCCTGTTGCTTCTTGAACGGATTGCACATCTCCAATTATGTTGTTTCCTTATTCTCAATTTTCTTTCGCCCAAGATCCTTACTTTTCCCAAATGCAATAAGTCAATAATTCTTTCCAAGTCACAATCTTTTCTAAACCATAAAACCACATGACTTAATGACTACCGCACTCAAATGAAATACAAACACTCTAGAAACTAATAAAAAGAAAATGCAAATCGATAAAATGGGATACACGCATTGTGTGTTTTGACATGAAATTGCCAACCATAAAGGAGCTCGGCCTATGGAGCTTACAGGGGCGTCATAGACTTGTATCGAACACAGGACTCAGTTCACGTGTTATTACATTTTTGTTCATTGTAATTTGCAATTTACAATGAAATTGTATTATGAAATTAGCCGATTGTATTTTTCTAACAAAACCTAGCTACTCTACTAAAAATCTTGCAGCTAGCGACGTGGTACGAATATATACGGCCTTGTTTTACCATTGAATTAAAGAGGAGGATATTCATATTTACACAAAAAGAAAAATAAAAAAGATTTCTGGAAAGATTTGACGTAAACAAAAGCTTATCCAAAATAATAAGCTAGTCTCTGGTTCTTTCTTTAACTATGTAGTGGACCGAACGACTTGCCCCTGAAGGCCCAACTGATTGTTGACTAAGCTAATCACTCCAGTTGCACCAAACCAAACCACTCGTACGAACTGGACCATTTGACTGGCTCGACGACTTGGAACCGTTTGCCCTAAGAGTACACGATTCTTTCTAATTTACTCTTTTTGTACTTTCCATCCACCACCCTCTTCTCACTTAGGCACTTAGCCGTCAAAGTGCCTTTCCGGTCAAACTCCGACAAACAAGGCACTAACACGGGTGCTTGTTGTGCATGATAGGCTATGTCCCAACCATCCACTACCGTTTAGGACAAGATGTCAAGCACAGTTTCACCTTCAAGAACAGCAACCCCACAAATTATAAAAAGCTTATCTAGAACAATAAGCTAGTCTCTGTTGTTTTTTTTTTTTTGGTACTATATACCACAATCACACTTGTTTTGACTTTACAAAAAAAAAAAATTAAACAAGAACAAAAGATCATGTCATCATATGCCAAATTTTGGTGATATTTCTATTGTTTGTAAGGTGCAAACCTAATCCACCATGTTCCACATATCTTTGATGAGATATGGGTCTCAGTTAAGAATTTCAAAAAATAGGGGAATATGGTGAATTAAAGAAGTCCTAATAACAAAAGGTGGAGGGCAGGGGGGAGTACAGTAGAGGAGCTCAATCTTCAATCTTTTATATTCTGTTGTCGGCCAAATAGTTTCAGAAGGTACCCCACCAAAGCGCCACGTCAAACTCAAACAAATAAAAAGGGGGCCCCACCACCCCCGACAAATAGTGGATCAGTCAAAAGGACAACCCCTATCAATCCCACGTGCATTTCCTCATCTTCAACCCCACCACTCTCCACTCTCCCAGTCCCTCCCTGTCTTTTGATTTTTTCTAAACCAGCCCCAAAAAGTCTAAGAACACAACTTTCGGACACTTATTCCGAATACAATTGTATTTTGAGTCGTTCAATATATGTGGACTCATGTATATATATCGAACGAATCTGAATGAAAATGGTTTGGAGTTGTGTTCATAATATTGCTCACGTTTTCATTTCTCGCTCTTACGGATTTTAGTAGTTGGAGATGTGCATCGAAGATGTTTTCGTGCTTGTGGTCGTGCTCCTACTAATTCGCATGTGAATTATGTGACTTAGGTCCCACTTGTGCACTCACATTTTCCTAATTTCAAACACTTTGTTATGCATCTCTATCAGATCCATAATGGTATTGTGTCCCGCAGTTTATTTTGGTGGGTCCAATATTACTAGTCTCTAGCAATTAAGACGATTCAAGTTATTTCTTCAAGATTTAAGTAACTAGGAGTAATAAATTACTAGATAATCCAACATTAATAGTAGCACGATTTTGGACACATTACTAGATATTTAAAAATTGCAAGGGGGCCATGGCACCGCCCGGCCCCAACATACCTTCGCCACTGCTCTCACATAATACAGATCTCACATATATGTAGGTTTCATTCCATCCGAGATAAGCGTTACAAATAACCGTTGCACTGAAAATTTTCCCATTCACCATAACTCCAGGAGGACCACACAGCATCCTGGATGGGAAGTAGTTGGAACTGAAAGCAAAATGAACTTTATCAGTACAGGACAGGTTGATTTTACATGCAATTACATGGAAAATTAAATGGTACACCTATATTAGGACCATTATTGTTGAGGTTGTTTTACCTGCCTTTTCTTTTTTGGTTTTCTTTAAAGCTTAATAAGCTTATAAGCATTTGCTTTTTATTTTTATTTTTTATAAGCATGTTCTTCTTCTTTTGTCCAATGATTACTTCCTAGTCCCTACACCATGGCATAACATTCTCCTAGGTTAGGGCCATTAATTTCAGGCCTTTTGTTTCCATGAAGTTTCATATACAGCTTTTCTTTTTGTAATTTTCATATGCAGTTATTTGTTCAGTGAACTTCCAATTAGGTATACCTAATGGATTCCCATCATGGGCTCCAATTTCCTGATCAAATTTTTATGATCCGAACCGTCTAATGTATTTAAAAGGTGTTTTTAAGGGTTCTCGCAAGAAATCAGTGAAAAAAATGTATATATATATATAGTTTTTATCGAAAACTGATCGGATCAAGTTCTTCCTGGTATTTTTTTTTTTTTTTGATAATTTCTCGCGGGGGCCTTTAAAATCATCTTTAAGCACATTGGACGGTTCGGATCATGAAAATTTGATCGAAAAATTGAAGAATTGTAGGAAGTCCTGATGAGAATCCCATCATGTATACCTGATTGGAAGTTCACTGGTTATTTGTCTACTTGTTAGCTTATATATATGTGAATTTAATCGATGGAAGAAAATAATATAGCAGGACCATGAAACACATGATCCGGACAAGTTGGAGAGTGTTCGTTGAGGTTGTGGAAGTAAATTTTACGTTATGTCTCAAGATTTTGTTTACATTATAGATTCTAAAAATCGAAAAGAAGTTACGAAATTGTGAAGAAGATGTAATAGAGGTGAAAAATTAGGCCTTAAAATCACTTGCGTTTTGAAATGTTCTCCCTGAAGCACCTCTCCCGCAACTTCTCTAGAAATCATACAAGGACCGAAACTGCTGCTCCAAGCTAAAATCTAGAATCAGTTATCAATTCTTTTTGGCAAACATCCGTAAACCGATTGAATGGCCCGGGGAACTCACTACACGCATGTACTGAGCCCCCTCCTCACTACAGCCCCCACCCCCCGGTTCCCTGTAAACCAAACTTTCATAAGCTGTAATCCAAAATCACCTCTCAAAATGTTTGACAAATAGGCATTGAATCATGGATGGAGCCAGAGAGGAGCTAGTAGTGGTGGTCGCCCCGCAAGAAGGAAAAAAACCTCTAGTATTATATAGAAAAAAAAATTCCTTTGAATTATATAAGATTGTCCCTGCAAAGTATTTTGGAATACATTCCTAGCTCCATCTGTGCACTGAATTGACATAAAGCTTAAGTAAAATTTAATCGTCAAGGTCCTTCAGCACAATTATCGATAAGTTCTCTCTTCACTTATTTTACTCTAATGTCTTTATCTATCTCTCTTCACTAATTACCCGAAAACACCTCCCTCAAAACTTTACCAAAAGAATCCCCTGGCCAATTTATACTCAAACGGCACCTATTCTTATGCTATACTTTATTTTTTGATGACAAAAGCACTCCACAGTAGAGCCACTAATTGGGCTCAACCATAGGGTGTAAACCTCCGGGCAACCGAACCTATCCACCGACCCGGTCACCGGATACACATGATACCACCCTAGAGAGGAGTCAAACCCTGCTCGCTTCTAAGCAGGGCCCTTCCATTGGGGCAAGCCCAACGGTGGTTCTTATGTCCTTCCAAGAGGGGCATTCACCCAGTTTCCCACCAAATGTTGCCTCTGAACAAGCACTAGGGGCCCCTATCACATCAAGTGTAGACAACATGCCCTCTATCCCAATCCGTTTTCAAGGCCACCACCCTCAAGTGATAATGCTCGAAATCCAAGCTGTGCTTCACTCAAAATTCAACCAATCAACTTGGCTTTTTGTTGATATCGATAAAACACAACTATTTCCAATCATCAAATGTCCCACCTCAGTTTAGAGTAAGCTGTACTTGAGCTAAGAAGAAACATCATACTCCTCATTGAGCAAAAAGCACAGCACAAAGTTGTGTAAGTCTGTCTTGAGAGATTTACAACTAATGTGTTAGTTCAACCCTTCATGCTATTTGTAAGATTCCCAAAACCATGTACACAGTTGATTTTTGGTTAAGTCTATTCCAGAAAGCCAAAGGAATACACATGTAATCCATTTCAAAAGGAATAGGTTCAAAAACCAGTAATCACGCAGTCATGAAGAGTATTCTAGATCTTTGCAAAAAGTGATAGCCGGCACTTTTGTCCACGGTTAGTGCAATGAAGATGTTAGCACCGTGCTTAGTCAATCGCCTTGCTCCCACCCCAAGCAACAAAACTCTCCTGAGATCCAAACTCCTAACGAAAAGCACAAAAGAAATTCATCAGTCAGAAAACTTTGCAATTTAAAGAAGTGAATATCAGAACAAAAACAAGGAAAAAAAAAAAAACAAATCGAAGGTAAACAAAGCAAGATAGGAGAGAAGATAACAGAACATACGATCTGGCTCAGCCGGAATTCAGGAGGTGTATCAAGTTCAATGTTTGCTGCATCAAGTACCAAATCTTGACACTCTATCAGATCCTTCTTTAAATACTCAGGTCCTAAGATAGCATAATCAGAAAGGCAGGACTTGACCTTCAATTCTCCATTTTCATTCTCATCTCTATTAGGGGACTGGCTCCGGAGAAGCTCATCACACAAAGACAGCCCTTCCACAAGTTGTTGCGAGTTTAACAGATACTGTGATTCATCATCCCACCATTTCGGGTCTTCCTCATTCTCATTCTCAGTTTTATCTTCCGTTTGATCAGCATCATTTTGCGCCGCTAGGAAGGGGTCTTCAATCTCTTGATGGTTTTGTTGTCCATTTGGAGCTTGCGCCAGATCTTCAACATGCCCCATCTCATGATTCTTAAGAGGGGGACAAAGGAGGAAGTTTAGATTGCTTTTCTGCATCGGCTCTAAAAAAAAAAAAACAGAGCTTTCTTGTTCCTCTATGAAGTGACTGGCATACTCATATTCTCCTAAATACACAGTCCCTAAGTACAAAATATAGATAAACATTCTTGAAATTCATGTCAGTGCCCTAACTTCATTGGCAATAGGAACATTTTCCAAGGGAAAAAGTTTTAACATGCCAAGCAATTTTTAGACTTCCTAACTTTATATACTATAGGACATTTTGTGGTAAATTATTTGGAAGTGTACTTGAAATGAATGCAATTTTTGTTTTTTACCCATGTGACAGGTTAACAATGTTTCTCTTGCTGCTAATGAGAGCTTCTTTTACTTCAAGCACCATAAAAATCAGAGAATGCAAGTATCTAAACACCCATGTGTTGAGTGATTGACAGCAGTGCTTACATATATCTTAAATTCATGATCTTAGCAGTGTCCATGAAACTATAGCTGCCAAAGGAAAGGCCTTGAACTTATCTATTCAATCTGGTATTACAATACAAAACGGGGAAAGAAAATAGAAGGAACGAGTAAATAAAGGATGAAAGTAAAAGTTTGGAGGCCTGAAATTCATCTCTCTAGTCTGGTACTATGTTTGAGAATAAAAAATAAAAATTAAACTTCAAATTAAAAATAAAAAGAGGAAGAGGAAGAGAAAATAGTAAGCACGACAGTTAAAATATTTTATTACCTGAGGAGCGGGAACTATGCAAGTAATAGCGGACACTTGTCCTAGGGCAACGCCAGAGAATCGTCTTTCACTCCGAGGTGGTTCAGGAGTCACGGGGTCCAATTTTCCCTGGATAAGGTCAATGTCATCAGGCAAATCTTGTTCCAATTTGTCAGTCAGTTTAATTTGTTGTTGCTGATAAAACACCTTGGATACAACATATTCCCCCTCCTTTTCATCTTCTCCAGTGCCAATGTGATACTGGTGCATCACCCAATTGGTTTTCTCTGCTTTCCCTCCCCTGACTGGGGTCAAATAAAGAACCATGATCTTCTTACAGCCATGTTGAACTCCATCAATGATAACAGGTTTGGTCCTACCAGTCTTGTGCCAACGAACATCGCCACAATCATCACCATGAATCTTCCTACGCTTCCGAGTTCCAGTATTGTAAGCCTTGATTGCTCGATGAAAGAAGTGTGAAACACTTCCATCTTGCCTAACACCTAAAACTTCTGTATTTAGAATTTTATAATCCACCTACGTCACATGGACACTTCGAAAGGTATGAAGTACTGGTGTCGAACACTTGATGCTAGAGGAAGGGGGTGGGATACGTGTCCGACATTTTTTGTTGGACAATCAGCAAGAAAGTACCTTTAATATTCAAGTTTACTGCATAAATATGAAATATTCTCTTCTATTATGTGTGACAACTCCTCAACAGAGTTCACCTTAGAAAACAAATGAAGAACACCACTTAACATATGGATATTTGACAGGATCCAGTGTCCTTGCCTAAGAATTGGGCCAGTCCGACACTTGGACATATAACTGCACCCGAGACCATGTAATGATGT
The DNA here is from genome assembly GCA_963854785.1 of Vaccinium vitis-idaea. Classification (NCBI taxonomy): domain Eukaryota; kingdom Viridiplantae; phylum Streptophyta; class Magnoliopsida; order Ericales; family Ericaceae; genus Vaccinium; species Vaccinium vitis-idaea. The sequence goes on from OY978224.1 coordinate 28,340,411, forward strand.
AACATAGTAATTTGAGAGAACTAAGGATCAAATCAGAAGAGACTAATAAGCCAAATGCTTGTACTCACCTGGCAAATGCTGAGGATGGGTATAACAAATTCCGTCGTCTTCATTAACAGTTGGAATGAATTCATCAATGAAAGGATGGGGTTCCTTATTCCCAACACCGTTTTTTGCAAGCAAATGCCACAGAATCTCTTGATCAGATGGATCGAATTTCACACCTCTGGGTAATCCTGGCCAAGCTTGAGCCACCTGGAAACATTAAGGTTCCAAATGCTCTAAGTTTATTGGTGCATAGTTTTGTTCTGAAAACAATGATCAAGGCAGAAAACAACTCTTGTGATAGAGTTTTACAAGAAAGACAAATCACTTCCTCTCATTGTTTTGCTACTTTTATGCTTTGTGTTTTCATTTTTCACTTCTTTTGTTTCACTGGATGCAAAGAAATGTAGTTGTGGAATATCTAAAAAAACCATGGAGTGAGTATTTTTCACATGGTAGATGGCAAAGAGAAATCCAAGAACAACTTCCTGTCTTCCTCAAAACATGATGAAAATTACTTAAATAAATCCAGAGAAATGTGTTTCACTTAGTCTGCATCAACCACAAATGTGGCCAGTTCTCATATCAGGACAAATGGGCAAAATAAGCCACAAAAGTTCCGATACGAAGGACATTTTTAGTTCTCCGCTCATGGAACAATCCATGTAGTAATATACTCAATATTCCAAAAAAACTGACCCAGGTCAGCTTTCATTAAAAAATACTATACATTTTTTTTTATAAGTAGCGAGGAAAATAATAGGCATAACATATTTCATACATAATTAGAAGTATTTTGGACCTTATGCTCATCTTTCAGAATCTAAGAAAATTTTTGGAAGATGTAAAACTAAACCCCTAGAATAACTATTGTCCAGACCTATGGCCACACAACCAGACCTTGAAATCACACAAATTGTAAAATGCCAGCACCTGCATGCATAGGAAATCTGCTAAAACTCACCCTTTTACACCTGGAAGCCCTAAATACTATTTTCTACCTTTCTGAGCCATAATCTTAGCCAAATGCCAACTTTCAATTGCTATCACACATCACTATACTTACTATGTGTGCAATAGGATAGAAAAGAAAACCCGTTATTGTAGTGTCATATATAAGAAAAGAGCTCATAGCAGTGCCAAGTTGTCTTGAAGAGTTTCTTAATATCCATCTTCTTTGGAGCAAAACATTCACAACTGACATTTTAACTGTTCACAATCCCAAGAAAAGAAAATCGCTGTCGCTGTCTATACCATTGTAAAAAGCGTGAAACCACAGGACTATTACTTGTGTTATAGACTCCCTTCATGCACCTCGGTCAACAGGAGGGGCCTAGCCACCAAGGTGAGCAAAACCCTTTGACATGAGCAGCATGACACTTTGAGCTTTTGTGGTTCAGAGGCCGCAGACAGAGGTTTAGCCATAACTCTGCCATAAGCCAGACCTACTAAGAGAGTGACCACAGAACCAGAACGTCATTCAAAGAAGATCACTAGTTGAGATGAGTCCTAAGATTCCTAACAACCTGATCTCACTACCAACCAACAAGGAGGTGAAAATTAACAAATTAAAGTTTCTGGCATTAACCAAACTTCTATGATTAGAAGAAACTACCCCTTGCATCTAAGAAGCTTTACCATACATCACCACCACAACTCTATACAGTGATAGTGTGATGTTAACAACACTACACTCCCTCTCTCTCTCTTAGCTCGAATGTTTCCATCTCTCTCCCATTCGTCCTCTGTGTTCAGCGCTCATGATGTGTTATTGCCACTGTCCAACTTTCCAATCTACCTCCCTACAATTATAAGACATGTTTGGATGCGTGAAGAATATATGTTAGAGAGAGTCTGACACATCTCCAACTTTCTAACACGTTCATCTCACGATCACCTCCTTAGATATGTGTATGTGCTTCACAACTACCAGATATAATTTTTTTAAACACTTTCCTCCATTCCAGTTCCTTAAAGTGAGATGAAAAAAGAAGAACCAACACATGCTATACATATATCCAATTTCACCATCTAGCCCACATGCACGTTACATCGGACAAAAGAGGAGAAATTTTACATCACTGTTGTCGATAACATATTGGCAATTAGGGCAAGCTCTAGTTGGGTTGCTTTTCCAGTTCACGCTTTCATGATCGCATGAGCCAGATGCACTTCTGATTTTTGTTGCAAATCTATTGCTGTCAACCAACCATGATGGTCTGCAAAGTTTACACCAAATAATTACAGGAATTTCATAGCTGCAACGAAAGGCGTATAGGGAAGACATTTATCAAAGCAATTTCAAGACTGGATCCTTATCTAACATACATGCACCAGAAAAAAAGAACTAAAACAGGTAGAAACAGCAATTGCATGACTAGAACTTAGCAACAAGAAAAGCTAAGGCTGTCAAAATGATAGAGAAGTCAAGCATGTTATAATTTGTAAAGCATCTCTAGGGAATCAGCTTACTTACCACTTGTTGGAGGTTCAATGGGTTCTGGGCCTTCTGGCTACCACATATGGCCAAACATGACAAGAAGTCAAGAAGTGCAGATTGCATACGAACGTCACGGTCTTACATGCGCGTTTCATTATTACAGTGCTATTAAGAGTATAAGATGGTGATTGGCAAAGGAGAAAGGACAATTAATGAAAAGAAATATTTGATGCTAAACCCTTGTTGAAGAGCAGTGATGGCATGCCACATAATTTTGAAAAGAAAGGTTCAATTTTTAAAAGTCATTGGAAAGAATGGAGACAGAACAATGACACTAATTATAAGACACAGAACATTATTACTTTCAAGTTTCAACCAGGAAAATTAGGTGGGCAAAAACATTGGACATATAATTAAGGCACACAGGCTATCTGATATCCCAAGGTTAAAACAAAAGAAACCGAACCTTGCTGAAAGTAGAACATAATGACGATAAAAGCCAAACATCCTTTTGCTCAAAGTCAATAGGAAAATAGCTCCTAGATACAGCGAAGATCAAGTCTATCAACCAATATTGACCTAGCTACGAAGTGCTTTAACAACGTATCAATGGCGAAAAAGTGGATACCTAAGTACCCTATTCCTTTACGTCAAAAATCACAACAAAAAACAAAACCCTTGGAGCGTGATCCAAACCCACAAACCATCTGGTCTAATACATTAAACAAAAAGGCCAGAATCGCATAAATAGAAGCTTAACTGATGATTCAGAGTCAAAACCCATACAGAGAAAGGCTCCTACTTTCTTCCACTCTACCACAAGCCAAACCAAATAAGTACTCAGTAAGATTACTTCTTTATGTATCTTTCTATACGATTTCAATTGAAGATGCAAACAAAAAAAGGGTTTCATATGGGCACATCAATAACCACAAGTCCACACGTATAGTCCAGAGAGAGAGAGAGAGGAGTGCTAGTAAGTGGATACCTAGCCATGACTGAAGCCTGATGCGATCAGAGCCCTTCTTCTTTCTCCTTCGGTTATGCTTTCCTATTTGTTAGGAACTTTCGTTTCGATTTCCCACGTTTATCGTTGTCACTATTGATTTCAAAATTTGAAACCGTGTTGCTGATCTATTCTTTTCTAGAACCTCACTGCGAAGTGACGGCCAAGCCAAAGACGAGAAGCAACAACATGTTGACAGTTCAAGGTGGCGGTAGTAGAATAATCCAGTATGACTCTCCATACCGAATATCACCGGCTTGACTTCACCTATGTGGGGTCTCTTCTCATCAACGGTTGATGTCCGCAGTATTAGAGCATCCTTGTGAGACTACCTATTTTAACTTTTAACCTAACCAAATGTAGAGAGTCAAACCCCTCAAAATCACCCAAAATCAGTCTCACCAAACAATTGATCAAATTTAATTTTACTACAGTGACTACTCAAATTTGGTGCAGCACTATTCACGCACCAAATACACTGTTCACAAATTGTTCATGCACTTTTTTATTATTACTTTTGGGGGCAGGAGTATAAAAAAAGAATAGTTTATTATAGTGGAGTTAGAATAGAGAGTCTGATTTTGTCAATTTTTTAAAAATTGACTTGCTAAATTATAAAAGGTATTTTTGAGGTTAAATTTGGTATTTTTTTTTGTGACCCTGATAAGGATGTTCTTATACCAGTACTCAGTAGTACTTTTTGGACCAACACAATTGCAAGGGGTACAACCAAAATTGAATAGTCAAAAATTTTGGATGCAAATAGGGAAGGATGCATACGGTGTCTGAGCGCCAATTTCGATCGTCCATAAGTGTTTTACATGGACCAGATTTCTCTCTCTCTCTCTCTCTCCTCTTTCTATCTCTCAAATCCGGACCTTACATAACACTTTTATCACCTTTTGTTATTAATTTAAGAGATTGCTAAGATTAACAATATATAGATCTATAATGACATAATTAAAATTGGATAATTAAAACTTGTCACGTCACTTTTTAATCTAGAAAAAGATAAAAACTACGAACGTAGAAAAATCGTTTGTTTAAAACAGTTTTCAAAATTTAAAAAAATTGTTTATTAAAAATAGAAAATATTTTTTAAAAACAGTTTTCAAACTAATAAAAATTGTTTATTTTATAGAAAATATTTTTTAAAAACGGTTCTTTGAAAAACGATTTTGAAAAAAAAAGTTTTAAATAATTGGTTGAAAGAGAAAGAAGGTTTCAGTGTAATGATGGGTGTTGGGGGTGAGTAAAATAACCGTCAAACTGCGAATCCAGTACTGTTAACACCCCACATAGACCACTGGCCCAGTACCTTGATTTGGTCCACAAGCCACACCATATGGCTCAAAATGCTTAAAAGCCCATGGTACTAGTAGTCTCTTACATGATTTGTTATATGCTCATGATCACTCATGTAAACAATCAATGTAGGACTAAACACCATTTACCCCCAAACCTGGGGTATTACAATTTTCCTCCCTTAGGGATGCAACGTCCTCGTTGCATAGTCCTAACAACCTCCCATGGTGTCCGTGGTGGCAGAGCGCATCCTACCCACCACTTGGACCATGGCGGGGCTCTGATACCATTTGTAACGCCTCACGTAGACCACTGACCCAGTACCTTGATTTAGTCCACAAGCCACACCATATGGCTCAAAATGCTTAAGCCCAAGGTATTAGTAGTCTCTTACATGGTTTGTTATATGCTCATGATCACTCATGTAAACAACCAATGTGGGACTAAACACCATCTACCCCCAAACCTTAGGTATTACAAGTACAAACCAAAGGGTTTGGTTCGGTTTTATTGTAATGTGGTTTGGTTTCGGTTTTTTAAAATTAGAAACCGTGATAAATGATTTGGTTAGTGGAAGTCCCTGAATGATACAAAATGAACGAAGCATATAACAAACCCAAAAGTGTTTACTCTATCAAGCTACAAAGATCTCTACACAGGTTAAAACAATCTGGCCGCGTGTGGGATAATCGTCTAAGTGGATATATATTGAAAGAGGGTTATAAAAATGATCCAATTTGCCCATGTGTTTTTATCAGAAAAATAGAAACCGAATTCACTATTATTGTGGTTTATGTTGATGATTTAAATCTGATTGGAACCTCAGAAGAGCTTATAAAAACCGATGAATATTTGAAAAAAAAGTTTGAGATGAAGGATATTGGAAAAACTAAATTTTGCTTCGACCTGCAAATCGAGAATTTTGTCAAATGAAATTCTAGTACATCAGGTAAGATATACGGAAAAGGTCTTGAAGCACTTATACATGGATAAGGCTCATCTTCTAAGCACTCCAATAGTTGTCCAACACTTGAAGTGAACAAAGATCCCTTTTGTCCGCAAAAGAAAGGTGAACTATCACTTGGTCCTGAAGTACCGTATATGAGTGCAACTGGTGAACTTATGTATTTTCGCCAACTGTACACGACTGGATATTACATTCTCAGTCAATTTATTGGCTAGATATGGCTCTTGTCCAACTAAAAGACATTGAAATGGAATTAAACATATCTTACGTTATCTTCGAGGTACAACGAATATAGGATTATTTTATCCAAATGGCTCGATGCCACAATTAGTTGGATATGCATATGCTGGCTAACTATCTAATCCACACAAAGCTCGCTCACAAAGAGGATATATATTTACATGCGATGGCACTATATATCATGGTGCTCCATGAAGAAACCATGGACTATCACTTTCTGCAACCTTTCTGAAATTCTAGCAACTCAAGAAGCAAGCCGGAAATGCATTTGCTTGTGGTCTATGATCCAACATATTAGAAAGAGAAGTGGATCATCTTCAATCAAAGATCACATAACAATATTGTATGGGGATAATTCTGCCTACATCACACAAATAAGGAGTGGCAATATCAACGGTGACAGAACCAAGCACATCTCTCCTAAATTCTTTTACACACACAAACTTCAGAAGGATGGAGATATTGATGTCCGACAGATACGTTTGAATGACAACCTAACATACTAGTTTACAAAGGCATTGCTGAAGACAATATTCAAGAAGCTTGTTCATAATATTGGGATGCGACTGCTCAAAGATCTATCATCCATAGTTGAGGGGGAGATAATGACTTGAAGTTCATTTGTTGGTTGCACTCTTTTTCCTCCGTATAAGGTTTTTACCCACTGGGTTTTTTCTTAGCAAAGTTTTACTGAGGTAACCTGAGAGCATCTACCACCAATATACAGGAACACAAGAATACTGTACTCTTTTTCTTTCATCAAAGGTTTTTACCCACTGGGTTTTTTTTAACAAGGATTTAATAAGGCATATTCTTAGTGTACAATCATCCAACCAATGGGGAGTGTTGTAAATAATGGTTGGATGATGACATCGATAGCATTACATCATCCATGATGTCATAAGAGAATTCATCCATTCTTGTCAAGGTTTTATTGCACAATAGCCCCTGAGGCTATGACATATTACAGGGTTGGCCCCTAGATCTATCCATTTCTTAGTTTTTTTTTTTTGACAATAAAATCGCTACCCATTGCCATAAAAGATAAAGATCCATAAGGATCAAATACATATACATGAGCCAAGACAAAGGCAAAGCAAGCTGCCTACAACCCGAACAATACCCGATCCGAAACGGGCATGTTGCTAGTAGAAACTGAGTCATTACATTCCCGACAAGACGAAACCAGGCCATATCGCCGGAAAAACAGCCGCAAACGATTACAAATCACCACTCATGGTGATCAACCAAATAGAAAAACATAACTAAAAAAAGAAAAATTTATTCCCACCACCACAACCCACCGGATCCGGGGAAACCGGACCGGGACCAAAACTGTAAAGGCCCGTAAATTCATTTCTATATTTTTATTCTTTTCTAGTAACGTTTAGTTGAATTATTTGTATGGGCGAGCGTGTGTTTTGGTGGAAGATGGAGATACATGGTAATGTGGCTTGAGGATGTTTAGAATGTGTTGAAGGGATACCGATATCCCATTTTTCTCGCTACCGGTATCCCGCGAACAGAAACATTTTTGTCAGGGATACCGGTATCCCATTTTTCTCGCTACCGGTATCTAGTGTATTTTTCTGAAAAAATTTGTGCGCGATCAGCACACTATAAAAAGGGGTCCTTGGGTTCTTTTTCATTCTAAACCCGACTTTTAACCCTAAAATCACCCCTCTACCTTCTCTCTACCTACTCTCTCCACCTCTACCCAAAACCTTGTGATTTTAACCTCAATCCACCTCAAAACTTCAAGATCTACACATTGGATTCGTGATTCTCCCTTGGATTTCGGGTTTTGCACTCAAGGAGGTAAGAACACTTGATTTGGGTCTTGTTCTTTCTCCATTCACGTTTTTCCCTCTCTCTCTCTCTTTGATTGTGGGTGTAACCTCTCCCTTGTAACTCGTTTTTGACTTGATCTTGTCTCTTGAACGCGTAGTGGAGCTTCGGTAGAGGTCGTTCATGGAGTTTGGGGTTTTCTACACCTAGGGTTTCACTCATCTTCCATTTTCGAGAAAATCCTTGAGGTAGGGGAACAATTTCTACTCTTTCTGGTTGTATGCTTGTGATTTATTGCACATATCTTGTTCTTGGCTTCAATTTCTATGAAAATCATGTTTTCTCCAAATTGAGTGGGTTTTCCCAACATCGATTCTTTGATCTATGATATTGCTTGTTGTTTGGTGAAATTGGGAGTGGAATTGACATTCCTCCATGTTTACTCGTCGTCTAGCATCTCTATTGTGTGCCTAGACTATCTCATTTGTGATTTGGGTTGAAATTCCACACCTTAGAGGTGAAAATCTGCATAGTGTACTGTTCATCGGTTGCTGTCCAAAATTTCCAGCAGCTATCCATGTCCTTTAGGTGGCATTCGGCCACCCTTTGATGTCTGTTTGGTCCCCTTTTGCTCATTCCTTTATATACTCGACCTTTGGCATCATTTTCATCCATGTTTTGACTCGAGGACTATGATTTTATAAACAAATATGTCATCTTACGTCACATGAGAGTTTTGTTGGTTTTTAGAAGGCGTGTGTGCGTGAGTGTGGCAAGATTTGTAGAAAGACGTGTGTTGGTGAAATGGACTTGAAAATTTGAAATGGTTTTGACTTTGAAAGGAGGTTTTTAATGAAATGGTTTTAAAGGAATGAATTACATTATAGATGCATTTGGGAGATAGACTAAAACACGTGGATGTATTGAATGCATATAGAACGACATGGTAAGAAAGGGATGTGTGCGTTGGTATACTAATGCCTGAAAATGTGTGAGTGAGTTGGTAAGCACGCTGATTATAAATACTAGGGTGACGTCGTGTTGGGGAATATGATTGACTCGTAGACACGTCTTTGATAGAAATGAGGGAACATTTAATGATTCAAGTGAGTGAATGAGTTTATGAACGGAAAAGACCTCATGTGTTACGGGGTGAATGGGTAGGTCTTGTGACAAAGCGATATTTTGGTATTGAGAACTTGTGAAGATATATTTTGTTTAAAACCTTCGGTATTCTACGGAATCAACGAAGTGTATGATGCCTCTACCTTTGGGTATTGAGAAGGAGTTGAGTTTCCGGTATTTGGGCACAAATCAACGGACCTTAATCTCGTTTTGAAAACTCTATTTTTCCATGAACTCCTGCTGCGTCACCAGGGAAGGTCTTGAGTCTATACATTAGTATAGCATTGCACCTTGGAAGCGTTGGTTATTACTATGACCCGTGTATCGGGTGAGGCAAGCGGAGCCTATGGAATCCAGCTTAGGGATTGGACTAGACAGAGGCAGGCGGAGCCTATGGAATCCAGCTTAGGGATTGGATTAAACAGAGGCAGGCGGAGCCTATGGAATCCAGCTTAGGGATTAAATTACTAGTACTTATGAAAACGATGGTTATTCTTCAATGAAAGAAATGACGATGAGATGTTTGGGATATATGAGGGGCAAATAGTCCCTGAATCTATGTAAGGTATACGGAGCTTGTGATATTCGGAAAAGGTTAAACTCCCTATTGATATTATTAACCATATATCGGGCCATGAGTGGAAACAGTGTATGGATGTTATTATAGTGTAGTGCTCGTATGACAAGTCATGCGTGGAACATTCCTCGGTATGTTAAATGATAGATTACTATTACCTGTGATTGGATACTTAAATTGAGACAATAATTGTATTAAGTGTAGGAATGATGTTGGAAAATGAGATGTCTTTAACTAAACGGGTTGGCTCCTATCATTATATGCAATGAACTTAGTTAATTTTGTTAGATTCTTAAAGGGTTAATTTTAATAAAAATCGTGCACACTTTAGTAAAATTTTGAATACTTGGTATTCTCTTGGGCGCTTCGACATTTCTTATGTCCATCTTGATTTGTTTGGTTATCACTATACATATCTGTTCATCCAATTGGTCTAACTAAACCCCATATGCATGTATCACTTTTATACACCTAGCGTTTGTAGAATAGTTCTCCTACTGGGCTAGTTTAGCTCAACCTATCATTTTCAGGTACACGTTGACGAGCATGGTGTGGGATGCATTAGTGTGCATGCATGGCATGGACTTTTGGGAAAGCACCAACGATTTCAAGCTACTTAACCCTTTTTGTTCATCTCAAGTATTTGAGAGGCTATGATGTAATCTATGAACTCATGTACTTTTGATTTCAAATTTTGTTGGAAACTTTATGTATTGGTTATTGTATTACCTGGGACGGAGACTTCAAAATTAGGACTTTAAATTTGGAATATTTAATCGACTTGACTTTTCAAAGGCATTTGATCATGGAAATCTATTGAGAACTTGACTTTTCAAATGGAGAAATGTTTGACTTTTGATTTGTCCAGCGTGGACTCACGAGGTAATTTAGTTATAAAATTGAGGGCGTGACAAAAACTAAAAGGAAAACAAAACACCTCACCTGTTATTCGCCTCACCGACAGCCGCCTAACACCGGACCACCAAGCTCTGTCTTCACCTTACCGGACTGAACCCCCGAAGCCGGACCAACACCTCTGCCGAAAACCAGCAAAGGGGACCAAGCACCAAGTCATCCAAGGCCGAAACGCGAAGACCAGTGTCGAGGGGTGGAGGACACACTGATGGGAGGGAGGGAAGAAGGGGAGGGAGAGAGGCAGGGGGGGGCACCCCAGATCTGGCACTGTTTGGGAGAGGAGAAGTTTCGCGAGAGAGAAAGAGGGAAGGTAGAGAGAGTCATCCATTTCTTAGTTTTAACCATTCATAAATCTAGAGAAATCTAAAGAGAGATACTATTGTAATGAGAGAATATGAGATTGTGAGAAATATATCAATAATACTACCTATCTTTGTGTTTGTTTGTCCACTTTCACTACTCCAACCCTTAAAATATGGAAAAGTTAATTAGCGGTCCTGTTCGAAAAAGTTACCACTAATGTTTCCATCCTAGTTGGTTTGAACCATTATGTTAACATCCTGAAATTCAAATAAACCCCAAAATACCATTTCTCTTTGCTAATTTTCTGTATACTTCTCTCTTGATTTTCCTAATACTTCTCTCCTAATTTTCCTGATATTTCTCTCTCCTAATATTTCTTAATTTATCTCTCTCTCTCTCTCTCTCTCTCTCTCCCCCCCCCCCCCCTCGAAAAATCTCTCTCTTCTAATCTCATAATTCTCTCTCTCCTAATCTTCTCATGCCTAAAATCTCCAAACAAAATTGAAAATAAATAATCATTACATTTTGACCTAAAAACACAAGTCGTGAGAAATTGATTTCATACACTTTTATAGTAATCCACTCTTATGATTTCATACACTCTTATGGCTTTCTCCTGCCGATGATTGCTTTCTCCGGCTGTCGTGCGCAGATTGTGAAGTTGATGACGAGAAGAAACAGCAACGAGATTGCCAAAATTGACGTGATCGTCGAAGAGGGGCTTGACGACAACAAGATCTGCAAAGGGGTCCGATCGATTGGTGGTGACATGCAGTTGTTTTTGGAGAAAGTGAAAATTTTGATTCTCTAATCATTTCTTCAAGTTAGATCAGACACACGTATTTCATGCCCCTTTTCAAGGCATTCAAGTAGGAATTTAATTACTCCTTCCTTTCTAAGGAAAAGGCTCAGTGTAGAAGAGAAATTACAGGGGGGAAGATGAGAAATAGGTTATTTCCTGAGATTCTTGTGATTTGTGATGGAGAGAGAGGCTTGTGATTTGGGATTTGAGTGTTTTAGATTCAAATTTCGACACAGTTATGTGATTGAAGGGGATTTAATAGAAACTGAATCCCATCAAATTAGGGATGAGATATAACCGTCTGTGTATAATTAATACTACTAAAATACTTAATAAGGGCATAATGGTCTGATGATCTATTTTTAAGTATTCAAACTCTATAAGATGCAATCGTAAGGATAGAAGCCGGTTCTAGTCCGAGATCCGAACTTCCGGACCTCCATGATCCAAACATTTTTTTGACGATCCGAGCCGCCCAATGTGTTCAAAAGGTGTTTTCAAGGGTCCATGCGGTATTACAGTTTTGCGAAAAACTGCTTGGATCAAGCCCTTCCCGGTATTTTTTTTTGAAGATTTCCCGCTTGGACCTTGGAAAACACCTTTTGAACACATTGGACGGATCGGATTTTCTCAAAACAATTTGCAACACAAAAAAAACACCCCAAAGGCTCCAGTCAAGGATCCCTGACTGGAACCGTGGGGCGTAAGGATATTATTGATACAGGACGCCTAATTAAAATTCTTTGTACATATCTTTCGATACAAATCTCTAAAAATATTCAATACAGATCTAATTAGTTTTATTACACAAAATTTTCAAAATCACAAAACCCATTATAAATTGAAAAATATATACAGTCCAAAATAAGGCACTGAGCACTACAACAAAAATGATAAACCGTGACGAAATTTTGGTGACAAAATTAATTTTTGTCTCCTATATGACTATTTTGAAAGGAAAATTATAATTCGTCACTAATATGTTCCCTCCACACCTTTTTGGTGACGAAAATATTTTTTTCGTCACTAATATGTTCCCTCCACATCTTTTTGGTGACGAAAATATTTTTTTCGTCACTAATATGTTCCCTCCACATCTTTTTGGTGACGAAAATATTTTTTTCGTCACTAATATATTCCCTCCACATCTTTTTGGTCACGAACATATTTCTTTCGTCACTAATATGTTCCCTCCACGTCTTTTTGGTCACGAACATATTTCTTTCGTCACTAATATGTTCCCTCCACATCTTTTTGGTGACGAAAATATTTTTTTCCTCACTAAAATATATATGTTAAATGTAATTTATGACAAACTATTAAACCAAATTAAAAAAACTGATTTGTCTAGTATAAACAAGATTAAAAAAAAGAAATTTTATAAAAAGGATTATGTTAAAAAAGAAAATTTATTAAAAATATGATATTAGTAGGTGTTTGTATAATGGGTGTTCAAATGGGAGCATAGAACAATGGGAATAAAAAAAAACTTATTTTTATAGTATAAACTGGATTTTAAAAAAATTATTAAAAGGCGTTTGTTAAAAAAGAAAATTTTTTGTGTTAAAGAATTAAAAAAATTATTAAAGTAGTGATATTAGTAGGTGTTTGTATAATGAGTGTTCAAATGGGGAGCATAAAACAATGGGAATAAAAAAAACTTTTTTTTATAGTATAAACTGGATTTAAAAAAATTTATTAAAAGGCGTTTGTTAAAAAAGAAAATTTTTTCTTTCAAAAAGAAAAAATATATATTTAAAAATATATTAGTTGGTCTTTGTATAATGGGTGTTCAAATGGGGAGTGTACAACAAAAGGAATAAAAAAAAAATTGTACAGTATAAACTCAATTAAAAAATTTATTAAATGGCTTTTGTTAAAAAAGAAAATTTTGTGTTAAAAAATTAAAAAAATTATTAAAGTAGTGATATTAGTAGGTGTTTGTATAATGGGTGTTCAAATGGGGAGCATAAAACAATGGGAATAAAAAAAAAACTTATTTTTATAGTATAAACTGGATTTAAAAAAAATTATTAAAAGGCGTTTGTTAAAAAAGAAAATTTTTTCTTTCAAAAAGAAAAAGTATATATTTAAAAATATATTAGTTGGTGTTTGTATAATGGGTGTTCAAATGGGGAGTGTAAAACAAACGGAATAAAAAAAAAATTATTTGTATAGTATAAACTCGATTAAAAAATTTATTAAATGGCTTTTGTTAAAAAAGAAAATCTTTTGTGTTAAAAAATAAATTTTTTTTATTAAAGTAGTGATATTAGTAGGTGTTTGTATAAGTATAAAATTTATAAAAGAAATGATATTAGTAGGGGTTTGTAAAAGAATAATCCGGTTTTTATAGTATAAATATTAAAAAGGTGCCTAAATGTCACAAGTGGTGGCCTAGCTTAGTTGGTTCGCGCGCACAGGAGAGGTCTCTGGTTCAATTCTCAGGGGAACAAAATTCTTCAACTTTCAGCGCCACGTGGGTGACACGCGGGCGCCACGCTGGTGACACGTGGCACGCCATGCGTGCGCCACATCAGCAATTTCTAGTCACCATTAGTGATGAAACTAGTGAGTGGGTGACAAATAATTTGAAAATTGGTGATGAAAAATTTCGTCACCAAAATTTAGTATTTCGTCACCAGGTGACTTTCGGAGACAACCTATAGGTGGCAAAACTATTTTTCGTCACCAATACTATCAGAGACAAAAACCATGCATTTCGTGACGATTTCATTCGTCTCCAAAGACCAAATTTCTTGTAGTGGAGTGCTAAAAATATACCAATAAACATGGATGGAGGGAATATCTAGTTAGTTCCGTAGACTAATATTTTTTATTGATAATCCGAAGTAATTATCTTTCAAATATCGTGTCCTCCTGTTCCTTATTTCTCTTATTTCATAACAATAGATTATGGATTTGAAGTTTAGATTACGGATTTAAGTAGTACAATTTGTAATGTTTGAGTGATATGTGAACAATAGTTTTAATTGAATGATTTTGTGAGTACCAGTATAAAGATAATTTAGAAACATATTGTAGAGTGATTTTTGAATTATATATTCTCCAATATATTGTGACAAGGCATTTTAGAACCTGCTACCAACTGGACAATCTTTTGGGGTTCAAGTCATCAAGGGTAGAGGTGTCAAATGGGTCAGACTGGCACGAACACAACATGGCATGACATGTTTAAATGTGGCACACGACGACACAACACGGTTTTAGACTGGCCAGACATGGCACGAAAGTGGGGCCGGGCACGACACGATTCACGACACGCGGTTGACACAGGCACAACACAATGAATACTAATTTTTAATGAACCAATTTTTAAAATTTTATTAAATAAATTGACTCTTTATGTCATTAATCATAGAAAATTAAAATTAGTATTAATTAATTTCAAATCGTATTGATAAAAATATATGTCGTTATAGTTATTGCACAAATTTTGTTCCCTGATGAAACTCAGTTGGAGATCGAAATAGTACGATTTGAAAAACGACACGACACGATTTGAGTAAATAGGCTGGTGCGGCACGATATAACACTGCACGATTAAGTAAGAGGGTTGAAATATTTGCATGTCACAAAGCATGGTTAACACGAAATTAACTAAATGGATCCTGTCACACGACACGGTCCATTTGACACCTCTAATCAAGGGGCCCTATTTGCCAACTTTTAAGTTTCTTTATGGCGTCGTCTTCTTATTTATTTATTTTCCTTTAATCTTTAATTTTCTTTTTGTTGTTTCTTCAATTATTTTGTACCTAATGTAATTCTCTCTTCCTCTTCCTCTTCCTCTTCCTCTTCCTCTTAAGTTTGTAGGTGGGTTTTCCGTTTATTAAAAGAAAAACTTTTAGCACCCTCCCATTTGCTTTTACTAATTTAGTTTTTAGTACTTTTATGAAAAATTGGCTTTTAATAGGTAATATAAACAATACTGTATAAACACTTTTCTTTGCATAAACAATAATAATTTATTATTAATAGGTATAGATAATAAATCATTACTGTAATGAATTATATCCTAAGTTACTATTATTATTAATAGGAAACAGATAATAAATCATTACCCTTTTATAAACACCCAATAAAAACCCTTGTTGTCCACATAAACACTACCTTTTATGATTTATTATCTGTTTCCAAATAATATAAACAATATAAATATTTTGGACTGTTGAGATGCGCGCTCAGCACGAGGGCACCACATGTGCATATACCTGCTCAGCACCCACGTTTTTCTCCTTGTCCTTTATTTGGCTGCACTATCTATAAGATGGATAACACTCTAAATTAACATCAAGCTCTGTATCATAGAAGCTTTAGAGTGAGTCAGTGAAAAAAAATGGCTGAAATTCGGTTCATCTCTACAACTACAGTCCAGACAGCGAGTCGTGGAGGTGAACCAACTGATAGGATTGAGTTAACTCCATGGGATCTCCGGACCCTCTCAATTGGCCCAATACAAAAGGGACTTCTCTTTCTCAAACCCACACACTTACAAGAAGAAAAACTACTACTACAAAATACTAGCACCACCACCATTGTTGATCATCTCAAGTCCTCATTTTCCAGCGCCCTCGACTTCTTCCCTCTCCTCGCAGGCCGCCTCGATTTTACCGAACACGACGACGTCACGACGGCACCTCATCCTTCTTCATTGACTGCAATAGGGGTGCTCACGGTCCGGATCGGTCCGGATTGGCATGAATCCAATCCTAATCCGCGAGTCACGGTTTTTTGAAAATACAATCCGTGTCCGATCCAAAAGTCTCACGGTTCGGTTCCAATCCGAACCGCGAGTCACGGATTGGTTCCGGATTAATCCGCGGATTTTCAACTTATTCGGAAAAAACAACAAAGGAAGGCAGTAAGCCACTAGCAAGTAGCAAATGCAAATGCACTAAACAGAAAGTTCAAAGTTGGAAACATTTCCAGATTAAGACAATAGCAAGACTAGCAACGGAGGCAAGATAATAGCAGATTAAGACAATAGCAAGACATTTCCAGAAAGTTCAAAGTTCAAACTAGCAACACAATAGCAGATTAACACTTTCAGTTCACTCACAAACAGAGGCACTACCACATAGTTCTAGTTCACAAAGACAAAAGCAGGCACAAACAAATGCAGTTTTGTAGAGTGGAATACAAATACTTACTACTTAGTTCATCAAAGTCCAACATAAAAAAACAACTACTGAGTGAAGAACTTCAAAACACAAGACATCAATCATTTCAAATGCATATATAAAAGTGAAATTTTATATATACATATATACTAGTATATAATATGGGAGAGCTTCTCCTCCGGACCCTCCCGTTTCCGGACCTCCATGATCCAAAATTTTTTTTGACGATCCGAGCCGTCCAAAATATACAATTTTTGCGAAAAATGCATGGATCAAGCCCTTCCCGGTATTTTTTTTTTTGAAGATTTTCCGCGAGGGACCCTTGAAAACACCTTCTGAACACATTGGACGGCTCGGATTTTGTTAAAACAATTTGCAAACACAAAAAAAAATCAAAAAAGCTTCAATCCGGGGGTCCGGATTAGAAGCTGTGGCTATATAATTATATATATATATTTAAAAAAATTATATATAATAAAAATCTCACGGTCCGGATCGGTTAATCCACGGTTTCAAAATCAAAATCCGTGTCCGATCCAAAAGTCACGGTTTTTTATTTTTTGAATCAATGTCTGGACCATTAATCCACGGTTAAAATCCAAAAGGTACGGATTGGTTCGGTCCGGACCGTATTCACGGTTCACCGGTTTTTTTTAGCAGCCCTAGACTGCAACAACGCTGGGCTGATTTCAGGCATGCAATCGTTGATAATATCACGGTCAACGATATCCTAGACCAAATATACGTGCCTCGGATTGTCCACTCCTTCTTCCCACCAAATGAACTTCCTAACTATGAAGGTATCTCCAAACCCTTGCTCGCAGTTCAAGTAACTGAGCTCGTTGACGGCTTCTTCATCCGTTGTACCATGAATCACTCAGTCGCCGATGGTTCATCCTTTTGGCATTTCATCAATTCTTGGTCAGAAATCTCCCGCGGTTTAGATAACATTTCGCGACCCCCGGTTTTTAAACGTTGGTTTCCTACCGGCGTCGATTGCCCCATCCGCATCCCTTTCTCCTTGAAGGAAATGGAGGATTCCCATGTTCTACAGCCATGGGAGGAGAGGATTTTTCATTTCACGAAAGAGAAAATCGCGGCTTTGAAAGCGAAAGTCAATGCGGAGATGGGCACCAGTACTATCTCCTCTCTCCAGGCACTATTTGCTCATCTATGGGTATCTGTTGTTCGATGCCAACCAATTTCCCCGGACCAAGAGGTCAAATACATATTTATAGTAAGTGCAAGTGGGAGGTTGAAGGAACCCCCACTACCGGAAGGGTATTTTGGGAACAGGAGTCAACCAGTGATTATCGCCACCACAGCTGGAGATTTGCTCGACAAGGGAGTGGGTTGGGCAGCTTTGGAAATGAACAGGGCAATTGCATTGCAAACAAGCGATCAAGTGAAGAGCTTTTTGACGTGTTGGGTCAAAAACCCGAAGCTACCGAGAGTTAGTCTTTTGGTAAAGAATGCCTTGACCACGAGCAGTTCGCCGCGGTTCAATGTGTACGGGAATGACTTTGGGTGGGGGAAACCGATGGCGGTGCGGAGTGGCAGTGCTAGCAAGGGCAATGGAAGGATTACGTTTTATCAAGGGGCGGAAGAAGGGAGTATCGACGTTGAAATTTCCTTGACCCCTGGGACGTAATTTCTATGGGGGAGGATAAACAGTTCATGGAGACTGTTACCATTTGATTCTGTTTTATGTCACCATTTCATTGTCTATTTGTGTGTTTGCTTGAAGCCAAGTCATAACCTGGATTCTTTAGTGTTATTATATTCATCACTCGATTTCTTGAGAGTCATGCTTATGTTTTCACACACTCATGTAATTGGCCGACGCTGCAAATACGTACACAAAAAGCTTATTATAGCATCTACAAAAGCAGACTACAATCTTACCACAAAATTTAAATGAACGTGGAATTGCTTTTACACATATGGAGCAGGAGAGATTTCTCTATGAACCGAACAAGTATAATATCTATTGATCAGGGGTATATTTACAGTTTTGTGAAAAATTGTTTGGATCAAGCCCTTCCCGGTATTTTTTTTTTTAATGATTTCTCTCGGAGACCCTTGAAAACACTTTTTAAACATATTGGACGGTTCGGATCGTCAAAAAAATATCGGGAATGGGGAGGTCTGGAAGTCCGGAGTCCGGACTAGGAGGAGACCCGATATATATATATATAGGAAAATCTTCTAGTCCAAACCCTCCCGAGAATAAGAAAAAATAATTTTTTTTGTTTTGCAAATTATTTTTGGAAAATCCGAACCGTCCAATGTGTTCAGAATGTGTTTTCAAAGGTCCTAGCGGGAAATCTTCAAAAACAAATACCGGGAAGGGCTTGATCCAAGCAGTTTTTCGCAAAAACTGTATTTTTATAGTTTTGCGAAAATTTGCTTGGATCAAGCCCTTCCCGGTATTTTATTTTTGAAGATTTTCCGCATGGACCCTTGAAAACACCCTTTGAACACATTGGACGGATCGGATCGTCAAAAAAATGCTCGGATCACGGAGGTCCGGAGTCCGGGCTAGAAGTGAAACTATATATATATATATATATATCCACAGATCTTACCCAGATGTCTCTTCCATTGCCGGCGCCATCCTCCTCCGCCGCCGCTTGCCTCCTCCGCCGTCGCTTCCTCTTCCGACCGAAAGCTCCAACCGATCTTTCTTCGAAAGCCTCCGTCGCCGTCGATCAAGATTAGAGAGCCACCATCGCCGTCAATGGACGTTTCCGTAGAACTATTCGTCATCGCCGTCGCCGGCGATTGAATGCTCCATCACCGTCATCTACTGGATGGGGAAGATAGAGAACAATAATAAAAAAAAAAATGGGTAACTTATGAATAGTGCATAGGTTATATACCGTAGCACTGTTCATATATGTATGGTGTACAATGGATTTACCCAGGCTGCTGCACCTCCATTTTCGTCCTCGTCTTCTCCATTTTGCGTTGAACAGTAGCTATACCAAAGTTGCTGTTGTTGCTCTAATGGAAGTAGAGTACAATAATAGTGGGAAACATGGACCCCCCGTTTTCGTACTGAGTGAATCACACCCACACATTTCGGCCTTGTTTGGTTTGGTTTCCAAAAACCGATTTTCTCAATTATTATTCAATTATTACCCCTATTTTTAAATATTATTTTTATTTTTATCTCTATCTTTCTCCAATCATTAATACCTATTTTTTAATTATTATACCTATTTCTCCCTCTAATCATTACAAAAATCAAAACTCAAAACCAAACCAAACACAACCTTCATTTTTGTACACTGAGTGAATCACACCCATACATTTCATTTTCGGGAAAAATTTATGGGAAAGTTTTCATATTTTGTATCAAACCACTTTACTATCTTAGAAGATTGGAAATGGGGTTAATACTTTTTTTGGGAAATGCTACAAACCATCCATTGGGTGGTCCACGGTGCACCACACGCACCATTGAATTTCGGGACCCAAGCTGCAAGCCTGATATTTGCACAGTACTAGCTATTACTCCTAGTCCTAGTACATACTCCCTCCGTCCCAATTTTATAGTCCCAATTGACACTTTTTGTTGTCCCAAAAAAATTGTCCCACTTCAAAACTAAATGGGTAATTGTTAAGCAATTTCCTCTTATACCCTTATAGTTTGAAATTTAAAATAATAAAAAAGTAAGAAAGTGTAATGATTGAACGGTAAAATAAGAAAAACATGTTTTCAAAAGTACAATGATTATGTCTCCTTATTATGTTGGAATCCCCAAAATGGACTATAAAATTGGGACGGAGGGAGTATTTGACATGATAGTGTAAAGTAATTGTAACCAAATATAGTAGTAACAATAAACACGTCCTTTTTTTTTATATAGAAAAACGAATATGGGTAAAAAAAAAATTTGGAAGGATTTCTTTTACCAAAAAATGCAGTAAATTCTTTAGACTTTTTTTTTATGATTTTGATGTCTGACAGTATTTAGGTTGAGCTTCTTATTTAGTTTTCTTTTGATTTAGTTTTATGTTGTACTCCCTGTCCCATTTTGATAGTCCCCTATAAAAATAAATTTTAATCCAAAACAACGTTTTCGAAAATTTCTGAAATTCCACTGTCGTCCCCTGTTAACTTTTTGCATGAAATAACCGTAATACCGTTGGTATATATTCACCACCCTAATAAAAAAGAGTTAAAAAAGTTATCCAAAAAAAATTAAATCATTTTTCATTTTGAAAAAATAGTTTTAAAACAAAAGGAATCAAAGAAATTATTTTCAATCTTTTTTATTTTGAATTCTCTTTGAAGGAAAAAAAACTAGTCTTGAAAATAGTTTTTGAAACTTTTTTTCGAAACTTTATTTTTTAAAATTAATGGTTTACCAAAAACTAATTTTGAAAAAAAAATTGAAATTCAAAATTTTTGAAAACATTGTTTTGGATTAAAATTTCTTTTCATAGGGGACTATCAAAATGGGACAGAGGGAGTATATCATGATACTAAATCAAAAGAAAACTAAATAAGAAGCTCAACCTAAATACTATCAGACATCAAAATCGTAATAAAAAATTCACTTTGTTTGGTTGAGAGTTTTGAGAAGAATATTTTGAGAAATATTTTTGAGATAATGTTTAGATGAATTTTTGGAAAAAGTAATAATTAGAGAGGAGTGTAATAAGTGGAGAGAGATAGAGACAGAAATGAGAATAATGATTGGAGAGAGGGGTATGAGTAGAAAGAGAAATGTGATTAATGATTGGAGAAATGAGAGATCGGGAAAAAATCTTTTTGAAATTTTTTTTAGAAATGTGAAGTGAATAAAGTGAAGTCTCTAAAGAATTTACTCCATTTTTTGGTAAAAGAAATCCTTCCAAAAAAAATTCCTACCCATGTTCGTTTTGCTATTTGGTAAAGAAGAAAGGACGTGTTTATTGTTACTACTACTTGGTTACAATTACTACTTTATACTATGGTGTCAAATGGAGTATATACTAGGACTAGGAGCAGTAGCTAGGACGGTACATTTGCAGCTGTATCAGGTTGGCAGCTTGGGTCCCGAAATTCAATGCTACACCGTGGACCACTCAATGGGTGGTTTGTAGCATTTCCCATACTTTTTTGTGGCCCGACAACTGGTGTCCAGTAGGAAATTGTTGAAGAGATAAGGTACAATCTTGGATATCTTATAAGATTGGAAATGAGGTTGATAGTTCTTTGTGGCTACTGGCATCCATTAAGGGGTGTTCCGCTAAGTTAGTTTTTTAAATAAATTGGTTTTTTATGATTTTTTATGTAATGTATTGTGAGAGAATAAACTGTCTCAATTTTGAAAAAAACAGTATTTTGTTAATGGAACACCCCCTAAGCCTTCTCTATCAGAAATAGGTTAGTGTTTAGTTAACGAAATGGGAAAAATGGCCACAAAATGTAGTTCAAACTAGTGGTGATTTTGCAGTCCTTTTGCCCCAAAATGACAGGAATCCAGAGCACGCGGCATGATGGAAAATTGGAAATCCATTCACCTAGGTGGAGTGACAGCATATAGGCAGCTCCACATTCTAGGTTGGATGTTCAATTGAACACTTAACACATAAACTTAAAACAAGGTATACACTATATATATATATATATATTTATATTAATGAAGAAAATACAAAAATACAAAAAATAAAAAAACTATATCACTATCGTGCTCTCGCTTCTTTCTAACGATAATCAAGTCATAGTCTAAAAAACAATAGCATGTGTCAAAAAAATTTGCATGAACCTATTCCCCACATAATTTTCTACAAAAGAATATTAGTATATTTATTATGCACTGATTTAAACTTACTTGGCTCAAAATATATAAGAACAAATATACCATCAAGATGTACAATATATTTTTTTATTTGCATTATTCGCATTAATGTAGGAATTTTTCTATATAGGATTGTTTAATAGAGCTATTAGAGTTAAAGATAAATTTTTGAACACCTTGTAAAAAAATTCTGGAGCTGTCACTAGAATTATGTGTATTTTTGGCTACTTTTAAGTGATTCTCTTGTGTACTTGTGATTCCTAATGAAGATATTACCATTTTGGAAGGGAAAAAAAAACTATGTTAGCTCGATAGAAATTCCATCGATCGCTGTTTTTGACGCGTTGTTTCGGTCATGTGAGATGGGGACTAGGATGTAATAGGAAAGTCAGGAATCAAATTATTGTCGAGCTTTAAAGCTTGGTTTGAGATAACTGGAATATTGAGGAAAATAAGGTCGTTTGAGATTTTTACCTCATTTTAATTATAACTTTGGGGACCATTCGTACAAAGAAGATAATTTTTTACGCATGGTTTCTGTCGTGTGATGTAATAAGAAACGAATCAAATTATTGCTTCGCTTTAAAGCTTGGTTTGAGATAATTGGATGGAGGAAAATAAGAATGTGGTTTGAGATTTTTACTATTTCATTTGAATTATTACGTTCAATCAAGAGGGTTAAGAAGGTGAGCCAAGATTCTCCATCCAAGCCGCATTTAGTCGTGTACATTACATTTAATTTCGACATAAACATTAATTCTCCCTAGTAGTCTACCACGTACTTGCCCAATCGTATAGGTAAAACGGAAATTATAAATTCTCTTGAAGAGTGAAATTTTTTGTTTCCGGAATCCAAACACTTAAGTGAAATTACCTAGCTAAGGCATTAAATTATTTTATAGAATTCATAATGAAGAGATTCATTTCCCCCACCATCCAAATATAGCCCTATGTAAGTGTTCAAATCATGGATAATCTTTTACTTTTACAAAAATAGATATGTAGATAGTCGGCGCTCAAACTAAAATCGATCTTAATATGTACTACGGACGCTATAAGATATGTTTAGCTCCACTAAGTAATTATGGACACATAAACGTAAGTATTATGTTATGAATATATGTGTCAAAACTAAGACTTGAAGTCTTGAACCTAAGTATTGTTTTAGAAATTCCAAATATTTAAGCATTGAGCTAATCAGTTAGTGGTAAACATGGACAAGTACGAACAATAAGGCCTTATTCTTGAATGGATTTTATGACATAAAATCTAATTTTGATAAAATCTAGTTTTGTTTAGAGGTGTAATAAAATGACATTGGCTGTGTTCGTTTAACAGTTTTGGCCCAGTTTTGGGCCATTTCTGTTTTGCTTACATCATCACTTTTCTCCCTTTTCTCTCTATCTCTCTCCACTTATTACACCTGCTTACATCATCAAAACTAAACAGTACAAAACAAAACTTGCTAACCGAACAAGGCCATTGTTTTCCCAGTGGATTAAATCTAGGGTTGATAAAGGTGTTTTGTAAATGATTTTGTGAGATAAAATCTAGTGTTGATAAAATCTAGTTTTGCTAAAATCTGTTGAGAATGTTAGATTTTATCAAAATTAGATTTTATGAGATAAAATCCATTCAAGAACATGGCCTAAGTGTCTAAGACCAACTCATGCAATGATTGGCAATCATTATTCCTAAAAGCAACAATCATTATTCCTAAGGCCAACTCAAGCAATGATTGACAATCATTATTCCCAAGAGCAATAATCATTATTCCTAAGACCAACTCAAGCAATGATGGCCTTGTTCGTTTTGGGTTTCAAGACCCGGTTTTCTCAATTATTATCTAATCATATCCCTATTTTTCAATATTATTCTCATTTTTTTCCTATCTCTCTCTAATCATTAACTCTTATTTTTAATTATTTTTCCTATTTCTCCCTCCAATCATTACCAAAAACCAAAACCCCAAACCCAAACTAAACACAACGTAGTACTCCCTCCAGCCCTATTTTATTGTAGACTTTTTCATTTTGGATTGTCCCTTAATAAGTGTGCATTTTGAAAAGTTGTTGGGTAAAAATTTGTACAATTACTAATTTTGCACTTTTGAAAAGTTAGTGTGTTAAGAGTTTATGGGTAAAAGTACTGGAGGATAATTTTAGAAAGAGAAGGTAAAAATTGATGTGAAAAGTGTAAAGTAGAGATAAAAGTTAATAAGAAAAGTGTAATGATAATGTCTCTTTAATAAGTTGAATGTACAAAGTAACACACTTAAAAAAAACGGAGGGAGTAATAAATATGGAGCAACTAAGAGCAAGTTTTGGTTTTGGTGTAGCCTGTAGCTCAAGTGGTAAAGTTTCTTGGCAGGATACACAAGTAGGGATGTAAATGAACTGGGCCGTTTGTGAACTATTCGAGGCTCGGTTTGGTAAGAGCTCGTTCGATTCGTCTACTAAACGAATTGAACTTGAACCTCAATATTAGGCTAGTTCCATAAATGAGCCAAACTTGAACATAAGTGGATTCGGCTCGGTTAGGCTCGCGAACCTGTGGTCTACATGTAAATATTTTGTAGTTGAGAACTCCTATGTAATTTGTTATTTTTTTATCCCTAATTAGAGTACTCTACTACGAACATATGAGTTTTATCCCTAACTAGTGTACTCTATTTAGTTCTCAATTTTTTTTTCCTCGTGTTGTTTTTCTTTTGATTTCTTGATTATTGTGATAGATTTGCTTATTTTTCTTTTGATTTTTTGATTATTGTGGTAGATTTGCTTATTTTTGTTTAATTTCTTGATTATTGTGATAGATCTACATGTAACATTGTTTTGAAGCATATCTCTTTCCCCTCTCAGTTTGTGTTCTAAATTCCTAACGAGCCCTACCAAGCTAGATTCGAGCCTAAATTCGGCTCGATTCAGCTCGTTTGAGTTTAACGAGCCCTATCCAGCCGAGCCCGAGCTTTGAAATTTTTTCACGAGCCGTACTTGAGCTCACTTGTCTAGGCTCGAATTGAACCCGAGCCGAACTCGAGCTGATCCTGAACCTCATAGGGTTCGGCTCGTTTACAGCCCTATACACAAGCTTTTAATCGAAACTTAGGAAATGTAATCTTGAAGTCATATTTTTGCTGAAAAGTTGCAGCGCAAAGCACGGGATCATTTTTCCCAAGTGCACAATCATGAGAACCGTGGGATAATTTTCCAAGCCAGACCATCTATAGCACAACAGACAAAATCTGCAAATTCCAATCTTTAAATAAGTCCACTCTCACGCTCTCTCACCCTCTCACTCACACCCCATTTTGTGGGACTTACATCGAGGTCTCACACAAATGATCAGAGCCGTTCAGTTTATTTACAATAATTTTTTAAGGGTCTTTGTGAAAAATCAACTCAGTCAGATGCTGGTAAAGACTCGATTGATTCGTTCAAGTTTCAGTCCCTGAATCAAACAGATCAAAACTTTGACAAATTTATCAAGCCTTTCCCGATATCTCACTAAACTGATTTTTTTCAGAAACCCTTAGAAAAAAAATATTTTAAACAAATTCTCTGATCATTCATGTGAGACGACCTCGAGGTAGGTCGTCCCACACATTGGGGTGTGAGCCAGCGGGTGTGATAGTAGGCTTATTGTCTTGAAAACTACAAATTTCCGTATCCTTCCCCTTTCACAACTTCCTTACCATTTTACTCCGTATTATCTTTTTTCATTTACTCCCCCATCTTCATGGGCTTGCAGCGCACTAAGCGTTGCACCGTGCAGCACAGCATCCCAGTTATTCAAAAGTGTTTTAAATGATCAGGATTCGTAAACGTTTTTTTACCGGTCAAATTATACTTTTATCGATAAGAAAACTTCAGCGAATCTAGACCGTTGATTTTCAAGATTTATAGTTGGTCAAATTGAGCGGTTCCGATCATTTATGTGAGACCTCGAGGTAGGTCCCACACAATAGGGTGTGAGCGAGAGGGAGTGAGAGTAGACTTATTGTCTTGAAAACTACAAAATTTCCTTGGCTTTCCCCATTCCCAAATTTCCTTACCCATTTTCTTATCTTTTTTCATTAACTCCCCCATCTTCCTGGGCCTGCTGTGCACTAAACGCTGCACCGTTCAGCACAAAATTCCAATCGTCCAAAAGTGTTTTCAATATTTAGGATTCGTAGACGCTTTCTTACTGGTCAAAGTATACTTTGACCAATAAAAAAGTTTCAGCGAATCCGGACCATAAATCAATTAATTAACATTGATGAAAAGTTCATCTTACTCACTTATTGAGTTGGTATTCATTTTGTCTTCACAAAAATGATTATAAGAACTTAGATTGGAGTCAAATTTGAAGATTAAGACATCTACTACTCCATTTAAGAATTAGGGGGTGTTTCACCAAGAGAGTTTTTAGAATAAATTAATTTTCACGGTTTTTTATGTGATGTATTATGAGAGAATGACCTGTCTTAATTTTTAGAAAAAATTATTTTTGTTAGTGGATCTCCCCCTTAACTTCTTTACGGAATAATTAGCCGTGGAAAACACGTTGTAAAGAAAGTAATGGTTGGTCGGCAAAAGGCAAAAGGAGTAATCATGGCAAGTTGGCGACAATTAAAAGAACCCTTCTATAGGGACCGACGGAATTGTACCGATGAGGTACCGACGGCGTCGCCGATGCCGGTGTGGGTCCCAAACGGCCGATCCGAGCCGTTCATCGTTCTCAAAATCAAATTTTGAATGAAATGGGGTGATTTTGGATCGAGCTCTTACAGCCGTCCGATTGCCTCGATTCCCGCGTAGGCCCACTCGGAATTTGATTTTGAGAACGATGAACGGCTCGGATCGGCCGTTTGGAACCCACACCGGCGTCGGCGACGCCGTCGGTACCCCATCGGTACCATCCCATCTGTTCCCATATCTTTACCCCAATTAAAATGTAGTAGTTCAAACTAGTGGGGATTTTGCAGTCCTTTTGCCCCCAACATGCCAGGACTCCAAAGCATGTGGTATGATGGAAATCCCTTTCAAATCTTTCCTAGGAGTACCTATTCTTGTTGATAAAACTTGGGTGCTAGATACTATGAGGCAGTACTCAACGCGCATTTTGGCAGTCCAAAAGTGTTTTGAACGGTCTGAATTTGAGAGAGAAAGAAATCTGGGCAATCCAAAATACTTTTGGAAGACGACCGAGATTGGCGCTCAGGCACCCCGTGTGCGATACCCTATTTGCACCCAAAATTTTCTTATTTTTTATCGTATCGGTGTTCTTGTGCATTTTCGGGTACCGAATTATGTGAATTATGGGTATTTTTTGCTACTTTTAACTGATCCTCTTCCGTACTTGTGATTCCTCTATCAATGAAGATATATTACCATTTGATAAAAGCCAAAAAATAAAAAACTATGCTAGTTCAATAGAAATTCCATCTTTGTTTTTTACGCGTTGTTTCTGTCGTGTGAGGTGGGGACTAGGATGTCCTCCTAAGAAGGGAATCAAATTATTGCCTAGCTTTAAAGCTTGGTTTGAGATAATTGGAATATCGAGAAAAATAAGAATGTGGTTTCACATTTTCATTTGAATTATTACAATAAACAGGGTTAAGAAGGTGAGCCAAGATTCGACATTCTCCCTAGTTGTCTACTACGTACTCTCAGATTCTTGCCCAATCATATAGGACTAACACAGAAATCATAAATTCTGTTGAAGAGTGTGAAAATTTCTGTTTCCGGAATCCAAACACTGTGAAATTACCTAGCCAAGGTATTAAATGGAGTATTTTGTACATACTCCCTCCGTCTGGATTTGTTTGTCTCTCATTCTGTTGCAACTGGATAAAAATTAACGATATCTTTAAATTGGTAAGTAATTATATGTTCAATGTGAATCATGTTTGATCTCGATTAGTTGTATAAGACAATGTTTTTAAAATTACATAAAAATTATTAATTATAAGATACAATCATTTGAAAAGTGTCACGAACTCTCAAAATGGACTAACAAATCAAGACGGAGGGAGTAATTCTTAATGATGAGATTCATTTCCCCCACCATCCAAATATAGCCCTATGCAAGTGCTCAAAATAAAGAATCATGGATAATCTTTTACTTTTACAAAAATAGATATTTAGCCGGTGCTCAAATTAAGATTGATCTCAACATGTACTACGGAATTAGTTGAGGTGTGCGCAAACTGGTCTGAATTCGGTTATAAAAAAAAAAAACATGTACTACGAACGTACACTATAAGATATGTTTAGCTCCACTAAGCAGTTATGGACACATGAACGTAAGTTATGAATATAGGTTCAAAATTAAGATCTGAACGCAAGTATTGATTTAGAAATTCCAACTATTTGAGCATGGAGCCAATCAGTTAGGGGTAAACATATATGGACAATCATTATTCCTAAGACCAACTCAAGCAATGATGGATGATATACACGTTTTAATGTATTTTATTTCCCTTAAACAAGACATTTGTTACACCCATTTTATATTCTAATTAATCTTATTTTTCTTATTTTTACTTATTTTTTATGTTTGTAGGCATCAAATAAGGTTGCTAAGTAAATTAGGATCTACAGAGACTAAACATATACTATCATATATGGAGCAACAAAGAGCAAGTTTTGGTGTAGCCGAACTTCGGAAATGCAATCTTTCGGATTTTTGGTGAAAAGTTGCAGCCCAAAGCACTGGATATTTTTTCCAAGTGCACAATCATGAGAACCAGTGGATAATTTTCTAAGTGCACAATTATGAGCACGGCGAACAAAATCTGCAGATTTCTATCTTGAAAACTACTACTCCTGCTGTCCCTTGTCCCTCCATGTTGTCCAATCACAACCGTTTATGCTCAGCAATGAACGGCTCGGATCACATCTTATTCAAATAAATCTGAACTGTCCGCTGCCAATCAAACCTGAGCAATCCATCGCCGAACACGGACGGCCGTGCTCGGCTCAACATGGATGTTGCCCCTTAGGAATAGCATCATCCCCCATATTTTGAATGAAAAAAAAAATTAGTATGTTGGATCAAACACTTATAAACATGTGATTGAGCTGATTTTTTACGGAGTCAATTGAAATAATATTTTAAACTTAATGAACGGTGCGGATTGCATCTGTGGGGCCCGTAGGTGGGTCCTGTGTGCTTATTTGTGCACCATATGTGAAGGGGGCTACCCATAGTAGTTTAAGTAAATTAATGTGATGGAAAAGGAAAATGGCCCACCTGCTACCCATGTCTTCAATCAAATCGGCAGACTAAAATTTAAGCCAAATTGAAAATGAAAATGGAACCAAACAAAGCCTATTATATTTACTCTATGCATTTCCTTTGAAAGAGCATCAACTTGTTGAGCAGTCCCATTAATTCTTTTCATTTTGATTGAATGGTGAGAATTTACTGCTTGTAGTTCCACATTTGGCCCCTGTCAAGAGGAGAAACTAACCTTCCAACGGGCAAAGCACTTTGCTTGACCAACCGGGTGACTTAAAATAAAGACGCGTCCCAAGCGTAGGACTCTCGACCGATGTAGCATAATATCCGGAAGTACCGGAATCGAACCACAGAGACGGACGAACGTGTGCAGGACTCAAAGATGACGGGTTCACAGTTTATCTTGGCTCTTAGGTAGCCACCCCTTGTTCAATGAGATTAATTTACTAACTAAATTACCAAACTAAATTAACTAAATATGGATTTGAAAAGGAGAGTTCAGCCGTGGGAACCCAGCGTCCGCAACTAGCCTAACCAATGTTTACTCGGGCCACAATTATTCATTTTATTGATTTTAGAATAAGAAAAAGGATCCCTAACAAATGCGCACCATCTGTCACCAGATTCCGTGCGCATTCGAATTCCGGCGATGCCTGGGTTTTGTTTGTTAGAAGAGTTTTCGTCTTCTAAAATCACTCAAAAATTAAATTAATTCAATCCCGAGGTAGAACATTAATCAAACTAGCCACAGAGCGCCTTCGCCCCGCGGCCGCACTCTATAAAACTACTCGCTCATGATTCTATTAAACGCAGCAATAATATTAACCCTAGATCTAAACATGCTTCAAACAATTGAAATAAATAAAACACGATACCAAATATTTGCAGCGAGAGAACGGATGCGAAGAACAAGAAATCAAAACTGGAAATCCTGAAGAACTTGAATTAAACTTGAATCTGAAATAATCCTGAAAAACCAGCAACCAAAGTTAAGAAAAATAAAACCTAAGTTATGAATGTGGAACCCTAATCTCCAGTGTTAAGAGGGTTTTTTTTATAGTAATCCCCTTTAATTTACAATTAAAATCCTAAAACAAATCGGAATTTTCTCGCCCGAATACCCAAAACGCCACCGTTACAAGGCAAAGTTAAACCCTACACCACTTTTGGTGTAGCGCTACCGCACCCCTTACTGCCATTTTGACCGTTGACCTCTCTGTTGACCGTTGACTTTGACGCATATTGGTAGCGCTACACCACTTTAGGTGTAGTGCTCGCGAAGGTTCTGTTCAGATTTCGACCTCTGTTGTGCCATTTTTTAGCGCTATACCAAATCCCTTGTAGCGCTCACGACGATCCAAATTGCTTCCCTCGAGAAATTAACTTCACCACTTAGTCTCCACAGCCTTGCTTGCTCTCACGTTCCGTCACGGCCTTTCCAAGTACCTCTCATTAGTGCCAAAATATCTCAATTTCCTGCAAATTAAGCACAAACACAAAATCCAACCACGTGCACGCATTAAATGGAAAATGAGGATTAACCGCACGTCTAACGCGCTAATTCTACCCTACCTAGGCGCTTAAATTCACGAATTTTGCGCGCCTATCACACTTCATCTCTAGGAAGAGTTTGATGTGCTCTCCAAAGATATGTCTGATAGCCTATCGGTGATGGTTTTGGAGGTGAACATCGTGCGTTCAAACCCGCAAGAGTGGTGGGTGAACCCTGGGACTACTCGCCATATATGTTATGACAAGCAGTTGTTCACCTACTTCAAGCCAGTTACAAATGACGAGAAGTTGTTCATGGGGAACTCGACTACCTCTGATGTTGATGTTGCAAGGCAACGCAAGGTGGTCTTGAAGATGACTTCTGGCAAAGAGCTAACTCTGAACAATGTCCTGTATGTGTTGGACATTCGTAAGAACTTGATCTCTAGGTCACTCTTGAACAAGCATGGCTTCTGCATGGTGTTTGAGGCTGACTGCAGGGTCACTCTAACTAAGGCTAGTGTTTATGTTAGGAAATAGTACATGACTGATGGTCTATTCAAAATGAATGTAATGACTTTTATTCCTAAAGATAACCCTAAGAGTATGATTCTATAGACTAATTAACTTAGATCATACTCCCAGGGTTATCTTATCAAAAGACTATATTACCCTTGTGGTTTACTAAATAACTGGTTTACCCTTATAAGTTATCAAATTACACTAGTACCCGTAAGTTTTAATTAATTATACTTTGAACTGTAAAGTTTTCTTAATTATATTTAAACCCCCTAGATTTCACCTTATAAATTGATAATCCTTTAAAGATACCAAATATTAAGATATTGGCTTCACTCACTACTTTCTCCCAATAGAGAAAGAAAAGATGTCCTTTGCCTCTTGAATCTCTAACAACCTTATAATCTCAAGCTAACAAATTTAACCCTATGATTATAAAATAAATTATGTGCTAAGTTTTTTTTTTTTTTCTTGATAAGTACGAGTTCTCTTTTATAAAGCCGCAACCAAAAAAACAATACAAGTCAAGGATACTTCCTGACTACTCAACTATACTCCTTAGCAAAGAGAAAACACGGAATAAGAAAGAAAGACAAACTATACGCACTGTACCTATATAGAGCATAAGGGAAAACCTGAGAACAAACTCAACAAAGATAGTTTGAACCCTCATAACAAAGAAAAACATAAAAACTACTCTAATTGGCGATTAAGAATGTAATGCTTAGCAAGCCCCCAGTTAGTACATAACACTCTATTCTCCATGGATAGCCGTACCCTTCTCATAGAACTTAGGAAATCATGGATTGAAGTAATAACACTTTGAGCAACTTGAGCATTATCTATTGATTTTTGTGCTAAGTTATATCGAACCCAAAAGTCATCTTGGACAAAACCCAAACATCCATGTGAATTACCGAAACGTTGTCAATCGTTGTACCATTTGATTATCTATTGTCTTATTGCAATTACATTGAGAAAGATGACATGCTAGAAAGGACAAATATGTTCACTGGGATGGTATACGTGTGATGCTTTCACATAGGCATTGTTAGGATAATGGATAATTGGAAAAGTGGTGGAAGTAAGAAATGATGGATTGAGATTATAAGGCGTTGCGAATGGCTAGGGTTTGCAAATTGGACCTAATCAAAATCTAGTGATTTGGGCCAAATATGATGTTGTGGAAATTGTGTTCAACCCTAACAAATGATGTGTCGTGGGAAAACTTTAGAGTGCGTAGCGCCTTCTTGTTATAATCTCATACATGCGAATCCATGCTAAGTGTGTCACTTGGGTGCATGCGCATAAGACTCTAGTGCAAGACGAACAAGAAGGGAGTGGTCCCATGAGAACGGTCAGGGTTAGCGGATATGGGTGGAGGATACTTGTGGAAAAGATTTATGGAATTCACTAAGTTAATGGCTAGTAATGAAATGGATGATATGACATACTTATAATGCGCTTCTTTTGATAGTGAACTGTTATATAAACTTTTTGTAATCTAATGGTTAGTGGGTAACGGTTAGCCATCGTGTGATTTATCGCTCATGGTGCTATTGTTGGCCCTGAAATTATACCCAAGGTATTGAAGGTGGATGAGAAGAGTAGTACAACTAGGAGGAAGCTTTTGTTGCTGATTAGAATGTCACATAAGGTTGGGACCTGAACTTAGACCTCTAGAGGCTCTGTACTATCAAACTTAAATATTTTGAAGGGTTCTAATCGGATTAAATATTTGGGATGTTTATTTATATGTTTTTCGCTGTAATTTAAGTTGTTCATTTTGGATAATCAAACTATTATCAGAATTGAATGATTTAATGAAAATCGGGGCGTTACAATGCTCTATTCAATCTTTGTCATTCTATGACAAAAAAGGGGCGTAGGTTTATTGTGGTTCTAACATGTTGAATGTTGAGCTTTTGATGCAGTTTCACACAAATAGCTCTCATGTTAGGGATAGATTTTCTTTTCAGTGTGTTTTGTCACGAAAGTTTCAAAGGGGGAGATAGTAAGCTCCAAATTAAAAGTCGAGCTCCTTGTGTTGGCTATTTCATTAAAAGAAAACACATAGTTCCCTGTCCCGTTTATCAAGTTGTAATTTATTTTTCTTATCTTTTTTGAGAGTTTGTTTAGGGATTTATGTTAGAAGGGAATCATTCTAAACATGTATTGAGTGTTTGAGTGCGATAGTATAGTTGCATCGGGATCCAAGGCATCAAGAAGTGTCGAGAACTATCAAGAGAAGTATATCAATTTTGATTTCCAGTACTTGCTCAAGCAAGGCTTATGATCACAAATTGCTCGAGCAAGTTTAGCTATTTTCAGCAACTATAAATATATCTTCAGGTAGGTTTGGAGGTAATCAAGCATATTAGAGCAGCCGCAAGCACATTTTTGAAGTAGAGAAACATTCAAGGGGGTCTTGGATTTGGATCTTGGAGTACAGAGACATGATTTATGGATCATTGAGCCTGAAAGCCATCTCCAAGAGGTTTCAATATCTTTTTTAATCTATTTGAGAAAAGCAGTAAGGAGAATTCCTAGGCAATTTCAAGTCCTTCGGTGGATTCCGGGAGGCAAACAAAAGACTTGTGGATTCAAGGCAACGGTCAAAGCACTAGGTGTGGTGAACGTGAATTCAGTAAGTAGATCTTAGGCTCAATTGTGAGGATTCTAATCGTAGGGCAAGATTACTTGTAACTACACATCGAGTATAGTATTTTGATTTCTTTATGTGGTTTTTATCCTTTTAGGGATTTTTCACGTATATCTTTGCATTCTTCGTTTCGTTGCATTCCATTTGTGCGATTGATTTATATATAGATTGGTGGGTTTTCGTGTGAGATATTAAACATAGCAAATCTTTTATACACCTAGAGTTCTAGGGTTTTTCAATATTACTTAATAACTAAAATACACTACAATAACTATGCAATATAAGCAAATGTAGTTAGACTCAAAAGGCCCTCCAAATTTCCAATCGTAAATCCTCAAATATTGCTTTTTTAATTTAATTTTTTTTTGACAGAGAACATGGGGGAGGGGTGGGGGAGAGAGAGAACCTGTGGAGAAGGGTGAGAATTTTGAGTGAGAGATTTTTGGGAGGTGGGGAGTTGTGTTTTATAATAAAAATCACGCTTTTTAGTTTTGGTTTGTTTTCTGTGTCTTACATTTTTGACAATTAAGAATTAGTTTATTCCATGCGTTGTGCCCATTTGATGTATTGGATGACACTCAAGAGGGAAAAAGTTCTCAGTTTTCACTAATTTTTTTTTTTCCTGTTTCCGTGCATCAAACGAGCACAACGTTAATTAAATATTATGCAATCGTGTTACTCAGATATCAGTTCTACTACTAGCTAGTGATAGCTCAGTGAACTATTTCAAGCATTTTCCCTAAATTGTAAAATAATCAGCAGCCTAACATTACTCTTGGAATTTTCTTGTTTGATTGTTTAGTGGGTGGGTAGGTGGGAAGTATTCGTAGGTGGCCTAAAGTTGGTATTGGTTCCATCAAGCTTAAATTTGAGAAAGAGCTGGTGGTGTGTTTGTACTTCCCCAGAAAATCGTTGTGTCATCTTCAAAGAAAGGATTTTAATTAATTTAAAAAACATTAATAAAGAATGTTTCGGCTGGCACTGAACATGCCTGTAAAGCTCTCACTTTTTTACGGCTAATTGTCTTTAAATGTAAAGAAATCCAAATCTTTAAGTTGGAGTATCGGTATTCACACAAAAGGAATCCTACCACATGTAGTTAAATTTATTTATTTTTAACGGCAGAAACTTACCAACATGCATGTAGTTAATTGTTCAAAAAAAAAAAAAAAAGACTTATGGACTAATGCCATTGATTTATTACTATTAATTTAATGGTGGTTCATATCGTCTTTGTACCATGCACTAAAGGATATGCGGCATCTTGCTGAAATGGTACCCACTTTGCCCTGGTTAATCACTTTATGACTTTACAATCCCAAAATAACTAGTTAAGATTCCATTTTCCATATATACTTTTCTAAAATAATAAATTCCTTATCGAGATGTAAGAGTCTAAAAACTTTAACGGGTACCGGTTAATATTTCGCTTTTCACTCATTCTTGAAGTTTTATGGATGTGGTTGTAGGCCCTATCGTGAGATCATTGCAATAATTTGAACCGTTTACTATCTTGTAGGTTAAAATTCAATTTTTGACATATCTATTAATGTCCGATCAAGCTGATTTTTTGCATATATATATTATATTTGGGCCCTACAAGTGAACGGGTTAGATTATTACAATATACACTCAGTAAATAAGTTTATCTCCTTGAACTTATTGCTTGATTTCTTTAAACGGGACAGAAGATTATGTTACCCGGGACAATAGTTGGGGTGAAGTCGTGGACACTGTTCTGTTAAAAAGAAAATCTTTGTATTATTATCTTCAATAAAGAAGAGTACTTGCATGAATAAGCGTCAGTCACTTAATTTCTGTTTGGTCAATATAGTTGACAAATCAATAAATGAATTAGATGTCAATAAGTGGATATATCTAACCAATTCAGGGGATTAGATGTCCCCAGATTGACCACATGCGTAAGTTCCTAACCTTCGCTTTTGGGGACGTGAATGGCTCGATATGGTAAGGTGGGAGAAACCTTCGGTCCCTTTGTTTCAATTCCTATCTTAAACTCGTAACTGACATATTGAGTTTTATAAGACAGGTCATTCACTATAGTATTTTGGACTTTTTATATGATTTTTTACAGGATTTCAGGAAGTTGAAAAATCAGCTTTTATCCAAACGAGACTCTCTCACAAAACATTGACTTACAAAACTGACTTAAGCCAATTTCTGACTTAAAGCCTTGTTCCAATTCCTGATTTAAATTCTAAAGTTCACGGGTTGTTCCAATTCATGACTTAAGTCATGATCAGTTTTAAGTCAATGTATTGTGAAAGAATGACATGTCTCGTAAAACGCAATAAGTCAGTTTTGAGTTTAAGCTTTGTAGCCAGGATTTGCTTATTATATTTAAAATGTGGAGTGGAATGGGTTCCGCTCTGATACCATGTATAGACTTTATGTCCATCTTAAGGAACAAAAAGTCCCACATTGCTTAAGAATGGAATGAGTGATCACTTAATATATGTTGGGACCTCTCCACTCATTGCCAATTAGCTTTGAGTAGGACATAAAGTTTCCACATAGTATCAGAGCGGGGCCCATTCCACTCTACATTTACAAAAAAAAAAAATCACAATCCACGCCCTGCGTTGACAGACTAGCAAAAAAGGCTGCACGATGATAGGACCCAAAAAATGGTCACACGTGATAGACCTCAAATGTGGCTGCATGTGAGGGGGGATGTTAAGAAATATTGTCCCACATTGCTTGGGAGTGGAAAAGGTGATCACTTAATATAATGTTGGGTCTCTCCACTCATTGTCAATTAATTTGAGATAGATATAAGGTTTCCACAATTGGATCAGAAAAATAATTCAGCCCGGCCCGACACCTCTACAGAAAAAATGGGACTAAAATTGTACCGATCGCGTTCGGGGACCCACTTTTGGGTCCCACACGAGTGATCCGAAATTTTGATTCAAACGGTGAGACTTTGGTTCGAGCACTTCCAACCGTCCGATTGAGCTAAAATTTTGTGGGGCCCCTCGGAAAAATATTTTAAGAATAATGAACGGTTCGGATCACTCGTGTGGGACCCAAAAATGGGTCCCCGAACGCGATCGATACAATTTCGGTCCCATTTTTTCTGTACATGTATCATTATCCATATAGAACTCTCCCCATCAACTTTAGGCCAGAGAGTAAAATCTAATATATATTTGGTGGACCCATTGGGTTATTTGTGAACAACGTAGTTGAACAAATGTTTCTCAACCTACCAGTCAAATCCCGGAAATACTACTGTATTTAGGGCATCCTTATCAAGCCCCCTATTTTAACTTTTGCGTTAAAATAGGGAGCCAAATCCCCAAAAACACCCAATATCAGCCTCTCTATTCCCACTCCTCAAATCATTTTTGCTACAGTACCGCACCAAATTTGGTTCGGTACTGTTCACTCACCAGTTAACTTTTTTTTTCTTTTTCGGTTGCTGCGCGTACAGGAGAGGAGGAGAGAGGAGGAAGAGGGTGGTGGTGGTAGGGACACGTGGCGACGTGTGTGTGGCTGTGGGGGGAAAGGTCAATAGTGGGGGGTCCTTTTTCTTTCTTCTCTGCACCGAGTACATCTCCCCAGGTGGGGAGATTTAGTTTTGGAGAGAAATTTTTTTTTTCCTATAGATTTGAAGGAAATAGTTTAATATAGTAAAGTTAAAATAGAGAGTCTGATTTTGTGAGTTTTTTAAAAAGTGACTTGCTAAATTATAAAAGGTGTTTTTGAGGTTAAATTTGGTGTTTTTTTTGTGAGTTTGATAAGGATGCTCTTACTATTTAGTCCAGTTGGTTATTTGTGAACAACGTATTGTATTTACTATTTAGTCCGGTTGGTTGGTAGATTCGCTCCCGACACAATTGACCAGAATTCGATAATTTGGATTAGGTAGCTAGAAAATACTTCTTCTTTTGTCCCAAAATTTTGTCCTTTTTTTAGAAATCAATATTTTAGGGACACACAATTATTACACTTCAAAATGTAAGAATTTCCAAAACTACCATCTTTTTTAAAAAATGAAAGTAGTTATTACTTTGCTATACACTAAGGTTGTGTTTGGTTTGGTTTTGAGTTTTGGTTTTTGTAATGATTAGAGGGAGAAATAGGTATAATAATTAAAAAATAGATATTAATGATTGGAGAGAGATAGAGAGAAAAATAAAAATAAAAATAAAAAATAAAAATAGGGGTAATAATTGAATAATAATTGGGAAAACCGGTTTTTGGAAACCAAACCAAACAAGGCCTAAGGAACTTCTTCCCTTCACTTTTGTATTTGAATTTGAATATAGGATGGAGGGCAAAAAAATGAAATGGATCAATTTTATTTTACTGACTAGTCAAAATGAACAAGGATTGAGGGACATCCAATATACGAAAGATGGACCAGTATTATAGAACAGATGGAGTAACTTTTTGTGCATTTTTTAGTCCCGGCGTGGATGTTTCTATTTTTTACCGGACAAAAAAAAAGTAATTAATTGAGATGCGTGTAAGATGACCCTGACACTCATAATCGTCGAACCAAAGGTAACAATCAGAGTCAAATCCATAAAAAGGGAGAAAAATGAAACACTTCTGACTTCACTACCAACAAGGCAACAATAGATAATGATACATCCATATAAAAACAAACATTCATTACACCAACCACCAAAATCAATTATCGAGAGAAAGTTGGAATCCAATGGGGTTGAAGGTTAGATAAACCCCACAGCTGCGTCGTCATATAAATAGATGCATATGTGAGTCCTCCTGGATCCAAGTTATCCAAAAGCCAAATTTCTCAAAAAGAAAATTAGCTGTGAAGAGAATATGACGTTGATCACAGCTTCTGTTGCAGCAACCAAGGGCCGAGTCCTCATCGTTGGAGCCAGTGGGTTCATTGGCCAGTTCATAGCTGAAGCCAGCCTTGACTCCGGTCGAGCCACGTTTGTTCTCGCTCGGTCGTTTTATGATGCCCCTTCTAAGGCCAAAACCATCAAAACTCTCCAAGACAAAGGCGCAACTGTGATACATGTATCTGCTCTCTCTCTCTCTCTCTCTCTCTCTACAATGGATACATCTGTGCCAAATGCATATGGGTTTTTGTTGAAATTGTTGAGCCTCTATTTCTTAGCCATTTTACGTAAAATTACTTATGTATATTTTTTGTTTGGTTTTTGAATTTTTTTGCTAGCACCTGTGATGTGGTGCTCTAGGGCCCTTCTTCACTACGCATTTCCGTGAAAGACACGCTACTCTGTGTTAGAATAACGCCAATAGGCGGTGAAAAGCGTAACGTAGCAGCGTTCGAGGAGCATTTACTACTCCCTCCGTCCCATAAAGTTAGATCACTACGAAACTACATGCAATTTTCAAACTAAAAAATAATGTATTTACGAAAATAATTTTTGAATTTTTTTTGCACCGTATAAAAGTTCTCGATGAGATCTATCAAACAAGATCCATATTGACTAAAAAATTATTTTCGTAAGCACGTTATTTTTTAGCTTAAAAATTGCACGTAGTTTCGTACTGATCTAACTTTATGGGACGGTGGGAGTAATAATTTTCTCTTGTGAAATCATATTTAGTATTTTTTTTTTGTTGTTGGACTTTCTATTTATTTTTTGGTAAGAAAACATGCTTTTCTAGCGGCAGAAAACGCATTTATTAGTAAAACTTCATGGTTCTGAGATTCTTGGATTTGGTTCATTAGTGCTGGTATGTATGATTCCACTAGCATTCCAGATTTCGTTGGTTTACGGACTAAAAAAATCGTTGAAATAATTGATTTCTAAATACCTGCATAATTTATTTTTTTTTTTGATCAGAAAAAAAAAAAAAAAAAAAATTATGCATGTATTTAGAAATCAATTATTTCAACGATTTTTTTAGTCCGTAAACCAACGAAATCTGGAATGCTAGTGGAATCATACATACCAGCACTATTTGCTTCACATTTTTTGAATAATCTTTGTACTCCAACATAAGTTGTTGTGCAATAAAAACACCTGTTGGATAATGTACGGGTGATTGAATTGCAGGGAGTTATTAGGGACCAAGAATTCGTGGAGAGGGTACTGAAGGAGCACCAGATAGATATAGTGATTTCAGCTGTTGGTGGGGTCAAAATACTGGACCAGATCGTCCTTGTCCGGGCCATCAAAGCTGTAGGAACCATCAAGGTAAATGCATTAAAACCAAATCACAGGGATCCTGTGGATGTGGTTGTACTAATATTTCACTTTGGTCCCTCTACGCTAGTTTTAAAATGCAAAGAAGTGCATTGGAAATTAAGGGACCAAAGTGAAAAGTTTTTTAAAAAAACTGAAGCACCAGTGCACCACTACACTCTTACGTCTTAATTTATGATATGCTTGCGTCACAGCGTCGGTTGTAGACTTGTAGTTGTGGCACGATCCGCTATTTACTAGTTTGAAAATGTTAAAAGAAGTCCAGTGGACTTCTGTTAAAGTTTAAAAATTGTATTGAGATGTGTGAAAAGTGAAAAAAAAAATTAATGAAAATATGGGCTCCTTTGGCAAAAAAACCAAAAACGGATTATTGGTTTTTTTTTTCCATTTTTTTCTTATTCAAAAAAAAAAAAAGGCTAATGGAATGGCTTCCGTTAAAGTATAAAAAATGTATTTGTCTTTTTCTATGCCTAATGGAATGGCTTCCGTTAGCAAGACCGCTACTAGTTACTATTCAATAAAACTTGATCACGTGAGAGTAGCGTGTTTGTTTAATTAACATAAAACTATCTTTGTATTGCGATTGCATTGTTGAATTGTCTAGAACAGTTACTTGAGAGGATCCGAAAATGATGAAAGTAACATAAATGCTAATAGGTCTATATAAGAGGAAATTTATCATGCAAGAGTTATTTGTAACGACCCTATTACATGAGATGGGACCTACCTATACATGAGAGGGATTATTACCTCTAGGTCTAGAAAAGAGATGTCTAATTACCAATAAAATAAGTCATTTTTTTTAATTACCACTAAAGTAAGTCACTTTTTTTTGGAGTTTAGATTTATGGTGCACTTTCCTATTATAGGGTTTTAGTGTTTTAGGCATTTTCATAAAGTACCCTAGGATTTTAGGCACTTTCGGGTACCCTAGTCGTGGGGTACCCTAGGATTTTAGACACTCTCATAGGGTACCCTAGGATTTTAGGCACTTTTATAGGGTACCCTAGTCATAAGGGTACCCTAGTGGTAGGGTACCCTAGAATTTAGGTTTAGGGTGCACTTTCCTATTATAGGGTTTTAGTGGTTTAGGCACTTTCATAAAGTACCCTAGGATTTTAGGCACTTTCATAGGGTACCCTAGTCGTGGGGTACCCTAGATTTTAGGCACTCTCATAGGGTACCCTAGGATTTTAGGCACTTTTATAGGGTACCCTAGTCGTAGGGTACCCTAGAATTTAGGTTTAGGGTGCACTTTCCTATTATAGGGT
The DNA here is from genome assembly GCA_963854785.1 of Vaccinium vitis-idaea. Taxonomy (NCBI): domain Eukaryota; kingdom Viridiplantae; phylum Streptophyta; class Magnoliopsida; order Ericales; family Ericaceae; genus Vaccinium; species Vaccinium vitis-idaea. The sequence continues at coordinate 28,382,215 of OY978224.1, forward strand.
TTAGTGGTTTAGGCACTTTCATAGGGTACCCTAGGATTTTAGGCACTTTCATAGGGCACCCTATGATATTGGCATTTTTATATGGGTTGGGGAGTTGATGGAAATTTTTCAGAGTTGGGTTTGACCTGATGGTAATTATGGGATCTAAGAGTGACCTGATGATAAATGTCCCTACATGAGATCCACATCATGTGAGAGCAGGGACGGAGGGAGTTAAGGCAAAGGGGTCACATGAGACCCACATTTTTCTCCTAAAATGTTATACTAGTGATTTATTGTATTTGAAATTACTATCTCATCAACTCTCACAAGCCTCAAGTTTCCTAATAATCTTCAAGATTTTTATTTTAGGGGGTGTTCCGCTAAAAAAAAAAAACAGTTTAGTTTTAACTCAAAAACTATTCCATTCCACTAACAAAAAACCAACAAAAAAACCACTTTTTTTTTTTGCACGGCAAAAAAGATTTTATTAATCTTTGGAAACAAATTACAAAGATTAAAAGGACCCGAGAAAAAGGCATCACAACGCAAGGAGAAATCGCAACTAGGTTGAAACCCCTCCAAGCGAAAATCATATGCCCTCAAAGACCCAAGGGGAAATAACAAGGATAACCAGAGGTCAACCCTTACGAAACTACAGCCCAAAACTATGCAACTTGCAACCATGAATAAGACTAGAACAATCTCCACCTCAGAATTTCCAAAATCAACATCATCAGCAACTAGCATCCACCCAACAACATCCATACTTGAATTATAGCTTCAGGAATCAGATTTTAAACTTCAGCAGCTTCAACAAATGATCTCACTAACATCAAGAAGAGGAGCAACAGCACCAGCAGCTATAGCAGCAAACCAAAACCACAAAGCATCAGCATAAACCCTCAAAACAGCAGCTCAAAATCTCGTAGTAGAGTCAACCCAAACCCAAACCCAAACCCAAACCAAAACCAGCTCCAAGACTCACAAAAAACCAGTACCAGACAAACAACTCAACAAAAAAACTAGCCCCAGACAGTCTCAAACAAGACTCAAGAGAGAAAATATCAGACCTCATAAAAATAGATCAAACCCACGCACACCCACCCACCCACACTTTTTACCCCTCTCCAAACCCCCAAATGAGCGTACAAAATCTTTTCACATTCCTAGAGATGACAATCAAACTCTCTCCTCATCTTAGAATCCATAACCACAAGTTAACAAATACCTCTTTCTAAGTTTTGAGCTTCCATTTCAGCTATTTTCCCAATTACTTCAGCTTCATCCCCTTCATAACCAATCCCAAAAGATTTGTTGACTGCCCAAATAGCCTGAGCTTCGTTTAATAGAATTCTATTTCTGTTAGCAATACCATTCGATGAGATAGAAGCAGACAGAGCAACAACTGCCATGGCTGACCTAAAAACCATACATTTTTGCTTACTTCTCCCACCTTTATAGCTTTGTGAAGAAACCTTAGAAAAACCAAGGATATCATCAATCGTTTTCCTCTTCTTTTTTCCTTTGATTCCTTTGATAGCTGCCTTGACTGGAATGAGTCGGTTGGATTCATGTTGGTCAGAGGGAAGACCATCATCATTTAAACCTTCTAAAGTTTCAGGCACCTCGTCAACATCTTCTGTCACCCCATCATAAGGGTGAGATAAATGCTTAAGCCCATTAACTTCTCTAATGTTGGCTCGGTTTGCAAATGATTCCACTTCTTGGGACTCTTGAACTTCTCCACTAAAATCTTCCGGGTATGATCCAGTAGCCCTTGGAATCTGGAGAAGGTCTTCACCAGTAATTGCATTTGCATGCTTGGTTTCCTCATTCAACTTAGTTGTGTTAATCTCTCTTGGAAGTTGAACATTTTCCATGATGTTTTCAAGTCTAACTGTCTCAGCACATGCAGTTCAAATTTTCCAGCTCAGCAGCCTCTTTTGCCATATCATCCTCCATCCCAGCTTGTTTTGACACATCAAAAACCAACTGAGCCCCATCTTCTTCCTTTCTACTGCTTAGGGGTTTGGAATCATCACCTTTAGCCGTCTCATCTTCATCTCTCAGATAATTATCCTTGCAATTGCTGTGACATGAATTTGGCACTACTTCATTGACTGAGTAGGAATATCCCACCATCTCCTTAATTGGTTTTTCAGCAAATGGGTCATTGCATTCCTCCTCCCAAATCTTCACTTTGTAATTTTTCCCTCTAACAACAATGTTTATCCATTCATCAATTTTCGTTTTACTCTCAGTAACAATCATCATTCTCCCTACATCATAAGAGGATTCACTTAGGGTTTCATGATCTAAAAAACTACTTAAGTCCACTAACCTAAAAAAAAACCAAAAAGCCAAAAATCTAGTTAGTGAAACAAGTTAGTTTTTTTGCAAAACTAAAGATCTAAAAAACTAGTTAGTGGAACAAGTTAGTTTTTTTGCAAAACTAAAAACCAAAAGCCAAAAAACTAGTTAGTGGAACAAGTTAATTTTTTTGCAAAACTAAAGATCCAAAAAAAACCAAAAAAACTAAGTTAGTGGAACATGGTCTTAATGTCAAATATTGTAGTTTTTGTTCTCATGTTCTTTGGAATTACATTGTTAAAAAGTGCACTAAATTATTTCATGCATAAAAAAATGTTTTAAGTTTATTATTTTATATTGTGCTCTACGCGTGGAAATTTTGTCACGATTATGATTGAAAAGTACTCCCGGCATCAATTTTTTGGCCACCCTTGTGGTGTTGCATTAATTTTTTTATCCTCACTTTATTTTTTTTATTGTTGGCAGAGGTTTCTGCCTTCCGAGTTTGGGCATGATGTGGACAGAGCTGATCCAGTGGAACCGGGGCTCACCATGTACAAAGAGAAGCGGGAGATCAGACGGTTGATTGAGGAGTGTGGGGTCCCTTACACTTACATCTGCTGCAACTCCATTGCTTCTTGGCCCTACTATGATAATACCCATCCTTCAGAGGTTCTTCCTCCTTTGGAGCAGTTCCAAATTTATGGTGATGGAACTGTCAAAGGTAAGAATACATACATAGTACATACATCCATAGAGAAATCATATATGAGATTTTTCCATTTTCACTATTTGTTTATTGCATTTACTTCCCAAAATGCTGACAAGAAAATTGGTACTAAAAGATAAAAGAGAAAAAGGAAAGAAAACTTTTGGAAGGAAAATTGTCAAGATCATTAGTTACCAAAAGAAATTATGTTTCCATTCACTCTGCATGGTGATGCTTTAATACACGCTCCTTATTTGGTACAATACATATGAAATTTTGGTTACTCCATTTTTTGTGACCCGATATATGATTTCTACGGAAAGCAATTTGTGGCCCGATATAGTATGAATTTTTGTGCTTTGATACACTAATTTTTTTATGGCTTGTGTTTATTTTACCATACCCGCTTTTTTCAAAATAATTCGTGGTTGTCACTATCTATCTATGACAGAAAAAAATGTGGATGATGAGGTTAATAAAATCATAGTTATCCCTGTCTAATACATTTGTGCTGACCTTTTGTGATCTGACACAAACACATTGGAATGTTTCTAATTTTCTTTGATGAACTGATGGAACCCAAAAAGAAAAAAACCTTATCTCATGAATAAAAATCCTTTCGGACTCATTGTAGTAGTAGTACTTTTTAGTACGACAAATTGGACCACATTACATGCTTGACCCACAGCTCCCATGTGTTATGGCCTTTTGGGCCTAATGGTAGCTATGCTCCAGCTTTTTGGGAAATGTCATTTTGGCCCATTGTTTGATCTAGATAGGCATGTCTCCTACAATTGTACGCAAGGGGACCAGGGTGAGATACTTTTAGGCCACCCAAACTTGGTTCATAAATTTTAGAGGCTACTCCACCTATTGTCAATTGGTTCTAGGTTGAAACCCTCCAAGAAATCTAACATGGTATCAGTGCTAGGTCTTGGGTGATCTCACCTCGCGTGGGGGAGTCTCGTCAATCTCATCTTTTTGCCCGAGTTGCTTCTTCGTCTCCTGGTCTATCACCTCCACATGCATCCGGGCTGCACGTGAGGGGGAGTGTTAAAGACTTGTCTCACATTGCCTATCAAGGCCACCCAAACATTCTAGAGGCTACTCCACATATTGCCAATTGGTTTTAGGTTGGAACCCTCCAAGAAATCTAACAGTTTTTAGTGATAAAAAATCAAAACACATCCGGACCGTTCAAAACACGATCCCCCATGTGCAATATGCAATATGTCATCTTAATTTGAACTTAGAGGTAGATGTCTAGTCTGATTCCATATTCATCATTGCCTTTTCAGCTTATTTTGTTGCTGGCCTTGATATTGGAAAATTCACAATGAAAACTGTTGATGACTTCCGTGCCCTCAATAAATCCGTTCATTTTCGACCGTCTTGCAATTTTCTGAACATAAATGAGCTTGCTTCTTTGTGGGAGAAGAAAATCGGACGAATCTTGCCCAGAGTCACAGTCACAGAAGATGACCTACTAGATGCTGCAGCAGGTCTATTCTCGACGTTTTTTCATAGTTATAGTAATCGATTTTTTATGTAGTTTGCTGCTAATTTTATTTGCTTTTCCTGTACTAATGCAGAGAATATAATCCCACAAAGTATCGTTGCATCATTCACGCACGACATTTTCATTAAGGGTTGCCAAGTAAATTTTTCTGTCGATGGTCCTGACGAAGTGGAAGTGAGCGATCTCTATCCAGATGAATCTTTCCGAACAATGGACGAATGTTTCAATGATTTCGTTTCGAAGATGGACATTGATAGTAGAAAGGGTGCTGCCGATGAGATCAATAGTACCAAAAATCATGTGGTTGAAGCTTTCCCAATCACAACAATGTGTGCTTAAGTTGATGAGATTGTGGTTACGCTCCTATTTGAGACTCCAGCTATTTTTTATGGGAGCATGTGTATCAGCAATTTTTTTTTTTTTTTTTTTTATCGGCATGTGTATCAGCAATACTATTATTGTAGTCAGTTGTTGCCTTATGATTTTATGGTGAATTTGTCTTTGCATGTATTGTACTCTGTTGGAGATTTGGCCAGTGGATCATGAAAATACATGTAGTTGAATAGAAAATTAAATTCCCCTTTCTTTTTTTTGGTTTGGACTACACCTGTTTAGAAATGTGAATCGTCTTACTTATCAGAAATGCTACATTCAAGGACAAGATTAGCAGGGAATCACGCAAGAAAGGCCCTGCGGGGCCCAGTACGGATCCCGAACGACTAATCCGAGCATCTCAAGAATTTTAGAAACACATTTTGAGTAGGCCCGTCAAAAATCAACTCCATCCGATATGTTAAGATGCTCGATCCAAACTTTCACTTTTTCTTTTTTCATCCGAGCCATTCAAAAATGAAAGTTTGGATCAAGCATCCACACATATTGGATGGAGCCGGTTTCTCGCAAGCCCACTCGAAATGTGTTTTTAAAATTTTTGAGCGGCTCAGATCAGCCGTTTGAGATCCGTACTAGGCCCCGTAGGGCCTTCCTTGCGTGATTTCTTGCAAATCTTCCTTGCACATATCATTTTTGCTTACTTAGAGAGTACTTTGTTTTTTGTAACACTCCTTTTTTTTTTTCTTTTTCTTTTTCCTTGTGTGCACTTTGACTAATTTCAAAGCCCTGGAGGCAACGACCAGTCCCCGGAATTTAAATTTTCGATGTTATCCTTACTTGAGTAGAAAAAGTACACACTTCAAAAGAAATTATGTAAATTTACATTCAAGACGAAATAAACACACACAAAAAAAGGAACATTTTGATATAGTTAGGGCCTTGTGCATTTAAATGGTCACATGGTTGTGTTTTAAAATTGTGTTTCTACTACTATAACTACAACAATAACAGAACCTACTATTCCCCAATCATTGGGGGTATGGACAGGAGATGATTGAGGACAGACCTATCTCTTAGCAATATGCACAAAGTGGTTGCGCTCATAATACCTCTGAAACAGTGACCCCCTAAACCTCCAAGAACCGAGGAACTATATGGACGTTTTGCTGCAGATCCATGAGTATGGATTGGAGTGTATACATGCTATTTTGAGAGCTTATTAAAGACTACAGGAAGTTATCCCATCATCACGTGACCTCCTTTTGATAACTTAATGATGTAGTAACTTATTATAATTTGACAGTGTAAAGTTTTGTAGAAATTTCCCTCTCTCTTTTGATTACTCGGGTTGTAATAACCTAACTAAATTCGACTTTGTGAATTATGTGATGAATGTTTGCATTTCACTTATTGGTATTTATCGGAAGCCTTGGGCTATTTTGTTACCAAGGAATGTGTAAGGACCCGTAATTTCGCATATTTTTTTCCGGAATAACATTGGGTTAATGTGAGGAATTGAATTTTGACTTCAAGGGGTCAATTGGTTAGTAATAGATTGCATTTGGGTCTTTTTAAAATGCATTTGAAAGATAATGGGGTGCAAGTGCAAGAATATGTGTATATGAGTGTGTGTAGTGTAAAATTCTCCCACAAAACACACCCCTCTCTTCGACATCAGCCATTGCTCTCTCTCTCTCTCTCTACCCCTCCCAAAATTTCTTCCTCCAATCTCACACAAAATCCACCCCTCTCATTCAAGAACCAAGTTCAAAACTTTCTTCTACGCGTCAATTGGAGTCAGGTTCACCGTGGTTCTTCGTGGAGAGCAAGGTTTTTGGTTTGAGAGCTTCTAAACCTAGGGCTTTGCTTAATCTACCCATTTCAAGCTTCAATCTTGAGGTAGGAAGACAAATTCTACTCCCTCTAGTTGTATCTATGTGATATGTAGCATATATCTCACTCTCGTTCATCTAATTGCTCAAAATCATGGTTTTTCTTCCTAAGTGGATTTTGTTCCATTTGATTTTGTGATCTATGATTTGGGTTGTTGTTTGATGTAATTGATTGTTGTTTACCCTCCCTTGATGTTCATTAGTTGCTCTACATTTCCAATTTTTGGCCTAAAACATCATAATTGGACTTGGGTTGAAATTCCACACCCTAAGGGGTGAAAATCTGCATTTTTGAGACCCCCAGAATATGCCCGACCCGCCCGGGCGGGATTGGGGGCCGCCCGAGCGGAAAATCCAGCAGCTCCACAATTTTTCGTTTCGTTCCGGTTTGTTCCCCGGTGCCCGTTTGGCCCCCGATTGTCCGTTTCTTCGTGTTTTTTTACCCGTACCACCATTTTGAACACCGAATTCACTTTGAAATCATAAAACTAATCTTTGGACAAGTGATTTAACAATTTTCATGGTTTTATGTATCGGGCACGCGCCGGTTGACGCTTTTTGGCGAAAACGGTGAAGTTTTGGAATAATTGGGACTTATGGGAGTTTTTGAAAGACAAATTGTTTTGAGGTGATATAATTGGATAATGTGAATACTAGGGCCACCATTTGGTGTCCCTAGCCATGGGTGCACGGAGCCCACGAAATTCGGCAGGGGTGCACGAAGCCCACGAAATCCGGCAGAGGGATACCTCCCTATTAAATTGATGAATGTTTTCTTGTGAAATATTGGAAATGATATATTTGGATTGATTTTGAAGTTTTTGGCAAAAATTGGATTTTTGTGTACGATTATGAAAATTTAGCAAATGTTTGGACCTTGTTGGACACTTAGAGTTGTTTTGGGATACTTGGATACTCTGGGAAACACTTAGACACACTTTTGGGATACTTGGGTATATTTTTGAGAAATTTTGGGTACTTGTTGGTCGGGTTAGAGTGTTGGTTCTTCCTAATCATATTCATTGGTCTTGTCCTTCATATTACTCTTTTGTTATGCATGTATCATGTTTATACACCTAGCGCTAGTAGAATAGTTTTCCTACTGGGCTAGTGAGCTCAACCTATCAATTTTCAGGTACTCGGCATGGAGCATGAGATGGGATGCTTGTGAAGTGATACATACATGGAGCTTATACATGCATGAAGTTATTTTCCCATCTTTGTCTTATATTTTTTAAAGATGATTTTGTAACTTCTATTTGTCAATCTTTTGACTATTGGCCAATGTAATAACTCTTTAAACTTGATACTTATGCTTCTGGGATTTTGAAATTTGTTATTAGAACTTGTTGACTCATATGGTGAGAATGTAATATTTTGACTTTGACTATTCAAAGGGGTAAATAGAAAGACTTTGACTATTCAAAGGGGTAAATAGAAAGACTTTGACTTGTTCCACGTGGATATTTTCTATATTCGGTTTATTAAATTTGAGGGCGTGACAGAATGTATGGAAACTATGTTGAAAGTCCAGGGTGTAACAGTATAAGTCCTGTTAGAGTTATCCACCTCAAATTCCAACTCGCAACACACCAAGTTGTTATACGGCCCCTGCTCTATGTCTTCAACTTTTCTATCTTATCTTGTATTTTAGGACATATTTGACCGTATACTTCTGCCCTACCTTCTTCACTTGAATTCTTTGTATAAGTTTCTTCCTTATCCACTTAAACATTGATATAATTGGAAGATCCCTTGCTTTCATGATATAAGAATTGAATGACTAAAAGATGTTGTTAACAATCACATCACACTTGCTCCTTGTACCGAAGTGTGACCTTGCCCACAATGAAGGACCAACTGCCCTCAAGCACTTTGCAGTTGTTTGCCTCCTATCATTCAATTTGGGGTAAGCTTCTTCAATTTTCCTCATCCAATAATTGAAATCCCCAAAACAGATTTACAAACAACACACACTTTGCACTCGGATTGCATTTCTCACACCCATACTGAACAAGTCCAGGCGCCTGGGGTCAATTCAGGCACCCACGATGAGCAAGTCCAGGCATCTGGATTCAATGTAGGCACCTAGATTGAGCAAGTCCAGGCACCTAGACTCAGTGTAGGCACCTGGATTAAGCAAGTCCCCACCCCTGGATTCAGTGTAGGCACCTGGATTAAGCAAGTCTAGGCACCTGGATTGAATGTAGGCACCTGGATTGAGCAAGTCCAGGCGCTTGGAGTGTATCACAATGGGATTTTTCTTCAATCCAGGCCACTGATCAAACCATAAATAATGACTTTGGGGCTTATTCTCCCATGTTTACAATGATGTATGATGATGTTTCGTACCAAATGGAACTTAAAATCATATTGAGAAAATGATTTGAGCTTGTAAAATCATGACTTTGAAATGTTCTATAGATGAAATATGATGTAAAATGCTATTTACTAAAAAGGATCAATTCTCTATTATGCATATGAGAGGTCAAAAAGTAAACTTATGCTTGAAAGAGAGAAATGAACATGGTGGACTCATGATGCATGTTTTGATGACATAAATAATGAGTTTGGATGAGCTCAAAGACTACTTCCTTTTGCTATGGTATCTTTGATCGTGAAAGAAACAAGAATGAATATCACACAAACCATGGAACATCCATTTGTACCTTTTAAAACTTGATCTTCCTTCCAAAACACCACTAAAATACTCTTCTTAAGTGTGCTTCATAACCATGCATGTTAAGTAATGATCACAAACAACATATGAATGACCTAGATGCTAAATGAAGTATATATAATGGAGAAAACACAGCAGGGGAAAGAGGGTCCAGGCGCCCATACTTGGAAAGTATGGGCGTCCACACCAAGTGTGGGTGCAAAGGACTTGCTTCTTTCTTGTTATTTTCCAAACCTTCCCTAACCTCAAACTGATATTGTGAACTAGTAGAGGTTGGGTGGTGTTCCTTAGGACCCTGTTTGAGCACTTTTTGGTAAATTCACTACCTTTGGAGACTTGATTGATGAACTTGAACGAGGGTTTTGAGTTGGTTTATGGATATTTAGATGCTAGACTTGAGTTTCTGGAAATCTAATGGCTGGATTGAGGGTGTGGCTTGGTGAGTTTGGTTTTGGACATAGGAAAATGGATGATCAAGGTGAGGAAGGAAGTGGGTTTTTGGTTTATAAGGGATGAATTAGAGGAGTGATAACTGATCTGGAGTTTCTGATGGAATTTGAACAGAGTAACAATATAGGGGAAGGTGTGAGATTGAGCCCCTTCCAAATGAGAGAGATGAAGGGAGTTTTATAGGCATTAAAGTGTCCAAAAAGACCACTAGGGGGTGAGATTTAGGGTCTAGCAGGGTACTCTATCTTCCCTTCAATATATCTCCAAAAATCCCTCCACAAATCCTCTAAAAAACGATCCTCCCGCCCATTTCACCTTGGAATGCAAGTATCTGGAGTGAGTCCGATCGCCTAGAATTGGGAGTCCAGGCGCTTGGACTTGGAGACTGCACCACATCCCAAACTTCGCGGGGCCGCTTTGGGTGCTACGGAACTCCGTTTTGCACATGGTTTGAAGTGTTGGAAAGATAATTAATTGAGTCTACTTTCTAACCCAAGTGGTTTGAACCCAAGATGATTTGTACATCAAAATATATGACCATTTTACCCTCGGGAGGTCGGGAAAATAAGTCATTTTTGTAAAACGTGCGCATCTCCCTCATTTCAAAATGGATTGAGACATATTATATATCAATAAAGAGGGCTTTGAATGTCCTAGAAGGTGGTGTAGGCTCGGGTTTATTTTGAAGAGGTTTTGGAGGGGTTTCAAGTACTCAATCAAGCTTCGCGTGCTCTTATCGAGCATTTTCATTATCGGGAATGCTTGAGAGGTTTTTTGGGTCAAAATCGGGGTGTCTACACATAGCAAACGAACAAAAAAAAAAACTCACTTTTTAAATACACAGGAAATTCCCTCCCACCCATCCACCAAATTGACATGCAATACCATTAAATAAAGGGAAAAGCCACAAATAAAAAAAATTGATTCTTTTTCACATTTTTTCCAATTCAAGGGTATGAGTACATGCTTTATTTGCACAACGACTCTTTTTTTTTGTCAGACACGTAGTAGATCCTTCAACGTCTTCACCGTTGCGACCAAGCTTTCAACCTTGATTGAGTGTTGTGTATGGAAATCGTATGTTTGACTGATCTTTGTTTATAGGAATTCGTAAGGTTGAGAAAGAAACCCTAGGTTTGGGTTTCTTTCTTGCCCACTCTCTCTCTCTCTTTGTTAAACTGGAATAAAAAGGGAAAATGGTACCTATATATAAGAAAGAGTAAAATGGTATTTTACGTTTTTCTGTTAATGGAGTTCGCCGTGCATATCGGTCCACAAACCACATGGTGGTTATGTGCAGATATCGGAATGTAAGGGTGTGTAACCGTACCCAACCCAAATCACAGGGGTAAAAGTGAATTTTTCCTGACACAATTCGGAGTTTGTAAGATTGCTCAATGCACAAGTATAAAAAAGATGGGGTATCAATTTAAGCTCACTGCAATAATAAAGTCATACTGAACCAAATGCCCCAGCATAATAAAGTTGGGCCTGTTTTTTTATTCAATACACGAAGCAATCAATATACAAAAATTCAGCGACACGTGCCAGCATTATGTTACAAATTGATACCCCAACCGTTTATCCAATACACGAAGCAATCAATATACAAAAATTCAGCGACACGTGTGAACATTATGTTACAAATTCATATTGTTTCTAGAAGGATCGGCGATGCCTAATTTGAATTTTACAGTATGACCTTGAACCATGGAGTATGAACTCAAAATAATTACGAACCTTCAAAGAAATTCTACAATATCTTTTCTGTACAAGGCCCATTATGTAGTAAAAGAATAAGTTTCTCCATAAATTTGTAAATAGAAAACAAAACCCCTGCTCCTTAGAACAACAAAAGTGAGCTGAAATAGGGACATGTTTAGCTTTAGGTGGCGTTCCCTGGATTATTATCTAGTATAAGCCCGGCTCAAACCCGATATAGCCCAGTATATGTGCACCTCTATATATATGTAACTATTCTTACTTCTTTCGTACCTTTATAACTGTCTCTTTTGGAAAACATATATTTTCTTGGACATAAACAATATTTTTTTCACCAAATTATACAGAGAATTATATTTTTTGGGGTTTCAAATTACATGTATTCCACTTGAAAAGTAGGGGAGAACAAACATCGGGCCGGGCTTATACTAGATATTAACGAGATTTGTCTATTCCCAAGCCTGGCCCATTAATAACTGGGTTTCATTTAATATGCCCAAGCCCGACCCAATTAGAATTTTAATTTCTCAAGCCCGTCCAACAAGCCCAATTATTTTTCTAAAGCATGGCATCACTAACACAAATTAATCAACAATAGCAATCACAATAAGAATTCACAACCACAATAATATACTTAAAGTTCTAAGTCTCCCCAAAATATTAAAAACAAACCCATAAATTAAAGTGCTCTAAAAGATGGAACTCTAACATGTAAAAACGTCTCTCGAGTATCACTCCTTTAAATTCACATTTCTTCACAGCAGATCTTGTAGAGCACAATAAAAATAAAAGGAAGTAAAAACTATGAGTTATTATTATAAGACAATACTTTAAGGGAAAAAAACTTTCAAATTTTATTAATAAATTGCTATCACTTCAAAGGTATTCTCTACATAGGTAGTACCTAGCATTCGTCTTCATCAATGCCAATTTCATCAAGATAAACAAACCCTAAGCAACTAGATTCCAACTATAACATATACTATTAAATAAAATTATTATTTAAATCAGGCCGGGCAGGGCCTTAGAGGAATTTTCCAAGCCCGGCCCAATTAGTAAACAGGCTTAAAATCTCAACCCAGCCCGTCCCTATGGGCCTAAATATTTTTCCTAAACCCTAAAAAGACCGAGCTAGGTTGGGCGGGCTACCGGGCCGGTGTACACCCCTATTGAAAAGGGACAAGGGGTAATTTGTGTATTATGAATCTTATTAATTTTTCCTTCAAAGCTATCTACTTTTCTAGGTAAATTAAAAACTCGAAAACTAGCTGAGGATCAATCCAAATACTAATTAAATTATTTGTCTAGGGCTCTGACCCTTGATACCGATTTTGGGCGTGGGCGAGGATGTCAAGAATTTTTACTAGGCAGTCTAAATAAGCAAAAACAACGAACTACTGGGCTCAAGTAGAAATAGCAAATTGATAAAGGAATAAAAGATGATATACTGACGGAAAAGGGCTTTATAAATAGATCACTGTACCAGTCGGTGCATTAGTTTTTTAGAATTAGGTCGAGCAAGCGCCGGCTACAAGAGCAGAGGCCCATACACAGAGAGAGAGGAGGAGGATAGCTGTCGTAGGGGCAAGCTTCCGATCGTACTCTGAGAGAGATACGAATGGCGATGATGGCGGGAGGATCGGTGGTGGTTCCGTTGAACAGGGGGCGCGGCGGAAGAGGAGGAGGAGGAGTGGTGGACGAAGACGAGAAACTGTTGTTCGAAACGAGTAAAGGCGTGGAGCCAATCATGACCTTCGACGAGATGGGTATGAAGGACGATCTCCTCCGGGGGATCTACAACTACGGCTTCGAAAAACCCTCCGCCATCCAACAGCGGGCCGTCGTACCCATTATCCAGGGCCGTGACGTCATCGCCAGGCCCAGTCCGGTACCGGTAAAACCTCCATGATTGCCCTCACCGTTTGCCAGACCGTCGATACCAATCTAGAGAGTACGTACGCTTCCTACTTACAAACACTAATTTCCACCCCCCCCCCCCCCCCCCCCCCCCCCCCCTCCTTTTTTTCTTATAAAGTTGTATTTTGGGTTTGAAAAAAATTAGAAAAATCCACTAATCTCTAGGCCCAATTAGTTGTCGTGGGCGCTAGGACGCCTCTCTCCTCCCCACCTAGCGGTTTTTAGAAACAACATAAAGTTTCTGGATGGATTGTATTGTTTTCGTATTTCATTCTCGTAAAACCCTGTATTTTAGGGCTTGGTGTTTGGTTTTTGTTGTTTGTGAGAAACCCTAGGTTCGATTTATGTTGTTCCTATATGGTAGCTTATGTGCTTAGTGTTGGTAGCAAATTTGGAACCCAGTATTTTAGGGCTTGGTGTTTTGGTTTTTGTTGTCTGTGAGAAAACCCTAGGTTCGATTTATGTCTCGATTTATGTTGTTCCTATATGTTAGCTTATGTGCTTAGTGTTTGGTAGCAATTTTGGAACATCTAGCTTTGCGTCACTTCTCACTAATAATGACGGGTTACGTTAAAAACCAGTTGAAGCAAGTTTCCTGGCTCTCGATAAGGTGTTTAATTTCCTTCTGGAAAGCGTATGTGACAAAACCGCCTGGGTTCTAAGCACTTGTTTGGTTTTCTGTGGGATTCTTGTGTTACGACCCTAGACTAATCCTGTATGATAGCAGTAGTCGGTTATGTATGCATACTTCGAGGATTTGAATGTCTGTACTGCTGGAATGTGTTCTTTCATATTCAAGCGGACTCAAGGAGGTATTTTCATGTCAAACCTTGAGAACTAGAATCTTGCATACATGGAGGATTATTGGATAGCATATCATCTTGAGTCAGGTTATATGGATTCTTGGAAGGGCTAGCTTTGTCCTTACTGAATGCTTTCTGTTTGATCACTTTTTTTTTTTTTTTGGTTTACCACACATGGAATCCTGTATTTTCACGGGCTATAATACTAATTGAACATTTGAACCTAATTCAAGTTACAGTGAGTTTTATTTCATTTCAACTGTGGTTCTGATTTCGTTGAGCATGTGCAAGTGGTTGGAGAAAGGCTTCTTTGTTTTACTAAAGAAGCATCATCATAGAATTTTATTGTTGTGCTGTGCAGATGAAGTAAACTGTAGAACTTCATTCTGCTTGTGGTGAAATTTCTTTTTTTGTTTTGTGATTTTGGAGTTCTAAATGTAGATCCGAATATACATATTTTGTAAATTGAAGATCATTCATGTGTACGAGATGTCCATTTTACATAATTTTTGCAGGTTCACACATTGGCTGCCCATTAGAACACAGGGCATAGCCTGCCTCGATTTAGGAAATTTACTTTCAAAAGCTTTGCATTACGTTTTGCTTAAATAATTTTTTCCTAGGATTTCCTGGGTTTTTTAATCAAGCAAACTCAATCTAATCATTTTCCCTCCCTTTTGGCATCATGTGGTTATTCGATGTGTACAAGGCATGAAGGTTAAGGTGCATATGTTAAACGTTATGTTACATTTTCTGTAGAAAAAAAGGAAAGGTAATTGTGATAGGTACTTGCTTGAAACTCCATTTCATGGAGTCCGGTATACTTGAATGATTATATTCAACCGGGCGTGTAAGATTTGAACCTTTGTTTATCCTGTAAGTCCTACATGGATTTTTTTGGCCAAAAAGTTGGGTATGGGCATACAGGGATGTGGACATGTCCTGAACATTTAGAGAAGTTATATGTTAGTTATTGAGGGTCAAGCTCTTCTTACCCTGCTTTTTCCATGCCATCCATTCGCTCATCAATCATTGTTCCTGGCTGGAAAAGCCAAGAGCTAGTATGGCCCCAGATACTCTCGTTTCGATTGGTAATAAGAACTTATCTTGCATGGACTCCTTGGGTAAGATTGTTTTTAAAAGTGCCATATGTTATGCACAATGGGCAAGATTTAAAGACAGTTTTTTGGTGAACTAAATTACCAAGTACCTTTCCTAGGTAAAGGTATCCTGAGATTATTCGAACATCCAATATTTGGTGATTGGTTTATGCGAGGTTATGTGGAAAAGATGAGTCATGAGTTTATTGCTTAAAAGATTAAACAGAAAAATGAAAATAAAAACCAGTGTTCTAAAAGAAGGTCTAGAAGGCCGAGTATTCGCCGCCTAGGCGCTAGAAGGACCCTCGCCGACTAGACTGACTATTCCGACTATCCCGACTGATTGTCCGACTAGGCGCCGAGTACTCGGCCCTGGAAGCTAGAAGGTGCCCGGCCGCCTTGGGAGCGCCTAGCGAGTTTTAGAACCTTGATAAAAACAAAGCAGTGTGGGGATTGACGGCATAGCCGATTATAATAATTAAACAATGTCCACTTTCTACTGTGTCTGTTAACTTCTTGGCGTCTTAATTTCCGCTTATATTCATATTTCCTTTTCACAGGGTCCAAGCATTGATACTGTCGCCGACAAGGGAACTGGCTACTCAAACAGAAAAGACGATATTAGCTCTTGGAAATTTTATTAATATACAAGCGCATGCATGCATTGGAGGCAAAAGTGTGGGCGAGGATATCAGAAAACTAGAAAATGGAGTTCACGTGGTGTCTGGAACTCCTGGGAGAGTTTGTGACATGATCAAGCGGAGGACATTGAGGACTAGAGCCATCAAAATATTGATTCTTGTGAGTATGACTTACTGTTTTTGTGTTTTTTTCCCTTAGTTATTTCTGCTACTTTTCTCTTTGTGTCGGTTCTTTCTGTGGAGATTATTTGTGAGATGTTCTTGTGGAGAATTCATTTCTATATCTTTGATACTGCCACAGGATGAGTCTGATGAGATGCTAAGCCGCGGTTTTAAGGATCAAATTTATGATGTCTACAGATACCTTCCACCAGAGCTTCAGGTAATCTCCCTCCTCACTTTATTTGTGCGTGCGTGCGTGCATGCGCATGTGTATGTGTATTGCTGCATTCCGTCCATAATTTTGGGGGTGAAATAGTTTAGCAAGGAAAATCTTCGTCACGAGTCGTGCCTCCCTGATGCTGGTTTATGATAATTTGGTCTGTAATTACTTATTGCAGCATGCACCTAGGTTGTGCTGAGACCTAATTTGAGTTAGCGTTACATGTAGTTTGCTGCACATACAAGTTGATGTGTGCAGATCCTGCTTGGAGTGGCGTGGTTGAATTTTAAGAATGTATGATATTTGAACTTTATTTCAGGTGGTTTTGATATCAGCTACTCTTCCTAATGAAATTTTGGAGATTACGAGCAAATTTATGACAGATCCGGTTAGGATTCTTGTTAAACGTGATGAGTTGACTCTTGAGGTAACTTGTCTTTTGCTCTTATTCATCTGTCTTTTTGAGAATCTAAGATTCAAATTTCATTCTTGTTAATTGCATTTTAACTATATTTGCCAACTATTACAGGGTATCAAGCAATTCTTTGTTGCAGTAGAACGGGAGGAGTGGAAGTTTGATACCTTGTGTGATCTTTATGATACCCTTACTATCACCCAGGCTGTCATTTTTTGCAACACAAAGCGGAAGGTATTGTTTTCAGTTTCTTGTTCTTAATGTTGAAAATTGGACTTTCTCACTGTAAGGCAAAAAATGCAATATTAATACAAAACAAAAGGGGTATTGCAAACTGAATGAATATGCATTAGAGATTCGAATCCTGGTATTCCAGGTACAAAGCGGGAACAGCTGTTGGTATCAGCTTAACAATCTATTTCCTTTCCGTGTAATTCGAGAAAAATTACGTTGAAGCCTCTCCATGTCCACTTAAGTACTGTACACTCCCAAGACATAATGAACTCATTCTTGGCTATAAAATTTTAAACAAAAAGCTTGGCCTGGCATCCTTATACATTTACCCTTTACAAATTCAATAATGCCCAGGCCATACCAGCATATGTATTCAGAGGCATCATTTTTGACGTACCCATGCTTCATATATCTCCAGATGCAGTTTTACAGTAGACACTGTTTGCTTATTGTCCGTTGAGCTCGGTTAAAATAACCAAATCTGGTGTTTTCAACTGTTGGTCGTGCACTTCTGATATCTTGTAACCAATTTTAATTAGTGCAGTTTTTGAGTGCATATATTTTAGCTGATCAACCCAGCTATCTATTAAGTTTGCATCCTCTGAATGATTTACGTCTATCTTGGTAATACTCCCAAATTTGGAATTCAAATAATAGGACCTGTCATGAAGTTGGCCAAAATGTGTCCTTGTCAATACCTACATTTGACAACTGGGTTTATTTAACCTTGAAGGCTGACTAGATTAACCCTATGTTTTTTATGTTCAACCTCTGTTAAATGAAGAAAAAGAGTACGTTCCTTATATAACTGTAAACTCCCTTGTAGTTTCTACTTATACATCCATCGTTGTAATGGTACATGTCATTCTGTTGGCCAAGGAACAAATTGGCTGCTGAAACTGGAGTTCTTGGTTTCTGAGTTGCTATGAACTTCTACAGATTACTCTTGGGATGTAGATTATTACTGCACTAGTACATAAGAAAAGGAAAGGGTTTGGGGGTACCTTTGAATTGTCAAGGACAATGCATTGTGAGGCACATATTTAATTTTTCCGCTTGTAGCCCTTGAGTTGAACTTGGCCACTTTCTAGTGATGAATAGAACCATCTAATTTCAATAAGTCCTAATTCCCCCTTTTGATTTGGTCAGGTTGATTGGCTGACTGAGAAGATGCGTAGCAACAACTTTACTGTCTCTTGTATGCATGGAGATATGCCCCAGAAGGAGAGAGACGCGATAATGGGAGAGTTCCGGGGTGGTGAAACCCGTGTTCTGATCACAACTGATGTTTGGGCTCGAGGGCTGGATGTTCAACAGGCAAGTACTCCCTTTCATTTAGTTGTTCATACACTTTGTCCTTCATATTATGCGGTAAAGTTTTCTTACTGTTGCAACTTGCAAATGGACCCGGTTAAGAATGATATCAATGATTATGGATTGGTGAGGCTATTTATATACTCAGCTAATCTATTTTTGTTTATCATAAATACTATTTCAACCAGATCTAATTCAATTGGCAATTTTGGAGGTTAAGAACACAAATTAGTGGCTGATGAACCTAATTAGCACCATAACTAGGTCCACCAATTTGGTTGTTGGAGGGCCCCCGTAGCCTTATTTGCACAAAGCGGGAGCGGGGGAATGTAGAAGCTCCCAAGGCTGGGAGTGTGAGAGGAACGTTTACATATATTACGAATATAATGTAGCTTTGATTATACACTTTACAATCATTTTAGGGAGTAAAAATATGGCCAGGTTACCTTAAGTGTAAGGAATAGGCTAGTGTTATTAGAATGTATGGTTTTCTTTTCAAGATATCATGACTTGGGCTAATATATGAGCTAAATCGAAGACCAATTTATAAAGCTAAGTAATAATTACTAATTTTCTATACCATTAATGTGCAAAAGCTCCCATCTTCATGAGGAGTGAGCTCCCATCTCAATGGGAGCGATCTCCCGTCAAGCTCCTTGGTTGTGAGCGCAGAATCGCGCTCATAAGGTGGGAGCAACACCACTTTAGGAGCTCCCTGCTACTAAGCCCGTAGCTATTTGGGTAAAGGGCTGTGAGTTTTTTTTTTGGTTAAGGGCTGTGAGTTAGTTATCTATCAGCGACACGGTAGGGACCTAACTATCAAGTAACAGTGACATGCCAAGCTGGGTTCTATGTGTTCTCCTGGACGTAGCAGGTATTTTGGTCCTGTTCAGATACTCACTGTGTAGCAGGCTATTCTTGATGAGAACTAGGATAAACCAGATAAGCAACGGCTTTCTTAACGAACTGGTTCAGGTCATCGAGAACATAGCATTTTCAGAGTGCTAGACTATGTTTAGCCTTCGAATTTGACCTTAGGTAGGACAATGAAAAGCACAGAACCAGATGTAAGATGGACTTGTATTTGGCCCTTCGAGTGGGTTATGTTGGGAGTGCTCAAGGTCGATGTTATATGGTCCTTTTGAAATGTATTAGGTACAAACACTTCTATGGGATCAGTATCCTATGCTTGGTTGGACATTCACCTCACAAACATTTTTGCAATCTGAATTATCCAAAAGAATTAGTATATTTAAGTATTTTGACGCCCATGTTTCCTAAGATGCAGTTAGACACCACTCGGCACCTGTACTGCAGTCTGTTTTGAATAAAATGTGATAAATTAGCATTTTGAGTGACGGAAATAGGAATCATTGAGTGCAACATTGGTTGCAAATGATTTTAGAGACTTAAACGACTCATCTTAATTTTTTTTTGTGTGTAGTAATGGCCATGTTTATCGAGTTGTTTTGTTATGCAGAGCATGCACTTGAGCATCTGAGCTTGCAAAATAAATTGATTGGTAATATCTTGTAATTCTGACACTCGTATTTGCTGCCTTCATTTTACTCTTTAGGTTTCTCTGGTGATTAATTACGACCTCCCAAACAATCGAGAGCTTTATATCCATCGCATTGGTCGGTCTGGTCGTTTTGGACGCAAGGTATGTGTTCTTGATATTTAACTTTGGTTTGGGCAATGATCTTGTATTCTCTTCTTATTTTTCATGTTTCGCCTCCACTAAATCGATGTGATTTTTATTTACTGAAAAGGCAATCTTGTTTTAACAATAGGCAAAGATACCATACACCGCCTAATCAATGATCTTGCATTTTCATGTTGCCGATTTTTGACCTTCTTGACACTTGCATTATAGAGAGGATTCTAATTCATATGTCTGTTGTCTTCATTTGTATGTTTGGATTATTCTACTTGTTATTGAAGCACATGTCTAGCTTTATTTTCTAGGTCATTTTTAGACTTAGATTTAAAACATTCTTTCCTTCTGTAAACCAATTATCCATTCCATTTAGCTGAGCGCATTTTGGGGGTTGTGTTTACAATATTTGCATCTTATCATGTTGGGTTAGCTAACTCAAGCTTGGGTACCGGTTTTTCTACTGGTGCGGTAAGGTACCGGTACCGGGTACCATTTTGGATTTAGCGGTACTACCATTACATAGAGAGATAAATTCATTATAGATAATTATAAACCAATAATAATTTTGGCCTTTGGATTGCTCTCAAGGAATATAGACCATCGGATCTGGGCATTGTGGTAAGAAGCAAATCACTGGATTTTTTTTCCTACTTTGTAAGTATCGTCATATCTCTCCCTTTACAGAATTAGAACTAGAAGTCCACTTCGAGCCCAGAACTCTCTCTGCCTCTCTCTCTCCCACCGTCAATTCGATCCTCTCACCAATCTCTCTCTCTCTCTCTCTCTCTCTCAATAGTGCTGTCTCTTCTCCCACAATACCTCCAAACTCTGGCGAGTTTTGGGCTGGGTTAAGGGACGACAACGGTGGCGGGGATAAAAAATCACAGTATTAATTTGTTAGAGCTACACAGATCCACATAGCTCCGTTCCTCGTTGGTGGTTTTGAATGGGTCCGTGCCTTCATTGCCGATTCGCCATGGTGAACCAATCTGCAAAATACCGGATGAAATCTGGTTTTCCACTATTTCGGCCAAGATTTTCCGAAACAGTCTGTACCAACGGGTAAGCCTCGGTATTGAAGACGGAACCGTATTGGGGGTTTCAAGGTACCGTTCTCACGCAAAATCCGGTACGGAACAGGATTCAAATCCTTGATTTGGAGCAAATAGAATGTTGTTTTCCTTGGGTTTTTTTCTTTTAGTTCATTTTTGGTTGTGGTTAGTTTCTGCATAAATGCTGTGGCTCAAATTCATCAAAGATTTTTTGTTACTAGTAGTCTAGTATACTACCAATTCTCCACTCTAAAAATATGTTAAAACGTTCCTGCATGCATTCAAGTGTTTCTTATTTCTACTGTTTTGCTGAACTAACTAGCAATAAATACTTGATAGTTGATATGTTACTTTAATGAAAATGGGCTTGTTTACGGTTTTCAGGGTGTGGCAATAAACTTTGTCAAAAGCGATGATATCAAGATTCTTAGAGACATTGAGCAGTACTACAGTACCCAGATTGATGAAATGCCGATGAATGTAGCTGATCTGATATAAGCCTCTAATCTGTCTGTGGAACCCGGAAGGGTTAGCGATAAAAATAGGTGAAGCAAAGGTGTGCTGGCTGTTCTCGGTGATGATTTCGTGGCAGTGCTTTGTTGTTTTCCATTGATGATGACGTTACGTATTTTAGCATGATTAGGCTTCTTGAAACTGTTGGGGAGGAAAGCTGTGGCGTAATATATTGTGAATTGTTTTGGTTTTTGGATTCTACACTAATACTTTGTGACCTCTGCTTTGGTGTTTATTTTGGAAGAAAATTTTCCTCTTTTGTATGCAATCGCCGTGAGTTATTATAATCGTCAACTACTTCAAAAGGTGGTAGAATTGAAAAGTATTTCGTACAATCCTACTTTCCAAATTCATCGTCTACAAAATGAGAGACTGTCTTGCGGTAGCCTCTCTTAACTGTTCGGGTATTCTACCTTCAGCTACAGTTCTTCGCGTAATCAACCAATATGCGAACCATTAATCTATCGTTTCTCTGTACTATGACACGTGAGAGTTTTTCTAATCCCTCAGACCCATTTTGTGTCTATTATTCCTTTTGTCTCTTTTGTGTCTATTGTCTATATTTTTCAATCTATAATGTTTTTTATAATTTCAAAAACTTCGTATCTTAGAACAAATCGAGATCTATCAAATAAGATCTATATTGCACATTTTTTGAGATCCACATTGAAAGATGTAAGCAAATATAAACAAAAGAGACGAAAGGATTACTCAACAAACAAAATAGGACGAAAGCGAGTAAGTGTCCGGAAATAAGAAACTTCAAAATAAAAAACAAAAAATATGAGAAAGCAATGGGTAGGGTAGCCTCCTTTTACTAGGAGATTATCAACAAAACCTAAAATGAATATTCGAGAAAAAGCATATCTACTCGAGCATCGTCACCTTATTACTGGTCCCAAAATGGATTCTATTGACATTATCTTTCTCAATTCTCCTAAGTCCTAAACCAACAGAAAAGGGGTGAAAATATTTTATTGCACTCGATTTTCATTTCCTACATTTCCTATTCCCTTCCCATAAACACGGAGATCCAAACACAGCTCAATGAAACTTCATTAGAAAAGGCCAGAAACCACTGTAGACTCCAAAAAAAAATGAGAGCAACAGTCTGTGTGTACTGTACATATCAACAATTGTTGAGTTTTATGCTATACCTGGACAATGTCCATTACATCTTCAATTCTAAAAAATATGGACATTGTATGAGAATGAGAATCTGCATTTGCCATCTTTAAAGTGCCTACTTCACTTGCAGTTACATTGGGGGAAAAAAGGATTTTGAAGCTCCTCCAGTTTTTGGTTAGAGAAAACTGAATGATGTTTAGCTAGACATCATATACTGGTAATCTCTCTTCAATTGAGACGCGACAGATTGGGCACCTTTTGCACTTGTCGCAGCAGGTACTGAAAACCACAAGAGGGACCGATGATTTGTTAGAATTTTCAGCAAAAGGGTTTGCAGCAAAAAGATGGATTGAAATACCTGCAAAGGATGTGATGCCTGCAAGGAAGCAAGACGACATTTATCTCTTCTTCAAAGCAAACCCTACATAGGACCTTCTCCTGATAAATTCATCAATTGAGTGTGTTACAAGAGACTAATATCATAAATATCACTAATACCATTTTTTCATACATTACAATAAAAGAGCACTGAATTCATTAATGTAAAACACAACGAGGCAACTATTTCAGAATTACAAGTTCAAGGGCGTCAATGTTCATTCACGAGTTTAATGGTTCTTTTTACTCATTTAACCAACTGATTTGGAAGAACAAAGAGTACTAGAGAGTAAAATTTGAAAAGGCAGATTCACAGTATTCACCACAATCAAGCTCCTGAAATAAACTAAAAACCAATGTGCACATGCAAGTAAACATCAATAAACCAACACATACAATACTGTATAAGACAAGTGAAGTTGCAGCTTTTACATTTTGTAGTCTTTCGTACTCTTGCTGGCTGAGATTTGTGATCTCCATTTGTTCGGATAGCGCTGCTTGAAGCCTCCAAATCTGCTAAGAGGATAAAGTAAAGCACAGCGAGGCAATAAGATGAAGACAAACTATATAAGAAATTACTCCAATGCCCATCAGTTATCCTTTGAAGTAGAAAGGGAAAAGAGAACATTAGCGAAATTTAGAAGTAACAAGAAGAGATTTCTAGCAAAAAAAAGGTAGCTTAAAAGAAAAAAAAAAATCCATTGATGTACCTCCTCAGCAATATCAGACTTGGGCATTTTCTTCACAATATCAGGTGAGAAAGTGTTGTACCTGATTATTAAGAATAAAACAAATCAAAACAAATTTAAAAAAAAAGAAAAGAAAAGAAAGAATGACAAAGCATCAAACACAATCTGACATACTTTATAAGTACAATAGCATGTATAAATGTCAAAAAACACAGTGCTTTGAAAACTCTAGCAACAGCTATTGATAGCATCTTCATCAAAATCATGAATTAATTGATGAGCACAAATAAAATCCAGACGAGTAACTGAGTAAGCTACAAAGCAAGCACTGATTAGTTGTGTACAAGATTACTCGTTGCAATTCCAATACATGATTTCCTGGACTCAGATGAACAGCATCAAACTATCAAAGTTTCCCTAACTGCGAGATATAGGATTGCAGGTCCATCTTCATCAGGCCTCATGACCCCTACGATAACATAAAACTGCATTTTTTAAGTTGATTGTAATGGATCAGGACGCCTGAACCTTTGCAGATTTAAGACGGAGAACTCTAAACTTCCTCTTTCGAGGTCTATACAAGTGCTCGCATCCTACCTCCCGACATAGATAGCACCTGTAGACAAACAACTTAGGGCACACCTGCATGAAACTTGCATGTGCAATCGAAGCAATATCAGCACTGGATATTCCAGGGATTATAGGGCCTCACTGCAATTAGCCTTTGAAAGCACTGCCACAAAAGTGCAGTACTTCCTCTTTTACCTTGCATAGAAATCTTGCCAGTACAACTAAATAAGCAAAGTTGACAATGATGAAGATAGAATGGTAAGGAAGAGGAAAAAACAGTGTTGTGAGTATTCTCAAGATTGACTAGCTGGTTAACAAATATTGCAACAAGAAAAGAAAAAAAAAATACACCCCTTAATTATGATAGCAGTTCAGCAATTCCAACTCTGACTGGTCACGTATTATACCAAAGGGAAATCTAAAGTTGGAAATGGACTTTCCTCTTAGTTGTGTTTTACATGGTAACTAGCTCACAATAGTGCATTATAGAGAAGATATTAATCGTCAAGGTTGTTTTAAATCCTGATGCAACTGGAGTCTGTAAGATTGCTCAATGGACAAGTACCAAAAGATGGGTATCAATTTAAGCTCACAGCAGTAATAAAGTCATACTGACCCAGATGCCCCAGCATAATAAAGTTGGGCCTGTTCTTTTCGACTTCCTTCGTCAATCGACCACCAACCCAGCAACCTTTTATCCAAAGCCACGAAGCAATCAGTATGCAAAAATTTAGCAACACATGTCAGCATTATGTTACAAATTCATATTGTTTCTAGAAGGATTGGCGATGCCTAATTCAAATTTTATAGTATTACCTTGAACCATGGAGCATGAACTCAAAACAATCATGAACCTTCAAAGAGATTCTACAATACCCTTCTGTACAAGGCGCATTATGTCGTAAAAGAACAAGTTTCTCCATAAATCTGTAAATAGAAAACAGAACCCCTGCTCCTTGGAGCAACAAAAGTGGAGAAAAGATAGCTGAAATAGGGACGTGTCTAGCTTTAGGTGGCGTTCCCTGGAATCATAAAGTACTAACGATCAGTGAAAACTGATAAGATATCAGAGTTTATGCACGGTACAAGTAATAATCAAAATGGTATGATACCTCAAGTCGCATAAAAAGCAGGATCTGAAAACAAATGAATGGAATTTTCATAATATGTCCACCAATGTCCTGTAAATTGCATATTCTACCCTGTTGCTGATCTTCATCAGAAGAAACTACCAAACCACTATTCCAGTCAAAATATCTAATAGTCGTAGAAGATGAGCCAACTTCTCTAACATGAGAGTGCCTATGAATAGCGGGATTATACCACTTTGTGCAGATAAGAAAGGCAAAGCACTCTGCAATACTGTCCATGAAGTATAAACATTATTTCAGCTGGTGGAGGCGAATGAGAAACCACAAATCATAGAACAAAATGGAAAACACAATCTTTACCCGTAGTTAATAAACAAGTCCCACCACCCAAGAGCAGTCACATCACCTATACATGCATTACAAGGAAACTTGGTCAATTTTATGTTGTAGCTGCAGAAGAAATTGAGTGTTGAAGTTGCAGAGACTGGTCAGGATCAGGTTGTAGTCACATTTCACAGGCAAATAAGAAGTACCCATGGGGTCTTGCATCAACCATGAAAGACAATTCTAAATAATTCAAAATTTATGCAAACAAGATGTAAACTGTTCATGTGAGAACTAATCTATACTTTAATAAAACATCAGCTCCCTGTCTTCTTTTCAACTGTACACCAAAATAGCCCAAGGACTGGCAAAAAACTATTGTAGCGCATTAAGTTTTCTCACGATCCCTATGGTGGTTCCACAAGGTGTACATTAGACGCTATTTTTTTTTTTCTTTTGATAAGTATGAGACGCTATTTGCCTATGAAAAGCTTCGTCAAGATCTCTGTGAAAGTTTCGTATCAAAGTATATAAGACAACAAACGTGGGTCCCTCCTTATTACTATGGGAGACCCGAATTGAGTTCATAATAACAGGTAAGGCTCACAATTTGCATGAGTTTATGGTTCGCAAGGAAATATTGCTAATCGAGTAACCGGAAGAGAATTAGCCATGTCTCTATGGTGCTTCTAAATAAGATGTCCCATTATCTTGAAGTTCATCAGATGCGTACATCAACCCTTCCCCAGACCCGGCATATGTAGGAGCGTCGTGAACTGGGTACGCCCTTTTATCCAATAAGTCTATCAGTCAGAAGGGGGGAAAAAGATTTTGTAATGTCACATAATATTGACCAGGATGGTTCTACTTAGGTTGGCAATTTTCGGATCATAGGAAAAAAAAGATTTTGTAATATAATATTGACCAGGATGGTTCCAGTTAGGTTAGTTGGCAATTTTCGGATCATGACAAACCACTGAAGTCTAAATTTGTCTTTGTTTGGGGTTGGCGGGGCTAGTCCTTTATTTATCTCAAGATACTCCGTCCAATTATTCAAGATTCCAAGGTGTTCATGATGCCATGCTAGTTGTGCTTTTTTGGCAAAAGGTATGTAATAATGTCATGAGCATTATGGCAATAGTTCATTTCATACTTTATCATCTGTTAGGCATCGATTGTTGCTTGTGGTCTTCATCTTCTTGATTTTTGTCTAATATGCATTGGCTGTGTGAGTCTTTGGAGTGAGCCCCCTTTCCTTGAGTGCATGGGTGGACACAAATTTCCTAAGGCGATAGCCGATATGGTGGCCCTGCCCGCTTGGGGCGCTGTGCACGATCAGCACAAGAGCACCTCTCAGGCTAGTTCTTCATGTTCTAGTGCTTTTTCTCGAGTGGTGGTTCTTCAGCGAGCTTTCTGATTAGTAGATTTGTCCTACGTACTTTGAGAAGTATATAAAATACTTTGCTTGCCTTCTAGGGTAGGAGTGTCAGTGAGCACAACCCAATTTAGAAAGAGGAACACTTTACTCTGTGTTCCTGGTGAGGTTAGATGATTTAATTTCATATGTCGACCATCTTTAATAGCAATCCAGTACAACCCATTTCATGACTAGAGTGTGACATCATTTCTAGATTGTGTACAAACTATATCTAGGTGCCATTTCGCCTTAGGTGGTGCTTTTGGAGAGAGAATAACAGATCTCTGGGGAATTTAGGGAGTAGACTTTTTTGTTTGGAACATTTGCAGTCTCATCGTCCAAAAAAACACAAAATACCATAGTTAAAAAGGTTTTTAAAGCAGTGACACTCAAACAATAGAACAGGTGAAAGCAATCTCATGGGCAAAGAATTTTATATCTTTCTGCAATAAACAACTTACCACATAGCTTTAAAACGGTAAATATTGTCGCAGACATGAAGAAGACCATGGATATCACCACCCAAAAGTGCTGACAACAAAAATGAACAACTTCTAGTCAAACAACTGCCAAGGGATACCAAGATGATAGTATGATTTACTTTGAATACAGCCAGTTTATACGAATTATAAGTTCGAAGAATATCAAAATATACAGAATTTTTTTGCAGAAAGATCCTCCTTCATGTTACCAAACTTAAGCACTGTGAAACATTATTGCTACTGCCAGTCATGTATGAACTACAGTAACAGAATGCATAGCTGTTTTACAGTGGAATATACTACAGACTTACAGGAAGGGTCTCCCATATTGCTTCATCACTCATGGTTTCTTCATCTCCAGGCATTAGAGACCTACACATCCTAAGCAAGTAACAATTTCTTATTAACAGCAAAACAATTTCCTAAAAAAATGGCAGATAATGTGAATTAAAAGATGACGGCACCTATCGAATTACATCATGCTTAAATTATATGATGGCTACTTGCAAGCATTATCAATATTGTTGTTTCTCTTCTTGTTTTCCTCCATGGGACCAAGAGATCTCTTGGGAATCGCAAAAAGTCAGACAGAAACATCCATAATACCCTACACATCCTAAGCAATTCACAATTTCTTATTAACAGAAAACCAATTCCTAAAAAAATGGCAGTCGATGTGAATTATATCGAATTACATCATGCTTAAAAGTCACTGACAGAAACATCCATAATACCCTACACAGCCTAAGCAATTCACAATTTCTTATTAACAGTAAACCAATTCCTAAAAAATGGCAGTCGATGTGAATTATATTGAATTACATCATGCTTAAAAGTCAGTGACAGAAACATCCATAATACCCTACACATCCTAAGCAATATTAACAGTAAAACAATTCCTAAAAAAATGGCAGTCGATGTGAATTAAATGATGAAGGCGCCTATCAAATTACATCATGCTTAAATTACATCATGGCTACTTTCAAGCATTATCAATATTATCGTGTCTCTTCTTGTTTTCCTCTGTGGGACCAAGAGATCTCTTGGGCATCGGAAAAGGTCAGTGACAGAAACATCCATAATATTATAAGGAATTAGCTTGGGCAGCTATGGTGTATTTCACCTAACAGAGCCTTCAAGGGGATCCAAAGATCCACAGGGTTTTCCCATGATCAGATTGAATTATTTGAAAGTCAGAGTTAAGGCTATGAGGATTCGATCATTTCCATCTTCATCTCTCAATTTTTCATTCTGTAAAAAATGGATACTTCCTCAGTGTCTTGATGACTTCTTAGCCTAGTTTTCTTTTATTTTTTGACACTACAGGGTATGCCCTTGTTGATAGTTGTAATTCCTCCCTTCAATATATGAATTTACCACATGCAAAAAAACACACACGAATATTTCCCTATACTTTTATGAAAGCAAAAACACAATATACTCAGTGGGGTCCCTCCGTTTCATCGTTTTTAAAACTTAATGGTGTGGTACAGAATCTTACCTAATATTATCAATCAAAACTGCAACTTCAAATGCCAGCAAGGGTAAAAACACAATCTTCAAGTTTATAGCTGCAATAAATTAGATTTCATGAGTCCATTGAGTAGGAATGGTGTGAACACTTGAAGAATGATCCAGACAGATGCAAACAAGACATTTAGGAAATTATGAAACTGGGTACAATGATTTTGAAAGAAAAATCTATAGAACATTCAACTACCACAAATAATGTATATGATGGTTCAACTTACCAATTGTAGCATGAATACGCAGGCACAATGACAAGAAAAATAGAAAAGTATAATTGGTATTGTACCCAAGACCATATATTCATAATTAGACTATAAAGGGTGTTGCCTACCATAAGTGCTCTCGAGATATATACATAGGAGTAGCTCAAAAGCAACAAGCAACGGTGCAGCCATGACAGCATGAAATGGTGCCCACTGTTCATCCAAGAGCACAAAATTTTCCATTGATCATAGTAGCTTAGAGAATGTTTTTCTTTTGTAATTCCCAATAACAGGAAATTAGCGGACATATAAGCAATTAATTTGTAAAGGTGGATACATTGCTCGCACCTGGCGATCATGAGGCATTGATGGAGCAGGTAGGGAGAATCTTCCTCGTGCTACAACAGAATGAAATAACCAGAGAGGGGTAAAAATAATCCTGCAAAAATAGTCAAAGACAACATGACAACAGAAGAAACTCTCTCGCGCTTATGGCCCACACATGGTCATATTACATCAAATCAATAAAAATAATTACATGAACAATGTCAAAGAGTGCCATCAGAGGTGAAACCCCAGTAAGAAATAACACATTATACACCTTTGGCATGTATATGGATGTTCAGTTGTTCACAATGTGAAAATGCTTATCTAGGATGTTTTAACTAACTTGAGGCTTTCTTGCATGAGCCAGTTTCGCATCTCAACGATGGAGCATGAGTTGCGAATTGACAAAAAGAGAATGGTGACACGCATTTCAAATTCCGAATGGAAACATGCTGAAAAAGCTGAACAGTGTAAGTAGCTTCGTATGCTGCACATTTGTCAGCTTGAAACCATCTAGAAGGAGGATATCAACAATGACTAGCCATATTAAGTGAATGGAAGTATTTAACGAACAAATTATAACTAGTGGAAGTTTTTCTGCGACTTATCGAAATCTGTTTAACAGGAAACTGCCCATCTTAGGAAACCACTTTGAAAAGCTTTTCTTGAGTGCTAAAAATTTCGAAAAACGAAAAATTACAGTAAGATTAACAAACAATGAGAAAAAGGCAAAAGACGATGCTAAGATTACCGAACAAAAGATGATTGGCAGCATCACATGAAAGAACGAAGACTGTAATCTTCAAATTCAATTAACTAGTACCAAGAGATGATTGGCAGCATCCAGAAAGGAATAAAAATCTAATCTTCAAATTATTAACTACGACCAAAAGCAAGGACGGACGCAAGACTGCCCTACCCAAGTTTCAGAATCCACATACGATAACTCAAATTGCAGTAGAATTTTCATAGATTTTCCAGATGTCTGAAAGGTAATAACACCAGTTACCGAAACATATATGAAACTACAAATACCGAAACATATATGAAAATTCACAAACTATGATTACTGTTGGGAATATACAGGGCAGAATATAAATACAAATTTTCGAAGAAAAAGAAATTGGTACGAACCACCAAGAGGAGGAGAGGAGGCGATCGAGTTTGAGAACGAGAGAGAGAGTGAAGGAGAAGAGAAGACCGTGCGCCGTCGCGGCCTGTAGAGCCTTGCCGACTCTCCTCCAGCTCATTGGTCTCCTCCGAACCATCGTAGGAGCGAGTTTATACGACTGATGGTAAAATCGAAAACTGTTTGAGAAAGCAGACGGAGGTTTTAGTTATGTATTGAGATTGAGAATGAAGAAATTTGTTTCAGAAACGACGGAGACTGCGAGAGAAAGCCATTGATTGAGACCTTCGAACGACGATTACATAACACAGTGACAGCAGCTTCTCTATCCGCTCACTCGCTCGCTTTCCCACGAGTGCAATTCTGTTAGCGGGTCAAACATTAAACAAAGACTCCAGACCAGTTCAGCTACCTCTTTTAAATGACTAGTGTATGCTCATGCCCGTGCCTGACGGTACAGTTTGAGCAATCAATGCACATGCACGTATCTGTGCCTGTGTTCACATTTTTTATGGTCTTTCAAATTTAAGAGAGAGGGAAGAAGAGGAGGCAGTGAGAGAGAATGCGGTTTGAACTTTTTTGTGTGATGGGCTGGTGAAGGAAAATTGTAGAGAGAGAGGGAGTGAGTTGACAAATAGAGAGAGTGATAAAATATAATATGATGATTGATGACTAAGACAAAAGCTGCTCTACGTTGTAATGTAATATAGATTTTACAAAATAAAATTTAATTTTGATAAAATCTACGATTTTCGAATGATAAAAGCAAAATTAGATTTGCAAGTAGTGGTTAGCTCATGCAGTAGAACTCTTGGATGCCCCACGCTGCATTCCGAGATCGAGTCTCTTTCCCCTCTCCCATGTACATAGATTAGGAATAACGAACGACAAAAAAAACAAAATTAGATTTTATCGAACAAAGGCGTTGGGTGGATTTTATTATTTGGGAAGAAAATGTGATTTTATCATATCAAAATTAAATTTTATCTCATAAAATTATTTGAGAAACACCCCCTTAATACAACAAAAATATTACTCCAGCATAGATGAAGAGCCTCCCGAAAAGGTCAAATGAACGGTTTAGATCATCTCTTAATTCAATGGTTATTAATAATGCTCAATTAATACAAACGGTTATTTATAACTTGAAGTGTGATCTGGACAAAGTGGATATCTATTCTAATATATAAAGGGGGAGTAGCTTTTTGGTGTGGATTAGTTTTTGAGGCTGACTCACATTTTCCCTTCCCACAATTGCCCCTCAAGAATATTTTAATTATAAGTTAAATATTCCTTACGTCAGTTAATTTCAATGGGCATAGTTGTAAAACAAAGTACAAACTACTCCAATAACTGCCCCTTTCCCAACAACTACCATTTTCCCCAACCGGGAAATCCAATTGCTACACTGCCGACCAAAATCCAAAATCCACTTTCCCACTTTCTCTTCTACGATGCCTTCACCCACTTCAATGCCAAAACCCGAGTGACATAGGCGCAAGTGGGCAACACTTCCAAGTACCACTTTGTCCACTTTCCAAAAAAGATAATACAATGGACACAAGATCAAACAATAAACCAAATACTTTTGTTCATATATATATATTTTTGTGACAGTTCGACTTGCACACGCATTGCGTGTGCCCAACCTCTAGTATATAGAATACGCATACATGTGTCAAAGAGCATTACAAATGACCACAATATCTGCAACAAATTCTCATCCTGCCACGTATGCTTTTTTTTCAAGGCAATTCTGTACTCACGATAGTGATCGGAATCATCAAATTTATTTTGAAAGTTAAAACAAATGGGTCTAATTTAGTGTACATAGTGCATTTATTTCAAGATCAACGTGTTCCGATGAGGGGCTAAGATCGTAGTCAAATTTTCAAATTGATCATCGTGAATAATATTATTGTGCGTCACCTGAGAAATCATAGTATGCCGAATTCACCTGAGAAATCGTCGTGAATAGTATTCTTTTTTTTTTTCTATTTTTTTAAAAATCCGGACGACACTTTTAATTCGGACCGTTGGTTGCATTGTTTGGACGATCGTTACTCAACAATCAACACTTAAATATATCGATTCATCCATATTTCAGAGGCTGACTGTGGAGCTAGTGTAGATCTAACCTTGGGAAACCACTCAGTTGCCCGCAACACAATAGACCTGGGTTTTTTTACTGTCTCAGTCCAAAAAGTTGGTTTATAATAAAAAGAAGTGTAATTTTTTGATAAAAAAATAAAATACTTTAAGACAATTTTTGAATTCTTCGCACCAAGTTAAAGACTTCAATTAGTGTAGTTCTTAAATTTGATGCGAAAAAACTTAAAAAAATAAAATGCGAAAGAAAGTATTTTATTCTTTGATTAAAAAAAAATAAAGTACAAGTCTATATTTAAGACTGGGCTTATATTTTGAGTCTATTTAGTTAGGAAAAGGTTAAAATGTTGTTTTTATAGTTATTTTACTCTATGGAAAATATTTCTTTGAGTTTGTATATTTTTACAGGAAATCTTGTGAGTTTGCAGGACGAAGTTTCTACACCGCTAGATTTTGTTTACAATTGATCCAACTGAGTCATCCCCATGCACAACACCGCACTGTGCACAAACGGCGCGGCCACACCGGCATCGTTTCAATGATCGGAGACATTCATTGCGTAAAGCTCGTCGAGTACTACAAGTGCACCCAAAATCAACTTAATCAGATATTGTTAAGTATGTCATCGGAACACAAATACCTTCAACTATATGATTATTGTACAGCCTAAATAAATGGGCAGAGAGGGGAAACATTAAAGCTTATAGGGATGGGCTTGGGAGTAAGTATGAGGCCCAATGTCTGTTTGGGCCAATCTTGGACAGACAAACCGTTTTGATATTTAGGGCAAGCCTGGCCTGTATTCAGCCCGGTCCAATAAATGACCACCTCATTATAGAAGTGAATTTATGGTTGAGACTTACAGTAACAGTTTTTATAAGTAAAGAGAAATATAAGGCCATGCAAGGGCTAATTAACGAAACAATCCTAGCAATTCATTATTCCCTAAAACATGCTTACAACTAGGGGTGCGGAAAATAATCGTCGAACAGTGAATCCAGTCTGAACCAATCCACACCAGCCAATCAGGTAGGTTTTTTTTAGTATTTGGTTTGGTCGACCCAATTTATAGAGTGAAAAACCAAACCAAATGGCTTTGTTTGCAGATTTATGCTCAGTTGCTCACGGTTTTGGTTCCAAAACGATCCAAACCGTAAATACTTAATTGATATTTTTTGTGAAAAACAGTACATAATAATATACTCTCAGTCATGATAATTTCATCATCTATAATCAAACAAATATTTTATTAGTGAGCAGCAGTGAGTTTGAAGTTATTTTCAATAAATTTTGGTGATTTTAATAAAATTTGCTCAAAACAAAGATTTATTTTAATTCTTCATGTCAACCTTTGTTGCTTCAAATGCTAAACAATTTCTTAATGAAACAAGGGTAAACAATTTCAAAAACTAGAAGCCTTAACTAGTTTAATGGTTTGGATTGCTTATCAAAATCTTTAATCCGTAAAAATAGATTTGATTCTTGGTCACAACAAAACCGAACTAATCCAGTGCATGGTCAACCCTACTTTAAACAAAAGTAAATTCAAACACCCTACCAAAAGAAACACATTTATTATAATATACACATACTAGGGTTTGCCCGTGCCTAAAGGCACGAATCAACATGTTTTGAACATAGTTTAAAAATGAATTTCGCTTCTCTTTAATATTGACTACCCTGCCAACCAAACCGACTTCCCATAGAAGTAGTGTTTTTAAATAAGCTTTAAAAAGAGTTCATCTAGTAAAACACGGTTAAAAGATTATGACACGCATCAATTCAATGCCGCATAAAAAAATTGTCCAAAAAATAGCACACTTGCTGTGATCTTGAAATACCTATAACATGAACAAAAATCTCACGTCGAATACCAAAACATAAACCAATGAAAACAAAAATAGATACCAGAAGAGGAGTGTGAGAATAATAAGTTCACATTGAGGGCATAACATGAAGTGAGAGACTATCTTTTTAATAAACTACGCGTCGTCTTGAAACATGCTTTTCCCAATCTTTATTTGTTTCTTTTGACGATGAATGTCTTTAAACTTTCTCATCATCTCATTTTGGAATATTCATGTATCAAGTTAACTTTCTCCATCTTTGAGCATGCACGACAATCTAGTGATTTAGGGAAAAAAATAATCCAAGTTAGTAAGATATTAGAGATCATGCACAAATGGTATATGTACAATCTATTTGTGTAATCCTCATCAACTTCTCCATCTTTGAGCATGCACGACAATCTAGTGATTTAGGGAAAAAAAAAATCCAAGTTAGTAAGATATTAGAGATCATGCACAAATGGTATATTTACAATCTATTTGTGTTAATCCTCATCAACTACACTGCATTTTCAAACCAATCTCAAAGTCCATTACTTCAAAAATACATTTTCTTCAACTAAAACATATTTCAAATAGGGATTCAAATACCTTACCTTAAAACCGTAGTGCCATAGCAATACAGAACAATGTTGTGACTGGAGAAGGGGAGAGAGAGGTTTCCCTAAAACTATATAGTCGCAATAACTTGACTTGTTGAAAACTAAATCTCAAAGACAAATCAACTGAAAATCCAATGAAAGAGAACGTGAAATCTAAAATAGCAGTGAGATTGGTGGTGGCTGCTAGATCGGTGGCTGAAAGATGGAAAACTTCCTCACCCAGAGTCCTCCACATGGATGGGTTGAGACTGCCTCGTAGAAAAAAGGGATGTGGTGAGAAATTTGAAATTTGAACACACTAATTTGAAATGGGAATAGCCGTGCATAAGGGGATTGAAATTAGCTTTGAATGTTGACATAGGAGACTCAACCATCCACGGCATAGATTGGGGGCTTAGATTGGGTATCCTATCAAAATCTTCTTAATTAGGTCAATAACTTAAACCTCATCTAGGCGCTTGAATTGAAAGAGTAATTGAATCAGAGCCCTCCAATCTGCCACGTAGGACAGTTGTGAGAGAGACATTTCTCAAAAGCGTTGTGTAATGTAATATAGATATGTACTTCATAAATCACGTGAGACAAAAAGTATTGCACATCACCAAGGAGCTTTTAAGTTTTAATGTATCCTCACCGCGTGGGATTAAGAAACAGTATACTCTATATTAATTATTTTCTAAGACGAAAGGTGTTTTTGATATCTACTGAATTATTATTTTTCAAATTTTCTTCCAAATAAATTTAAGATTAACAATTTGTCTCAAGAATATTAATAAAAAAATGTTCAAATATGAACAGATTTTGAATTTTTTTATTTTGTGGATTCTTCTCAAAATAAATACTTTATGTCAAAAAAGTTGACATAAGTTTAACAATATATTTTGCAAGTGGTGGCTAGCTAATGCGGTAGAGCTCTTGGATGTCTCATACTGTATCCTGGGATCGAGTCTCATTCTCCTTTCTCCCATTTAATAGATTAGTTATAAAGAATGACAAAAAAAAAAAGTTTAAGAATATATTTTAAGTAAAACAAATACAGTATAGTACTAGAATAGAGTTGATTTAGGGAGAAATTTTTGATATGTAGCATGTGGTCTTTCAATTACAAAAGTGGGACGACAGCCTCAAAGGGGAACCTGGGGGGCTGGTTGTCCGTGGGGTCGGCAGGCCTTGCCAACTCCCATCCGCACCGTCCATTCCGCGCATCAACGGCTCAGATTGCATCAAACAATGGACGGCTCAGATACACTTTGGAGAGATGAGATCTGAGTCGTTGATGAGCGAAACGGACGGCTCGGATAGGGTCGGCAGACCCTGGCAATCCCAAGGGACAGCAGAGCCTCCCATTTCCTCAAAGGGTTAGTCTGGTTAATTGATATGTCTGTTTTTCATACAATTATCTACAGTTTGATTCTTAACATCAAATTGTAAGAATTTTTTTTTGAATTTCTTAGTCTTAGGCTGTGGATGACATGCCTTTAGAATATTGTCCCATCACTTAATATACTGTTGGACCTCTCTACTCATTACCAATTAGTTTTGAGATGAATATAAAGTTTCTACATGGTATCAGAGCGGGGCCCATTCCACTCCACATTAAAAAAAAAATTTCACAATCCACCCCCCGCTATGACAGACCAGCAAAAAGGCTGCACGATGATAGGACTCAAAAAGTAAAAGTGACCACACGTGACAGACCTCAAATGCGGCTGCACGTGAGAGGGATGTTAAAGAATATTGTCTCACATTGCTTGGGGATGGAATGAGTGATCACTTAATATACTGTTGGGCATCTCCACTCATTGCCAATTAATTTTGAGATAGATATAAAGTTTGCACATGACCGACACTCACACAAAAAAGTAGTAATATTAATAATTACCAGAGTGTAACGACTACCGAGCACTAGCTATAGTGATCACCACGCTCTAAGTCTGCAATTATATCCCTCTTCTTCTTGTTCTTGTTTTGCTTTGTGTACACTGGACACCATAAACAACATTGTACGGAGGAGTCTTGAGTGGTTGTTGTCTGTTGGGTGGGGAATACGTAATGCTGGTGTATAGATGACGACAACTAGAGACATTGGAAAAATTCTTTTGGGTGCGAGGTCTGGTACAGCACAAAGAAACCTTTCCATAAAATCACCCAGAAAATGCATCCAAACAGTATATCGAGTGGATTTCACCTGTTGGATGCATTTTCTAGGTGATTTTATGGGAAAACTTTCCTGTACCAAACACTTTCCCTTTGGGTGCCAGATGGACACCCGGTGGCCGTCCTTAAGCACCTATCTCGACCGTTCAAAAATATTTTGGATGACTCAGATTTCTTCCTTCTCTGTCTCTCCCCTTTTCTTGTCTTTAAAATTTGAACCATCAAAAAGTATTTTGGACGGCCGAGATGAGTGTTCGGGCACAGCCGCGTGTGCACGATGACGACCCCAAAAATTGCTCCATTGACATTGAGAGAGAGATAGAGAGAGTAGAAAACAGACCCAGAAACTGCATGTTTTAGCGACTTAACCGGAGCAGTGCGCACAGTCCACATTTCTGTGCTACAGCATATGATCTTGATGATCTTATTAGGTTTCTCTCCTCACGAAAATGATCCTTTCCCTTTCTTCAATTTTCTTTCTTTTTCCCATTTCTAAACAAAAACTCTTCTGTGTTCGTCTCTGTCGATCTGTCTCTCTCTCTCTCTCTCTGCGCATTCTTCACAACCAAATCAAATTGGAAGGATTTGGGATCAATTACCTACCAACCACAAACTTTTCGAATCTTCTCTCTCTCTCTCTCTCCTCTCTCTAGTTTTCCCCACACCACTTCCTCTTTCATGATGGATGATGATACACAATCATATCCCCGTGTCCTAGTTGTCTGGAGAAAAAGATAAAATGCACTTACTCACCATTTGTTGCGCCACGATGTATGGCTAAAGTTTTTTTTCCAAAAAACACATTCAATAAAACCCTGAAAATTTTGACATGAGCTATCTATCTTGTCGACCTCGGATTACGAAATGATCTTCCATGTTAAAAATCAATTGTTTGAAAATTTTTATGTAAAAAAACTTGGTCAAATCATATTTGTCTTACGATCAAATGCATGGACCGAGTCTTATTACTGGCATTGCTCTTTATACAAATATAATTTGTTCAAATGAATACCGAGATCTAGTTAACTTTTGTAACATAAATAGCGTACGTAAACATCATATTGAGTTCTATAAAATAAATACTAGTTCGAATTCTCAAATAAGATTAGTAATTCTCATTCTGCATGGCATGAAAAATTACAGGATTAGGCCCCTAATTTCCAATAGCACATCGCGTAAACACACATTACCACACAAAAAAAAAAAAGACAAATCAAAATAAAATAACACTGATTAATTTAGGCCCCTACCAAATTTAAAGACACCTGTTTTCAAGCATATTCATATTTGTTCTCTGTCTCTTAATTACACCCCCAGAAGTACTAGACTCATCTCCATTCCTCCTCCTCATAACTGCTTTAAACGCTTCTTGAATCGAACTCACAGAATAATCCTGTCTCTCAGCTTGGTCCCCGAATTCGCCGCCATTTGATTCTTCTTCGGTGGTAACGAACAAGACGTTTCTCATGCGTCCGCCGAGCGTCGTGATCTCAGCTTTAAGGGTTCTAAGCCTAAGAGCTTTCAAGGTCTTGATGAGGTCAGGCAATAGATCAGACCTGTCTTCACAGCACAGTGATGCCTTGATGACGAAACAGCCGTTCTCGTCCGAGGTGTCGACGGTTAACTCGTCGGCCTCGGCCGGGACGGGGCTTGTTTCGGCAATTTGAGAAGTTTGGCGCTTGAGTTCCTTTACGTGTTGTATCACTTCGGCCAGCAATGAAGCTTTGTCCGTCTAGTTTATAAGCATACACCAAAAATGTTTTGAGTATGAAAACTAAAAAACAAATCATTAAAAATCTATAATAAGCAGAATCAATTATGATAACGTGAATTTACTTACACGCATCTCAATTAATTTTTTAGGGACTAGTCACAAAATTTTTTAGTTCGTTTTAATTTTATAATCAAATTAAAACTGAGACAAAGTTCCCATATAAAACAACTCAACAAGGATTGGTCGTTGTTAGTATTAGTAGGTAACACTAGAATGGCCGAATGGGAACTTGGATAGCAGTGAGCTTGCTCAATATAAGCATCTGGTGAGTAATTACGGCCGTCCATTCAGTAATTAACGGTTTCAATTAATCATCTGAATCGGTGATGGCTGAACGGACGACTGTAATTCTACCCGCCTGTAATAAATCTTGCAACAAGAATTTTCCATGGAATCTTTTCACTGCTCCATGGTTTCTCTTTATGACATCAACCTAGCGAGTAGCGAAATTACCTTTTATATTATTCTTTCCTCGGAACTTCCACAACGACCGAGAACATACATCAAATCAAAGTGAAAAAATGCAAAAGGAAAATAGAAGCGAAGATAAATCGACAAAAAAACCCAAAATAATTGGTTTGTGGATAATTGGGCAGAAGTTTTATGAGAGTGGTCGTGACATTTGTAGGGATACGTATGTTTTTTCTTTTTTTAAAAAAATTGAATTTAAAATTTTTAAATTCCTGTGGAAGCAAATAAAATCTTATATTATAACTGCAGAATGATGCTTAAATTGAAGTAAAAGCTAGTAGTTGATTTTGTTTCTGAGGAGCAATACTAAAATCTGAATTTCAGGAATTTTAACTCCGTTTATATTTTCGACAAACTCTGACAATTGTTTTTCTTCATGTAAAATCTCGCAAAAAATTTCTTAAAAAAAAAACCCAATAATATGAATTAATCTACAGCCTCAAACCCCAAAACTCAAAATTATACATATTGAAGAGGGTAATGATCAAAGCACAAAGATAGATACTGTAACGGTCGATACGTTACGTTACGTGTGTTACATTCACACCAATATCCTAATAGTATATGTTATTCTTTCTCCAAATTATTTTCCTTTTCAAAAATTGGAAATGCTATAAAAAAAAAACATCTTACTATAAAAATGCATCTTTGAACAGACGAATCTTATAGCATGAAAAAGGGTAGCTAGTGATAAAAACAACAAGACGAGACGCTTTAATTAATTTGAATTTGACTCACTTTGGTGGTGTTGGGCAGTAAGCTGCGGAGCCTAGCAAGATGATTATTGATTCTCTCCCGGCGCCGTCTCTCGGCTTCACTGTGGCTCTTGGAAGCAGCTAGAGCCTTAGCATCCATCATCTCCTGAGCACTCATCTTATCTAGCTCAGCCTGGAGCCCGAACGGAGCCCCCACCGCCGCCGAGCTCGACTGAGCCACTTGCCCTAGTGCTTCCGATACTAGCCTGAGGTGGTGGTGATCCGATGATATCGTCGCCGGACCGATATCGTATCCAAATTGCAGATGAGGTGATCTGGTGTTGAATAAAAGAGATGATGGGTCGTTGAAATGGACCGGGTTTGAGTCGAAGTGGACCGGGTTGAACGAGTGAACCGGGGTGTGAGTCGACCATGGGAATTGTTGAAGTAATTGAGCTTGGAGGAAGCTTTCTGCTTCTTCCACTTCCTTCTTCCCACAAATCATCTCTCTCTCTCTCTCTCTCTCTCTCTGTGTGTGTGTGTGTGTGTGTGTGAATCGACAAATTAAACTGGGTTTGGAATTTAAGGACTTTTGGGTTGTACACTACCTTTTTGTTTCACAGAAAGATGAAAAGGAGGAATATGAAGAAAGGGATGAAATGCTTGGATTATAATAGTAGGAGTAGGAAGTACTTCGTATGAGGCAAAAGATGGGTATATTAAAGCGGTAAACATATGGTTACGGAAGGAGATGTCCAGAAAACGTACCGATCGTATTTGGGGACCCACTTTTGGATCTTCCACGAGTGATCTGAATTGGTCATTGTTCTTAAAATATTTTTCGAAGGGGCCCCACAAAATTTCAGCTTAATCGAACGGTTAGAAATGCTCAAACTAAAATCCCACTGTTTCAATAAAAAAATTCGAATCACTCGTGTAAGACCCAAAAGTGGGTCTCCGAACACTATTGGTACATTTTCTGTACATCTCCCTCTATACGCCTAGTCGGGTCCATATTAAAGTGAGAAAAAAAAGGAAGTAAAGTAAGGACAGACCCCTCTCTCTCTCTCTCTAACTTGGTACTTTCTGCCCCAGCCTTCCAGGGTGATGACTAATGAACGTTTTTTTCATCGGTTAATAGTAGATACTTGAAGAGTATCCGCTAAAGTGTTCAGAAAAGGAGAATGAACGACTTAAATTTACGTGGCCGGACAGTGTCTAGAAAAGAGGAATGAATTACTCAGATTCACGTGATAAGGAAGTGTTTCATTTCCCTTTTTCTCGATGCTTTGGAGGATTCATAACATTTTTGTTTTCTTTAACCTTTCCTTACAGAATAAAAAAATAAAATAAAATCTATTTTTAGTTTTATTCTTTAAATTGCATAATTTTGTTTTGTCAAATCTTCTTTAACTTTATTTCTCTTAACTTATTGTGTGACTTTTTGTACTTTATGAGTCTGTATTTATTCGAGTTTTGGTCATAATTTTATATTTTCCGACTCTTCACGTTGAGAAGAATCACGGAACATGAAAAATTTGATGTAAACTAACAAATGCCAAAAAAAAAAAAAATTGAATAAAGACAAAATCACAAAGTGTAAAAAGTTAAGTAGAACAAGGCCCTGCTGGAGGAATAATTTTTTTTTTAAAAGAATTGTTGTAATAAAAAGAAATAACAAGTTTTTGTTTTTTTTTTTTTGTCCCTAGAATCAAGTTTTTCAGGAACTTTAACCATCTTTCGATTTTTAAATTGTTAGGTTTAGGTTTTCTTTGAAAACCATGATCCATAGTACTATTTTATTTCTGTAGTTGAGATAACCAAGGACCACAAAAAAAAAAAAATTAAAACGATAAAAATACTTAAGAATGATGGAGAGATTCTGGAAAGATAAGTATTTTTTAACAATAAGATGCTATGAGACCATAATTGTTTTCCTATAAAATCACCCATCAAATAAAGTTTTGGAACCTTAAACAGAACTTTTTTCTTATCTGTTGCGGACTGGTTGTGTCTCTTTCGATTTGCAGTTTTCTTCATTTTCTTTTGGGAGCCCGAGTGGTCTTGAGCCATCCTGATGGCATCGTCATGTGGTGTTTAAATACTTCTTTGAACTACACACTTTTACCAAAAGAGGACAGGAAAAGTAACCCCGGAAATCTCCCCGGAAAGGAAATCTACAGTTGTGGTTCACCCGGTTTGGAAAGGAAATCTATAGGTGTGATTCACCCGGTGTATTATGCACACACCGGGTGAACCACACCATCTCGAGATTACTTTTCCAATCAATTAACTTTATGTTACCAAAATGTGTGGCGAATAAGGGTAGCTCCCATCCAGTATTACTAACATTCGGTTCGGTCTAGTCCAGCTTAATTGGGCCCTTGTTGGCCCTTATGTGGCCCACGATAATGATCGAAATTATACATTTTGTACGACTCACTAGTAGAATTTATATGAAAAACGTTAGCTTGATCGAATATTGGTAGCTATATTAAAAAAATTGAATTGGGCAAGAAAAAATAGGGGGTTTATGTTTCAAATTATTTTTCTGTTGGGCTTTTTTTTTTTTTTTTTTGCATCAATCTATTTTATTCATATATCTATCACAAAGTTGTGATTCTTCGTGTGTTCATCATATTCAACAAGCTTTACAGAGTGTTGTTGAATATTGTAGGCCACGTAAGTTGAGACCATCAAAAGCCTAAATTGGACCTGACGACATGGGACTGAGGTGGATGCAGTGCAGTCATGGCGTGGCGGCGCAGGCATCGTTCCGATGATCGGAGACATTCACCGTGTAGACCTCGTCGAGTACTACAAGTATACCAAAAATCAACTCAATCGGATATATTTAAGTGCGTCATCGGAACAAAAATACTTTGAAAATAAATGGAACACAAATGGACACAACAAATGGATCAAAACCACTTTTTCAAGTTATATTTGTGTTCCGATGAGGCACTTAAAGATATCCGATAGAGTTGATTTTTGGCACACTTGTAGTACTCGACGAACTCTACGCAGTGAACGTCTCTGATTGTTGGAATGATGCCGGCGCGGCCGAGCCGTGGGGTTGCATAGCACGGTGTTGTGCATGGGGATGCACAACACACCCCCCGAGGTCCAACTAGATGATTGCCACATTGAATAAGAGCTTGGTCTCACGCGGCATCCCCCAAGATCATCGAATAATTTATCCTAATTTCTCTCTCTTTTTGACTCTTTAAAATTTGAGTCGCTCAAAATACTTTTAAACGGTTGAGATTGGTGCTCAGCACCACGTGTGGCGCCCTACCTTCTCGGCACCCAAAATTTTCTCCTAATTTCGAGTTGATTACACGGACTCTATCTCACTCTCGATCGCTATCCATTTCAGCAGCTATCAGACTGAGGGATCTTTTATCTGTAAAAATGAACAAAACTGTAGTTGTAGAATATGTTGTTGCCCTTTCCTGTGTAACTGATTGGCACAGATGTTAAAAGGCCTACATACTACTTTAGATCTTAAGTTATAGATAGGTTTCATTTTGGTCCTCAAACTTTTAATTGGGTTGATTTAGTTCTCAAAGAATTACCCAAGTTTCAATTTAATCCTCAAACCTTTATTTGGGACGATTACTCAACCTGTGTCAATTATCCTTTGAATATAAGCTAAATTCCAAATCACTACCATAATGACAAAAGTTTTATTTATCAAATAATATAAAAGCCCATTATAATTCATAACAATCTCATATTAGGTACCTATTTCGATCTCAAATTAAACCTGGTATTTAGCTTGACCACCATAAAAATAATATTTATAGGTATAAGCTAGATATATTGACGAATCACAATTAGAGAATTTAAAAAATAACACTTCTCTTCAAATCATAATTGAAAGAAGTAATTTTTTAGTAATAAGCATTTTTTTTCTTAGTAAAAAAAAAACTACAAAAATAAATCAAATCAGCACCTTATACTCCTCATAACCCATACAAACGAAATCAACACCCCTACATGTTGATATAGGTAGCAGAGGAAGAAAATATCTTTTTTTCTTCAACGATACGCGAAGAAGTCATACTTGAAATAGTCATTATAAATCTATTATTGCAAGTAGATCAAGAACAATGAAATTTATTAAATAGAATACAGATAAATATTTACTGGTCAAGAGGTCCTCATTCTAGCTAACCCCTTAAAAAAAAAACTT
Organism: Vaccinium vitis-idaea; assembly: GCA_963854785.1. Taxonomy (NCBI): domain Eukaryota; kingdom Viridiplantae; phylum Streptophyta; class Magnoliopsida; order Ericales; family Ericaceae; genus Vaccinium; species Vaccinium vitis-idaea. The sequence continues at coordinate 28,426,964 of OY978224.1, forward strand.
TAAAATGTTTAAGAACCTAACTTAAGAACTAGATATGCCTTCTAAACTATACAATTACATCGTATAATCATATCAACCCGAAGGACTGCTTTGTAATTAGAAAAAAAAAATTGAAACAAATCAGAAACCTTAAGGACGAAATTAAAACATTCAAAAACATAAAGATGAAATTAAAACCCACAAATAATAATATAAGAATAAAATTGAGACATTTATAACTATAAGGACCAAATTGAAGCCTAACTATCGCAATATAATACATAGCAGTAGAAGTATATATAGTTGCCCTGTTCTTTGAAACTGATTGGCAGAACTGGTGCGGCCAATTTCTTTTTCTGAGGTAGCGGTACAAATCATATATTGAATAAAACTACGTACAACCATGCCCATGCAAAGGACACTATCGACCCGAAAATATCAAAAAAAAAAAAAAAAAAACTCAGTTCTGGTGTCGGATCTAGTACTCGATCCGCTTGAGGAAGTGGGTGAATGGAAGATCACTACTTAATCTTGCTCCCACTGCAGTATCACCACTGAATTCGATTGCCTTATGATGCCTTCATTGTAGCCGTTGTAGAGTTCAGGAAACCATCGCTTAAATCGACCGGCAATATCAAGAGCCGATGCTAGAATTCAAGAAACGCATAAATAACAAATACTTACACACACACTCACTAAGTGGGTGGAGTTCCAAAGTATTTAAAGCAGCAGCAATTTGTTTGTCGGCCAAGAATTAGGTGTAGCTAGGGGTGAAAGAAAAACCGAAAAACCGAAAAATCGAAAAAACCGAAAAAATGACCGATCGGTTCGGTTTTCGGTCAGGGAAAAGCTGTGTCGGCTAACTTCGCTTTGGACCGAACCGAACCGAAAAATTATCGGTTTGGTCTCGGTTTCCTGGAAATTGGTTTGGACCGAACCGAACCGAAATCATGCCAATTTGGACCGAATTACCCCGAAACCACCCCTATTTGGGCCGAAAACCCAAAAAAACGATCTTGACCCCCCAAAAATAACAAATCCTAGCCGTCCATCTCAATCTTAACGCCGGACCGAAAAAACCGAAAACACCGAAAAAACCGAAAAAAACCGAACCACCCAGAACCGACCGGTCCACTGTTTATTTCGGTCGGGATCGGTCCCCAGCAATACCATCCCGAACCGATCGGTTCGGTCCCGGACACCCCAAAAACCGAACCGAACCGAACCGACCGATTTTCACCCCTAGGTGTAGCGACTGTAAAAGGGGTAAATAAACTAGATACGTGAGTTATACGTACCGTGAATTGAGTGCAAATTTCAAGTAGCACCCGTATATCATGATATAATAGTAGAGGAAGGCTAAAAAATCGATACGTTAACAGTGATCGATCCATGTTCTGGGTGGATTCCACGCAGTGATAGCAAAGTGGGGGAGGAAAAAAAGAGAGAGATTGGTGGATGGGGGGAAACACGAAACAAAACAGATTGAACACACTGCACACGGATTGTCGACCGACCAAAGACAAAATTTGATAAAGTTGAGAGGAATTATAGAAAGGTATTTTAGCTTTCCTTTCGTACAATCGGTCAAACCACCACACACACCCATTCACTCTCTCTCTCTCTCTCTCTCTCTCTCTCTCTCTCTCTCTCTTCCTCTAAGCTATCTCCACGCCACCACTTTATGCTCCCCGGAGACCCATGTGTGTAATCATTGTGTCTTAGAACGCACTCGGGTCTTCACCTCTACTTCAATTCTTTTAGAACAATAATACATATCTATCACTATGTCACACTCCCTCTTACATGTGGGGGAACCTATCTTGGGAGACCCACTTTACATGTGAGAGGGGGTGTGACAGAGTATGGTAGAGAGAGTGTGTCTATATCATTTTTTATATTTTTACAATATTTTTTTCCAACGATCAATGATGTTTGGATTACCTTACGTGTATATGGATTATTCCTCTCGCTTGTGCGGTAAAATGCCGGCTAATTCACGAGAGGACTAAAAAATTCACAATAAATTAACTTCTTACTGCCTGACCCGAAAACTCAAACTTGGATCAATTGCGTGATAAACAAATTCACCAACCAGACTAGGGCTAGTAAGATACGTATACAATGGCCAACCACGAAAATTTCAACTTTTTTAGAAGCCAAAATTATTTCTTAAATTTTTTTAAAAATCAATCTTTGAAACTGTGAAGTTAATTAGAAATATTTAAATTGCTTATGCCTTTTAATATGGATCTAAAAATAATATGTAATATTGAGCTTGTTTGATACATCTCGATTAATTTTATCATACAAAATTTTTGAAATTATGAAAAACATTGTAAATTGAAAGCTATAAACAATTTACAAATTACAAGAATATCAACAGTGGACAAACCAATTGAGATGAAAATAGTACCTTTTAAGGGTAAAATCGAAAATTTGACATGTTTTGAGAGTTGTTTTTAGAAATGAATAATTTATTTTGGGACATCCTAAAATAGAAAGAAGGACACTTAAAATGGGACAGATAGAGTAATATGGAGTAGTTGATAATTTATTGTCTTTATTCAACTTTTTTCGCATTAATTCATTTCGCGTCAATTTCTTAGACTTATTGGTTCATCTCGACGAGAGGAATAAGAAAACCATAAAATTTTAAGCCACACTTTTTTTTTATTAAAAACAAAAATAAGCAAGAAAATGACTTATTTTTGTCTTTATTCATTTTTTTTAATTCAATCATAATTTTATACTTTCCCGAATCTTCTTGTCAAGACGAACGAATAAGTCAAAAAAAAAATTGATGTGAAACGAACAAATGCAAATTTTTTAAAATAAAGACAAAAAAAAAACAATCAATTACTATATTATTTAGCCAAACCTAGCGCAAATTTCATTTATTTCGACCAATCCAGTATCTAACATGTAGTGGGCCGGAATATAACGAGCCAAAGGGGTCTCAGTAAGAGAGCCCAGAAGAAGCAAATTCCAAAATATAGCCCCAAGCCCAAAATAAAGCATAACAGGATAAGCCGTCCGAGACGGGCTTATCCGAGACGAATCGGCATCTCGGCCGAATTGAACCTTGATCCGGACGAGTCATCCGAGACGAATGAAATCCGAGATGGCTCGGAAGGAGATCCGAGATATCGGAGACGTCACATATGACGTCATCCGAGGCGGTTAATGCGAGCAACAGATTGGGGAAGGCACATGTGAATGCTATAGTTGTTCCTACGTCATGGTGACGGCAACCGAGCCGTTACGCTATGTGTCAATGCCTAATTCGAGGACGCATGCATGCAATGATAAAAGATCTAGCTTGTGATGCACAGTGACATCATCCGAGCCAGATTACGGATCTACCCCTGTACTTCAGGCACAAGTTAGGGGAGCCTATATAAAGGAAGAGGAGAAACCCTACCAAGGTATACAATTCACTCTCTCCATTAAAAAATACTCTCTGGTACTTCTCTTCCATCTCCGATCTCTCACATCTCCAATCTCTCACTAGACCGTCGGAGTGCCTTCCCTGGCCACATTCCGGCTGGGTTTGGCACTAACACCGGGTGCTACGTGTGCAGGTGGTGCCAAGAATGCCAAGCTCGTTGCTCATAGGGGTCAGGAAGTAGATCAGAAGGCTCATCTAGAGAGGGCACCACATAACAAGATGATGTAAATTGTTGATCATCTCTTTCAAGTCTCTTTTTTTTTTCCCCTTTCCAGAAAGGATCTCTTATAAGTCTCATAAAAAAGAATACTTTCGTGAAAATTAGTTTCATCAAACATTAATAATAATAAGTTCATTGAAATTAATGGACAGCTCTAGCTTATAATTCCACTAGACGTCCATTGTAGTGTCACTTAATTTTTGGTATCTAAAAAAAATAATGTATGACCCGCGAAATTCAAATAAATCAGATTACCCCTATCAGCAATTGTACCTTTGCGTCTTCGAAATCTGAAACAGAGGATAATGATTTTTATACTCCTCTTTAAATGCAGTTTATTTGTTTAGTAATTCTTTGATTATGTTCTTCATCTTTGGTTCTCTTTTTAAAAGATTAATAAATTGATTTGCTTAGAAAAAAAAAAAATGGATAAACAAAAGACCGCAAGTAAAAAAAAGAAAGTGCAAAAGATAATTGGTTAATCAAATTACTTTGCATACTCTTTTTAATAAAATAAGATATAAATCAGTCACTACTTGGTAATACAAAAATGATACAGACACACCCTTTCAGCCACACTCTACCACACCCTCACTCACATGTGGGTGTCGGGACCACATGTGGGGACCACCCGCATGTGAGTGAGGGTGTGGTAGAGTGTGACTGAAAGGGTGTGTCTGTATCATTATTCTTGGCAATAATCATTTGGTGGCAAAAGATTTTTGGCTTAGGTGGTGTTTCACTAAGGTTTTTTTTTCATTGCTTTCGAGGCAGATCATTCTCCTTATATACATTGGAAAGCTGCAAAAAAAAAAAAAAAGCCGTTAGCGAAACACCTTCTTAGTAACATGCATCTTGCACCCTTGAACCATCACTTATCCATGACCTTTCAAACGCTACACTGGACTACCCTAAACTATCTAACCTTTCAATTTGGGCCCCTTATTAATCTTCAGTTGCTCATCAATACTCTTTATAGACCTTACTATAGTTTCCAGATATAATTTTCTTCCAAAAATGGCGAGAATGATAGCTGGGTCAGGCCTAGTAACCAAGGGAGATTGATGGATGGACTGAGTGGAAGAATACTGTTCGGACAAAGATTTGGTATTTGATTTTGCTCACTACAACAAAAATAAGACATTGGGGCACTTTTAAAAGGGCAGTTCTTGAAAAAAACCTATCCATATATAAAATTATATATTTATGCTTTCAAACAAGTCTAGAACTACATATAAATTTTTAAATTGTACATAAAAAAACCTATCCATATATAAAATTATTAAAAACATATTAAAATTTAAGTTTAATGTACAAGTTATAAAACTTTCATTATGTTTATGTGAAAGTTATACATATTCAAGGTTATATATGAAATTCTTATGAGATATATGTATATATTCTAAGTTCGCGAGCCTAATCGAGCCGAATATTGTCAAATTCAAGTTCGGCTCGTTTATTAAACGAGCCTAAAATTGAGGTTCAGGTTTAGTTCGTTTAGTAACTGAATCGAACTCGAACGAGCCTCGAATAGTTCACGAACGGCTCAGTTCATTTACAGCCCTAATTGAGGCATAACCTCAGCAAGTGCCGTATTTTGGTGGACCTAATGGGGCAATTGGGCTTCCACCTGTAAAATGGCTTTGGATTTCCAATCCTATGGAGGCGCCATGCTTGACCGTTCGGGTGATTAAAATTTAACTAAGAATTTCGTCCCAAGCGTAGGACTATCGACCGGTGCAGCACAATAAATCCGGAAGTACCGGAGTCGAACCACAGAGACGGTCTACGGTGTTGACCCAAACAATGCTAGATTCTATGTTTGTAACTGGCTCTCAGGTAGCCACCCCTTGCTCAATTGGTTTAATTAATTATCTAACTTGAACTAATTTAATTACTGAACTCTGAATTTAAACAGGAGAGCACAGCCGTGGGCACTACGGTGCCCGCAACTAGTCTAATCCACATTCACTCGGGCCACAATTATTTAATTAATAGGTTTAAAAATATGGAATTAGTTCCTAACAAGTGCACACCACCTGTCACCAATTCCTGCGCAATTTAGAATGGGCGATGCCCGGGTTTTGTTTGCTAGAAAAATTCCGTATTCAGAAACTGCGCATCAATTAAAGTGATTCGGCACCGAGGTGGAATATGAATCAGCCTAGCCACGGGACACCTTGTCCCGCGGCCGCACTCAATACGACTACTCACACATATTAAAATAAAGTGCAGAAATCAAAATAATCTTAGATCTAGACATGCTTGGAATTAAAATACGAAGAACAATAGAGAACGATACCGTAATCGCAAAGGAAGAATTTGATTTTAATTAGCAATACGAAGCACCAATCCAAAGCTGGAATTCTGAAAATCCAGAACAAACTTGAAACGTAGAATGCTGAAGTAAAAACTGTAGCCGAACTTCGAAAAGTAAGAAAGCTAATAATAATTCGTGGAACCCTACTTAGCCCCAAAAACGGGATATTTATACCCCCTCCCGAAGTCAAAATCCGTAACAAGGTCAAAAACCAGTTTAACGCACTCGGTATCGATACAGGAGAAGTCCTGTATCGATACCCATAGGTTCTGTTCGCGTATGATGCACACGGTATCGATACAGAGAAAGTCATGTATCGATACCGAGCCTCTAAAATTGCTTTGGGCTTGTTTGGCCGTCCCCACTTGGGCCCCACTGGTTCCCTACATGCCTGACCGCCATGTGTCCACTTCATGCGCTCTTTCCAGCCCGTTCCCTACAAAACAACCAAAAACAAGAAAACCCAAAGACACACCGCATCAAGTGGAAAAATGGAATAAAACCGCGCTTCTAACGCGTTGATTAGCCCTACTTAGGCGCTTATATCTAGAGATATTGCGCGCCTATCACACCCCCCAACTTGAGCGTTGCTAGTCCCGAGCAACGAAAAGAATAAAACACATAAATAAAAGGATAGATCTTTTAAACCCCCGGGCGGCCCCGGTAGGACGAGTGAAGTCTCGTGAGGGTTTTCAGCAGTGATAACCCACAAAACACAAAGGACTCGGACATTGGAATGCAACTCAACCCAATCAATAGCTTCTTGAAACACTACAGTGACTGTCAGGCAAATCAAAGGCAAGATATTTCATCCATGGACAAAGTTAAACAAGTGAACTTCGCAGCAAACTTAGCACCAAAATTAATCCTCTCACCTACGATCGGATAGGGATTTATCACATAACATGCGTGTAAGTGAGAATCACACATAGAAATTCACTAATCCCGAAAACAGTTCACACAATATCAATAGCCCGGTGTGTCTCTAAAACTCACCCCTTCCCCTAATGATTAATCTTTTTTTTTTCTTCCTTTTTTTTTTTCACCATTTTTCTTGTGGTCGTGCAATGCCTAGATCTGTCGGGCTTTCTAGTTGACCCTTGTAACGAGCTTTAGGTCGGTCATCCCCAAGCCAGTTGGCCTTAGGGTACCAGGTTTAAAGAGACCCCTCAGACTTAATTGCTCGAGTAAAAAAGGCTTTAGGGAGAGACCCAGACTAACCACATTTAACCAATGCCTTCACAAGGTCTATCCATCTTGTAATGCGAACAATACGGTGGGAGCAAACCCCGATTGCCCGAATACTCAATGAACGCACGGATAAGCAATACCAATTTAGCGCACAATGTAGGAAAGGGGTTCCAATTAGCCCGTGGGCGCAATCAACTAACACCGAAATATCAATAATATGTAAACCAAATTCAAGGCTAGTGAATGCTCAGAGTGGGACAGTGTGCGTGAAAAGCATGAACTCAAGTGATCAAACACTATCCGACTATAGATGATACGGGCTAACTAAGTGGTTCCTAAACATCATGTTCACGAGCTTAAGTCTATCCATGAAATCATATCGAGACTTCGACTCGCACAACAACCATTATAGCGCTAATTAGCAGGCATCAACCAAGAATAGTTACACCCCAAACATCCAAATTCCTTTTTTTTGTTTTTTTTTTTGGAACAACAAAACAAAATGAAAAACATGTACGAAGTACACCCTCCCCCCAACTTAGAACATGCTATGTCCCCAGAGCATGGAGACATTAAAATTGAAAGAACAAGGGGAAGAACTGGACCTCCGGGTGGCAGCCAACCACCATGACCTCGGCCGATATACGAGGAATTTCAGGTACGCTCACCGTGCAACCTGCAAAACACGTCAGTCCAGCCCGGCACGTGGTATCCGGGCGTACACAGAAAAACCAAAAAGAAAAACAAAGACAGAAACAGAAAATACACCACCACTTCCGTCACGTGAAAGACACGGGTACTACTTTTCTCCCCAATTTCTCACTTAAATTTGTGTAGAGAAGGTCATCATAACAATCCCGGGTAAGTCATGACTCAACAGGTTAAATCACTCAAGGTTTTTCCTTAAAGAAATCAGAGCCAATCGTCTTTTATGACTATCCGAGACACGGCAATAAGATTGTTAGAAACCCAGATACACAAATTTAAGGCTAGAAATTAGGTGGCTATACCGGACCATTAAAAACTTTTTTGAATAGAAAACTGAAAAACAAACACGAATATAAAAATTGCCCTTACTAACCGGAGCTGGGCACACGATCCTTCTTTTAATAGCGGCGTGCGAAGCTATGAAAACCCAAGTCAATGATGGGTACCCCTAATACTAGAGGCCGGGTCCACACTTAATGAAAAGCATGGTACGTGTAAGCTACCCGTCAACAACTTCCTCTCTTGATCCTCCTCAAGGGATGAGGAGATCACAACCGGATAAGTATCATTGCCCTTCAACAAGGCGTATTCAAGCGTGTCCGGGAGAGGCTTCAACTCTGGTTCAGGGGTGTCCAGAGGCTCGAACATTGGGTCATCAAAGACCCCACAAACTTCCTCTACTGACTCCTCAACTTCTAACATATCTACCAGTTCGACCACCTCTGGAGAATCTAAACATGACGCCTCCTTTGCGGTAAGAGCTATTTCCAGAGGATCCTCATATAAAACTGTATCAATGTGCCCCTGAACGAGTGTGTCAACCAAACATAACTCATCGAACTCCTCCTCATCCTCACCCAAGGTACCGACACTATAGACATCCACCTCCATTTTATCCTCGCCAATAGACTACTGGACCTTGCCAGTCTTGCAATTCATGACAGCATTGGAGGTGGCTAAGAAGGGACGACCTAGGATGATAGGAGTCTTCTCTAAAATCTCAGGATTTAAGCAGGTGTCTAGGACAATAAAATCTGCAGGGAATTGGAACTCACCTACCTGAATCATCACATCTTCTACCACACCCTTGGGCACCCTAACACTCCGGTCTGCCAACTGCAATGTGACAGGAGTAGCTCTCAAATCGCCTAGGCCTAGCCTCAAGTATGCAGAATAAGGGAGCAAATTAACACTCGCTCCCAAGTCTAATAATGCCTTGTCAAAACGCTGACCTGCTATGGCTATGGGAATGGTAGGACACCCTGGATCCTTGCACTTTGCAGGAATCTCAGTCTCAATAATGGAGCTCACTACCTCGGTCAGAACCACGTTGTTCTGACTCTTGCGCTTAGGTGTGCAGAGGTCCTTCAGAACCTTCGCACACTGGGGAAAAGACTCAATTGCCTCCATCAAGGTGATAGGGAATTGCACCCTCTTAAAAAGTTCGAGCATCTTATGGTTCATGCTCTGCTTAGGCTTCACAGCCAGCCTTTGTGGAAATGGAGCTAATGGCATCGCTGGCGGCGTTTGAGTCTTAAGGGCCGCATCAGCAGGCACCACCACCTCAGGTGACTTCTCAACACTCTCAGGAGTTGCGCGTGGTGCATCAACCGGCTCCGGGGGTGGAGCTAGTTTTTGCTTTGGCGGGATGGACTTGTCAATCTCCTTCCCATTTCTAAGAATGGTGACCGACTTGGCCTCCTCCTGATTTGGACCCTGTATATTCGGACCTGAAGAATTTCCCAAGTAATGGGCTCCCGCTGTACTACCCTGGGCTGGGAACTTTCCCTTTTCCTGTTGCATTTGACAAATAATCGCAGTGAGTTGAGACATCTGGGTAGTAAGGGCCCCTATTTGCTGCCTTGTCTCAGTCTGAAATGTCATCTGAGACCGCATCATGGAGTTGACATTATCCTCTAGCTTATGGTCACGTGTAGTCATCTGTGAATTACCTGGGGGAGGGCCACGGGTGGATGGACCTGCCCCCCTACCAGGCTGTTGCTGGTAGTGGAATGGAATGACTTGGCCCTGCGGCGGCCTGGGTGCTTGGGACTGATGAAACTGTTGCGGCGGAGGCGGCGCAAGGAGTTGCGCTTGACCTCCACCTGTGGGTCTAGGGTCTGACCACCAGTCTTTGGGATGATCTCTCCATCCCGAGTTATACGAATTATCCCAACTCCGGACTGCATTGACCTCCTCCTGATTGAACTGACTTGCCCCTTTGGCTGCTAAAAATCCGGGGCATGCAGTTGCAATGTGCCCCTTACACTCACACCACACACAGACTTCCTCTATACTGACCTCTTGCACTGGACGAGTCTGCCTAACTTCTAATTCCTCTAGCTTTTGCGCCATTTTTTCAACCTGGGCCTGGAGTCGCTGGTCACGAATGGTAACAGGGATAACAGTGGACCCAAAAGGTCCGGACCGATCAAAATCAGAGGGTTCTAACGCCCTCTGCCTATCTGCTAGGTCATCTAGAAAATCCCAACCCTCATCCGCAGTTTTGGACAAGAAGTCGTCCCCTTTACACGAATACTTTATGTGCTGGATTGTCTCAGCGTTGAGACCCAGGTGAAAGAATTCGACCAACTGTATCTTCTCAAAACCAGGGTGTGGCATTCTTAGGAGCAAATCTTTGAAACGCTCCCATGCCTTCACAAAAGACTCTCCCCTCTCTTGCCCAAAACCTTGAATTTGACGCCTTAAACTATTAGTTTTAGCCTTAGAAAAATATTTCCTGTAAAATGCGTCACGCACATGCGCCCATGTGGTGAAGGACTGAGTCTTTTGCATTCTAAACCATCTAAGTGCGCCATCTTTTAAAGTTGCCTCAAACAGCTTGAGGCAGGCATTGTCATATTGGGTAGTAGACGCCAGGTTGCGCACTAACCCCTCGAACGTCCGCACATGTTCGTACGGATCATCAGACTCTCTCCCATAGAAGTTAGGGAGGCTATTCAGGACACCGGGTTTTACAGTGAAGGCATTGCGTGCCTCCTGTGTCTCTCGAGGGAACACAATTGGCCCGGGAGGAGTAGTCCTCTCGGGATTCAAGTGCTGCCTCAACGACGGTTGTTGAATTACTTCCTGGTCTCCCATCTCAAAAGATTCTGGTTCGGAAACTGACTCTGACTCTGACTGATACAGCGGATTACTTAAATTAACTGACTCGAAAGGTAAATCTATGTAGAGTCCACTAATGGGAATGGACTCTGACCGACTCTCTACTGACTCTGACGAAGAATTTGAAGACTCTGACTGACTCGACCTGTTCTCTATCTTAACCAAACGATTAGTACGATCACGGTAATAGAGAGGATCAGGCTTACGTACGACTTGCTTACCTCTACCTATGATGACTCGACTAAAATTAAACAAACACTAAACTAACACCGTTTGAACACACGTCACCGTCCCCGGCAACGGCGCCAAAAATGCTTGACCGTTCGGGTGATTAAAATTTAACTAAGAATTTCGTCCCAAGCGTAGGACTATCGACCGGTGCAGCACAATAAATCCGGAAGTACCGGAGTCGAACCACAGAGACGGTCTACGGTGTTGACCCAAACAATGCTAGATTCTATGTTTGTAACTGGCTCTCAGGTAGCCACCCCTTGCTCAATTGGTTTAATTAATTATCTAACTTGAACTAATTTAATTACTGAACTCTGAATTTAAACAGGAGAGCACAGCCGTGGGCACTACGGTGCCCGCAACTAGTCTAATCCACATTCACTCGGGCCACAATTATTTAATTAATAGGTTTAAAAATATGGAATTAGTTCCTAACAAGTGCACACCACCTGTCACCAATTCCTGCGCAATTTAGAATGGGCGATGCCCGGGTTTTGTTTGCTAGAAAAATTCCGTATTCAGAAACTGCGCATCAATTAAAGTGATTCGGCACCGAGGTGGAATATGAATCAGCCTAGCCACGGGACACCTTGTCCCGCGGCCGCACTCAATACGACTACTCACACATATTAAAATAAAGTGCAGAAATCAAAATAATCTTAGATCTAGACATGCTTGGAATTAAAATACGAAGAACAATAGAGAACGATACCGTAATCGCAAAGGAAGAATTTGATTTTAATTAGCAATACGAAGCACCAATCCAAAGCTGGAATTCTGAAAATCCAGAACAAACTTGAAACGTAGAATGCTGAAGTAAAAACTGTAGCCGAACTTCGAAAAGTAAGAAAGCTAATAATAATTCGTGGAACCCTACTTAGCCCCAAAAACGGGATATTTATACCCCCTCCCGAAGTCAAAATCCGTAACAAGGTCAAAAACCAGTTTAACGCACTCGGTATCGATACAGGAGAAGTCCTGTATCGATACCCATAGGTTCTGTTCGCGTATGATGCACACGGTATCGATACAGAGAAAGTCATGTATCGATACCGAGCCTCTAAAATTGCTTTGGGCTTGTTTGGCCGTCCCCACTTGGGCCCCACTGGTTCCCTACATGCCTGACCGCCATGTGTCCACTTCATGCGCTCTTTCCAGCCCGTTCCCTACAAAACAACCAAAAACAAGAAAACCCAAAGACACACCGCATCAAGTGGAAAAATGGAATAAAACCGCGCCTCTAACGCGTTGATTAGCCCTACTTAGGCGCTTATATCTAGAGATATTGCGCGCCTATCACGCCACTGTCTAAATGGCACAAAAATTATGTCTAACATAACGCTTTTTGCAAAAAATTAAAATTTTGGCATGTGCAACGGGGGCAAATTTGACCACGACGTCGTGATACATGGGTTAATGTTGGGGAACTTTAACCACATGCCAATTTTTGATGTGGCGCTCAAAAAATTTCGCTTCTGGCGCTTTTTACACATTGCAAATTTTGGGAGTTGTTTCCGACTCTCATGAAATCTTTGATGGCCATTATACGACTGAAGACTAACAAAGGGCTCAAGTTGAAAGGTGTAGGTAGTTTAAGGTGGTGAAGTGTTGGGTTTCATAAGATGTAATATTTAAACCAAAGATTTTTTTTAGATTTGGGAACATGGTTCGCAGCCCTTTTTAAGAATCAAAAGAATTTTAGATCTCAACTTGGTCCATGGGACTACTGACTGCAATTTAGATATTCAGAAAAATGTGAATTTCAAAATGTGGTCCATCCCATGAAGTCAAATCCATGACAATAAAGAACCAATGAGCTGATAAGCTAGCTTGTTTTCCTCCCTTATATGTATTTTGTTTAGTGGTCTGGTGGCTCTTCAGTGCTTGTCTGTATTACTATTAGAAGAAATGGTTTATTCCACTTTATACATAAAGTGAAAAAGGATTAGCTTCTTTTCATTTATATTCCTGTTCTTTGGTATTTTATTCAATGTAAAACCCTTTTAGGGTTAATTTGTTTTTAAAAGGTTACTTTCGGTGTATGCTATGAGAAGTCCTCAACGTTACCAGTGGAGGAATTTCTTTTACACTCCTTGCTTACTCTCTATCTTTTTTTTTTTTTTTTTTCATTGGTTTGGCGGCTAGGACCGTTCGGGCCAACTTTTTTCGGTCAAAAGCAAATCATCTACACTGGGACTAGGGGTGCAAACGAGCTGAGCTGAACCGAGCTTTGTAGTGTTCGAGCTCGGCTTGTTAAGTAAACGAGCCGGAAATTCGAGCTCGAGCTTGGCTCGGTCATAAACAAGCCGAGCCCTTAACGAGCTGAGCCAGGGTAATTTACTTAACGAGCCTCCTTAAACGAGCCAAGTCTATACAATCGAGCCGAGCTCGTTAACTAAACGAGCCTGAAAATCGAGCTCGGGCTCGGGCTCGGCTCGTTTACTTATCAAGCCGAGCCAACCCAAGCCTTAAAGAGCCGAGCCACGAGCTGCTTGCAAACAGCTCGGTTCGTTTGCAGCCCAGTTGGGACTATGGACTTCACAAGAAAAACTCGTGTGCCTGGTCTCAAGAGGCTGCCAAGTTTCGAATTCATAATGTCTGAGTTTACAACTCATTCCTATTACCACTTGAGCTAACCCTTGCGCGCGCTCTCTCTCTCTGAGTGAAAATATATACTCTGGCAAACAAACCATATACATACAATCTCATCCACTATCTTAATCGGCAGGAGATAATCCACTAATAGTACAATAATTTTATCAAATTCACTATGTGACGAAATTAAGTACTCTCAACAGTAGATATTCACAAGTAATAATTACGTGAGTATCTACTGTTGAGAGTACTTAATTTCGTCACATAGTGAATTTGATAAAATTATTGTGCCGCGCGATTCTTTTGGTTGGCTACTGGCCAACCAATTTCCTTTCTCTTCGGGTATCCCAGGTGGCTTCCTAGTATTATTGTGCCGCGCGATTCCTTTTTTTTTTCAAGCTTGGTTTACCCAAAAAAAAAAAAAAAAAAGATTAATATGTTCTCTTTTGTTGATAAAATAATAATAATAATAATAATCACAATGAAAAAGGACAAGTGAAGTCTTATGGTACTCTTACAATAGGTACTAGTTGGTCCCCGGCCCTTTGAACGAAATTCATCACTAACCAGTCCAGTTGCATCTAACATGATTCGGATATACTAGATTCTGAGGAAAAAAAAAAAAAAAAAAAACTGTAACTTCTTCAAATTACCACCTGCTCTATATATGCATGTACAAAGTTGGCGATCGAAACTGATACAGATACCAAGTTTGTGGAAGGTTATTTAAACAGGCCCGAAGAGTTGACATTTATTTTTGCCCCTTGAAAACTAAATGGGATCACTTTTTTTGAACTCGGCGAAAGTTATTATTGTTAGTTGTAATTAATAGGACCAAATTATCTAAGCCTTGTTTGTTTAGTTTAGTTTTGGAAAAATGTGTAATGAGTGGAGAGAGATAGAGAGAGAAATAAGTGTAATAATTACAAAACAAAACTAAAACTAAACTAAGGGGGTGTTCCACTAACAAAAAACTGTTTTTTCCAAACACCGAGACAGGTCATTCTCTCACAACATATCACATAAAAACCGTGAAAAATCAAATTTTTCAAAAAACTGAGTTAGTGAAACACCCCCTAAAACTATGAAACGCACAAGGCCCTCGTAATTTAGACTCAGGTTAACAGAGTTATCAAGAGTCTATAAAAGTTGGGAGTGGACGCAAGAATGGGACATTTTCAGGAAAGTGCCCCAGAAATGGTTGGAGACAGGGATCAAAGGAAGAGTAAGCTTTCGTGAACCGTGATTATCTGTCCGAAAATGAAATACTACTAGGAATCATCCACAGTTTCAAAGTCAACACACTTTGGACGGTCCTAAAGGTTGTCCCAATTTCTACCAACAGTGGCCCTGAAAATGCCTCAGTTCACACACAAAATTCAAAAAAATATTTGTGTGCATTGGAACACGTGGCTCAACAGTTGCATAGTACAGTAATAAGTAGTTCTTCTTGACTAGAATTTTTAATTTTATTTTATATATCACGAAGATACAATATAAAATCAGTACAATAGACTAACATAGTTGTCAAGATGTCATCTATGATAAAAACACCTTTGAAATCATAAAAAGCACCCTTGTCAAGGAACACCTATCGGCCTTAGTTTCACCGCCGTCATGGATTAGGTAGAGAACCAAGTTATGCCACTGCAGCCCACTACTCTCGTTTTGGAAGGGGATCATGCCATGCCACCGCTAGAACCCCACAGACAATTAGGTCGGCACTGAATAGATCCCCCAAATAGTATTCAAAACATGCAAATAGATAACTACAAAAAAGAAAATAAAATAACAAATTTGATCCACAAAATCCCTCAAAATGTGTTGTTGCACTTAAGTGCGCGAAGTTTTAGATTTATATCGATTATAAGAGAAAGTAGAGGGTCTTGTTGATGAGTTGGATGGAATTAAAATATATACTATTGCAGCATGTGACTAAAAGAATTCAGAAACTGATAAATGAAATGAGGTTGTTTTCTTGATTTTTTTTTTTTTAATTTTAAACATTTTGCGGCCCATTTTTCATCTCTTTATTTTCTAAATTAGTATTGAGCATGTACCCTTAGGACCGGGATGAGATTCCCATCATTTTTTTATGGACGAAATTGGTCCATCAAATTGTCCGTAGGAGACTTGGTGTACGATGGTGGCTTGTATATAAAACACCGGTGTTTTTAGGGATGTATTCTTATTTCTCAATTTTCATACGTTACATACGAGACATGAGTGCATAGACAAAAAAATAAAAAATAAAAATAAAAATACTTAATTTCTATCTGTTCATTAGGAAATTTCTTGTATTTTCTGTACGTTCCATGGATCTGTTGATTAAACAAATTAAAGACCATAACAAATCTTCCAAGGAGCGGTTTGTCAATGTGGACACCGTGCTAGCTTTGGTTGCAATCATTTGCATATATGGTATCTACCTATTTTTTACTCTTTATTAGTAGCCGAAAGTTGAAGGCCTAACAAGAGACTCCAAACCATACTCCCCCGGTCCACTGCATGCACTTTTTGGTATTGGTATGGATTACTTTTTTTAATTTAGGTCCCGTTTCACTAAGTGACTTTTTGGTTTTTGGCTTTTTATGTTTACGAGACAAGTCATTCTCCTCATATACATCAACTAAAAAAGTCAGAAAACAATCTTAATGGAATCGGGACTTTGTATTTTAAATTAAAATTTTGAAACTGCTCCTACTCTTATTTTTTTATATGTACGTAGGTCGATCCCAGGGCCGGCCCAGGCCCCAGGACCAAGAGGCCTGGGCCTAGGGCACTCCAAAAAGTCCACATTTTTTAGGGACTCCCGTATTTTTCATAATAGGTTTAAGTAGGATTCTTTTTGACCCACCAAAAAAATAAAAATGCTCAATCTTACTTAGAAAAAGGTCTAAACAATTGTAATGACCATTGGGCCTTTAGGTGATTCAAGGCTCCCTCCCTCTTAATTACTTCGCAATTGATTATTTGATTAACGGTTATTGATACTTATGTGTTATATGTATTTGGAGACTTGACTTTTCTGTTATTAGATAATGATTAGTAGAATTATATATTGTTTTCTCTTTCTCGTATTGTGATTATTGCTGGAAAAATCATGTAAGTGTTGCACTCTTAAGACACATTTTTTAGAGTTCGCCTAGGGTACTTCAAACTCTTGGGTCAGCCCTAGTAGGTCCGACGAAGAGAACGAGCATATTTTTCAACTGATGTCATTTTCTAATAGGTGCACGTTTAACTTTTTTGTGTGCATTTTCATTTGCTTTCACATTTCTTTTCTTAAAACTGTTGATTTCGAAAAATTACGTTAGTCGTGAGGTGACTCTGTTTCTATGAACTTTTCTAAAAGGGAAATGTGTACCAAATTATAAAATGACACGAAAAAGCTGGAAAAATGTGAAAACCCCTACAGAGCAGATCTTACAGCTACAATAATGGAAACCACCAACACAACTGGGCTTAAGATGATATCATATGAAGCCCATGAAAGTAATCTTGTGGTTAGGCCAAGTGGTTGTGTGGCCCTCTTCTTGAGGCTAGAGTGTGAGGTCTAAGGTTCGACTCTTACGAACAGAAGGTTGGCCCATGACGTAATATAACAAATAGTAAAATATTAACATCCTAACGTCTGGCAAAAAAATAAATTCCAATACTAAAAAGTTTATATTGCGAGAAAAGAAATTTGGTCATGTTCCCTAAAAGTAGCTGTGTACATCATTCACATAATCTAACAATTCTAAGATTTGATCAGGAAATTGAGAAGGGTGACTAGTGAATTTTGGTACTGCCTGAATCTCTCTGTTTTTTTTTTTTTTTTCATACTAGTGAATTAAATCTTGTAAAAAAAAATCGATAGTGGATCAGATTGATAAATTTCCCTTAGAATATTCAAATTCCACATACTTTTTTTTTTATTTTACGTTAAAAATAGCTAATATTAAAAAAAAAAAAGATATGCTGATCATCAAATTAGAAATAAGAAAAAAATTACATGCACAGCAGCACAGTTTTGATAAAAAAAAAAAAAAAACATTTCTCAGTTTAACATGTAAGGGCTCCAAATTAGTAGATGATATCAGACTAAATCAAGCGTGAGATTCTCATAAAAAGCTCGTATATAGCTTATGGACTTCAAACAAGTTGCAGCTATCGGACTTTTTGTTGATGTATGTGAGGTGGTTGACCAGTCTCGAAATCCATACTCTTGTTGGCTATAGAGTATAGCATGTTTAATCCATTTTGCGCGTTTAGATAATTAGGTCTCGTTTGTTTGGTGAGATTTGGGAGTGGGATTTGGGGGTGGGATGTAGCGGGGCCCAAAATCCCATGTTTATTATCCTTATTGTGGATGGGATTTGAAATCCCATAGCAATTTTATCCCAACCCGTACGGGATATAAAATCCCATGGGGGAGGATTTGGATGAGATTTCCCCCTATTGGTCATGTGCAATAACAAAAAAGTGTTTTCCAATGGCTATATTCCATTGAACACAAACACCGGATATAGATTTTCTCCATCCATTGATATCCTGGACAATATCCCAAGAATTTCATATCCTACCCATATCCTAAGGAGTTTTATATCCCATCCATTCATCCTCGGTCAGACAAACGAGGCCTTGGGGAAATTTAACCCAAGTGTGGGCTCTAAAGCACGTAGGTCCTGAGGACTAACAGGATTTCTTTTTTAGTGATGGGCCTGTTGTGGAGCCGTTTGAACCAACAAAATAAAATTTGCATATCCATAGGACCATAGGCTTAGCAAAAAGGATGCAATACAAAATTCCTATATGACGATGATAATGGCCCATCACCCGCAGGCCTGCGACAACAATTGCACAAATTCCGTTACATGGAATATGCGGTTCTCACATATGAGTGGTAAGTCTCACAAGCTCATGTGAAAGAGTTTGTTTAATTTGTTAGTACAAGTATTTGTTGAATTATAGCAAACATGCAACAATAAATATCAAAAATTCTAAAACCGCAAACCAAGCACACATATACACAAACTAGCACGAGAGGTGGGTCTCATTCACAGTGGTGTAGTTAGGATTTTGAGCCGAGGGGCCCCAGTTTAATAGAACTATTTTTATATAAGCATATATTGTATTTATTACGCCCTCTGTCCCAAATTGTTGGTCCTAATGGATTCTAATGCACTTTTTAAACTATTCATATCTTACATTCTATAAAATATTTTGTGTACCATATGAATCTTATTTCATAGATCTCAATTAATTCTGTTATACAAAATTTTAAAATCTCTAAAAATATTATAGATTGAAAGATATAGGATTTTTAAAATTGTATCGGAAACCGAATAGGACAATCAATTTAGGATATCAAATACCTTTGTTTTCCTACATAACACATTTGCATGTACATTGAAATTGGTCTAGCATAATCTATTAAACGCATATGAATCGTTTTGTTCTATATATTCTTTAGGCTACTACAACACTCACATAGCTATTTTCACTTATAAAAAAAAAATGAGAAATCAAAATATAAAATAACTTGTTTTTTTAGTAAAAAAACTAAAATTATTGAGATCATAAGAAAATAATTATATTCATAATACTTAAAATTAATATTATATTAATAAAATTTTTAAAACCCGGGGGCGGGGCCACCCCAGCTCCATGTTAGTTCCGTCACTTTTTTTTTGTTTTTTTCGGGGGTGGATTGCCGTCAAACTTAGCACTAGGATAATTAGGACGATTGGCCTAGCTAGTGATTGTAACTTACTAATACTGTGAGGTTGCAGCTTTAAATATTGTGAAAGAGAAATGGAAAGCAGTTTGATATCTATTGTAGTAGCTTGTTGGAATTCTTCTAGCCTGTCATGGCTTCAAAAATTAGATAAATGATTCATATACAACCAAAAAAATCACAATTCCTCACTCACATACAAGTGGGATCCATAGTTTTTTGGGTGTGCACCTAGACTTTTTGCAATTAACAGGTACAAAGAGACAGCTGCAATGATCACAGAGTAATTATTCAATGCTCCAGGAGTACCAAGTGGCATTGCCTACATAGTACTCCTAACCATTTACATAACGCCAAATCATCTCGATCGTAAGAACATTTATCATTCACTCTTGTTCGGTGGTTGGGAGATAAGAGGTGGCCCACTTAGTGTGGTGCCGATCTTTTATTTGTGTGGAGCACTACGTGACATTGTCACGTGATACTCTGGGAGTACCCAATAATTAGCCATGATCACGGGAGGAATTTTCATTCACATGGATCTCTCTGTCTTTCTTCTTCTTCTTCTCTCTCCTCTCTCTCTCATTCCAACCTTGACCAGTTTACTTGGCATTAATAATCCCACGAGGCCACGACATCAATTTTACGAATGGCTGCTGGTCCTAAGGCTGTTGTTGTCTTACACTTCTGGACTAGGACTAGCTATTTGAGCCACTACCGGAACAAGGGCCACCTATTGTTTTTGGTCAGGTCAGTCCAAGAATGGAGCTAGGGATGGCTAGTAGGGATTGTCGCCCTTGCTACTATTTACATTGAATATATATTTATATATATATATATATCATCAAATTATATAACACCACCGCTCCACAGATATAGCCCGCCCCTGCAACGTAAAAATTCTAACTCCGTCTCTGGGTCAGTCTAATCCGAGCTTGGTACATTATGTCAAGCCATAATGGGGCAAATGTCAGAAAGTTTCTTTAATTGTCGTAACAGTCGTTTCTTTAGCATGATCTATTGTGTTGGCAAGGTGAGGAGTAGCCTCTGAGCTGAGCAATTATTCAGTGGTTGAGAATCATTGGTCATGAAATCTTACGGTGCACAGACCCTGTTGTGTTTGTCATATGGGTCTGGTTTCAAGATCATAAACATGATTCGAATCTTCCACTATATAGGGCTCAACGCGTTTATTATTCTTGTTAAAATTAAGTCCATCGGTCATCTTCAACTTAATAGTTAACCGCAAATATAATAATACAAAAAAACTAACAGAATGTTCTGCTTTGTTTGCTTAGCTAATAATGTCCAATCGGCTTGATTTTTTTTGAAGTCGTCAAAAGAGTAGAGCCCTATGTAAGAAATTATATTGTGGCCTACATGTGATGCCTGCATATCACTTTCTTTTTATTAATTGAAGATATGAGAGATAAATAAATTGCCCAATTATTTGGTGTCTAATTGTAAAAATGTGTCTAACAGTGAAAAGATACATCCTATGTGAAAAGGGTGTACTTATTGGGAAAAGTCACATCCATTAGGAATAGACACATAATCACAAGACACATCCATTGAGAATAACACCACTTGGAGACAACTTTTCCTTGATGGTAGGAATATGTTGCCTATAAATACCACACCCAGAGGGTCCCTGACCAAACCTGAATAAGAACAAACATGTTTTCATCAATGGAGTTCATTACGTGAGTCATAGGTTAGAAGATCTCTCTGCTCTGTTTGATCACTTAAACAATAATGGTTGAATGTAAGATTTCAAGTTTCCGTTGCGCTCACATGTATTATCAATTTCTTTCACCCTATGAATGAATGATTCGGATCATATTTTTTTGAGGCCGGAACGAGGCCCTTGGAGTCGGCACAGCACCCTGCTGTAAAGTGTGGGTTTGGGTTTGTGTGAAAACTATGTAGTAAGATTATTTATAGACAAAAAAATGTAAGTGGGCCCCCATTCCCCCCTCCCTCTTCTCTTTCTCTCTCTTCTCCCCACTCCCAACTCCCTCCCTAAATTTAACTAATGTGGTAGGAGCCATCACTACAAGAAAAATTACCTATGGCGACGAAATGTGGTGATCGAGGAAATTCAAATTTCCTCGCCAAATGGATCTCTATGGCGAGGAAATTGATTTTGTTGGCAAAGAGTATTCTATGTCGATGAAATTATATTTCCTCGCCAAAAAACAAAGATTTAGCGAGGAATTTGTATTTTCTCGCTAAAGGGCACCCATTTGGCGACGAAATTAAACTTTCCTTGCCAAAAAGCTAAGATTGGCGACGAAAATATCTTTCCTAGCCAAAAAGCTAAAGATTGGCGACGAAATGAATATTTCCTTGCTAAAGGGCACCCATTTGGCGACGAAATTTATCTTTCCTCGCCAAAAAGCTAAGATTGGCGACGAAATTATTTTTCCTAGTAAAAAAGCTAAGATTTGGTGAGGAAATGAATAATTCCTCCCTAAAGAGCACCCATTTGGCTACAAAAATTATCTTTCCTCGCCAAAAAGCTAAGATTTGGTGAGAAAATAATTTTTTCTCGCAAAAAATCGAAGATTTGATTCATTTCCATGGTTTTTACCCGTATTGGGGTTTTCCACATGCTAGAGGTGGGGCACACGCGATGCGTGTGCAAGTCAATTTTTGATAACTTTTCAAGTCATGTATGTCTCATTTGGTTGTTTCAATCAAAATTCGACTTGCACACGTATTACTACTCTCTCACTACACAAATAGGATTTCTAATGTTTCCTTAACAGAAGGCGTGAACTTGCCTAATGTGTGTAGATTAAGGGGTGTGTTTGTCCACTTTGTAGTTTAGGAGTTGCTTGACCGAAATCCTATACCTAACTTAATGGGTTACCCCAAGCGTAGGGCGGAGACCGGTGTAGCACAATACCCGGTAAGACCGGAATCGAATCCACAGAGAAGGTGGAAAGTGCTTACTAAAAACTCGGGTTGCTAATGTTTAACACGGCTCTTAGGTAGCCACCCTTGTGATTTGATTGGTTTATTAACTAAATTAAGAGAAGAAACTGTTTTGATTAAATAACTTAAAAGGAAGTACGGTCGTAGGGTTCATAACACGGTGACCAGGTCCGGATATTTCATGCTCCATTCGTTGTTTCCAAGAAAACGTTTGATTTTAGAGAGAAAAGGTTACCCCGAAGGATGCGAATCCTCGCGGCCGCCGTTGCCCATGTACAGCGAAGAACAAGTTTTGGTCCCCCGTTCCTCGCGTTACATGGGCTCCAACGAAGCTCAGATTCGTCCGACGGAAGCGCTTTAATAACCTAAAATTGCTTTTTCATTCTTTAGTGTAAAAATCGGAGTAAGAACAAATCCATCCCTGGTCACGGCGTGTTAATCACCCCGCGACCATACTTATGGAACTACTCACTCATATTGAACAGAACAACCAAGAAAATTCCGAAATAAAACATGCTCTAATACTTGAATATGAATTAAAACAAGATTCGAGTCTCAGAACGCGGACAAACTCCCGCAAACTGAGATAATGTAAAGAAAGTAGAAAGTTACCGAAAGCAACACTTGAATCCTCAACGAAACGCCAAAAACTTCAATGAAAATAAGCTCCGAAAAGTAGAATCTCCGAAGGAAAAACGGCTGCGAAAACTAGACGAAAAACTAACAAAGTTCGAACCCTAATTTGACCTAAAATCGGAGTATTTATCCTCCCCCGAAGTCAACACACGTGGCAAGGTCAACCGCTGCTTTTAGGGCCCTCGGTATCGATACAGGGAAAGACCTGTATCGATACCCAGACATTCTGTTCGCTAAATGGTGCTTCGGTATCGATACAGGGGAAGCCATGTATCGATACCGGTGCCTCTAAGTTGACTTTTCAACCTTTTGGTCGTCCTTGCTTGGGTCCCACCGGTTCCCCGCATGCCCGACCGCCTTGTGTCCACTTTACGTGCTCCTCCGACCTGTTTCCTACAAAACAACCAAAAATACCAAAAACACAAGACAACACCGCATCAAGTGGAAAATGGAATAAATCGCGCCTCTAATGCGCTAATTCGCCCTACTTAGGCGCTTATATCTTGAGATATTGCGCGCCTATCAGGAGTCGTAAGTGATACCAACCGATAGTTTAGGGGTTGTCCGCGTAAATTTAGCCTTGTAAGATTAACATGTTCCACTAAAAAAAAATGAGTTTTGTTTTAACTTAAAAACTATTCTATTCCACTAACAAAAAACTCCCTAAAAAATTGGTTTTGTTTTAACTCTAAAACCACTCTATTCCACTAAAAAAAAAAACTCCCAAAAAATCCAACTACCCTTTACAATAAACTAAAACTAAAAAACCAAAAAAACACTTTAGTGGAACAAGTTGTAGATTTAAACCACAACTAAAGGTCTAAAAAACCAAAAAACACTTTAGTGGAACATGGCCTTTGGCCATTGAATAGAGAGCATTTTATTGAAGAATGACTAATTGGAAAAGCCTATATTGTGTCCTATAATTGCAACAAACTTTATTAAAAGACAATCTTGCCGACATATACATATATTCATGTATAATGTAAAATATTTTGTTCTTTTGGTGTATCACACATTATTCTAAGCCTTTACCTTAGCTTTAGCTAAAAAGTGGATGGATGGCGACAGAAGAAAAGGAAAAGAATTTACCCAAGGTTGATATGCAAGTGGTTACAAATTTCAATGCTTAATTCTTCAAATGACAAAAAGATCTTTGCTTGAAATGAACATCAAAACCACAGGCGTGGTTGTTCTCATGGTAAGGACAATACCATTAATTTTTTTTTTTTGATAAGTACAATCCCATTAATTTGTTTTCTTAGAAAGTTAGAATTTGTTGGCCGGGCTTCTTAAAAAGTATTTTTGTGAATTTTTTTAAATATAAATTAAGTTGTTTCCTATCTATTCCCAACCGGGCAAATTATTCGGGAATCAGTATCACATTATTGCTTAGATATGAAATAAGTTATGACTTCGTACACATATTAGGAAAATTTTAAAATTAGTCCAGTAGGCTGTCGTTAAGGTTGTATTGAAATGTGGAAAAAATGTACTTATATAAGTGTATGAACATATGAACAAGTTTTCAGTGCCGAGCGGGGATCACGTGGTACCTGCGCGTGCACATCCAGCCATCCATTTCGGATTTGGACGGTCCGGATTTGGAAAGAGAAAAGGGAGAGAGAGAGTAGGTTTCGATTTGAGCCGTCCAATACACTTTTGGACAGCTCGGGTGCAAAGTTCGGGTACTACATAGGCTCAACCTAGTTATACCCACCCGGTACCCAAAAGTTTTTCATGAACATATATATGTAAAAATACACTGGAGTGTGTGTTTTATTTATTTATTTATTTATCTTCTTGTGTCTATCCCATTTTGCTATATGAATTGATCATTTATATACAATTTATTTTTTTTGCTCGGCAAAATAAAAATTTTGAAGCTCGATAATGATACATCGAGAGGATGGAAGCAAAAAAATAAAACAAGGACTTTGGGTATACTAGAGCACAATCTATTGAAACAGCTTTACTCTGAAAATTCTAATAATGTGACACTCTAGCGAACAATAGCTTACTTTTTCTCTTTATAATAGATGATTAATAATGTAAAAACGAACTAGCTACCAAAAAAATCAGCCCAGAAGGTAAATTAAGTCTTTTTATTTTGTGCATAGTGGGCAACCATGTTTGGTCGAGCTTGGGCTACTCAAACATCGAGGCCAACCCTAAAGTACTTGTATATTCTGGAATATAGCTAATACCCAGAAGTTTAAAGAAACACTACAAAGAGGCTAAAATTAGACAAAAAGATTTTTTTAAAAATAGTGAGGTGAAAAGAACTACAAAAGGTTATATATTAAAAGTTGTTGAACTTTGCATTGAAATGGAAGTTGGTGTGGTGGATGGGGTGCGCGTTGCTTGAGAGGAGGTCGTTGGTTCGATTCCTAGCGGAGATGGAAAAGCTGAAATTGGATTCCTTCTTTTTTTAGTTTAAGGAGTTTTGTTTCCTCGTCAAATGGTCATAATAGGCGAGGAAAACAATATTTCCTCGCCCAATGGGAAGAATAGGTGAGGAAAAATTTCCTCGCCAATTGGCAGATTAGGCGAGAAAATTTATTTTTCCTCGCTAGAAGACCTTTTGCGACGACCTTTTGGCGAGGAAACCTGATGAGACAATTTTTCCTCGCCAATTCCTTTAGCGAGGAAATTTGGTGTTTTGGCGAGGAAACTCAATCCTCACTGTAGACATTTTTTCTTGTAGTGAATGTTAATGAGTCATCCTTAAGAGCTCCTATGGATAGCCCATTGAAGACCGTAATTAAACAAATGAATTGATAAATGTTAGGAGTCTTACCTAGTAGCTTACTATAGATGTCCTTATACTATTTATAAGGTTCCCTTACAAATAGTAGTATGATATGACAATAATGCAATAAATGATGAGGTATCATATCTGTACTTTATTTTAATATCTTTTAACTATAGTCATTCCTTGAAGTCGGTGCTCAAAAGATAATTGGGAAAGCTTGTTTAATAATAGTGCAGCAACACTCAATTGATGTCAGATTGTGATTCAATTTATATGATACAGTAGTAGAGCCGTTTAAAATAAATTCTGGACACTCGAATCCTCTAATTGTTATGATATTTAATGAAAAAGAATACCAAATTAGCAACAAAAGTGATATTTCCAGTCTTTTTCATGGACATGAAATAGCAAAAATATATTTTCCTTTAATTCCTTATTGTTTAAATAAAATTTTAAATATACTCTATGATTCATAATCTAAAAAAATTATGCAGTATACACTGCAAAAAAGTGTTCAGGATGTGCCCAGTACCTACACCTAATTAGGAGACACAAAGAAAGACTGGAAATAGCAAAAATATATTTTCCTTAACTCCTTATTGTTTAAATAAATTTTTTAATATACTCTACAATTCATAATCTGAAAAAATTATGCAGTATATACTGCAAAAAAGTGTTCAGGATGTGCCTTAGTACCTACACCTAATTAGGAGACACAAACTTCAGTTTCCGAAAATTAAGTTTAATAAGGTTCGACATTTGGACTTGCACCTATACTTGATATTTGCACCCAAGTTCATGTAACATGGAACATGACAAAGATGATATATTCTTAAACAGAGATATAAGAAGCATATGGTCCATGAAGAAGGAAATGCTACTGACCCTATTTGTTCAACCGTTGGCCTCTAGGACCGACCAATTTTCTCGGTCGGGAATAAATTCTACTGACCCTATTATGTATACCTCATTAGTCATTATTCATCCATCCGTCAACATACATACATCATAAAAAGGTTTTCCAGGGGACCACAAGTTAAAGTTACTTCATTTGCACATGCACTATCAGGACCGATCCGGAAACTTTTCGGGGCCTAAACGAATTTTTACAATAGCACCACTAGGAATTTGTATACATATCGGCATTTTGTTTAAAAATGCTGTTAAAGTGGTGATTTGCGTTGAGTAACGTCTGTACTCTTGCGTCGTGAGTTCCATTCTCATCACTCGCAGCAGTTTAGCATTTTTTTTTTGTACAAGTATGAATTTTATCGGCGGAAAAAATGAAGATGGAAGTATCAAACACAAGACCTAACGCCCTGTTTGTTAGAAGGATATGTATATAAGAGGAGAAGAGAGATATAATAAGAGGAGGATATAGAGGTGGATATGGTTAGAGGAGTTTTATTTTAGAAGGGAAGATTAAAAAATATTTTGTTTGTTTTGTTATTGTAGAAGGGGGATATAAGAGGTTGAATAGTATAAAATGTCCTTTTTGTCCCAAATAAACAATTACTAAAAAAAGGAAATGGTGGGCCTTTTTCCTTCTCACTCATCCTGCACACTACTCTCTCTCTCGCCACAGATTGTACAATGCGGCAGTGGAGGTGGGTCCAGGGAGGGATGGAATGTTATGGATTAACGACGAACACCTGTTCAATCCTACAACGCAAACGCCCCTACGGATCTTGAGAACAATGAATCACAGAAAAAGACAAGCAAATAAGTGCGTAATAAAAAATCGAAAAGAAAATGAGACACAAGATATACGTGAAAAACCTCAACGTGAGGAAAAACCACGGGAGCCACACCAGTCCACTATGAAATCGAATCAAGGAGTACAAGTCTTCTCACAATCTCTCTGAGATTGGTTTTCTCTCGCCTCTCTCTCTTTTTCACGCTCTCTAGCTCTGAAAAACTGATTCACAATACTACCACACACACCGTCGGCCAAAACCCTAAAAAATATTTTTAAGGCTCTCGGTAGCGCTACAGGGAAATACCTGTAGCGCTCCAGAACTCTCTGTTCGCAAATTAGGTCCTGGGTAGCGCTACCCCAAAACCTTGGTAGCGCTACCGATAGGTTATCTGCACTCCCAACATGGAAAGGTAAAGAGCAGCCGGATATATTATAGACAGGGTAGGGTGTGCCTAAAATTAATCTCCCTGCAAAGGTATATACATATCCTAGCTAAATTATATCCGGGAAGCAAAACTCAAACAAACACAGGATATACTTAGCCCAGATATGCATATCCGGGGTTCCCTCTATATCCCACATCTATATACCTTAAATAAACAGGGCGTAAGGGTAAGGGTTACAATGCAGAAGATCTGACCACCGTACTGCTGCAGCCTTACTTGCAAACCAATTGACATACATAAAATTTGATAAAAAGGTAGAATTTGGGCAACCTTGCTATTAGTACCGACTGGAGAGTATCGATCACGCATAGACTATGCCCAGGACCCCCTTGTGGATCCCAAACGATTAATTCGAACCGTTGATTCATCTCAAAATCGAATTCCGAAGGACGCCCCCACCCACGCGGGAATCAAAGCAATTGGACGGCTCTAAGAGCTCGATCCACAATCACCCCATTTCATTTAAATCTTCTGTTTGACCATTTCAGACCCACAAGGAGATCCCAGGCGCCGTCTGTGCATGATCGGTACAGGAGTGGTCGGTACCCCTGAATTTACTGGAATTTGGGGGACCTATTTTTTGTCTAAATTTGGAGGGGGCATCCACAGTGGGCTCTCAAAATGACTTCTAAGTGAGGCTCCTAATAGTATTTACATAGCTATGTGCTCAATTATTGTCTTCATTGGGCTCCCCATGCAAGCTCCTAAGGGTGGCTATTAAGCTTGGTTCCTACCACATTAGTTAAATTCGAGTGACTTTATGATGCAGAACAAAAAGCGGCCCAATTCTATGATCAATTGGACCGGTCAAAGCCTGGAGGCCCAAACAACTCTTAATTGAAAATTGCCAATTTTGGCAATTTATCGACGAGCCCGGAATAGACCCAAACTTGGTGGGATGAAGCAGAATCGCGCTGCGGTCAATACTCACCACCCTAATCGTGACTGATGGTGGAATTCGGCCAAATTCATTCGTTTAGGCCTTCAATTTAGTAATTTTGTTTTTTTAGGTAATAATTAGATTACGAATTACTCTTAGCGTGTAATTCTGTTTACGTTGTTTCCAATTGGAAATTTCTTATTTTTATTTCTAGTTTTCAATTTTGGGAGTTTCCCCAATTTTCGGGATATTTTAATTTTTGGTAAGTTTTTGCTAAAGTTTGCTAGTTTTCCCTATAAAAGGGCATGTAACATCTATTATTCGGTACCTTTTATTCAATAAACAATTCAGAGTTATTCTCTTTTTTCTTGTGGATTCAAGAACTCTCGAGGATTCGAGACCTATCTACGTTTGAGAATGTTTTTGGTAACCCATTGAGTGCACACATCCTCTCTAAATTTAGCAAGCTCTAGGAGTGAAAAGTCGACCCCAATTATGATTATGTAGACATCTTAGGATACAACTTAGGAACAATATTTAGGGAGCTCACTGTGGATGGCTCGGTGGGTTTATGCCTAAGGCCGGCCCTGTGCAGTGTGCACTATGTAAGTTTATTTTCTGCTTAGTATTAATGAAAAAAATTTCATGGTGACAATAATGATTACTTAGGGGTGTTTCGGCCTAAATAACCAATTTGGATTATTTTTATCCTTATTTAAAATAATTTCACAATTGTTAGTTTTGCTTCAATTTTGGGTGTATTATTTGTTCGTCTCGATGAAAGAAATTTAAAAGTAAAAAAAATATGTCAAAATCTTTTAAAAATTCACTAAAAATGAAAATAATCCAAAATAGATAGTCTTTTTGGATTATTTTTGTCTTTATTAACAAAATTTTTAATTTGCATGGTTCATAATATTTTACTTTTTAAATTCCTCTTGTTAAGAAGAACCAATAATAATCCACAAAAATTTGATGTAAAATTAACAAATGCAAAAAGAAAAAAAGGAATAAGAAAAAAAGGCCTAGTTTGTTGCTAAAATCAACCATGATTTTAGCAAATGAGTTCAGCAGGTATTAAAATCATGGTATTGAAATCAAAAAATTAAGTGTTTCCGTGTATCATTTTTCAAAAATTTTCACACCGAATTAAAGTACACGAGGAGTACTTTAATTGGTGCGAAAAAAATCGAAAAACGATACACGGAATCACTTCATTTTTTGATTTGAAATACCATGATTTTTGCACTTGGTGAACTCATTTGCTAAAAAACAACATGATTTTAGCAACTGAGTTGCTAATTTTTTTTGGAAAACTAGGCCTTAATAACAGAAAAAATAAGTGTACAAGGGAGTTAGGACTTATCAAAAAAAAAAAAGGGTCAGGAGAATAGAAGGCGTACGTATTGTCTCTGGCATGGGTAGCTCTGGCCGCCTGGTTTATTGATAATAAATAGTGGTTTTTTAAAAAACTATTTTGTCCTTATTCAATTTTTTTTTACATTCGTTAGTTTTGCATCAAGATTTTGTGGTTTCTGGATTCCTCTCAACGAGACGAATCTCCAAGTATAAAATTATGGTCAAAACTCAATTTTTTTAATAAAGCCAAAATAGGTGGATTATTGGCCAATAATCCACCTATTTTGGCTTTATTCAAAAGATTTTAATTTTTTTGAATAATTTTATACTTGTTAGATTCGTCTCGTCGAGAGGAATCCAGAAACCGTAAAATCTTGATGCAAAACTAACTAATCCAAAAAAAAAATTGAATAAGGACAAAATGATTTTTTAAAAAACCACTTTTTGATTTTTTATCCAAAGCACCCCATGTACCCAGCATGCCACAAAAAGCCAAAAAAAATAAAAATCCATCACTACAACAGTACCACCTCTGTCTCTCACACACACAGACACTATTTTTACCTTTATTGATTGTGACAATAACCAATAAATTGCCAATTCATATAGGAGATCAATGAATTAGTGTACGTAGTGGATACTATATATATTTCAACATATGTACGGAAAAATACATATATTTTATTCAATAGAATTTGAAATGAAGCAATTATGCAATAAATTTTTAAAACTCACAATGACCAGTGTAACAATTTTTTTTTTTTATATATTTGCAATTATGCAATAAGTCAATTTTGGTAAGGAATTGGAACAACTCTTCCTTATTGAATACTCTGACTGAAATTTCTGGAGCCGCAATTGATCTTGGGTTTCTTGATGTTTTAAAAATTAACCTCGAGAGACATAATTTTAATTACCTTTCAAATGCTATGAATAATTTTAATTTCTTGTATAAAACCTTGACTCTATATCATCAAATGCTATGAATTCTATAAATTCAAGGCGAAGTGTATACCGCAAATTTTTAATTAAATTGGGATATATATTGTACCTAGTACCTCCCCTTATGTAAATTGGGATAAAAATTTCATGTTCAGTCTGTACAAACCGTCTTATGTGTACAAACAAATATTTTTTGCATTATAATCTATCTATCTATCTATATATCCTTAGTTTTTTTGGCCCGGGAGCATATGATTATCGAGAGGCTTGGGTGCTAATAAAAAAGATACTCCATGAGTGATCTAGTGGGAGTATCTGAAAGGTTGAAATAGACACATTGGCCAACTGGTCAGAAGATAAGTATGGCAAAGCCTCTTCCATAGGTCAAACTTAATCCATGTGCCTGCCTACATAAGTACATAATATTGGAATTATTGTCCTTTTTTTTGTGGGATAGGTTTCGTAGACCTGTAGTAACTTCTACTTTCTGTAGCTTTACCCAAACCCCACACTACCCTAACACCCGAGAAAAACTAGGGTATCCGTCGGGTGTGGCCGCGTTGTGCCCCACGCGTAGCTCAGCTGTAGAGAAAGGAGAGAGAGGGAAGAAATCTGGGCCGTCGAAAACGCTGTTGGACGGCCGAGATGTACGGTCGGACACCACATGACCATATCTGACCGACACCTAAGTTTTTCTCCTAACACCCACTTGCCTTCACTCCTTATTTGTAATATGTTGAATTTACGAGTCTGATTCGATTAGAATTACACTTCAGTGACAACTGAACGTTCGACATAGAAAAGTAATTGATGATATAAACCATATTATTAAAAATACACTGTACACATAGCTGATGTAACTTTACTCTTTTCTTTATTCAATACAGAGTGAAAACATGTGGGTCGTGAATGTATTCAACTACGTAGTTGTATAAGCACAGATTCGGATCCTCTGCCCTCTTTTCTTTGGCCCATTGTTGTCCCACCCTTCCACACTCGGCAATGGACGACTCAAATCGAGAGTGCCGGCATAAGATCTGGACCGTCAGTTGTCGAGATCGATGACTGAGAAGGGTGGGATGGCAATGGGGGTAGAGAAAAGGGGGCAGAGGATCCGGCACCGATAAGCACGTAAAATTTCGGTGTCTTTCTTTCTCTGTTTCTTGCTTGATTATTTTTCGCGCTTTGTGTGTTGATTAATTGATTTCTCAACGTTACATTCCATTCCTTTATTGTTTTGGACTATTGGAGGCACATGCAAGACCTGCAATTAAAGGTAAATGGACTGAGCAAAAAAATAAAAAAATAAAAAAAAAGGAAAATGGAGCAATTCACTTAGTAGACCCTGCTGATGACATAGCTCATGTGAAAACCCTACTTAATCGAACCTCAAGAGCCATTTGAATCACACTGTGAAGCAAGATGGACAAACAAGAACTAATAATTCAGTAGTGGGGGAGCAGTACCGCCATGTGGTACCCCGGACCACTCAAAACTACCCATTTGTTTGCGATTCACTAACTATGACTACTAGTACTGACTTTCACTAAGAAAATAAAAAAAAGCTATTTATTTTTCTTACACAAATATGAGTTTTACTGACTGCTATTAAAGTCCAATCAAGTTAATTATTCATGAGAATGATTTTATAAATAAGGTACTCCCTCTGTCCCTTTTTAAATGCTCTCTATGAATATCCGTGTTATTTTCAAACGTCTATATCTTTTTATTGGTAATGTTTTCAGAGTTTTTAAAAATTTTGTCTAATAGAATTAATTGAGATCTATCAAATAAGATCCATATTGCATATAAAATACATTATAGAATGAAAACTATAAGAGTTTTAAAAAAGTACGCATAACCGTAGGGAGCAATTAAATTGGGACGGAGGGAGTATATAATATGAATGATTCCTATCATATTTGATCGCACATAAATATCAACACTAGATAATATTGAAGCATAAAAGAATTGGAGAGTTTCCTCTCTCTCCCTAGCAGGTTAC
Organism: Vaccinium vitis-idaea; assembly: GCA_963854785.1. NCBI lineage: Eukaryota > Viridiplantae > Streptophyta > Magnoliopsida > Ericales > Ericaceae > Vaccinium > Vaccinium vitis-idaea. The sequence goes on from OY978224.1 coordinate 28,460,169, forward strand.
CATCAGTCACCTCATGAATTTTGTCACCATTTGCTGATATATGTACAGCATTTCTAGGTTTCTACTCTAGCTTTCCTTCTGCACCACCAATCCACCACCTTCACCATTACCTCTCCTCTAGCTTCAAAAAGAGTAATCTCTCTCTTTCTCTCTCTCATAAACAAATTTAGAAACCATATCATGTTTTCATCAAGTAGCAGTTGCAACCCCTTTTCGTATTTGGGGGTTCATATGCTTAGTCGCAGACTCTACGAAAATTTGTGATTTTGAAGTGGTCCGGGGAACCAGAGCACCACGTGAGTAGTGCTTCCGGCCGGACTATTGAATAATTTCACACAAACAAGTATATATAGTTTGAATCTTCAACTATATATTTTTTGCAAGTAGAGCGGTTGTCCAGTGGTAGGTATTATGTACTGCCATATATAATAGGTGTTCATACATTACTAACTACAACTAACAATACTGATTTTCGCCGAGCAAAAACAAACTATCTATTCTTTCTTGGATAAATAAGAGTTTTTCTTACTGCTATTGGCGTCTGATCAAGTTAATTGTTCACAAGAATAATTATATAAATGAATTTTACGAGATGAACGATTCCAATCATATTTGATCGCACATAAATACCAACACTAGATAGTATTGGAGCATAAAAGAAGTTTCCTCCCTCTCCCTAGCAGGTTACCATCAGTCACCATTTACTGATATATGTACAGCATTTCTTGTACACAATCTTCCCCACTGTTTCCCACTTAAAAAGCAGCAGCAAATCATACTCTCCGTCTCTTTCAATTTCCATTTTTTCAAACGATAAGGACTGGCCTTTTCTAGGTTTGTACTCTAACTTTCCTTCTGCACCACTAATCCACTACCTTCACCATTACCTCTACTCTAGCTTCAAGAAGAGTAAGCTTCCCCTCTCTCTCTCTCTCTCTCTCTCTCTCTCTCTCTCTCTCTCTCTCTCTCACACACACACACACACACATAAACAAATTTAGAAACCATAAAATGTTTTCATCAAGCAGGAGTTGCAACCCCTTTTCATACACCAACGAAACCCTATTCCCTGACTCATCCACAATAGAAGAAAACCCTAATTACAATTCCTCACAAGAAGAATATCCTCTTCCTCCACTCTTCTTCCACTTCCCTTCACCTTTTCTCGACACAGGCGACCCTCCACATGATCATGATATCACAACCATCATTCAAACCGGTATAACTAGTCCTTCAAACCGCCGTCCGAGGAAAAGAAATGGCGGTGGTGGTGCAACTACTGACCGTAACCCGAAGCCAATCCCAAACCCTAACCCTAACACAAGGAGGAGAACAGGGAAGAAAGACAGGCACAGCAAAATTTGCACAGCTCAAGGAGTGAGAGACCGGAGGATGAGATTGTCGGTTCATATAGCTCGAAAGTTCTTCGACCTCCAAGACTTGTTAGGGTTTGATAAGGCTAGCAAAACCATTGAGTGGCTCTTCTCCAAATCAAAAGGCGCGATCAAAGAACTCACGAGGAACATCCCTCGGTTGAAACACGGGTGTAGCGCTAGTACGAAAGCGGTGATAGAAGATCAAGAGAGTGTTTTTAACAAGGAAGAAATGGGGAAGGGGGTTGAGATTACAGCTGGTGTTCCAATCGACGAAAATAACCGAAAACCGCTAAAAAAGTTGGCGTATGATCCCCTTCAGGCAAAGGAGTTGAGGGATAAGGCGAGAGAAAGAGCTAAGGCAAGAACAAGGGAGAAAATGATGATCAGAGGACTTGGAAATTCGAAAGAGTACGATCAAGAAGCAAACCCTAATTGCTTGGATCATGAATTTCCTAATGTGGGAATTACTGAAAATTTTCAGCGCCCTCCAAGTGCAAATTCATCGACATCACAGTCGATTTTCGGTTTCCATAACAATCCTGGAGTCTCAGATGGGGAGGATTCCAACAATCAGTTTATGAGTATCAGTGGAAATTGGGAGATGGAGAATGCAAGATTCATCAACTCTGATTATGGAGTAATTGCAGGTAATTTACTTCAAGAACAAAACCCTAATCCTAGTCCAGCCGCAAGTGCTTATTTTCAGTCTCAGTCAATGTCAGGAAACCAATCCTCCTACTACTGGTGGCAATGACACTCACAGCCTAAGTTAGTATATAATTAATTATCGTCTGGTTTTGCTTAATATTTCCCTTAAATTAATTGTATTTATCTACTTTGTCCTTCTAAAAAATGTGCCTCTGTTCAATTTCCCTTAATTAATTATATCTTTTTGTTAGTACTTAGAAGCAGTTAGACTTAGTGTTGTTTGCTATTTAGAGGATTGAAACTATCCCATTTTGTGCTAATCGCAATCTTTTTCTTTGCGAATGCTTAATTCAATGCACAATCCTTATGAAGACAAACACTCACATAAACACTCATAAGAAATAATATTTGAGGCTTGTGAAAAGGCTTTAAACTATCAAGAAGAAAAGAGTTTTGAAAAAAAGTTTCTAATATGGTATTTTCGGTACGTATTTTCCGCTATATTTTTTATATTCTCCCACAAATCATTCTCCTCACATACATTAACTAATTTGATACATCAACTGATTTGATATTTAGCAGAAACAACATACACATAACTACACATTTCTAATAGTTTAGGGAGGGTTTTTGCTATATTTTGTTTCTACTGCGTTTTAGATTTTTCAGAAGCAGATAGAATAGATGGACTAGGAATTTTGTTCTCATTTCTTTGGTTTTAAATGAGTCAAAATACACATAACTCCCTTGAAGAGTTCGGTTTAATTAGATAATTACTTGCATATAGTTTGACCAACATGGTTTAGAATATTGTTGGTAAATACCGTACAATTTCTCAGCTTTCACCAGGGCTTTTGAAACAAATATGAAATTGAGAGATGAGAAAATTCACAGAATTAAACAATGATTTAAAAGGGACAAGCTAGAAGAAGCAATAAGCTAAGTAAACTAAATAATCAATTACAAACAACAAAAAAGTACTTGGAAGTGGGAATGCATATAACTCCATCCGTCCCCAAATAATGGTCTAGCACAAGTATTTTATTTTGGACTCTTCCTTAATAACTATCTATTTTGAAAAGTTAATAGGTAAAAATTTGTATAATTATTATTTTGTCTTTTAGAAAAGTTAATGGGTGAAGAACTACTGAGAAAAAGTGGAGAATAATTTTGAAAAGTGAAAGTAAAAATTAACGTAAAGATATAATAATAATGTCTCATTAATAAATTATTACTCCCTCCGTCCCCATTTATTTGTCCCTTTTGAAAGTTCGTGCCACTTTTCAATTGATTATATCTCATAATTTACATTATTTTACGTGATTTTAAAAACATTGTCTTATAGATTTAATCGAGATCTATCAAACAAGATCTATATTGAATATAAAATTCATTACCGATTTAAAAGTTATAACTAGTTTTTTATCCGGTTGGAATAGAGCGATGGACCAAAATTTGGGGACGGAGGGAGTAAAATTATGAAGCTATGCACTTGAAAAGATTACGGAGGGAATGCTTAATTTAGAACCTCTAGTTGCACCGAATTAATCTTCCCACGTGTACATAACTATTGACAGGTGATATTGAATAAAACTGTTTCTGATAATGTTTTTTGCTCCGAAAAGAAAAATTTATTAATCTTAGAAAGGGAAGAGAAGGCAAAAGAGCCGCCCAACCCGAGACCCAAAAGAAACAAATGCCGGCAAGAAGCCAACCAACCCCACAAAAGCCCAAAGAAAGAGAACCCCAACCAAACCAAACACCCAAAAAAAAAACCGCAAAAGAGAGCCACACGGCCTAAGAGAAACGAAAGAGCCTAAGAGAGCTAACTCACCCAAAAGTTAAAACACCTTGGAAATGGAAGTGTCATCTTCCACCTCAGAAAAATTCCCATCCATCAAGTCATCCAAATCCCTATCCTTTCTCTCAACAGTATTGGCGACCTCCTTCTCCATCTCAATGAGTGTCTCCAAAATGCTTGGAACAAGGTAGGCAATTTTGGAGATTGAGGTGAAGTTGCTAGTTCCACCCCTTGAATATTTTTGCAGGGAATACAGTTAAATAGTGAATACTTAAAAAAATTAAAAAGAATTTCTTATAACTGGAGAAAGAAACAAAGCAACATTAACCCAAGGATTTGATAGGATTAGTTGTTTTATTATTATTATTTTTTAAATTTTAACGTAGGTTAGTTAGAGTTTTAATCAATTTTGAATTACTGTCGGTCTAAAATGTGAAATATATCAAAAACACCAATTTTTATTATTTATGATAACATATAATTCATACTCATAGCTACTTTTATTTATTTATTTGCTAGGTAATTTCTTAGAGGTGAAGCATCTAATTAAATTTAACAGATAATACTGTCCCATCTCATTTAGAGTTGATATTTTCTCTTATTAGAGTTAGAATTTCTTTCTAGGCTACGTAGTAGAAGAACACTTTGATACTATTGTGTTAGAACTCAACTTTCAGGCTTTAAAGACTCGGTTTAGGCTCCTGACCAATTAACTGCTTCGCACTAAGTAATGGTTTTAATTGGTTCAGTTTTTTTTCAACGACGAAGAAAATTCCATTAAATAATATACCATGAGAAAAAACGCATTGAGAGAGCCTTGATTATAATTATCATCGACGTTAAGTTTGGTTCAGTTGATGATAATTATTGGTCTTTTTGGTTGCTAGAACAGGAGGTCTCAAATGGGCCGGCATAGGCATGACAACGTTCGGGCATGACACTAGTAAATATGTCAATATTTAAAATAATTAATTACACAAGTAATATATACACCATAACTATATGATTGCCTCATTTAAGTAAAGGATTGGGAAGATGCATGTCTTCAGCTTTAACATTCAAAAAGTGGATGATGTGGATGATATTACTGATCTGCTATTAGATATGTAAGCAACTAACCTGATAACTCTTAATCTAATCACAAATCTAGGGACCATGCATGCCTAAGGGTCAGTGGGGGAGCCGAATCCATCCGAGCCGTCCGTTTCGCGCATCAACGGCTTAGATTGCATCTCTCTTGAACATATATATCTAAGCCTATCTAAGCCGTCCATTGCCTGATGCGATCTGAGCCATTGATGCGCGAAACAGATGGCTTGGATGGGGTTGGCACCCCCTACTAAGGGTCGGCGGGGGTATTGACCCCATTCGAGCCGTCCGTTTCGTGCATTAACGGCTTAGATTGCATCTCGCCTAAACATATCTAAGTTGTTCATTGCCTGACGTGATCTGAACCGTTGTTGCGCGAAACAGACGGCTTGGATGGGGGTTGGCACCCCCTACTGACCCTTGAGGTCAGCAGGGTCCCCGGGTCCCCTAATGGGCCTAATCACCTGGCTCAAAACTTTTCTGGATTATTTTTTGTCTTTATTCACAAAACTTTAAGTTTGGTTAATAATTTTATACTTTTTAGTTTTTAGATCCATCTCGTCGAGACGAACCAAGAAACCACAAAAAATCGACGCAAGACTAGCAAATTAAAAAAAAAATTGAATAAGGACAAAACAAGAAACCAAAATAGTTTTTTTTTACCCTAAGGACCCCTTAGTCTAAACCCACCTTGCTATTTAGCTCGAATCAGTTGATAACAGAGACCATCAAACATCAAGCTGTATTATCTAAGGATATTGATTGAGTTAACCAGAGATAATACCACAAAACTCAGAGCACATCGCCATTCCTGTTGACACAAAAACACAAATCAGGGCTTAATAGTAACTTCAGAAGTGGGACCCAAACCCAATAATCACTGTTGGAAATACTTTAAAAATTAATGGAACCGTTTACCTCAAAATCTGTAAATGAATAGAAATACCACAAAAATTGGCTGCTATTTTGGGTTGAGTCGCGGACTAGGTCGCTCTCTTTACAACGTTTCGCGGCTGCGCCCTCTCTGTGCAAGCAGTTGTAGCCATGCTGCCTCCAGGATAAAACAGCCCAGAATACAGCCTCTGTCTCGATCTCTTTTGCACGGGAAAAGACCGGAAATGCAAAACACAATCGATTTTTCTTGCTCTCTGAATTCTGTAGTGAAAATGATTCTTGGTGTGTTTTCAAATGACTGTAGAAGAACCCCTTTTATAGGCAAGACGAAAACAATTTCTTGGGAAAGCAGAATCAATCACTTTGCTGACTTGCTGTGATTGAATCAATTTACCAAAAACCTTTTATATTAGCACATGTTTTAATCAATTCCGTAACAACTCTTTTTGCACTGAAATAAATAAAACACGTTTTTTTCATTTCTGTAACAGTAGGAAAAGGTTTCTGTAATGGATCATTTCCAAAACGGTTTGATTGGTCAAAACAGAAAAAATCTTTCCGTAATTCGGGCTTTGCACCCCCCCTGCGCGCGAGATTCACAACGCGCACCCGGTCAACTGGTTTCCGGATCGGTTTTCACAAATTGGCTTGGACCTTGGCCCAACCCGTGTGCAGGCCCGGCCCTGTGTTTCGCAAGGCCCCAACCCTATTCTCAATTTGAGGCCCTTCATATATATATATAATTTTTTTTTTTTTTTTATATATAAATTTTTTTTTTTCTACGAGAAGGGGCCCCAAAAATCGGGGGGGCCCCAGGCCCGGGCCTCCCCAGCCTGCCCACAGGGCCGGGCCTGCCCGTGTGCACGCGAGACCTCTCTTAGGCCTAACTCATCAATGGTTTGTGGAGCCTCCACAGTTATAAAGAACACAAATGTTCTCTAGTTAGCCAATGTGGGACAAGTGTTCTTTGAAGAGTTTTTTTTGAAAAATACATAATCCCAACAATCACTTTCATTCATAAAAACAGTACAAATTATGCCAACTGACCTCCATCAACTAAACTAATCATCTTCAAATGAATCACTCACATTTCCACACTCTTTTTTCTTCAAACCAGTACCCAGAAACAGAGGAGAACTTACTGCATTACTAACCTGGAATTGATTTAGCAGCTGGTTTGGGATTCCTCAATATGCTCCTTGGAATCTTTCATTGCCATATGTGGAAGTGGAACCAAAAAAAAGAAGAAGATGGGAGTTTACTTACCAATGTCAACAGACTGCTATATACCCTGCACTAACCCTGGTCCTCGTATCAATATATAGACACGAATATGTATCCTAGGACTGTCCTCCTCTCCAATTACAATTGGGTTTTTGCTTGTCTAAAAACCAGACCAAAACTACACTTGTTTGGTCCGGTTTTGGTTTTCAAAACCTCAAAACAAATGAACCGTTTGGTTGCAAAATTTTGTCAAAAACCCAGATCAAAACGAACCGATTTCACCATCTGCACTGATAAATTTATTCGAGTCTGTATGTATGTATAGATGGCGAAGGTGGAGAGAGAGGGGCACGGAGACGTACAGATGTAACTCTTTGGAGAGAGTGATAAATCTCATGATGGCTTGTACCAGTTAACTAATCTCACTGACAGAGCTCCCTTTGTTGCGTCTCTTTGAGTTTGCTATTCTGGATTTTGTCCAGTTACTTTTCGCAGTTGCGTGATAATGTTGCACAATTAGGTGGCATGCGAAATTCATAGCCATTGAGAAAGTTAAAAAAACAAAAATTAAAAATTAAAAATTAAAGCTATACTGCACAATAAAAATGAAAAAAGTGGAGGAGGATATATAGACAAAAATGAATCCAAATATGGGGAGCAAATAATAGGAGTGCACACGGTTCGGATTGGATCAATTCTCTTGAAATCTAATAACCGGACCATTCAGACCGGTTTTAGAAAATTAAGAACCAAAATCTAACCAATCCACATGTAGAACCTATCCAGATCCAAACCGCAAGACGGGACCGGTTTTGGTTCGGTTTCAGTTCTACCCAATTAAGGAACACTTCATCACAACACATTTAACCCCCAATTAATCGTAGACTGAACAAAAATATTAAGAACCCTAAAAAAGACCACAAATGAACCTCTGTGTGTGTGTGTGAGTGAGTGAGAGAGAGAGATCAAGAGATATTGGAAGAGATCAAGAGATATTGTAAAGAGATCAAGAGATCAAGAGATATTGGAAGAGTGCAACTAACAGTACAACCTGTTACATAGTTTTAACGTTGGAAGAGATCAAGAGATATTGTAAAGAAATAGAAAAGGAAAAAAAACTAGGAAGCAGATCGAGATTAGAGAATAAAAGAATTGAGTTTTCCTTTGAGTAGCAATCGTGGAATTAAGGTGAAACAAAAAAATAATTGAAATTGGTATTAGTATATTATATCAATATATTAACTTATCAAATCAAGATACATAATTATGTACATGTATAAATATATCAATATATACGCATATAAATATATATAATATATTAATTTTATTTGGTCCAATTCGGTTCTAACCGTGGTTCTTAAATTGAGAATCAGTAACCGAACAATAATTACTGGTTCTTAGTTTTTTAGATCCATAACTAGACCAATGAACCATAGAACCTAACCAAAGAGACTGGTTCGGCTCAGTTAGGCGGTTATATCGGTTTTCTTGTGCACCCCTAAGAAATAATATCCACATTTACCAAATAGAATTATCATTATTTCTTGGCTTTCTGCTAGATGCGTAGGTGAGTCTAAGCCCTGAATTTAAGCTCTCTATGTTACATTTTGTAATGGTACACTACTGCGTGCTCGACCTACAGTTGTGTATATGATAGGAAGACGATCAAAATAGGTGAAAATTAATGAAACATGTTTCTGTGTTCAAAGTGAAGAAAGATAATCAAAATAAGGATAATCACAGAGATGTTACATATACTTTTGTTGGTTGTCACCGCCAATAATGTCAATTGGACCTGTCAAAACAACACACCACCACAGGAAAATAAATGCGGAAGTACAAGGTTTAGGAAACTCTATCACAAACTCATGGTGTTGAAAAAAACTGTTAGAACTTGTGGATCATATAGAGAGGTACCAAGAAGTTCTAGGAAAGGCCAGATGTCGAGCGGAACAGAGCGATGCATCTGGCCAATCATGGGTTCAACTGATTGGGCTGGGCGGTAGGCCTAATGGTTTGGGAAGCCCCCTGCTGTATGGTACGATATTTGTAAGGTTGGAATAGAGTAAGCGTATATATATATACAATCCCCTTCACATAAGGGACCCTGATGGGAAGAAAAATTCGCACCCAACAATCGCTGCCGTTGGATGCAATCGACGGCTGTGATTTAAAATCGCAACACGCGGGTCATAAGGGATATCCGGGTTGGATCCAAACCCAGTTCGCGGGTCAATTACACACATACGGGTTAAAACACCCCCAAGCTTCTAAGACACTCTTCTCACACTTCAGACGTAAAACCAAGAAGAGAGAGAAAGTGAGGCACTGCGACGAAAGACGAAGGAAGAAGATGAACCAGATCGAAGGAACATCGGAGGTAACGTCTCTCTCTCTCTCTCTCTCTCTCTCTCTCTCTCTCTCTCTCTCTTCTGATTTTTGTTCTAACTCTTGATTCGAACAAACCCTAGGTTTGACGAAGAAGATCGATCGATTCCTGGTACTGGTTGGGGTTTGAGCTACATCTCAAAGGTCTCTCTCTCTCTCTCTCTCTCTCTCTCTCTCTCTCCCCTTCTGTATGTGTTAACTTGTGTGGTTGTGGAAGGCTCTAGTTCTATCTGTTGAGTGGCTAAAATTTGTGCTTTGAATTTTGGTAAAGTAGCAGAATGGTAAGAGTTTGGCCTTGCATCTTTGAAGTTTCCATTTTTTGTTTGGTTTTTCGAGGAGCCGAGCTTGATCAGGCCCATGAACCCGTTATACAGGTTGCATGATATTGGAACATAACTCAATCACTTTTCTTACCAAAAGAACCTTTTACTTTTGGAATTATCCTTTCTGCCCATTTTTCGTGGTGGTACTTATGAATTTTGTAGTAAAAAAAAGAGCACGGGCTAAAAAATACAGTCCAAATTTATGCATTTTTTTAGGGTGGTTTTCATTAATTTTTATGTTGTTGTTTATGAAATTTTGTAGTGATGTTAATGAATTTTTTGTGGTCCAGTATACAAATTTTTGATATTCAACTATGAGATTTTGTTGTGGGGTATGAATTTTTATGGCTTAAAATACAGAAAGGCATGTCACATACCAATTTTTAGAAGTATTTACCATAACCTTCTCGATATAATAAATGGAATTGTATATGAAAGTAGTTGAAAGTTTTGAGGGAGGGTGAAACATTAGTTCAAGTATAAGAGTGTATAAACACAGAGAGAATGTTATGTCTGGACTAGTGTAGTTGAAATTCGATAAGATTGGTTTATGCAGAAAAGTTTCACAAAGTAAATGTTCACTGTATTGCATCAAAGAAACTTGTTGAGGTGTCTTCTAGGTTGCTTATGTTTGGAATTTGGCCTTTCTCTTGAGCTTGAAGAAGTTGGTCAGAAGGTGATTGGGAAATAGATACTCATGGAGAGATAATCTTATAAGAAGTTGTTGAGGCCTATCTCTCTCTCTCTCTCTCTCTCTCTCTCTCTCCCACAACCCAGCCATGGATTGTTCATCTGCAATGAGTGGTGGGGGTGGTGATGCTCTGGACTTGAGGTACGTTTCAAAGAAGTGTCTATGTGGGAAGAGAGCTGCAATTCGAGTGACGGAGTCTGACAAACCATCAAAGGGGAAACTGTATTATGCTTGTGAATCTGCACCCCGGGGTTGTGACTTTTGGGCTTGGTGCAAACCTGTTAAAATCAGCCATGTCAAAGAGGAATTTGTGGAAGAGAGGTCAAGGGTGCTTCCTCAACAGTGGCCAAGGGTGAATCCTGAAGACCCACATTTCGTGGGTAGACTGGTGATAGTGGAAGCCAGTGTTGCAGGAATGAAGAAATGGGTGTGCATTACCTCTGTTTTGTGCATCCTTTGCATGCTAATGTTGGCAAACAAATGAAATGGAAGTGGGATGTAATGGCAGGATGTAATGGCAGGGGGTAGGGGGCAGTTGTTAGCCTACTTTTGTTTGTAATGAAATGAAATGGAAGACTGGCTTGTTTTGTTTGTAATGAAATGGAAGTTGTGTAACCTAATTATGACTCCCTAAATGGAAGTTGGAAGTTTGTATGCACAACTAGTCCTATCAGCAAAAGGAAAGGGATTTGCATGCACAAACATACTTTTTTCAATGGACTGATGTTCTTCGATTTTCTTATTTATTAAGAAGAAAAATAACTAGTCATATATTTTATTGAACTACTGAGGTTTGATTAATTCCCAATGACCAGTCATTTTAAAAAGCAATGTTTTTGAACTGGATTGAACTAAAACCAGAAAGCATGTTAGTTCAGTGGTAAGTTGGTAAAGCTAACGAAAAATTGATTGGCCTTAATTAGTTGAAGTTTAGATCAAAATATGAACGAAAAATTGCATGGCTCTACATCAGCAAAAACTTTGCAGTCCAGAAGCTGATCAGTTTACACCCCTCTATGTTTGGAGGAATAAAGAAAAAATAACGGCAATAATATGATACGGCAAAAACCTCACAGCAAAAACCAGAAAATCTAGCACTTAAACGACCACTTGCCATATAAAATATGCCAAATTTTGCATAATTATTGCAAGACATATGTTGGTAACAAAGAAAACAACCAATCAGCAGCATAAAGGAAGAAGTTAATTGCTTGCTAACAACCATTTTGTAGACCTTGATTTTAACCAAGCATCTTTAGGGCAGTTTCAGCACCCATTACGGCAGTTTCAGGACTTCAAATTGCATATCCAGCAGCTAAGAACAGTTTCCTGCATCTAAATAACCACAAACCAATTTTCTGCACTTAATTAATTACACAGTTTTCTGCATCATAACCACTAAACCTGGGCAGCCACAAACCAAAGTAACACAAAACCATATGCCTAGTAGGTACCAGAAACGAACAAAACATATTCAACCAACACCATAACTGATCAAATTTCCAGAAAATGCTAACAGATCATCCAAACATGAGTTCAACCAATACATAAAATACACAGTTCCAACACCATCAGTTTGGACCTTAATATTCTACTAACTTCCAACACCATCAGTTTGTGCAAACATGGAATTCTACAAACATTCAACATGAAATCATTTTGACCAGAAATTAGGGTAGTGATTTCCTGAAGAGCATGATGTGTGGCTCTGGTCGATGAACAACGTAGTGGGCCCACCCTAATTGCACACCATTCATCCTGGTACACAAATAAGGGACACATAACCAATTTGAGAACAATTGAGGATGAAACCAACCAATTAAATATAAAAAAATGAAGGGACAAATTACGTGACAGAAGTGGACAAAAAAAATGTAAACACTTACATTCCTCATCATATTCCATGTCCTCCTGCTCAACATCCTCGTCGTCCTCCTCGTCCTCGTCGTCCTCGTCATTCAACCTACCATCTCCGCTAGAGCTACAAACAAATTTCACAATTCAATTTAAAAAAATCAAATTATAAATGAAATTATAAATGAAATTATTTAGATGCATAGACGTACATTCCAAGAAGTACTGGACAATTCCTTTTGTTATGTGTCGCCAATTTCCCACAACCATTGCAGCGCCTCTTCTTCTTGATAGCCTTCTCTTTTCCTCCTTTGAGCCGTTTACCACACCCCTTTGACCTAACTCGTTGTGGTTCTTTGAGAATAGGTTGCTTTCCATGAGAAATAGACTTTCGGACACTACTCTCTTCGCGAATATTCAAGTCACTCATTTTGGATGCAAGCCGTGTTTCTTCAGATACCAAATATTCTTCGAAACCTTCAGCTTCATTTTCACATAATAAACATGCATCAATAACTCTGCTAGCTAGTCGGAAAAGCCTATTTCTCTTCATTAACATGGTAGTGTCACATATTTCAGAAACGGTCCCGTCATCCATAACTCTCCTAGCTTTTGCTGATTTTGTCCACCTCCGCACTATGTATTGTTCAGGTAATTGCATAATCTGCTTTTTAGTGAAGTAAGCCAAGATGTGCTGACATGGAATTCCATCGGACTCAAACTTCTTACAACTGCATTTCACAAAGTTTGATGACTTGTCCAACACAAGCTCACGACCCTTCGACTCAGGCAGAGTTGACCTCACAACATTGTACTTAGCCCACATATCATCTTTAAATGTACTCTTCACGGCATACCCCCCACTATCCAATAGTTCCTGTTGGAACTTGTAAAAAACATTGTGTGTGTACACTTCACGCATTGTCGACTCCATGAGTGTTTTTGTTACGAGGAGTGGCTTCTCATTCACATCTTTATGATCCGAATCTAATTCATTATGCCTTATATGTGAAAGTGCCCTAGCAAACCTCGTCACAAAATCCATCAAAGAATTATTTGGAGACACATACCGCTTGAAGAATGCATGACAGCCTTCAGCTCTCTGACTACTGGTCATGTGGGCAGTAAATATGTGTCTTGTATATGCAGGAACCCATCTCTCACGAATTTTGTACAAACCATCTAACCATTCATTCGTGGACAAATTAGCTTTTGCTACAATCTGTAGCCATCTCCCTTCAAACTCTTCGGGGGTCTCGGAGTTCCATATACAGTTACGGAATTCATCATAATACTCTTTATAATATACAGCACTAATTTTTTCGGAAAATTTCATCACAATATGCCAAATGCAATACCTGTGCACCGTATTTGGAAGGCGAGTACTGATTGCTTTTGCCATTGCCGGATCCTGATCAGTTATGATCATTTTGGGAGCCCCAGCCGGCATTGCTTCCAACCATGCATTGAAAAGCCACTCGAAAGCATCGGCTTTTTCGCCACTTAAGAAAGCACACCCGAACATTGTTGTTTGACCGTGGTGATTAACCCCTATAATAGGTGAGAAGATCAATGAATATTTGTTTGTCTGATAAGTTGTATCAAACACCACCACGTCCCCAAAATATTGGTATGACTTTCTCATGGTTGCATCGGCCCAAAAGCAATGATACAAACTCCCCTCATCATCTGGCAAGATTGAGAATATAAAACTGGGATTCTTTTCTTGTTGGGCCTCAAAATACTCAACCAACAAACTAGCGTCAAAGCCGTCTACCATTCCCCTCTTATCTCTTTGAGCATTATAGAGATCTTGTTGAGAACATCCAACATTTTGAAGACCTCCGGCTTGCATCTCCAAAATACTCATTTGTTGGTGGGTCGGCACATTTGCATCACCAAGTTGGTCTGTCAGAGCCCTTTGGGCAGCCGACAACTTACGATGAGATCGTAATAAATGCACCTTCTTTGGTGTGGCAAGCGTGTGGTTGTGAGTGGCGACAAATTGCGTGATAGCAAACCCCTCACCCCGTTTCACAACAGTCATTTTGGCACCACAATTCTCTCTAGTTAACCCCCTTTTCCGTATAGTGTTTTCAGATACATTTTGCGTATACTTTTTCGCCCTCAACCCTTCTTTGTGACAAACAAATTCCTTCCTAACAGTTAGACCGCCCTTACCCAACTTGCTTGAATTGATTCGAACCCCAAATCCAGCTTCTCTAGCATAATCATTGTAAAACCTGTGAGCTTCTTCCAAACTAGCAAACACCTGGTCAATCTTTGGTATCAAGTCCTCCTTCACATGAGGAGTGTAAAGAGCTTCAGAAGAAGCTCCAGATGATGCACAGGGTTGTGATGGTGACGGTGAGTAGAGAACATCTCGCAAAGACGGAATTCTGAAAAAAAAAATTAGAATACATATGTAAGAGATTACTGTGAAACAAACTAGGTTGGATAGAAGAAAAACACCAATGAATGAACCGGATTTCACTTATTTAAAAAATTGCCGATATCACAAAGGATTACCACAATAACAAACTAACTAAAACCCTGCCCAGGAATGCAGTTTTAACTTTTCAGTGCTCAAATGGGATGCCGCCCTGGTGGTAGCATCCCTGAAAGTAATTGAAATATCTGTTAAAGCCTAAAACTAGCTATAAAAGAAATGTACCATGCATCAAATGCCTGTATGGACAAGCATCAAAACGATGTCTCCCAACCAATCGAACTGGATCACACATCCCCAGCAATAAGAAATTTAACTGAGTTACAGCATCTCCACTAAAAAACACATAAGTACATAACCATATGAAATGGAGGGACTCAAAAAATTAAGTTTGTAGCTCACATAGCCAGGCATTTAACTGGGTTACAACCGAAATATTATTGTCAATCAAGTACAATACAACACTGGTAATTAATGTCTACAACGCAGATCCAGAGTATTAACATTGGTATTATTGTCATCCGAAATATTATTGTTAAACCTCCTGGTAAATCTGCAATGCAGATCCAGAGTATAGACTCCTTTGAATGGTTGTTAATCAAGTACAATACAACACTGGAGAAGCAAAACTTCCCCGACCTAAGATATATCTGTTACCAAATGTTTTGTGTGAATACCCCAGAGAAAGAGAGAGAGAGAGAGAGAGAGAGAGAGAGAGAGAGAGAGAGAGAGAGAGAGAGAGAGAGAGAGAGAGAGAGAGAGAGAGAGAGAGAGAGAGAGAGACCAACCTTGGGGGATCCATCTTCTTCGTCGTCTTTGTTTAGAGCTTCGAAATCTAGTCTCTTCGTCTGGTTCTTTTTCTTTCAAACCTAGGGTTTCTTCGAATAAAGAGTAAAGAGTAAGAACGATTGTGTTGCCGAGAGAGAGCGAGAGTGAGAGAGAGAGAGAAACGGTTCTTCTTCTTCTTCCTTCGTCTCTCACTTTCTCTCTCTTTGTTTTGGAAGACGTCTACTGTGGTGTGTAGAGGAAGATTGGGGTTTGAAAGTGTTTTAACCCGTATGTGTGTAATTGACCCGCGAATTGGGTTTGGATCCAACCCGGATATCCCTTATGACCCGCGTGTTGCGATTTTAAATCACAGCCGTCAATTGCATCCAACGGCAGCGATTGTTGGGTGCGAATTTTTCTTCCCATCAGGGTCCCTTATGTGAAGGGGATTGTATATATATATATATATATATATATATTCTCTATTGTAAAACCATGGACGATATATATATATATATTTTTAACAAAGACTCGCTCTCGCTCACGTGGAAGTACCTGGTTTTGGAAAACCACGTAAATCTTGCTATCAATTATTTTTTATTCCTATACTGTGTGTGTGATTGTTTACGCTTACAAAAACACAATACAATGCCCAACCCCTAGTTAAAACTCGACTTATTTACACAATGACCCGATTTTTTTGGCTAGACTAGTGAAAACTATACAAGAGTGGAGCTCGAGTTAGTGTTCGATCCTTGTATTGTTTTCGCGATCTGTCCCGCATAGCAAAGGATGGGGGACGGGATCAACCTAACCACAGAAAGGGATATAAAAAAGTAGTGCAATGCAAAGACATTAATTGGATGAAGGTGTAAGCCCAATATGCCGAGCTTCCTTTGGTTTGGCAAATTCATGCCTAAAACATATACTCTGTCGTGTATCGTATTTTTATGACACTGTTATTTTCGGTATTTATTTTTAGAGTGTCTGTTTTAGATGTGGAAAAGGAATCATCTCAATATGTATTTTTTATTCGAGTGCGGTAGTTTTTAGTCAAGACGGATTGCTCATTTTGAAGACAAAGTTAGATGCTACATATTTTTGCTCAAGCATTTCAAGGATCTCTACTAGCACAACATTCTGATTGAGTTTGCTGGACGTTTGACTCGAGCAAAGTAGTCGGCAAAACTGCACAAGGAAAAAGTTAGATGCTGCACGTTTTTCTCAAGCATTTCAAGGCCCTTTTATTAGCAAAATATTCTGTTTGTTTTTGCTGGATATTTGGCTCGAGCAAAAGTGCCCGATTAGCAACTATAAAATCTCAGCCATTAGGTCGAAAAATTATGAAAGCTAAAAATTATGAGAGCTGCGGTGATAAGAACCCTAATACCAATATTTCCATCTCTCATCACTTTCGGCGGCTAGGGTTTGTGAACCTTGAAGAATTGTGAAGGCTTGTGAATGCCGTGAGTTTCAAGATCATCTTCAGAGCCCGTTTGGATGGGGTCTTAGTGGGGGGCATAAATATGGGGGGTCTTATTTATGCCCGGGCCCACGGCTATGGAATGGTTTGCCAAAAATAAGTGCAGGGGTGTTATTTATCACCCTGACTAAATATCACCCCTAGGGGGTGTCCATATTTATGACCCCCTAATACCCTCTGGAAAATGACCATTGTACCCCTTTTAATACCCCCTCCCAATACCCCTCCCAAGACATTGGCATGTGCTGTGTTTTTTTTTTTATTATTTGAAAATGTACTAAAAAATTAGGAGATTATTTTAATGCTCAAAAACTGGATTGAAAACAAGAGATTCATTGCTTAATCTCACAACTTAAAAAAAAAAAAAAATAGCACCGCCACATTTTTTGTTCCTTCAATTGTCAACGCCACCATTCTTTACCCAAAAATCTCGTTAGTTTTTTGACATACTTTTTGGAAACTCCTAAAAGATGATCCGATTCAATAATTTTTATAATAAAAAATAAACATCCAAATTAATTTTTATAAAAAAACAATTAATATAAAAATTAATTACAATTATATCTTATAGCTTAATTAGTTATTGAGTTTCAATAATAAATTAATTAATTATTAGATTTATCTAATTAAAAAAACACATAACTACTACGAATATTCAAACATGGGCAAAAAAGCCTTTTGACAGCTTTTTACATCATCCACCCAAATTTAATCCCCCTTCTTACAAAATCATCCAAACCAAGTACTACTTAATCCCCCCTCCATAAATGTCACATCAATGTGGGGCCACCTTCTATATATATTACCCCTACTATCTTATACCCCCTCTATATATAATACCCCTGAAACTAATCCGACATCGAATCGGGCTGTCAAGGGGTTTGTTCTTCGTTAGAAACAATCAATCTCTGAGTAAAGTCATTTCGTGGAGTTCGAGAGGCGCTTCAAAGTCCTTCGGTGGATTCTAGGAGGCAAACGGAAGGCTTGTAGATTCAAGGCGGTGGCGGTCAAAGCACTGGGTGTGGTGAACGAGGATTCGGCAAGTAGTTCTTAGGTTCGATTGGTGAGGATTCACGATCGTTGGTAAGATTGCTTGTAACTACACATTGAGTATAGTGTTTTGATTTCTTCCCGTGGTTTTTACCCGTATTGGGGTTTTCCACGTATATCGTTGTGTTCTTCATTTGTTTGCTTTCCGTTGTGTGATTGATTGCCATCTTGTTTGGTGGGCTGATTTTCTACAAAAGATTAAAACATAGCAAATCTAGAAACCTAGGCAAACTAGGGTTTTTCAGAAGGCAATGGCTAACTAACTCGTGAAGGCAATGGCTAAGTAACTTGAAATCTATGAAGGCAAGGGCTGAAAAACTCGAAAAAAGAAGAAGGAAATACTCCCAACCTACACAACCCGTAAAAGGATTGCCTTCCCTCAATCATCCGGATCAATTCCGTGAATGAAGCCTTCTTGGTAAGCACTTTAGAAAAAGCTTTCCAAGAGTGGCAATGACAAGAGTAACAAAGCCTTTGGGACTTATTCACACCGATATGTGTGGACCAATTGATTCCTATTCTCTCGGCAAAAATAGATAGTTTGTCCTCTTTATTGATGATTTTAGCCAAAAGTCATGGGTCTATATTTTAAAACAAAACCGAGAAAGTTCAAAAAAAGAAAACAAACAAAATGTCATCACTCAAAGTAGTCTGGAATGACCACCAATGAAGAAAATTATGAGCTACTTGGTTTTTCTTCAACTCATCGATTGAATTATGCATATGAGCCATTTGAGACTTCAACTAAATATTTTCTTCATGTCTGAGAGATATGACCACTCATTTGTAATAATATAGCTAATATTATTTTTGTGACTCCTTTTTCAAATGTTCTTAAACGGCTAAGCTCCTCGGTACCAAGCACTTTAGAAAGAGAATCTTCTTTCAGATTAGTTGAAGATAAGTTTGGTGTATCCCGTCCAAATTTTCCATATCATCCTAAAAATTACAAGATGAAAAACTAATGTAAATGACTAATGTGACTATCAACATACACAACGAATAAAACCCACAAATAAAGAATGAGCCATGGCCTTACAATTTTTTGTTCAATAGTTGTGTTGCCGGGTTGACCATTCTTTTTCATACGTCCTTTGGCCCAATTATCAACTCTACTCGTGGAACAAGGCTTTTTGCTTTCTTCTTTCTGAAGTATAAATACAAATATATAATCATAAGGCAATTTAATTTATGATTTTTAGGGGGTGTTCCACTAACAAAAAACTGATTTTTCCAAACACCGAGACAAGTCATTCTCTCACAAAACATCACATAAAAAAAAAACTGTGAAAAGCCAGTTTTTTCAAAAAAACCAACTTAGTGGAACACCCCCTTAATAGGTATGTTGATCTTTGATAATGAACAAAATAATAGAGGTATTACTATCTCAGTGGCCAACCGTGCATATCCCTTACGACTCATAGTATGTTGAAGTGGTAGCTGTATGATAGGCGCGCAATATCACAGATATAAGCGCCTAAGTAGGACGAGTTAGCGCATTAGAGGCGCGATTTATTCCATTTTCCACTTGATGCGGTGTTGTCCTTTGTTTTGGTATTGTGGTGTTTGTTTCGTAGGAAACGGGTCGGAGGAGCACGTAAAAGTGGACATGGGACTTCGGGCATGTTGGGAACCGGTGGGACCCAAGTAAGGACGGGCAAACAAGCTGAAAGTCGATTTGAAGGAGTCGGTATCGATACAGGTAAAGCCCTGTATCGATACCCAGGCGTCAGCAACTGAACAGAACCTACGGGTATCGATACAGGGATTGTCCTGTATCGATACCGCATAGCCTAAATCAGCCGTTTGACTTTGCCACGTGTTTTGACTTCGGGAAGGACATAAATACTCCGTTTTTGTTCCGAATTAGGGTTCGAATTTTGTTTTCTCTTCTTCCAATTAGCAGCCGATTATTTCCTTGGGAGATACTACTTCCCAGAGATCTTTACATTGGGATTTTTGAAGTTTCGTTCGCAGATTCAAGTATTGCTTCGGTAACTTTCTGTTTTATTTACATTAATCTCAGTTCACGGGAGTTTGTCCGTGATCTGATCTTGAATCCTTGTTTTAATTCATATTCTAGTATAATAGCATGTTTTGTTTCAGAGTCTTGTTATTTGTTCAAGCTAATATGAGTGAGTAGTCGCATAGGTATGGTCGCGGGGTGATTAACACGCCGTGGCCAGGGCTGGGTATGTTCTCGCTCCTATTTTCAAAATTAATAATAGGAAAAGCAATTTTAGGTTATTAAAGAACTTCCGTTAGACGAATCCGGACATTGTCGGAGCCCATGTAACGCGGGGAACGGAGGACCAAAACTTGTTCTTCGCTGTACATGGGTAAACGGCGACCACGAAGATTCGCATCTTTCGGGGTATCTTTTTCTCTCTAAAGTCAAATGTTTTCTTTAGAACACTGAATGGAGCGGAATTGTCCGGACCTGGTCACTGGTGTTATGAACCCTACGACCGTACTTTCTTTTAAATAATTTAAGCAAAACCAAATTTTCTTTAGTTTAGTTAATTCTCCAATCTGATCACAAGGGGTGGCTACCTGAGAGCCGTGTTAAACCTTACAACCCGAGTTTTTAGTTAAGCACTCTCCACCGTCCCTGTGGATTCGATTCCGGTCTTACCGGGTATTATGCTACACCGGTCTCAGCCCTACGCTTGGGGCAACCCATTAACTTAGGTCTAGGATTTGGTCAAGCACTGTATCTATCTCTTTCTTTAATGTTGTTGGTTTTACCTAAACTCAAGAATTACAAGTAGATTTAGTGCATAAAAAGAGGATAGCATGCTCTAGAAATCGAATGCGAACACATGTTCTGTCACTATGATAGCTCAAAAGAGGATAATATGAATATAACATTTTAATCTATATGGATTAGGAGTCCTTTTCCTGTGTGCCATCAACATTTTCAGCACATGAATATAGCATCCCAGGGCATCTATAAGAAGCAAAAACATATAATAACAGTAGAAGGACATGCCCAACTCAAAATCAAGATGTAATTTGCAATCCTTCTAACAATAGTAGCATGGGATAAAGCATTATCACTTGAAAGATGAGGTGGGAAATGAGGGACAAAGAGAAGATTTGAGGGCGTCAGAAGATGAAACCATTCCAATTTCTTGAGACAATCTTCAAGACAGGACTAAGACAACAATTATATCCTAAACATACACACTTGAACCAATTGCAGACTTAAGACCCACCAAACATAGTCAATAAACAAAACAGCACACCTGAGATTACATGACGTCAGTGCTACAGTATAAAATTACAACTAAATGCACATACCTTGAAATTTGAACTAGTCTTTTCCTTAACAAAATCCTTCCAATCATGCAATGATTTGATGTTATCAGGCTGCAACTTTAGCCTTTCTTCCTCATTTGAAGCGTTTCGTATTTTTTTTTACCAATCTCGACTTAATTTAAGGCTCTCCAATCGTCATCCATCTTTTGAAAAATCATTTCTCTATGCCATTCTTCATCTAGATCGAATCTTTACCTGGAAAAACTTGTATGAAATTCTATTAATTTTACTAGCACACAAGATTATATTTGGGCACTATGCCATAACTGAATGGATTGCCATAGGACTTCTGCCATTCCTGAGGGAAGCTTTCGCCAATCTGAAAGTATAAATGGCACAATTTCTCATACTAGAGCTCCCAAGAAAGAAGACAATTTGACTGATCCCTCACCAATTGGCCGACCATATTCATCAAACTTGACTTCAACCCGACACCTTCATCTACAACATTTGTTTCAGCTTGGTCGGACCTTTTTTACGTTTGTTATTTTGGGACACTTTTGAAGGGATTTTAGGAGTTTTTGTAGAATTCGGCATTAGATATGATTGCACTTCATGATTATTTCATAAAAAGAAAACTAACAAGAAAAAACCATAAAATATTATTTCTCACCCACACTACCGACGATTATACATGGGCTTCAAATCATGTAAGTTTGTTCAGTAGGTGATGTGGGGCGCTGCAAAAAGCTCAGGTCACTCCTTGGGGGCTGCTACCTTCTTTTTGGGTTCTTCGTGATTTTCTTGAAAATTGTGTAGTAGAACCACCCTTCTTCTTTCTTGGATCTATACTTTTGACCTGAAAAAAATGAAAAGAAAAAAGAAGCAATGCCTGCATAGTTTAAGAATGAAAATGAGCAATCTGTAGATAGAAAATTGAAGGGGAATGAACAGCGTTGTAAGAGCATCACTAGTGGTATACTCAAACACAAAAATACTCAAAGATGAGTATTTTGATACACAAAAGAGGCTCACAATGGTATTTGGATAAATACTCAAAGTTAACAACATTTGTTACAAATACTCAACTTTTGGCATTTGGATACTCAAAACTACCAATCTTTCTCAATAACCAAACCTCAATAACCAAATTTTGGGGACGACACCGTATCAAAAGTAACAACATTCTCTCTCCATTTTTCAAATACTTAATTCAAAACTCAATTTTTTTACACTTTCTCCCAAAAATTGAAATTATCAATTTTTAATCTTTACCAAAATATGTTCAAGATTGATCTCATTTTAAACATATTGTGAATATCTTTTAAATGGTAATAGTATTATAAAAAATATATGTACAAATTTAAAGTTGTGCCCATTTTATGAATAAAAATAGAGTGAATAGTACTTTTTTGATTATGGACACAAATGAACCATTGTAGAAGGGTAGATGCTCAAACTTATAAACCCATTAAATGAATACTCAAAATGTGATGTGGCAATATTTGAGTATCCATATTTGAGTATACCACTAGTGATGCTCTAATGACTAATGAGCATGAAAATTATAGATGGAGCATGTATATGGAAAAAGAAGCACAAGAACAATAATATGTTAAAGAGCATGCCCTTTATGCAAACATTACCTTATTTACTTTGGATCTTGAGAACTCATCATTGTCACTATCACTCAGTCTTTCTTCACCATTGAATGGCACATAGTCTTCATCACCATCTCCATGCCCAATCTTGTTTTTCCTCTAATTAGTAATATTACACCACTTTGATTTGAACCAAATAAAAACTTTGACGGGTTTATGACTCCAGCATCATTCAATTCTAATAAGTTTTGTTGAATAGTTTTTTTCCCCTTTATACCCTTTCAACGTCTTGGACAAGTAGTCAAGTACCCCGGCGCATACATGTTACTGAATCCATTAAATGAAATACCTTGAAATACAAATGACAAAATGAGATGAATGCATGTTTAAAACGTAACACAAAATCATGTAATATAAAGAAGTTTTGGTCCCCTTTCCCCTGATTTCTCTCTTTTGATCAAAATAGAAACAACGAACTAAAGTTGCAAATATCCAAGTAAAATTTCATTTCAATAACTCAATAATTACATGAATCGCACCAGTGTGCCCTCAGAATCTTCTCTTGCATTACTTATTTCTTCATCATCATCGTCAATGTCCATACCAAGTGCTATAATGTCTTGTGGTCTGGAAGATGTATCAGCGGTTGTAACTACTTTTTGCATGACAACATAAATTTACATATTTATTACCTTTTCCAATGCACCCAATCTTTGTCCATCATTCTAACAGCAACATGCGTTCTTTCCTGATATATGTTACCAAACATTTTTTTTGGGTAAAATATGTTACCAAACATGCAAAGCTCTTATGAAGTCATACATTGATGTATATCATGGTTGGCAATAAGCAAGAAATGCTACAATGTTTTAGTTCCCATTTTTGGCTCTCTTTTGGACGCTATAGAGAGTTTCATAAACGGTATAATAAGCTCTTTCCATGTTCTACTAGTTTTTATATCACTTTTTAAGAAAGAAACGAAGATAACAAAGTGCAGCCCTAAGAATGTTATAGACCTAAGACATAAAAGGGTTATTTGTGGTAGTGAAATGGGAGCAAAATTTTACTTCCCTTAGTAACATATCTCAGTCATCTATGAATAAGAGTCACTATGCTATCTACCACCTTCCAAATAACATTTGACTCATCTATCAATTAGGGAAAAATATGGTCTTGAAAGAGGATCTCAGCCATGAAATTATCTCATGATGCTAGCATGTCAATAGGAAGTAAAATGAATTGATAGGAATCCTCAATTGATTATTTAACAAGAAATTAAATAGATTAAAAATTGTCCATTATCGTAAGCGCGTACTCTACAAAAAAATATATGTATGACTTGTAGAGAAGAAGATAGTGAAATGGAGACAGCCAGGGTGCGCACTCAAGTTTCTAAATGTATTAAAATGTCATATTTGTTGTAGTGCAAAAAACGTTTAAAATTATGCTATTAAAAGTCACATTTGTTGGGCACCTGAGAAGCAATTGGGGAAAAAAGATTGTTAAACATACTGCAATGAGTGGCATTAAATAATGTATAGCAAAAAGAAGTGTCCTTTCGTGAAACTAATACAAATAGAGAGAAATCAATGGGCTATGATGTAAAGCTGAAAAGGTATCGTAAAAACCATCTTTTAATAGCCAACCCCTAACTTATTTGTTATGTTTATCAATGGAAATTCCAGACTCAAACAAAATCAATTGATATATCAGTTTCATCATTCAAACTTGGACCTAACAAAACAAATAAATCAAATTTCATTGGCAGCTTGAGAATTCAGTTAAAGAGAATGACAAGGGATAATCCTTAGAGACACCAACCACAATAGGGGTCCATTTACGAATTAACACAAATGTTGTGATTTATGTAATGTCATAAAAACAAAATTCTCCAATATTATTCAAAGTATGCTATCATGCAAAGACTGAAAAGATAACCAAACTTTTATTTATAAGACAATGAAAAGAATTATAAAATATCGGAATGGAATGAATCAACACAAATGTCCCAACATCTTTTGAATGAATCAACACAAAAGCCCTAATACTGAATATTTTCGAATGAATCCACACAAAACCCTTTAATACCCTACAAACCCTTGAAATCAGGAGGGAACAAACTTGATATTGACGGTTAAAACCCTAGAAATCAGGAGGGAACAAACCTGATATTGACGGTTAAAACTCTAGAAATCTGGTGAGGACTCTCCTAAACTTACCGACTGTTTGCTTCTGCCCCTGCAATAGCCGAATATGGATTTGATTGGTCTCCCACTACAAAATGAGGAAGAAGAAGACAAATGAAAATTAGGAGCTTAGTGGGAAACAGAAGTTAATCGATTGGATAGTAGGAGAAATAGAGAACAAGAAACGAACCTGCAACTCAAGATCAAAATCCTAGAATACCAGATGATAGATCCATTAGCTGCCAACTGGTGTTTCACACAGCTACAAAAATTTACCCGAGGTCGCACAAAATTATTGAATGCCTATTATTTCAGGGTTCTGGCTTGAACAATTGGTGTTTCGAACAAATTTGGCGGAACAGATTGGAATTTTTAGCAAGGGGAGGGTGTGAAGGGTTGGTGCCTATTGTTTTGTGGAACGCTATTGAAGAGGTAATGAAACGCTATAGCATTTTAAGCCCCCTTTTATCACTGAATACTCTATTTGCTTTGCTGTTATAGCATTCTTAAAAGAACGTTATCATCTAATGCTATTAAAAGCCAACTATGTTATAGTGATTTCAAGGACCCTAGCAATCAAGTGCAAGCATGGTGTCCATTTCTTTATGCCGTGAATGCAAGCAATTTGAATTATAACATTCAAACCTAAAAGCAATTACGTGAAGCTTGTTTATAAGTAGAGTATAATTGTGTATATCATGAAGATAAAAATACATATAGTTTTTTATATTTGCTTCACATAATAGATTAATTGGTAAAAAAAATGATGGCAACTTTTGATACTGTGACATTAAGTAAATGGATTATCAAGAATCTAGAGTCCTAGACTCCCATGACATAGTCAATACTATCTTTTGAACAGTTTAACATACACAAAAGTGCTTGAATATTAATTAGAGTCATATCTAATATATCTAGACACGTCCTTTAAATAAATGAAAAATCTTTGTTCTCCAATAGAAAGGAAAAACCGTATTTAATAACAAACATCATTCAACATAGATGACAAAGGACACAATGAAATCACGGAATCATTTTCTCAAATTAAATAACAATTGAAGGAAACTTATGTATTAAATTGGAACTAAAGATATAAATATAAACGCCTCGGGGGACCTTGGGATATCTATAATCAAAAGCCCAACAAGGAAGACCCGAGAGTTCGTCAAATGGACGAACCAGGTGACCAACTTATCATACAATACATAAATATAGACTACTAATAGAAATGTACAGCGAGGTCAAACGCTCCTGAATTCCTTTCTTCAAAAACAGTCACGTATGTTGGCCTGCTGATGTCAAGGCAAAGGAAGCTTAGACCTCCTCTGAAAGAGCAACATTGAGATCAAT
This sequence comes from Vaccinium vitis-idaea, assembly GCA_963854785.1. NCBI lineage: Eukaryota > Viridiplantae > Streptophyta > Magnoliopsida > Ericales > Ericaceae > Vaccinium > Vaccinium vitis-idaea. The sequence continues at coordinate 28,486,605 of OY978224.1, forward strand.
AGCTCTAACATTATTTGTTGAAGCTTATGTCAGAGCAGATCCAACAAGCAAAAGCTCATTGACTCTCTGGGCTATTTTAACCCTTAATTCTTCCATAGGCTTGCTAGATTCCACTAGTTGATCCAAGCTAAGTTCACCAGTTGGGGCATCAAACAAGGAAGGCTTTGGGCACTTCACCCCCTCTATTTCAAGCTCTTTGGTGTGGATTTTTTCCGCTTTCAATTGCTTGCACAAGTCAGTCTATTGTTGGTGGAGTATTGAACATATAGACCTGAGAAGGTCCTGGGTCGTAGGAAATCCCATGGGCCTTTTGCAAAGGTATCGTTGCACTATGGCGTCAATGCAACGATGGCCAAATGAAAAGGGTTTCTCACTAGGTGAAAAAACAACAAGAGCAATATCATAACCGGTCAAGGTACAAAGCTCACTTGCCTTCTTGAACAGGCCAAATTGGCGCTTTGAGAAGGCAACTTAACGAGCTTGTTTCGACTCAATCAACTTTATTTCAATCTTTCGGTGACCTAAAGTCATTTTCCTTGCCATGGAAAAAATAGCAAGGAGAATACTCGGGTTTTGCTTGGAGAGATTAAGAGCAAAATACCTTAATTTATAGTAGTAGCATATATAGTCCATTTATTTGCATAGTCCCATTGTTGTTTCCTTCTCCGTTACGTATCGTCTTCCAAATTAAGATAATCTCACTGATGTAATTATACGTTGATTAACATTAAAATAGTTAGTTGCCATATTGAATCTCCAGCTTACCGTTAAAGGTGAATGAGTATTAGTGACTCTAGTCTTACCAAGATTATCACATAACTAAAATGGGTAACGGACGTTGACACCCTGACACACCTATTTTCAAAAAATGCATAACACATGTCAAAAGGACACATTAGAGTTATAATTTACTAAGTTTATTATATCATACATATACAGTCTATTCAAGGTTGTGAACAAATGCAAGATAAAACTAATTTCACTTTCTCAAGTCTATAGCTTAAACATCAATATTATCTCCATAAAATTAGACTTTGCAAAATGTAATAAACAATTTTTTTAAAATAACCCACCAATTAATGCATCCTCGGTGGCATTCGTCATCTAACATAAAATCACCTAATTAAAAGTTTGAAGAAAGAGGGACGAGTAGGTTTAAATCTACATAGTTTTTATCAACTATAAGAAATGGATCACAAGTTATTTTTCCTACTTAATTTTCAATGAATAGGAGTGTAAGAACTTGTCCCACTTGGGGCAATTATCACTTGAAAAACTAGTAGTATATGAGCTCAAGCAGGATCTCCATCCATCACTAATTTGGTTTTGAATTGTTAATTGAATGCTCAAACATGGGAAGTGTTGGGAGTTCGTACGATGCATCGATCCCGCCATCGCTTCCGCTGCGCTGACGTGCACAAGGCCCAAACTTCTGGGGAGTATCCACAGAGTCCACCACATTCGTTGGGCCCAACATACATTAAATGACCCATATCCACCTAAAATGCTAAGCCTTGTAAGTGATGAGTCATCCAATTGTATATTAAAGTCCAACCCTTTTTCTATTTTTCCGATGTGGGACTTAACCTTCACACATGTTCTAACAAATCTCCCCCTCATGTGTGAACCATTCATTGAGCCTTACCCGTTTCTTTGCATCCAACCTCCCCCTTGATTCTGATCTACTACTCTTAACCCAATCTTCCAAACTAGGCTTATCTGCACCAACTCCAACGATTCAGATCTATCCATTGAATTCTCCATTGAGAGCCAACGTGCCCATTCACTGGCACCATGCTTCCCGACGAGTCAACGTGCAACACGTGTTCCATTCGCTTGCATCACCTTGCAATGGGCACACCACATTACTTGCACTGTTGGATTTTTCTATTTCCAACACTTGGAGTTCATCTTGCAAGCCTATCCACGGCGCGTCGAGAGTCTGCCTATAGATCATCAGCCATCGGCTCTAATACCACTTGTTGGGAGTTGGTACGATGCATCAATCCCGCCATCGCTTCCACTGCGCTGGCGTGCACAAGGCCCAAACTTCTGGGGAGTATCCATGGAGTCCACCACATTTGTTGGCCCAATATACATTAAATAACCCATATCCACTTAAAAGGCTAAGCCTTATAAGTGGTGAGTCATCCAATTATATATTAAGGTCCAACCCTTTTTCTATTTTTCCAATGTGGGACTTAACCTTCACACATGTTCTAACAGGAAGAAAGCTAGGTTTTGGGAGACTTTAGGCAAGATCTCTAGATGATTCTCCTTTATGGGTTAGATTCCTTGTCTACCTTTCCAAATGGAAATTCAGATCGTATGAGACAGTAATGTTTGATTTGGCCCCACATCCGATATTTACTAACTTCAAAATAAGTATATGAGGCTAGACAACATCTCCCCTTCATGCCGAGTTGTTTGAGTTGAATGGTTTAACAATTCTAATATGTTTCATTGTCTTTCGGTCATACGCGCGTGTGTTGCCTTCGATATGAATTGTGTTTGATTATGAACTTACGTAAAAGTTAAAACACACACAGACAATTGTCTAACAAGTGTGAGGGGGTTAGGTACATGAACTCGGGTACGGCTATATATCCAAGCGTTGGACTCACCCACTTTTCATTTAATCCTCATGTTAAAAACACCGAGATAATACTGTAAAAGATTAAAATTTAGCTATTTTACTTTCCAAGATAATTTTATTACAAGCCAGATTGACATTTAATGCATAATGCATTATATGATAACTTTCACACATAGGTGTGTAATAAACTTGAAAGCTAAATTTTTTTCTGGATGAAGGTCCAATTAAACATCTTAAAATACGTTAAATAAACAATCTAGTATCTGACACTGGTACTTCATACACTTTGAAGACTCCGTGAAACATAGTCGAGTGTATCCAACAAATGTCTCTGCACCAAACATGTAGTTTGAGAAGTTTGTGTTGCTTATATTGTCACAGGAGTATGAAAAACAAAAAATAGTTGGATGAATCTAAACCGTCATAAAGAGTTTTTTTTTTTTTTTTGGGTAATTTATTGTTCATTGGAAGGAACAACCAAAAGAAAGGCAACGGAATAGCCTTGAACCCCAAACAAACAAAACAAAGGAAAGCCTAAACTTCTCACCTAACATCACCAAAACAAAGAAAATGGAGAGGACAAAATCAAGGTTAATTCTTCATTGTAACCATTGATGATCTTACCAATTGTTTCCTCTTGAGACACTTTAAACATAATCTCATTAAGATCATGAACTTCTTTCTTAGTGAATAAATACTCCTCCTCTGGATTTTTATCATATATTGGAGGTTTATTCCAATCCACAATTGGATCGGGAGTAGTTGTTGATGTAAATGACCACTTAATCATAGCCTCCTTCACCACAATAATCGACTTTGTTGCCACCAAAGGAACCTGATGTTCTTGGCATCCCCTGCGAACTCTATGGTTTCCTCCACTGTAGCAACCCAATCCAGGAATTCTTCTAGTTGTATGTAACCCTTGAACTCGATATGTTAAGTTTGAAGCCAAACTCCCACCTCTTTAATGTATCCTGGACCACTAGCTACCTTCTCTACGGCTTTTGTACATCAAAAGGGTTCTCATCCTCTTCATCCTTGTTATAATCACCTTCCTCCTCACCTATATTACATGGTTAGGGCAATTGCTGCCAAAGCTCACTGTGTGCCACGGTCAAGGCATCTAGTTGCTCTCTTAGAGTCACGGATTGCACCTCCAAATGTTGTGCTATATGGGCCTCCATTTGTGCTTCTCACACAGCATCATCGTGCTCAAACACATTTTCAATAACTGCTTTATGAACTTTACCTCCTCGTGGCATGATCGATTAGGAACAAAGCCTATGCTCGGATACCAACTGACGCAGCGTAGAAACGTGAACAAGAACATAATCACTCCATGAACAACGAACAACTCTTCTACAATCTGATAACCCACAGATTAATACTCCCTCCATCCCAATTTAAATGTCCTCTACGGGAAATCGAGCTTTTTAAGAAGTTCAAATTTTTGCTCTAAATTTCCAAAAGTAACCTTAAAAACTGTGAAGTCAATGAAATATATTTAAGTTGTTTATATCCTTATATTGAATCTCAAAAAATATGTCATATGGATCTTGTTTATAGATTTCAATTAATTCTATTATACAAAATTTTCAAAATCATAAAAAATATTATATGTTGAAAGATATTGTCAATTTAAGAATGATATGAACATCAAAAACTGTCAAATCAATGAGTACTTTTTAGGGGAAAAATTGAAAATTTGGTATGTTTTGATGGTTATTTATAGAAAGTGGACACTTATTTTGGGACATCCCAAAATAGAAAGGTGGACATTTAAAATGGGACGGAGGGAGTAGAATTATAGAAAAAGAAAAGATACTCTCTCTTATTAAAATATTCAACATATTAATCAACTGATTTGAATTAAGGCTTATGTTTATTTAAAATAGAAGAACTTTCTAAATGTAGCTCTCCTAAAATACTAAAACGAAAAAAATATCTATGGAAAGAAAATCAAGTCTAATTCTTCTTGACCAACCAACCTACAAAATAAGAATACTAGGTCAAGAAACTAGGAAACTAAATAATTATAGGAAATCTTGACTAAAAATATAATATATCCTACTGCAATACTAATTTTTAAAACCAAAATACTTATCTTCTAAAATTGCCCTGCATCAATATCTCACGTTCAACTCTAACATAGAAAGGGAAATAACAGCTTGACACAATTAAATAATTCTCTTACATATGCTGACACGTGTGAGGACATAAAATCGATCAACTCTACAAACTAAAGCAGATTGCTTGCAGGTAAACAAGATGTAACTAGTTCTATGAGAATCTACTATAGATCATTGTAGTAGATTATTTACCAAAATCCAAAAAACCAATTAATTAAAGCAAATAAATAAGAATTGAAGAAAAACGATGAACACAAACATATACGTGGAAAAATCCTAAATGGGCAAAAACCACGGGAAGGAATCAAACACTATAAAAATCATTGTGCGGTTACAATTGACCTTACTCACAATTGAGACTCCTCGCAATTGACCTAAGATCGATTGTCGACTCCTCGTTCACCACACCCAGTATTTGATTGCCGCTGCCTCGAATCCTCGAGCCTTCCAAATGTTCTTCCGGAAATCCACCGGAAAATCGAACTTGATCGAAGATGTAAAAACCTCTTGAAGCTTTGATTAATAATCCATGAACAAAAGTGCTTCAAGATCCACTGCCAACCCTCTTGGTATTAGTATATTGAAGAACAAACAAAAACACGGCTCACTTTCTTCTTGGCCGACTCTCCTGCCCTAGATCTTAAAAGGACGACATATATTTATAAAGTTGTCAATCCGATCAATCGCATCGTAAGCCGATTGATCGGAACATTGTAGATCTGACGTTTTTTGAGGATGTCGATTAACAACCCAATTGATCCTGTTATCAATCGGTATGCTCTGAAAAATGCACACTGCAGCCTGTGTCACTATTGGAGAGACCCGATCAATAAGCCGATTGATCCCATGATCAATCTTCTTGTTCTAAAAAGCACCAACTTGATCGGCAACTAAACGACGAAGACACTCACTCTCAAATTACATAATAAAACGATTCCTTCCACTCTAATCCTATACAGACTTCTACTTAAGAAAATTAAGGGAAAACAATAAAATTACAACTCGATAAAAATATGTGTTTTGTCACATGGAATTGCCAAAACAAGACGACTCCGGAATTTGGTCCTTACAAACACGACACTTTTTTACTAAAAAATTGCATGCCATGCATAATCACGGTAGTTTTGGATACAAATTTAGGGACATCCAATGAGAAGTGGTGTCTATCAGGGGCGGAGCCACATGGAGACAAGAGGGGTCAATTGACCCCCCTGACCCCCAAATTTCTATAGAGATTTTACTAGTATACCTCACAAAATTGCTAATTGACCCCTCTTTGATTTTGGTTTTTGCCCCCTGTACCAAAATCCTTGCACCCCCCCTGAACGCATCTAATTCTTGCCCCCCTGAACCAAAATCCTAGCTCCGCCCCTGGTGTCTATGCTATCAAAACTACACATTGTTTCAATTGTAAACTTACCAGAACACGGAACCATTAAGGAACTCTAAAAGAAATCCGGACGTTGGAAGATGAAGTTTGTTTGAATTGCTAAATAAACGCTGTGCAATTACTTATTACTCTCCATCTAAAATAAACGATAGATGCCCCAAGCATATTAATTTGGATGAGTTGTATGGAGATGCCCTTTTTTTATTGTTCATTTTTTGACAATTTAGTTTATCTAGGTCAGTTTATGTGCTCCTTGAATAATTCCTAGGGGGACCAATCGCAACGTTGACTAACAGGAATCCATTTAAAGTCAAGACAAAACTCCATATGAACTCGCCCCCCATGAGTCTATAGCACCTAGGAGGTTTCAATCCAGAGACAGGGAGTAAACCCCATGTTCTAAACCTTCACTACAGGCCGAACCCTTTTTACTGCTATAAATTAAGGTCATTTGCTACTAATCTCTCCAAGGAAACCCAAGTACTCTCCTTGACATTTATTTTATGGCAAGGAAAATGACTTTGGGCCGCCAAAAGATTGAAATCAAGTTGATTGATTTGAAACAAGCTCGCCAAGTTACCTTCTCAAAGCGCCAATTTGGCCTTTTCAAGAAGGCAAGCGAGCTTTGTACCTTGAGCGGTTGTGAGATTGCTCTTGTTGTCTTTTCACCTAGTGGGAAACCCTTTTCATTTGGCCATCGTTCCGTTAACACCATAGTGCAACGGTACCTTTGCGAAAGCCCCATGGGAGTTCCTACAGCTCAGGATCCTCCCTGGTCTATTTGTTCAACAATCCACCAACAATACACTGAATTGTGCAAGCAATTAGAAGCAGAGAAAATCCACGCCAACGAGCCTAAAATAGAAGGGATGAAGTGCTTGAAATCTTCCTTCTTTGATAACCCCGACTCGTGAACTCATCTTGGATTAGCTGGTGGAATCTTGGGAATGTATGAAAGAACTAAGGGCTAAAATTGCCAAGAGAGTTAATGAACTTTCGCTTATGGGATCTGCCCTGACATTAGCTTCAGCAAATATTGCTAGAGCTATTGATTTCAATGTTACTCCTCTAAAGGAGATCTAAGCTTCCTTCGTCCTTGATATCAGTATGCCAACATATATGGTTGTTTCTAAATAAAGCAGTTAGTGGAGGGTTTGACCTAGCTGTTGATTTCTAGTAGTAGTCTATCTTAATGTATCGCATGATAAGTTGGTTTCTTGGTTCGCCCATTTGATCATTGTTGGGTCGTTGATTATAGATATCCCATGGTCCCCCTAGGTGTGTATCTTTACGTCTTTAGTTACAATTTAATGAAAAGCTTTCCTTCAAGTGCTATTTAATTTGACAAAATGGTATATTTCGTGATATCTAGTGTCTTTCATCGCTTGCGTTTACTCGTGTTGTTCTTGAATATAGTATCTTTTTCTATTGGAGAACAAAAGTTCTTCATTTTTTTTTTTTATGGTGTTTATATTCATGTCTTCGTTAATTTATGCATGTATGTACGTACGTAAATATATCTACACACACATATGTATCTGTTTATGTATAGAGAGAGAAGGGTGAGAAGTTGAGGTTTTTGGGGAAGCAAGCAAGCAATAGTCTGAAGATAATCGAAGCGATTACCCAGCTTCAAAACCCCATGGCTTCTTCTTATTATTAGTCAACTTCTCGATCACTTTTTCCTTTCGATCGGATCTTGGTTGTGGTCCCAGAAAGAGAGATGACCCATGTGGAGGGTTTGGCACCAGCAGTGTGTCGTTAAGGAATTTCATCTTGTGTTCAAGAAAATTCCTAATCAAATCGTGTTTTGAATTAGTTGTGGCAACTTAAACCCTAGAATTTTTACTTGATCATAATACTAAACCTCCATCCACTCAGCTGTTTGTGTTGTGTATGCGTGCGGGCATGTATGTATTTGTAATCATTGAGACTCAAGCAATTTCTCTGGTATAAAAAGACCGAAGCTTACCCAAATGTTGACATGGATATTGGTAGATTCTTCGATGCAGAGATCATATCAAAACTGGCTTGATGAACCAACCGATGCCACCTAGAGACGTGTAGCCGGGTTGGGAGATGAAAATTAGGGTTTTCCATAAAGAAATAATCAAACGAAAAATAGAAATCGACCAAAAAAAAAAAAGCAGCAAAAGAACAATAATGAAATTCAAAAGATTAGAAAAACACTATACCAATGCCAAATCCGTTGCGAAATCAGATTCCCAAGCAACGGTAATGGTGATTAAGGTGGTGACGCACCATTGTCGGAGAAATCTGACGACTTCCGTAGTTTCCCCAAATTACTATTTGGGTGAATAGCACGGACCTCCCCTGAAGTTTGACGACTTCCACGTTTGGATGGGTTATTTGTAGGGGTAAAATTTATGGACTTTCCCATTTAGATGGGATATTTTTTGGGGTTATTATTTATTGACTATTGACTTTCCTGTTTGGATGGGATACTTGTAGGGGTAAAATTTATGGACTTTCCCATTTAGATGGGATGTTTTTTTGGGTTATTATTTAGGTAATTGATATTCACACCCCCAAATTGTTATCTACACTCCCTTTTTGTCTTTTAGTGAGATTTTTACACATGAAAATCTCACTAGAAGACAAAAAGGGAGTGTAGATAACAATTTGGGGGTGTGGAAATCATTCCCCATTATTTATTGACTATTGACTTTCCTGTTTGGATGGGATACTTGTAGGGGTAAAATTTATAGACTTTCCCATTTAGATGGGATATTTTTTGGGTTATTATTTATTGACTATTGACTTTCCCGTTTGGATGGGATACTTGTAGGGGTGAAATTGACGGACTTTCCCATTTAGATGGGATGTTTTTTGGGTTATTATTTATTGACTTTCCTGTTTGGATGGGATAATTGTAGGGGTATTATTTATGGTCCCAACTCTGGGCCCACACTTTATTCATGGTATGAGACAATTTTGCACAAAGGATATTAATATTCTTGGATCGCTAATTATGGACGGTCTAGACCTTATCCATAAATAACACTTTTCAATACCCCGAATCCACCCCCAGACCCTCTAATTTATCATTATTCTCCATTTAACCTACAAAACAAATCAATTACATTACCAAAATCATCCAAACCAGTAATATTTTATCCACTTTTTATAAATGTCACATCAATGTGGGTCCACCCTCAATAAATAATACCCCCTACTATCTTATTCCCTTACGGCCTAATTGGATGTGGGATGAGTTTTGGGGGTATAAAATAATATGCCCCTTACGGCTCGATTGGATGCGGGATAAGTTTTGGGGTATACCCTTGGACATAATTGAATGTTCGTGTGTCCCACAAGTAGATGAGTTTTCTTCTTTGGCAAGTTGCATTAACTATTGTAGGAATAAAATCGCAAGAGATTAATTTTCAAAAATTAAATAATAATTGCGGGTCCCACAACTAGATTTTTTTTGTTTTTTGTTTTTTTGCAAATTGACTTATTACAAGTAATGTTGAAATAGTAAACATTAAGAGATTAATTTTGAGCACCGAAATTAATGTTATGGGACATTTTGATGTGTCTAACAAATTTAAAATGTTATGAGTTATATATCATTGAATGCCTATGGGTCCCACAAGTATTCCTTTTGGCAAGTTGCATTAACTATTGTAGGAATCAAATGTTAAAGGGATTAATTTTCAAAAACGCAATAAATATTGCGGGTCCCACAATTAGAATTTTTTTTTTTGTAAAATCTTTTGTTGCAAATTGCCTCAAATATTACAGGTAATGTTGAAATAGTAAATGTTAAAAGATTAATTTTGATTACTACGATAAATGTTATGGGACATTATGATGTGTCCCTAGTAATTTTGAAATTCTATAAGTTATAGTATATTATTGAATGTTCGTGGGTCTCAAATGTGTTCCTTCTTGGTGAGTTGCATTAACTATTGTAGGAATACAATGTTAAATGGTTAATTTTCAGAAACACAATACATATTGCGGGTCCCAATATTAGATTATTTTAAAAAAAAAATAAAAAATCTTTTGTTACCAAATTGCCTTAAATATTACATGTAATGTTGAAATAGTAAATGTTAAGAGATTAATTTTGAGTTGCACAATAAATATTATGGGACACTTTGATGCGTCCCTAGCAATTTGAAATGCTATAAGTTATACGAATGTCCATGGGTCCCACATGTAAATGAGTTTTCTTTTTTGACAAGTTGCACTAACTATTGTTGGTGGTTAGTATTCCTTCTCTTGGACTCCAGCTCATCCTTTTTGCACTAGATGTTGGTGGTTTTTACCAAAAATGGGTATTGAGCCAATAAATTGAACCATAATCAAAACAAGAGAACACACAAGATTTTTACGTGGTTTGGACAAATTTGGTTTTTCAACCAAATTCCGTACTCCACGGGCAGCCTCATCCATTAATCATTAATAAATCACAATGAATCCACATGCCTACTTCCATTTATATAACAAATTACATCAATTTTTCAGATCTTATTGCCTACATAAATCCTCACCGTCCATTTTTCAGGGGTTGTGATTGAAAGCCCTCTTTGCACCTCTCTCTCTCTCTCTCTCTCTCTTTCTCTCTCTCTCTCTCTATTACACACACACACACACACACACACTCTTTCAAATTGAAACTCTCTATGAGTCTCGGCCAACTCTCTTCTCTTACATTGCAGCATCGATCGTCTTTTTATTGAAGGTTTCATCCACGGCAGTAGGTGTTGACACCGGATTTTTCCCTACCCCTTTATATCAAATCAAATCAATGACGCCACCACTCGTAAGAAAGAGATGTTGAATTATCGAGAAATTAAACAGGACCTTACAGTGCAAAACACACAATTCCCAATAAAAGTAAACTGGCACAATACGTATCATACTAATGCTACGGTAAGTCAAATATCAACTTCAACTATGAAACATCATATAACATCTGCATGTGCACGATCGGGATGACGGGTATGCCATTTTAGGGAGGCCACAACCCTCCCTCCATCATTTTGTCAAAAATCAACTTCTGAAAGCTTATTTCTGGGCCAATCAGCGAGCTTTATCACAAAGAAACCTAGTCTAACAACAAGACTATTAGATGCACTCATTTTGATATTCCTGAGTGATCGGTTCAAGTCATGTCAAAATCAGAGGACAATAAATTGTTGAATTGTCACCCCCTGTTTACCTTTACCAGGTAAAACAGACGAACAGGGGCAGAATACCTAGATTTTGTCTGTACTACTTCAAATCTTAGTAAAATTCATATTTAAGCTCCACATGATGTGCTTAGAGCTCACTACAAGTTTCGGGCAATTCAGAGCCCATTTGTTGTTTTCGGGGATACACTACAAGAAATTTCACAATTGCCGACTAACGTTTGGTTGGCAAAAGTACCCTTTCCAAGACGGCCAATTCCAAGACGGCGACTACAAGAAATTTCACAATTGCCCATCTGCTATTTTCGTAGTATATACTACGCTTTCCAAGACGGTCAATTCCATGAACATAGACATCGGGACAAAATTTTTAAAATCTAAACCATTTATAGATGTCTCACCATTCTAAAGCTCCCTATAAAATTTCAGGTTGATCGACTTCGTTTGGTCATTGGATCGCTTGTAGCGCTCCATTTCAATGAAGAACCGAATGATTGTTTTTCTCAATCTTTGGAGCATAATTTGGAAAATTGGACGTTGACATGTTGTCCAGATCATGTCAAAACCCTAGGGGGACCTCCCTGGACGTACCTAGATCAAAGCACCCTACAGGTGCCCATAAAATGGGCGACTGTCCCAAGACAGCCTTTGGGCCTGTCATGTTGCAAGTGCCGGTTCCATGGGCACCTACCTCTCTCCTCCCCTTTGCCTATAAATAGGACCTCACCCCTCCTTCATTTAACACCCCTTCAAAGCTGCATGCTTTTGTGGTGCTCTGCCCTCTCTTTCCTCTCTAGGAGTTTTGACCCTTCGTGGTGCTCCAACATCTAAATATTCTAGCGTTCTGATCATTCGTGGTGCTTTGACTTCTCTCCCTCTTCTCAAAGTTTCGAGCAATCATAGTGCTCTAACTTCTAAATTCTCTAGAGATTCAACCCTTTGTGGTGCTCTTCTAAATGCTCTAGAGTTTCGACCCTTCGTGGTGCTCCAACTTCTAAAAATCTTCAGAGTTTTGACCATTCGTGGTGCTCCGACCTCCAGCCCCTCAAAGTTTTGACCCATCATGGTACTTTGACGGTTTTCTCTAAAATTCTGCCATTACTCTGTTCGGGTACAGATGTAATATGATCCACTTTCTATCGGAGGCTATAGACAATTTTTTGGGCGATTTCTCAGATATACAGTGGAAGCTCTTTCCGATTCTCAATCTGAGGTTCGAGCCTAGAGTCTGTAAGTAAATTCATTTCAAATACCAATATTTGCGTGCTCATTTAATTTAGCATGTTGACAACATATTTAGAATTGTGGTGGCCAGGCTACTACCCTTGGGTCAAGCCTGCGTCCAATTTCAGATGCCATATAATGAAAATTTACTTTTATTCAATTTGTGAGTCAAGAAAATTCATGATAATATACACGTGTCTTTGTCGCTGTGCACTGCGATAGTTTCGTCAAGGTTTGAGGTGAGGAATATCAGAAAGTTTGACACCATAATGTACGCGTTGAAGTTGGCTTGGCGGAGGACCATTGTGTCCTACCTCCCTACTGGGTCTTTTCTGGTACTTTCTTAGATCGCTTATCTTTGCTGGCTATTTACCGCCCGGACATTGTCATAAAACACCAAAAGAAAAACATCACGACTAATTCAATGAATCAAATACTATTTTCATAGTCGGACTAAGGTCAGAATTACGGAGTGACCTGATTCCCCTTATGCGGAGTGGATACATAGGCAGGCCGAAGAGGGTTCGGTCACAACCTTTTTAAAATCTTTTCTTCCAACATCATATTATCATACTATCACAAAACCTTCAAATACTTTTGAAAACAGCCTTCGGTCACCATTTTATGCTGCCCAAATTCTAGGGGTGTACACGGTCCGGATCGGATCGGATTGGCATGAATCCAATCCTAATCCGCGAGTCACGGTTTTTAGAAAATACAATCCGTGTCCGGACCAAAAGTCTCACGGTTCGGTTCCAATCCGATCCGCGAGTCACGGATCGGTTCCGGTTTTATCCACGGATTACATGTTATATATAAACAAGTAACAAAGTTACAAATGGTTTAATAAGACATTCTTGTTTACGGTAGTCGTAATCTGGCATAAAAATAAAATCAAGAAGCATCCCAAAGCACATTATTCAAATTCTATAAATACTAAGGACACCACAAGTCCACAAACACAGAAGTTCGTACCACACAAGCATGGAGATATACTATAACAGTTTGGTCTCTGATTATAGTACAACTTAGTGTAACAGTTTAACCTCTAAGTTTTGAAAGAGGTCACAGTTTACCCCCTAGTCTGTGTGGTAGAAGTTTGTGTAAAATAATGTGTGTGTGTGTGTGTATATATTTAAAAAAATTATATATAATAAAAATCTCACGGTCCGGATCGGTTAATCCACGGTTTCGAAATCAAAATCCGTGTCCAAACCGCGAGTCACGGTTTACTATTTTTTCAATCCGTGTCCAGACCATTAATCCACGGTTAAAATCCAAAATGCACGGATCGGTTCGGTCCGGACCGGATTCACGGTTCACCGGTTTTTTTGTGCAGCCCTACCAAATTCCCGCGTAGGATCCTGATAGTAAACTCTATTCTATTTACGGTATCACTAATATAGTGTTTTGTACTCATTTTCAGACTATGTCATGCATACCCAGGAGTAGTAGGGTTCGTTTTGAATTCTTTCTGGTAGGGCTGCCCAGCAGATCATCTGATCCGTCAATCCGAACCATCCGTTGATCCATCCGAGGTATGTACGGATGGGTTACGGATCGTCCAACACCTAAGTTCACGGATCCGGATCGGATCCGGTTAAAACCGATCCGTCCGTGGCCAAAAAAAAAAACCAATCCGCTACACGTGCACGGTGTACACATACCCCAGTAACCCACTAACCCTAATCTGTGTAATCTCTAACTCTCTGCCTCTCAACTCTAGTCTCACTCTCAAGTCTCACCCCGACCCTAATCTCCTCTCAACTCTCGTTCTCTCTGCCGCCCTCCATCACTCCACACCGGCGCTGTACGCCTTTCCTTATCCGGCACTGTATGATGGCCTTTTCCTGGTATGACTCTCTCTCTCTCTCTCTCTCTCTCTCTCTCTCTCTCTCTCTCTCTCTCTCTCTCTCTCTCTCTCTCTCTCTCTCTCTCTCTCTCTCTCTCTCTCGTCGTAGATCTGCGACCACAGTTGACGACGACGCTATGCTCGTCAGCTCCGAGTCTGTTTTTTCCGAGACGTTTTTTCTTTGTATCTATCTATGTACTATGTATCTATCGACTGCTCTCAATCTTGCTGGGAAATTAGTAACAATAGAGTACTATTTATCTCTATTGGGTCAGCTTTTATACCACGGATGTGTAGAAAGAAAACAAAAATACTAATTAGTGGCTATGGATATGATTTTGGAAAAGCTGGACTAAATGAATGACTTCTCATGCAATGATGCAGCGAATTTGTAATGTTTGAATTATACCTTCAAATCTTCCATAGTGATGATAACATTATAGTTTCTTGAGAAATGTTTGAGCCGGAAAATGGGCTGGAAAATGATTTGGAAAATTTTCTAGATTGGCCCAAGTTAGAGGCCCATTTGTCACAACCCAATCCGTCAAATCCATCCGGAACCGATCCGCGAAATCCGGAACCGATCCGATCCATCCGTATGTCACCTACGGATGGTTCTCGAATCTTATGAACCCAAATTCGTTCTGACTGGATCGGATCGGATCCGTATCCGAACCGGCCAAATCCGATCCGTGGACACCCCTACTTTCTGGACCCGAAATCAGCTTCTCCTCGAAATTAGCAAAATTCCCCTACTTGTCTCCCTAGGTCATATTCCCCTTTTGAGTCAGTTAGGAAGTGTCTAGGGTTTGTTTCGAGTCATTTCTGGTCACGAAGTCAGCTCATGTCAAAATTACCAAAACACCCCTCTGTCATAACCAAAATCTATTCAGCCTACCAAATCGATCCAAAATCTTTTTGGGGTCCGCCGACAACATTTTACCAAAATACCGTTTGAGTCTCAAACTCCTATTTTCAAGCTATAAACCCTACTAGGGATATCTCGGGTCCCGCCGAAGACTAATTTTCGGCTCTAGGCAACAAAATTCAACTTTTTACTAAAAGATTTTTCAACTCTTCTGCACTCGTTTTTACTTTCTAAAATTGTACCAGATATATCCCAGAGCCCGCCGGCTGCCAGTTTCGACTCCGGTCTGGAATTTTTCAATTTTTTCCTACGCACATATAAATAGTCTTTTGAACCCATTTTTGGCAAGAGGCCACCCAAAAACATCCCAGGATCATCCGTCAGCCATCAGCGGCCCCGGTGACTATTTTTCTATGTTTCCCCAACTGAGTCGTGTCGTCTTCTCAGGCATATTTTCAATCTCAGAACCTTCCTGGAGTTTCCCAATAAATATTTTGATCCCCAACTATATATTTCCCGCCATAATCTAGACATTGTCCTCTGTGTATGGTTAGAAATGCCTCTGTGCATGCCTCGTTCGATAAATTCCCCAGCGAGTTTAACTTCTCTAAAACTTTAGCTTCTTTTTTGAACTATGTGACACTTGATTGTCCTAAGGCCGGAGATACGTAGGCAGCCCTGAGACTGGGCTCGGTCCAAATCATTCTTTTGTATATATTCATTTTTTATTAAATGTCTCTGCAATAAATGTATTTTCAAACGGAATATTAGTTCTCTTCTTCTCTAAATGTATTTTCAAACGGAATATTAGTTCTCTTCTTCTCATCGTATGTATGTCAACTTTTACCACTCTTGCAAGTCTTATATCACTTATGTGTTTTTGAAAAGTTTGTTCCGAGTGCCACAAAGGCAGGGTAGGGTGCTCTGACTTCTCTACACGTAATAGTGAATAACTGAACCCTTTCTTCTCTAAAATCACAGACCAAACAAAGAACTGAGTCATTTATATTAAACAAAATTGAGATAACATTTCTTTTCAAAACACTTGAATCGTCTTTGGATTATTCAAGAGGTGACTTGGCACACCTAAACTCCTTGTCAAGTGGCGACTCTGAGTTATTTATTTTCTACCAAATATGTTTTTCAAAAGTTTAGCTCAATCACGGCTGTAAAACCCGTGTTGTATAAAACCACGTCACTTTGAATATCACTTGGATGCTCGACCATAAGCCTTTTCCCTCTTGGTTGAAATCCCCAGCGCGACAGTTGAGTTCTAGGGTTTTTTAGTGCGAGAGTAGGGCTTCACCGTGGAAATCGTCGTTTTGATCTCCGTTTTTTTTTTCCGAGGTATGTATTGGTGATTTTCGGTACCATTCGCTGCTTTTTTCTTTTCCCAACTGTGAACAATGAAGAAGATGGGGTTGCATTTGGTACGATTTCACTTTGCTTGGGGAAAAGATTCAATTAGGGAAAAGCTAATTCGTAGTTTTGTATTCTCCTGAGCAACGGATTTGTGCGGAGGGGTTATGTGATCGATAACTTCCCATTTGTAAGTGTGAAAAACAACCAAGACCAAAGATTCACCCCAGTATTAAAGTAGAGTTATGATTCTATGTGTTTATACCGGCATATTCTTCGGGTACCATAAGAAATGGTAATACGTCAAAGGAAAGCAGAGTGGTTTAATGGGTTGTCTAATATACTTGTGGGGGTCTCTTCGCCGGAGTGAACTCTTTGAACCTCTTGGAGTGAGAAGGGCACCGGTGGAGAGGGCAATGCACGCCTGAGCCACTGCCGCTCGACGGAGATGGTAACCTGCACACGTAGATAACCACGTCAGTGCCTAGCCCGGACGGTGGTGGTCCGGGAAGGCACTCCGATGATTAAGTCAGTCACCGAGGGGAGAAATGCACCAGAAATCTCAGAGAAAGAAGTAAAGAAGTAGAGTTGTGAGGGTAGTGAATGAGGAGAGAGGAATACCCATTGTGGTAGTTGTGGCTGGGTATTTATAGGCTGAGGGGCGTGCGTCCCACGCGCTAGGCGCCCCCCACGCGCCTGTCATTCACGCTCAGAATGACAGGTGATATGACCTTTACCCCAGCCCCAGACGCCATGCCTGGGCTGACGTCACGGCACGTGGGTTCGAGTAGTCAAATCAGCTCGAGACATTCCCCATCACCCACGTGCTGCTGCAGGCGGCGGTGGCAGAGTAGGTGACTGCCGCATTTAATGCCTCATCATGGACTGTGTGGCGTGCCCGACACACTTCCACCAAATCGGATATATCCGACCCCCACGTTACCGAGGTCAACCGACTCGGCAAGCGTGCGGCACAGCCCCATGGGCGCTCGGCGCGTCGCTCGGCGGAGCTCCCGAGGGTCGTCTAGGAACCAAGCTGTGAGTGCCATGTCCTTGGCACTAAGACGTTCGGCAGACACCGTTCAAACCTATATTCGTCCAGGACCCTGTGTCCGCACCGTCCGCCGTGGGCACCGTTCGTTCGGCACCATTGAGGCGGATCGATCTGCATTCGATTTTGCAGATTCTGAGATAGTGACCTTTTTGGCTCTTCGTGATGTGGAGGGGGGCCTTTGCTGACCCCTATGAACCCGGCCGCTACAATAGCCCCATCAACTTCCCATGATGAGGGACGACGAATGTGGGAGTTGATTCGATCGGATTACGCGGTCGGCAAAACGGTGGTCGGGGAACCATGCTCGGAGGGTCGCTCCTGCGGTCGGGGCCCTGACGATCCGAGTCCCTTTATATTAAGCGCTCGGGATCGATAGAGCTCGAAGCGTCGCGTCGATGAGTGACGTGAAAAGACGTCTGACACGCCGTGTCAAGAATCTATGACGCGTGGTGACGTTGCTGCCACGCGTCGTTGCACGGTTGGTCAGAGCGCCGTTACATGGATTCGCGCCCAAACGGTTTAGACGTAGTGGGCAGGTGTCACGTTGCTATTGGGTGCCGCTTCGCCTCCCGAGCCGGCGCCTTAATGGCTCTTCAGCCTTCCCCCTATAAATACAAGGGGGGGAGGGGGGAGAGAGAGAACCGTTACCCTCTCTCTCTAGCACCAGAACTCAACGCCGCTGCCGTCCGCCGTGCTCAACCGCTTTCCTCGTGGAGATCTCACTTTCAGGCCAAGATTCTTCCACCAAATCCGAGGTATTGTGTTCTTCCCTTGTTTCTCTACGTTTCTCTGCTATTTTCATGAAGTTTTGTACACATTTTGTTGCATTCCGGGGGGTTTTGGTCGTTCCTCTTTTCTCGCCCTTTTTGGCTCTGTTTTCGTTTGAGTTTTCCGGCGGTTTGTGCGGCGGAGCACGACCGCCGGATTCTGGACTTGAAGAACACTCAACGTGTTCTTCCGAGCGTTCCCCCATCGAGCGAACCGTTTTTCGCCGAGAGCAGGGGAGATATCCGAGCGTGATTTCTCTTTAGGTCTTGCCGAGAGCTCATAGGTAGTAAGGCTCTCGGATAGTCAACGACGTGCGGGGAGCTCGGCAGGGGCCGACGCTCAACCCTTTGTATTTTTTTGAAATCAAACCTGTGCATATCGCTGATGGTTGTTTCACCCGTGCACTGTAGGTCCTTCCTGGATGAGCTCAGACTCCTCGGACTCATCTTCCGACGACGTCCTTGCCGAATCCCAGTTCAGCGATTTCATCCAGAGCGTCCTCTTCAGAGAGCACCTGAGAAGTCTCGGGAGAGGCTATAGGAGCCAAGCACAGTTCAACTCTCCACCACCCGGAGTCATACCCCTAGACATAGCCCCGATTCAGGCCATAGCCCCTGAGCGCTGGATGGAGATGGAAATGGAAGCCAGGCGCGCCGAGAGCGGTGCTCAGGCCTCTTCGTCCGGGCAGAGCCCACCTCCGAATCCGTCCCCCGATACCAATGTGCCAACAGAGGGAACAACCGACGTCCCTTCCTTGCCCGTAGTTGACCCGAATGAGCTTCCGAACCTCTCCGGAGGATGGTCTTCGGATCCCGAGGTGATCGAGATAGATAGGGAGACAGCTGGGTTCAAGGAGCCCGAGCCCGCGGCGGTCCTGGAGGTGGACGATTTCTTGGTCCAGTCTCTTCAAACCGAGGGGAGCGTTCCTCATGCCGAGGGTGAAGGCTCGCAAACCGGCCTGGACGCTCGAACAGAGGATGATGACGGCTCCTCGCACCGCGATGTCGAGAACAAAGGGCAGGAGCAAGCCCCCGGTGAGGACGAGGATGAGGCTGATGTAGAGGGGGGCGTCGAGTACGGGCACGGCTGGGAGTCGATCCCGCCGCCGAACCCTAAGCACGGGAAGTGCAAGTACGTCGACACGTACTTCGACGGCTCTCCGGACAAGCTTGCCGCGTTCCGAAGGGACTACAACATCCCCGAAGATGTGGAGATTGCGAGGCCTACAGAAAACAGAATCCACTACGTGGAAGGGCAGGTGACCGTGCCCCTGATGGCCATCGCCGAGGGTGGGTTGACCTTTCCCATGCCACGCCTCCTCCGACAATTCCTAGATGTGTACGAGCTCGCCCCTCACCAACTGGTCACCAATGTGTACCACATCATCTGCTCAGTGGTGAGGTTATCCGAGCGGCACAACATCCCCTTCCGCCTGTCCGACCTCATGGCGGTTTATACCGCGGCGCGAAGCAAAAGCTACGGCCGCTATTACTTCTCGAGGCGCCCCGAGTACCCCTATCTCATCGGTCAACTCTCGGACTCGGAGAGGCATGCCTGCGAGCTAGTTATAGTCAGGGGAAACTTCGAAAAAACCCCGGGCGAGGACTCCAGGTGGTCCGTGCCCTGGAGTCGTGGGAGACCCAGTAAGCTGAGAGCTCGTACTTGCACTTCCATTCATTCATCATTTTTTTTTATTTTTATTCCATGTACCTTTCTAATCTGCATTTGGCTTTCTTCTTTTTTTTTTTTTTTTTTTAGACTGCAGGAAGGTGACAAGGAAGCTCGCCGAAGACGCGGACGACGACGTCATCGACCAGATCTTTGCCATCCCCAACCGTACTGCCCCTGAAGTCCTCGGCTACGTGCCATCGTACAAGGGCTTCCTGAAGAGGGGAAAGAGTCCCGTGAAGAGGACAGGTGAGCGCCGAAGACGACTCTTCGACCCTGATCTTCTGCTGTCCGACCTCGTCGGCCGGGAGCGCTTACCGCCGAGCACCCAACATCCACCCCAGTCCTTCGCCGAGGGAAGCAGCGCCGAGGGTGACATGGCCGGATCTTCCGCTTTGAGGGAGGCCCAAAGGAAGGAGAGGGCCGAGAAGAAGAGGAAGGATGCCGAGAAGGCAGCGGGCCTCAAGGCCGGTCATGTAGCTGAGGGGGAAGGTCCAACGAAGAAGGTTCGGACGAACGAGGCCTCGGAGGGATCCAGGGCGCCCCTGCCACCAACACCTCCTCCCCAAGCCACCCCGACCGAAATTCAGCCGAGGAGGTCGGCCCCCAAAGACAAGCAGGTGGTCTCTCCGCCACTCGGGGACACGCCTTCCCCGGTTGAGAAAGACGAGCCGTGGATTCCGGTCATCCGGACATCGAGCGACGAGCCGGTAAAGAAGAACGCCAGCGTTCGGGAGAGCCGAAAGACGGCGATGACCCTGCTAAAGGCCCTCGCCTTGCCGAGGGACATGAAAGCCGAGGCGAAGAATACGGCGGATAACTACGCCGAACTCTGCACCCATATCGTGAGGGTAAAACTCCAACTTCGTACTTCGTATTTTTCCCAAGTATTTTCCTTCGGTTTATTACTTAATTAGCTTGTGAAATTTTTTTGTTACAGGCTAGCCAATCGGCTTTGGTTCTCGGCGACAAGGTGTACAAACTTGGCGCCGAGAAGACCGAGGTTGAGAAGAAGCTGGAGGCAGAGCGGAAGGCTCGGGCGGATTTGAAGAAGAGCGCCGAGGCCCTAGCCGCTGACGGCCAAGAGCTCGAGAGGCAGCTGGCGGAGGCTCGCCGTCTTCAGAAGGATGCTGAAGAGAGGGCCATCATTGCCGAAAGCAAAGTCACGGCCGCTGAAGAGAGGGCCGTTAATGCCGAGAAGGACCTGCAGCGTGCCAAGGCCGATCACGATGAGATGATGGCCGCTGCTGATTCTAACGGCTTCCAACGGGGGGCGCGCGAAACGCTGCAAAAGTTCGCCAAGGAGGCCAACGAGAATGAAGACAAAGCCTTCGGAAAAGGGTACCTCCTCGGTCGTGCTGATTGCTGGCCCCAAGCCTTTGCTCAGGCCTTCGACATCATCTCTGTGCCGGCGGACTCCGCCCTTCGGTCCTCCATTCCTCCTGTGCCCGAGACCGAGGTCCCGGAGATGCCCTTTGATGATGATGAGGAGGACGCTCCTGAAGGGAATGGAACCGAAGGCGAGGACGCCGCCGACGCCACTGCCAGCAATCAGGACCAGATTCCTAACGGCACCAACACGGAGGCCATCCTCTCGTAGTACTTGTACCCGGGGCCGAGCCTCCTCACTATTGTAATGAATGAATGTTTGTTTTAACATTTTGGTACCCTCATCTGCATGATTTCACATCTTTGTCCGAATACTTTTACAAGTCATAGCTCTCGTGGGTAATAACATTGTATAAGCCGAATCGTGATCGCCGAACCGCGTCGTAATCACTGGAACTGGCAATAACTAGAAGTTAACCACTGGAAGTACATAATAGCCCCTGCTTCGGCGGGGAGCCAATGACATAATGGCACTCAGCCGAATCAAATACAATAACATTGTAAAAAATTTTTTTTTTTTTTAAATTTCGCGCCGAGCGATAATCAAATACAATAGCCCGCGACTAGTGTGATAAGGCGGTCCTGAGACCTTGGGCGTATCCCCGAACGCTTGTACATATCAGCGCCGTTCTATCCGACACAACCAGACGTTCCACCGAATGATTTAATGATTGTCTTACCGAACAGAAATTTTTGTTCAACCGAACATAAGTGATCCAGAGGCGGCCCCGTTGCCAAGGGCGATTACTTTGTAAAAAATGAGAATCGAAGGGTAACAAAGAAAGGATCTTATCATTAACATTTCGCCCCTCAGGCATTACAAAAGGCTACCGAGGGCACCAAAAAGTGAAAAATGATAAACACAAGATCCTAACCATAGAATTTTCTTAACTTTGATGCGTTCCATGGGTTGCTCACGGCCGTGCCGTCCATTTCAGCAAGCTTGTAGGCGCCCGGCTCGAAGCTTGGGAGCGCGATTTCTCCAAGGGTGATCGTCCGCGTGCCTCCGAGCTCGTTGCAGGCTGATCCAAGAGCAGCAAGGGCGTCGGCATGAGTGTTCTTGGCTCGGCCGATGTGGGAAAAGTGGACTGCCTTGAAGCTATTTTGCAGCTCCAGGACATGGCTGAGGTATTTCAGCATCCGAGCATCTCCAGAGCCATAATCGCTATTCAGCTGGTTTACCACCAGCATGGAATCACTATAAACCTGCAGTTCATCCACACCGAGAGCGAGAGCAAGGCGGAGTCCAGCAACTATGGCCTCGTATTCGGCCTCGTTGTTTGTGGCTGGGAAACCGATGCTCATAGCACACTCGTGGATGGTCCCTTCAGGGGAAATAAGCACAATACCAGCCCCTGCCCCTCGGCTGTTTGATGCACCGTCTACATGCATCCGCCAGGACTCGCCCGTATAAATTGTAGCCGTGCGGGGAGGGGAGCGCTTGAGAACGAACCCAGATTGTTCGGTGGCGGTGGTGCTTTTGGGCCCCTCGGCACCTCTGTCTTCGGCTGTCATTTCCTTCTGGAGATCAATTTCCAGCTTCGGTGTGAGCTCGGCGACGAAGTCAGCCAACGCCTGACCCTTAATCGCCGTCCGGGGCTCGTACCGGATGTCGAAGTTGGCCAATTCCAAGGACCACTTGCAGATCCGATCCGAGAGATCTGCCTTGCGCATGACGGTTTTCAGGGGATACGCTGTGATTACAACGACCGTGTGGCTTTGGAAATAGGGTAGGAGTTTCCTCTTTGCCGTGACCAGCGAAAGCGCCAACTTCTCAATTGGC
The DNA here is from genome assembly GCA_963854785.1 of Vaccinium vitis-idaea. Classification (NCBI taxonomy): domain Eukaryota; kingdom Viridiplantae; phylum Streptophyta; class Magnoliopsida; order Ericales; family Ericaceae; genus Vaccinium; species Vaccinium vitis-idaea. The sequence goes on from OY978224.1 coordinate 28,509,850, forward strand.
AAGTATCGGGTCTCGGCCGGGAGCATTGTTTTGCTCGAGTAATAGATCGGGAACTGCTCCAAACCTTCTTGCCGAACCAGTGCCGAGCTCACAGCATGTTCGGACACCGCCAGATAAAGGTAGAGATCTTCGTCTTCCCTCGGCATGACTAGCAGGGGTGCTCGGGACATGTAGTCTTTAAGCCCGGCGAGTGCAGCATCGCACTCAGAACTCCAGACAAAGGCTCTCTTACTGGTCTTGATGGATTGGAAGAAGGGTCGGCAGGCATCGGACGACCTGCTTATAAATCGATTGAGGGCAGCAGCCATCCCTGTCAACCGCTGAACCTCCTTGATTGTCGACGGCGCTCGGAGCTTCTGTATAGCTTCTAGCTGGTTGGGGTCAGCCTCGATCCCTCGGCGGGTGACGAGGTACCCTAGAAATTTTCCAGAACCGACACCGAACGCGCATTTCTCCGCGTTTAGCTTCAGATCGTGCCTTCTGAGGATGGAGAAGACCTTGCCGAGGTGAGAAAGGTGGTCTCCTGCGAATTGGCTTTTTACCACCATATCGTCGATGTAGGCTTCCATGATGTCGAGGACCTCCTAGGCTTCTGCACCACTGGCCTCCTAGCCGGATCAACATTGAGGGCGTGCGTGATGAAATCAGGGCTGACACCCGGCATTTCATAAGGAGTCCACGCAAAGACCTCGACGTTATCCTTGAGGAAGCATACCAAGTTGTTCCGCTTGGGATTAGAGAGATCCGAACCGAGCATGAAGTATCTGGTGCCTTCTTCGTTGATGGGCACCTTGACCAATTGTTCGACCGACTTGTCTTCAGCCTTGGAGCCAACGTCTTCGAGGACTGGGGTGCATTCGGGCACCTCAATCCACTGCACCTGCTTCGGCGGTCTGCCCTCCCTTCTGTCTTTCTGGCGGACGGCATTGACAAAGCACCTCTTGGAGGCCATCTGGTTGCCCCGGATGGTCTCCTGTTTCCCAGACGTGCTAATGAACCGGACGCACTGGTGGAGGGTTGACGCGATAGCTCCCATTGCGTGGAGCCAACCTCGTCCCAGAATGGCGTTGTATGGGCTCGGGGAGTCCACCACAGTGAATTCTATCTCCAAACGCATCGACCCCGCCCAGACCGGGAGGGTGATGCTACCGAGCGGGTACACCGGGAACCCGGAGAACCCGACAAGGGGGGTGTTGGCAGGGGTAAGCTCATCACGCGTTCGTCCAATGGCCTTGTATGCCGAGTAGTAAAGGACGTCGGCGGAGCTCCCCTGGTCCACCAAGATCCGCCTGACCTCCACGTGGTCGATACTCACCTCGATCACCAGGGCGTCGTCATGAGGGAGCTGCAGCCCATCCAGATCCTGCTCGGAAAAGGAAATAGTGTACGGGTCATTGGGCTCCACATACTTCCGCTTTGGCGCTCTGCCGAGCGTCATTACTTGCATAGCAGCTTCCATCTTTTGTAGCTCTTCATGCATCGCATCGGCTCGGGCTTTCCCGACCGGGCCGTGGATCGTAACGACCACCCCCGGGCGCACTTTGTCCCCTTGCGCCTGCTGCCCTAGCGGCTGAGGTACGATAGCCTGCTGGTTCGGCTGGGGGGCAGCCCCTCTGAGCACGGTCGGTGTGCGGTTGTGGTCTATCCACTCCTCCATGCGTCCCTCGGCGACCAATCGCTCGAGGTGCGCTTTAAACGGCCGGCAACCAGTCGTGTAGTGGCCCACCTCATTGTGGTATGTGCACTTTCCTTTTTGGGTGGGATCTGACCCCATTTTCTCCTCCGGCCAGTAGAACCACCGCTTCCGGCCGATTTCCGTCAGCAACCTGTAGATTGGCATGGTAAAGACTGTGGTCTCGGCGACATAATCATTGTCATTTCGGGGGGGCTTCTCCCATCCCCCTCTGCCGTTGTTGCTCCCGCTGGCATCCCGGGGGCCCCTGCTCCCGTCTGCCCCGCCTTGATCGTTCCTTCCCTTTCTCAGGTTGTTAACTTGTTTCTTTGCTTCCTTCGGCATGCTCTTGCCGGAGACTCCTTTCGACGCTCGGTCAAAGAGCAACTCTTCAAGCTCTCGGAAACGGTTCACCGTCTCCATCAATTCCACCATGTTCTTCGGAGGTCGCACCATGAGCTCCCTGAAAAGGTCGGAACGGTCATCGAGCCCATTTTTGAATGAAGTGGAAGCGATCCTTTGATCACAACCTTCCACGAGGCTGTACACCTCCCAATATCGTGCAATGTACTCTTTCAGGGTCTCGTCCGAGCCTCTCTTCATGTTGACGAGCGCGTCGAGCGTCTTCGGCTGTGTGTTGCTAGTCACAAACCGAGACGTGAACGCGCGCTCGAGCTCATCGAAGTCATTTATAGACCCCGGAGCGAGCTGGTTGTACCAAAGGAGGGCCGTGGTTCCCAAGCTCATGGAGAACGTCCGGCACATGAGGGAATCGCTATGGCCGTAGAGCTCGGAGACCAGGCGATACTGCTGGACGTGCGTAATCGCGTCCGTCGTGGGCTCATACTTATCAAATTTGGGTATTTTGAACCCGCGCGGTGGTGCTGCCTCGGTTATTATTCGTGAGAAAGGGGATTGCTTTGCTTTTTCTAACCTGGAGTCGGCAGGGTAAGGGCGGTTGAGGTCCACCGCTCGGTATTCCCCATGGGCGCGTTTTGCTGGCCCAGCGGCTCGGCGCTCCGTATCGTGCTCGTCTGCGTGCACGTTGCTCCTCTCGGAGGACAACCTTTTGTTGCGCCCTTCCCGGGCCCCTGCCAACTCTTCCCGATGGCGACGGTCCCTGGCGTCGGGCTCGGCATGATAAATTTTAGTTTCGCCCGTCTGTGCGTTGACGAGCACGATACTGCCACCGTCATTCCGCAGCGTGTATCTGTCCCCGGGCCTGAGACCGTTGTTTTCGTTATGGCCATGACCTGCCGATACTTCGACAGGGTTGGTGACCATGTTGCCACGCGGGCAATTACCCTGAACACTGGGTGCCGCGGTTCGAACGCCATGCCTATCCACCGATCGGCTATGACGCCGGTCACAGTCCCGGTCCCCCGATTGGTTATGGTTACGGTTATCTTCCCGCTCTTCCTGGCCGTTGTGGTTCTGAGGAGCGTTCGCCGGGCCCTTCCCCTTGCGTTGTTGATTTTCCACCTCCCGAGCGTATTCCACATCCCTTCGGACGTTTGGTGTCCGAGCGCTCGATGCCGTGGCGCTATCCTCGGCGTGGTCAGTCCGCTGAGAATTCCAGCCGCGTGTATGCTGCTGGTGCGAACGCGCCGTTTCCGACCGGATGACAAGTGCGCCGCCTCGGCGGTCTACCTCCATGACCTGTCCGAGACGTGAAAATACTGGGGCACGTCCCTCGTTGTCAGTCCTCGTGCTCGGCGGTGGCCTCCGAGTCCTCGTCCGTCCGCCAGACCTTGATCTTGTAGGCTGATTCCTGGCCTCCTTCATGGCCAGTACTTCTTTCCTTAGTAGCGCTAGTTCAGCCTCTATAGTGAGAGGGGGAGGTGGGGGAAGAGCCTCTGTGAGTGCTGGAGTCGTGAGGTTGTCAAGGGAGAGAACGTTTCCGTCCATACTGAAAAGGATGTTGCTGGCTCCGGCGTTGCTGGGGCCGGCGCGTTGGTTTCCATGGTGACCGTTCCGTCTCTGTTGACGACGGGAGACAGGGTGAGGCCCAAGTCACTCCTGACCCGATGGTATCGGTGCCGGTCGGCGGAGCTGCGGAACTCTCCGGTGGGGCCAAACGCATCAAGGCCCAGAGTGAGGTCGGCCATTTGGAGCAATATTTGAAGAGGTTTTTAGGAGTTTCTTGGGGAAGGGGAAGATACACCACCAATGTGTTCAGAGAGGCTGGGAGGAGTGGCTTTTCTCCAGTCCCCAGCGGAGTCGTCAATTGTGGGGGTCTCTTCGCCGGAGTGAACTCTTTGAACCTCTTGGAGTGAGAAGGGCACCGGTGGAGAGGACAATGCACGCCTGAGCCACTGCCGCTCGACGGAGATGGTAACCTGCACACGTAGATAACCACGTCAGTGCCTAGCCCGGACGGTGGTGGTCCGGGAAGGCACTCCGATGATTAAGTCAGTCACCGGAGGGGAGAAATGCACCAGAAATCTCAGAGAAAGAAGTAAAGAAGTAGAGTTGTGAGGGTAGTGAATGAGGAGAGAGGAATACCCATTGTGGTAGTTGTGGCTGGGTATTTATAGGCTGAGGGGCGTGCGTCCCACGCGCTCGGCGCCCCCCACGCGCCTGTCATTCACGCTCGGAATGACAGGTGATATGACCTTTACCCCAGCCCCAGACGCCATGCCTGGGCTGACGTCACGGCACGTGGGTTCGAGTAGTCAAATCAGCTCGAGACATTCTCCATCACCCACGTGCTGCTGCAGGCGGCGGTGGCAGAGTAGGTGACTGCCGCATTTAATGCCTCATCATGGACTGTGTGGCGTGCCCGACACACTTCCACCAAACCGGATATATCCGACCCCCACGTTACCGAGGTCAACCGACTCGGCAAGCGTGCGGCACAGCCCCATGGGCGCTCGGCGCGTCGCTCGGCGGAGCTCCCGAGGGTCGTCTGGGAACCAAGCTGTGAGTGCCATGTCCTTGGCACTAAGACGTTCGGCAGACACCGTTCAAACCTATATTCGTCCAGGACCCTGTGTCCGCACCGTCCGCCGTGGGCACCGTTCGTTCGGCACCATTGAGGCGGATCGATCTGCATTCGATTTTGCAGATTCTGAGATAGTGACCTTTTTGGCTCTTCGTGATGTGGAGGGGGGCCTTTGCTGACCCCTATGAACCCGGCCGCTACAATACTCCATGAAGAATTTCTAATCAAATCCTTATGTTCCAGATTTTTCAAAATCTCCGACCTTAATTTAAGCAATATGCCCAAGATTAGGAGACTGACCCCATCAAAAGATAATCAACAGCTGGTTTTAAGTTGAATGCACCCATAAAAACCAAGAGTTTGTATTTGTTTATTCGATCCATTGAACCCTGTTTGACTGCTTCATAATGTACTAAATCTTATATCAAACATCCACGTCTCTTGTATTGAATCGACTTAGACATCCACGGGTAATAAAAATGTACGATAGAAGAATTTGAATGTAAGCTTTCTCCCCTCTTTCACATAAACGAAAGAGTAATTTGAATGTAGGCTAAAATGACCTACAGTAATATCATGTAATCCAAAACCAAAGGCCAAGAAAGAGAGGAGCTTTCAATTTCGTGTTTGGCCATTTTTGGCCAATTTGGACGATTTTACCCCTCGATTGGAAATTTCTGCTTCTGAATTGGCTGTAATTAGGCGTTTTGTACGTGGGCAATTGAGTCATTTGGCGTTTGCTAATACCCTTCCCAACTTTTCTTTTATTTCCCTATGTGTCCCCTCCTCCCTTTTACGAGAAGAGAGAGAGAGAGAGAGAGAGATGGAGGCGATCGCGAAATCACCGCCCTCCACCACCGGCGTCGGCCACAAACATGCTGGAAAACACTTGCCTTCCAGCTGAAATCGACCTCTAAATGTTTGATTTTCTGCCCTCCGATCTCGCCACTCAATCTCCGACAAGGATCTGGTCCATGTTTAAGGGTCGATTTTGGGTTGTAGGGTCGATTAAGGGGTGGAATCGTACTGGGTTGAAGTCGATTTTGGGTTGTGATATGGCCGACGATGGTGTACGATTATGTAGACGATGGTGGGATGGTCGATTTAGGTCTCACGATGTCGATTTAAGGTTTCACGATGGTGGTGGTAGTTGGCGATGGATTTGTTTCTTTTTTTGAGATATATATTTATGTTATTTAGTTTTGTGGTTTGAAGGATTATTCGTCACAGTATTGTTTCATTTTTTCACCACCACCACCTTACCGAGTAACGACGTCGACCACCGAGCACCACATGTTTCATCTCCGTTACTGTGTTGAACAGAACAAGAGAGAAAAGAACTCGACGCTACCACAACACTGGCCACCAGGTTGCTCCTCTCTCTCCCTCGGTCTAGATTTTCATAGACCCTAAATTTCAGAAACCCTAGATTTCTTCTTAATTTTGAATCTAATTGGGAAAAACAAGACAAACTCCCATTTCGATCTTCATATCTCAATTTGTTTCCTTTATTTCCTTCATCGATTTGTGGTTTCGTGTACGATGTATGAGCCTCTCGTGTTTTGCTTGTTTATCCCTTGATTTTTTCTTTTGTTGATGCATTTTCCCTTTGGATTTCTCAAGAATTTCTTGTCTGGGTATTACCAGTTGGGGAATTCAGCACCTAGGTTTTGATTCACAATTTGGGAATTCAACAGCTGATTATTCCTCTCCTTTTGCTCTCAAAGGTCTGGTCAATTCTTAGTTTTGATTGTTGAGAACATTCGTTAATAATCCAAGCTGCTATGTTTTGCTAGGCTCTGTACACATGTTTTAGGTTTTTAGAATGCTAATCTCTGGTGGTTTAATGGGTTTAGGTTTTCGACGAATGCATTTGTTTTTCACACCATTCTGTACGGATGTTCTTCCGCTAATATACTATTTCAAGGTCGAATGGGGTCTTGTGATCTTCACAACGGTATTAACTCTCGCCTCTTTGAATATTTACCTTTTATGACCATTGTTATTTTCCTGTTTTCGTATTACTGAATGCACAAGAAAATGGCATATGGCCACTGTTTTATCATTTTTATTGAGATTTTATGCCGTTTGTATTCAATGTTCAATAGCATATAAATCAAAGGATAGGTGTTGTGATAAGCTTGATCATGGGTTTGGGGCTTTGTGTTTGTTGAGGAACATAGGAGGGGTTAGAATTGGCACATTCTGTTGGGTTTTTAATTTGTAAGATGGATAGGTGTTGATGCTTAAATCAAGGTATGTTATTGCGGTATAATGTGTGCGAGTTCAATCTGAACCCTGAGGGGGTGTTCCGCTAACTCAGTTTTTGAAAAAAACTGGTTTTTCACGGTTTTTTATGTGATGTGTTGTGAGAGAATGACCTGTCTTGGTGTTTGGAAAAAACAGTTTTTTGTTAGTGGAACACCCCCTGAGAAAGATGCCAAGAAGAGAGAGCTTGTGTGTGAGAGAAAGAGAGAGACTTAGTTCTGTGGGTGAGAGTGAAATAATTTTGCAGTGTTTGAGTTGCATACTTGCATTGAATAAAAATAGTGAGAAGCATTTGTGGAATCTCTGTGTGCGCGTTTAATTTTATAGAATTCCTATAATAACCATAAGACAAATATAACCCTGCCTCATAATTTTACTCGAATATTTTATTTTATTTTTTAAGTAAAAGCCATATTTGATTTGACATGGAGAGTAGAGAGGGTCGTGTCAGTGTCCGATACTACAGGCCCCATTTTTAGAAGTGGTGTAGCTACTTAGATATTCATCTCCTATTCTGTTAAGAGTTTATGATATTTTTCACCCTACCTCTTCTGTGATGATTTTCATGGAATTTTTGCTTGGGAATTGTCAATTTAACATTGATAGATTTACCTGGTCCAACGAAAGTGGCTGTTGGTATGAACTTCCCATATCCCATTTATTTGTTCATCCCCATGTTATACTTTTTCGAATTATTGGACATGTAATGAAAACTACAAATTCTTTCTAATTGGTAGAGGAACAACCAAAGAGTATTGCTCAAGATGTTGAAAACATGGTTCGGTCTTACGTAGTGCACATAATGTGCATATCTATACGTGGATGTGAATACTGTAGGTAAATCATCGAATTCCTTGGTTGCCTTCCTAAGTTGTCTCTCTCTTTAATAAACAGAAAGGGGGAGAAGCAATTAAGTGTAAAATGGAAGCACTTAATATGGTTTTTGACATTTTGTGGTACTAATGTGCCAAGGTTTCTTTTGCAAGCAATTGAAATGATACTTGAGAAAATAGAACAATTCTGAAGATCGTAGATCGCTATTTATAGGAACGATTTTGCAATAATTTTGTTTTCAAAAATTGTGAGGTATAAAATTTAATCTTCGATTTTAATGCGAAATTGCTAGGATGTCAGGATTTGACTTCTCCATGGTGTTCTTCTGTCTTCCCATCTTTTTTTCCTTTTCAAGTTAGGGCAACACAAAATGCTTGAGACACAAACAAAGCCTTAACCCTTGATGTGTGGATGGATTATCAAGAGGAAACAAGCTGGTTGGGAAAACCTAGCTGTTTCGCTCGCTTATCTCCTTTTGTTTTCCATTCAATTTGTGTAGAAATTTCTGGTAATATGTTATATTCTCTGGCAGGCAAAAATTTTTCACTACGGTTCCATAAGTTTGATTACAGAACCATGCAAGTCTGCTCATATTGCCGCAGCAAAAGCTGCAAAAAATGCTGCTGTGATTTTGTCTTACAATCCTAATCTGAGGCTTCCATTGTAGCCATCTGAAGACAGTGCCCGAGAAGGGATTTTGAGCATATCGGAGATGGCTGATATTATTAAGGTAGTCTTTCCATTAAACACATCATGTTGACTTTTTGCTTGTCTAGGCTTTTTTGCTATTCTTTGTCATAGATATGCTTAAATGACAATAAGCAAAATGTTGGAAGCTCCATTTTTGTTGATTATGTTAAATTTACTGACCAAGTATGTGAATAAGTGGTTTCTTTCTTGACAAAAGGGGACGATGCATCTTTCAATGTTTGTTTGTAAATTATTTCATCCAAAAGCTTAAATTGCTTCTTGTTACTAAAGGCACAAAGCGTTGCTGGTATTACACGAAGGTAAGCAATATCTATTATTTTGCATATTGAAAAAAAAAATTCAATGTACTCTTTTTTGTTTCTTAAATGTCTGCTTGATGTCATCTATTTCTGTGATAAGTGGAGGTTCAACTCCCATTCAGCTTGCATTTTTCAGATAATGTCCTTGCTTTGGAAATGAAATTAAGAAGGTTTCCTGATTTTTTGTTTGTCGGCAGATTGTAAAGCTTGAGAGCTGAACTCACCTAGACTGGATTTTTACCTATAGGCCTAAATCATGCTTAACATCAACCACTCTCTAGATTCTTAGGTTGTATGCTTAAAGGTTGATTATGTTCAGTTACTTGGAGAAAGAAAAGCCTAAAGATAGTAAAATCACTTCAGAAGCCACTTGACGTATTATAATGATGAAGACTGATTATAGGGGACTCTCTTTCTGGTCAATCGGTACATATATTTTTTTTGGTGGCGCTACCAGTGCTGCATTGCTCGGCTCCAGTTTTTCATGTGTCATGAATTATAACTGTGCATCTGAATCTGGCTAGAGTTATGTATTCTTTCAGAAGTTCAACGGAAGAGTCGAGGGTTTAAAGGTGGATGCAGTGGACACCACAGGAGCCGGGGATGGTTTTGTAGGTGGCATATTAGCACAACTAGCTGAAGATGGCACATGGCTAAAGGTATTGTTTTCATTGAAGTATTTAATATGCTCAGTGTCATTTTTTTAAATATATGTAATAGTTATGCTCGACAAAAAAACATTTGTTGGTGGCCTTTTCCATTTTCCATAACATGAATAGAAAAGGGCTACAATTTGAGAAGGAAAAAAAATAGACGATGCTATGGCTTCCCACTAACATTCATCTTTAAAAAGGTAGATCTTGAGGAAATCTGCATCTACCCTTAAAAGGCTTAAACGATGTCGTTTTGAGAAAAGTGGCATTTTTTTAAGATCTCCTCTTTTTCACTCGGACTTGTGCTAAGTAAGAGGTGCTCTATGGTTTGCAAATGGTTGCATGGCATTGACTCTCAAGGAGAGAGATACAATTCTGGCTTTGCCAACTAAAGAAGACGTGTTTACTGCCATAATGGGCTTCAGAAATACGTTTTGTTTAACTACTCCCTAATTATTCTACTCTGTAATCAATTTTTTTCCCCTCATGTTGAGCAAAATAATTCACATTCGAGCATATTGAAAATAAAACAGCAGGCATGTATACAGACAGGTTTATCCTGGATTGCTCTGCTCTTAATGGCTTGGGCCATATTGCTCTCGGATTAATGGTTTGTAATGTCCAAATCTATGACAAATAGCGTAAAATACATCAATTAAACTAACGGGCATAAAAGTTGTGCTAGGCACGACGCCCTCAACCTAGTCTTGACGAAAGCTTGGAATCTGAGTGGTAAACATGGCGGCAACAAATTTTCCTATAGGACTTCAAGTGAGCTTATCTCACAGTTTTAAACAGATATATTCAAGATGCGTTTTCCATCGAGAAGAATAATGTTTGGAAACATAGAGAGGTGTTTGCTTTTCTTTAGTTAATTAAGTTAATTTGCGTGATAAGTGTGAGGTCACTTGTTGTAAATTGTTGATTTGCCAATCCACAGTCCACAAATTTTTGTATGGTTCGAAACACTAAGGAAGTTGAAATCTTAGATTGTTAGTTAGCTTTCTTACGACAAAAATATAATAGGTGGAAGATAATATATTAAAAGGTGTATCAATATACGAGAAAAATTTATTAATATCCATGAAAGTGTATTGTTATCGGTGATATGTATATTGGATGGATGTTAGTACGACCATTCTTTCTGTCTTCCTAGCTGACCGGTGGCGACTAACCATAGCACAACCTTAGTTGCCTGACTTGATTGAAAACCTTACAATTTTCACACAACAAAACTAATCAAATCACCAGTTTTCCAGTGGACTTAATTCTTGCTAATGCACAACAAAACTGATCGATTTTTTTGTTGATTCTACTTTAAGGGAACGGAAACAGATTCACTGATTTGATGCATTGGTTCAAAATACAAATGGGAAACATGTATTCTAAAGGAACGAAAACCAGGGCCGCCCCTGAGTTTTTAAGGGCTTAAAACGACAATAAAAATTTGGGCCCTTTACGAATTATTAAGATAGGCATAAAGAAAACTTAAGAATTTTTCCTAAACAAAAGAGCATCAATAAGAAAGAATACCAAATGTAATAACCGACTATTTCAATATTTCAAAAACATCATTTAGATATCACTCTAGATTTCCAATTTCAAATGGAAACCGAAAAGGTGTTGTACGTATAATGGGTTGGGAATTGGGATGTCAAAAGTCATTCTTTCAAAATGAAAACGGGGCCCGATTGATTAAAAAACTACGATTCTGCCATTGAGAGTTTTGGGCCTATTTCATTGGATAATAGTTTTTGGGCCTTCAAATTTAAATCAAGGTGGGCTGGGCTGTTTTTTTTTTGGTATATATAATTATATATACAAACACAACTACTTATTGGGGGCCCTAAAAATTTGCTAATTTTGGTGGGCCTAAAGCCCGGGCACCTTGGCCCCAGGGCCGGTGCTGACGAAAACACATGAATCTGATTATCGATTATCTAAGGTGGGAATCTGCTTAGAGTGTATAAACAAGTACTTCGGTTGGTTCTCTTCTATCAGTAACTTATTTCTTTCAATGTTATCCGGTTTTAAGTTCTTTCCGTTCCTTGGACTCAATTGATTTGTTATTATCTAGATGATTAACTATTTTTAAGATAATCAGATTCAGGTACTTATGTCAGAAGAAAAACCGCTGTGTGTTGACGAAAGTGTTTACTGCATGGGTTGTCCGCAATGTAGTTTTGCACTTGGGATTGTATAAGTGTGCTATCATTTCTACTTGCTTCCGCATGTAAAATTTCTGGCCTATCACCACGTGTTGCTAGGACACACAAATTGGCTAATTAAATGTTGCCAAGTGTCCACATGTCAAAGTCAAAGTTTTACGGACAAACCAATTGAATGTTGTCAAGTGTCCGTAGGTCAAAAGACCAAGCACGATAAATGACCAATCAAATGTTGCCATGTGTTTAAAAGTCAAAAGTCAGAGATATGTGAAAGGACCAACTAAAAGGCGCCACGTCAAAATGACACAGTAATTTATTTATCAAGTTTGGCCAATTAAAATATGCCACTTGGTAAAATAAATTTTATATCTTGTTATTTATAATTATCTTTCTTAAAATAAATAAGAAGAAAGATATTTATTAAATTTTAATTATTTTCCTTCAAATAAAATAAGGAAATAATTAGAGAGAAAAATATGAAAAGAATTGCAGTCTGCCATAACTCTCCATCTTACATCTCTATAAATGGAGGTGCCCTCTCTCATATTTTACACACATTCAAGCGTCAATCAAGACATCGGAGCTTCAATCAACACATTCAAGCTCCAGAACTCTGAAGATCAAAGCCTCCAAGCCCTTCAAAAATCTCTAAGTCCACATCGAATAAGACGGTTCTTCAATCAAAACTTCAAAGCTCTGACGAACATTGGGATATTGGGCTATCCCATGTTTTGGACAATTCTATGTTTGGTTCCCTAAACTAAATTTCGGGATTAATTTTAGGATTATCTCTTTTTCTCTCTCTCTCTCTCTCAAACGAAAGAAAGCAAAAGGAGAACCCAGTTTTCGGAAGATCCTGTGATTCATCTACAATTTCTACTTTCTAGCTCCAAATGAAGAGCCCAGTTTTCGGAAGATCCTGTGATTCATCTACAATTTCTACTTTCTAGTTCCAAATGAAGAGCCCAAGGTGATAAACAAAAAAAAAAATTTAAAAATAAAAATAACCCAGTTTCAGATTCTCCAAAGACAAGCATAACCAAAAGGAAAACCCCAATTTCGGTTTCTTCAATTTCAGATTCTGCATCTTTCAACTTCGTCCAATCCAACCCAACTACACACCCCCAACGAACACAGTGAGAAATCGATATATATACACACACATACATACAAACATACTTCGTCCGATTCCCCTATATATATAGATATATACATACATACTAACGTTTTATATAAACATGAATCCCAGGAAAAGTCAATCAAAAAACTCATTGGAAAAACCCTAGGCAAGGAAAACCGACTCGCGATCGGAAAAGCGACCTAAAAGAGAGACGATCTTAAGGAATCGAGAGAGAAAGAGAGACGATGGAGAGGAAGAGAGAGAGCGGCGGAATCTGTAAAGAGAGGAAGAAGACGACCTAAAAGTTAAAACGGTGGCAATTTTGTAATAACTGCCCGACAACAACGCGAGAATTTTAGTCCCGGATAACTAGTCCCCCCCCCCCCCATGGGATTACACAATACCCCCATACAAGGATTAATTTTGTTCTGGGATTATTAATCCCAGTCGATCTTGGGGAACCAAACGAGGGACAAGGTGGGATTAGACACGCCCAATCCTATCTCAGACTTCTAATACCTGAATCAAACAAGGCCGTAGTGTTTTATGGTTGGTTAAGGTTCTGATTGAATTTCGTCAGTGTCATGAACGCCTTCAGGCCTTGGCAAACCGCTATTTTGATACATCAATTGTGGGTGAGTGAGAAAGTACCAAAAATATATACAATTGGAAATGTGGTGTATCGATTCTATATACCAGTAATTGTATTTTTGGTTTCTCTATACGAGTAAGAGGTAGTTGTAAAGTTAATTTCAGGTCTGGTACAGGTTTTTCTCCCATGTTGCAAAAGTGCAACGGGACATCGACTAAGCTCGGAGTAAATTCGTTCATTTCTTCTAAGAGCTTGTGAAGTTAAATTCGTTCATTTTTTCTATGTCTACTCTCTTTTTTCATGTAGTATACATTTTTTGTGAGTCTTTCACATGGATTTTGGATTCCATACGCGACACTTTGGGGTTTCTATTTCTACATTTTGAGTTCACAGTAATCAATGGCTCAAAGAGGGAAATGAAAATACTACTTCTGCTAAGGGGAATGGAAAATACTGTGGTATGATTCCTTAGAGCACCTCCAACCCTTACCCTTTTTTTGAACCAAATTCAAAATTTGGGTAAAAACACCCAAAATCAGCCTCCAGTCCTTGCATCAAACTCATACCAAATTGAGTTTTACTCAAATTTTTACTCAAATCAAGGGAGAACCAAATCCTTACCCAAATTCCAAACGGCTAGTTTTGAGTGGTCAGCGGTGGCAGCAGGTGGTGGTGAGCGACGGTGGAGGTGGTGGAAATAAGCGTTGGTGGTCCGGTGGCAGCAGGTGGGTCGTCAAGGTCAGACAGAGGATCGGCGAGCAGCGGTGAAGGTCGTAGCAGCAGGTGGGTCGTCGTCGAGATCGGCGTAGCGGTGAAGGTCCAGATCTGCGAGGTCGTCGTAGTAGCGGTGAAGGTCGTCGAGGTCGCCATCTGAGTTTAGGGTTTCCAAATCTGGGATTTAAGTTGTCATCTGGGTGTGTTCCGGCGGTGGCGGCAGATGGCGGTGGCTATGGCGGTGAAATATTGGGTTAGGGTTAGGTCAGACGGCGGTGGCTATGGCGGCGGTGGTGGTCTACGGTGGTGGAGGGAGAGGAGAATGGGAGAGAAATTGTTTTTGATTTTTTTTAAAGCCAAATTTGAGTAAAAATGCTGTTGATGACTGGAGAGAGTCTACCCAAATCAAGCTTTTTACTCAAATTTAAGTGAAAATTTGGTTCTGAGTTTGGTTCAAGGCTGGAGTTGCTCTTAATGATGTATGGATTTTTAATGTACTTTTTATTGATTTTGTATAATTTTTGGGAGACAATCTTTTAAATCTCTTAATTAACTCTACGCAGGTGCGACAAGGAAATGTCGGAGTTGTGATATGCTGTGAGCAAAACATCAATGTCATCTGTATTAATGAGGTGAGGTAACTCTATGACGGCTCGGATTAAAACATACTTTTTATTTTCTTTTCTATTTTTTTAAATCCAAACGGCACTTTCAATCCGGACCGTTGATTGAATGCATTGGACGGCCTGGATGTGTCAAGAGAGTACCACATGGTGCCCTCCCCGCACCCAAAATTTTCTCTAAAATGTGACAATATATTTTGCCATACTTTTAAAGGAAGAACGAAGACAAGAACAAAGACAATATATTCTACCATAACTTCACCAATAGGAATTGTGATAAAAGAATACTTTCATACAGTAATTCTGATCATTTTTTTTCTTCCTTTGCTTTTGGTTAGTTGTTGGGTAAACAATATTGAACATTGTCGTATGAGTACTGATTGATCACAGTGGTTGTTGCTATGAGATTAAAAATATTAAAATTCTTATATTAGCCCTTGGTTTAGTTATCGGCAAATTTTTTTTTTGGTTAGGATTCTTATGTTGACCCTTGGTTTAGTTATTGGGCGAAAATCCATACGAGAGTATTCAGCTATTTACGGTGGTAAATAGCAGAACAATAGTTCATAAAGTTGAGGTCAAATTAAGTCGAACAGTACCTTTAGGCACGAGTAATCCCTAGTATCTAATAAATCACAGCGGATATAACACAATTATCCATAACAATGGATCACACAAATATCGGATTGACACAGATATTTCGCTTTCTTTATTAAGGAGATTCAAGCCCTCTATAGCTGGTTGAAACTTGATCTATTAACCGATTAAGCAAAACTCTCACATGACCTGTCTCCCCATGATACAACAACCTTACTATTCAGTTGTGTTGGTTTAAACCACTCAGGGCAAGTAGACTAGAACCCAAAGCTCCACAAAATAACACCTTTAAACATTCTGCTTGGTAATCTCTCTGTAATAGTACATAATATGGACAAGACTCGAACTCTTAAGGGGAACAAGTGCCGTGTCTATCCTACTACTAATAATTCAGTAACTGATGCGAGCTGTTAGGGGATTTTGGGTGCCGGAACTCTTGATTGACCTCCACCGCCGGCAACGGTAAAAGCCTGTGGATAAGATCTAGGGTAATGGTTACCTGGGCATCTCATCGCTCGTCGGTGAGTCTTCTTCGATTTTAGTTTAGGTGTAGAGTTTTTTTTTGCTGTCTAGACGTTCTGTGGCTGGTGGGATCCCTTGAGGCTTTCAATCCGTTCCGGTTGGTGCGCCTTGCTGATGTGGGTTGATCTTTTTACGGATTGTGCTTGAAGATTATTCTGCTTATTTGACGGTGAGATCTGTTGGGTGTGACTATTGGTGCTCTTCTTTTCCGAGCTCTAGGTCACTTTCTTTTTGGGTGTGGTCTACCGCGTCCTACCTCGCTTGATTAATTTCCGGTGAGGTGTAAGGGGTAAACTTCGCGTCCTATTTCATCGGATTTATCTCCGGTGAAATGTAAGGGGAGTTTCTTGACCACTTTCTGTTGATCTTTTATATTCCTTTTGGTCTCTTACTTCATGATGAGAAAAAGTATGCGAGATATTAAGGAAACTGTCTATGATAATCATTATCGTAGCAGTAATTGGGGGACGAGTTTTAATCATCTCAACCGAGTTCAAGATTCAGAATGGATTCCTCCTTATCCCAGGAATAAATCTTTCTTGCCTAAGGATGTTTCCATCTATGGTGAAGCCACTACTCTTTTCATTAGGAATCTACCGGAGGATATGGACTCTGATTGGCTCTCACAGCTCTTCAGCAGTGTGGGTAAGGTTTTGCTGGCCCATATTCCAAATAAAAGATCATATTTGTACAACGACAAGTATGGATTTGTTAAATTAGCCAACAAAGAGGCAGGCTACATGGCAATCAAATCTTTGAATGGTATGCTTATCAGAGGTCACTATATTGTGGTTAAATTTGCCAGATCCTCTATTTCCTCTGGTGTTATAAAGTATCAAAGAAATCACAAGGCAGTAGAGTCTAATCCCGTTTATCACCACTGGAAACCAAAATTTCCCCTCAAGATGCATTCACGCCCTTCTGGTCCAAAGATTTCTATCCCTCCAATCAAGGTTATGGAGGTTGGAAATGAGTGGCTTTCCAGAAGTATTATTGCTAAACTATCTCCTGATAGGTCTCTTGCTTTGGTTCAAGATCATCTTCAATCTCTGGGACTAGCAAATATTGAAGTCAGACCCTTGGGGGGTGATAATGTTGTTCTCACCTTCAATTCAATCTCAGATAGGGAATCAATGTTTTCTGAAGGAGAGATGGCTTGGATCAAAGACTGGTTTGTTGAAATTCTGCGATGGGAGGATTCAAAATTTATCCCCCGATCCCGTTTGGTATGGCTTAATTGTTATGGAGTTCCACTTAATTTGTGGAACTCTGGCACTTTCTTAAAGATTGGTAGAATCTGGGGAGAGGTGATTCAAATTGCAGATGATACTGTTAAATCCCTAAACTTCACTTCTGGTAAAGTTCTTATTTCCACTAGTGTTTTGGACGTTATTAATCAAGTTGTGGAGCTGGATTGTAAAGGATTTCTTAGTCCTATTCGTGTAGTTGAAGAACAGATAATGGTGAATGCCACCCTCAAACCATGTTGTGTTTGCTCTGGCCATTCAAATGATTCAACTGATTCAGCTACCAATAATAATCATATTACAGATCAAGAGTATGAGGAAGATAAATCTGTAGTTGCTGAAACTGTAATGGATCAAGTTGAAGGTATTGATGTAACTCCTGGGATCTCAATCAATGAAGCCAATATGGCTAATGGTATGGTTTTTGAAAAGGCTATTGCAACTGTGCCATCTTCTGTAAAAGACATCGAGGTGGGTAGGAATGCCAACGTGGAAAATAATATGGCACCTAAAATCCAATCAGAAGACGTCATCAAGGCGACAAGTGGAAATGAGAAGGAGATAGGCAATCCAGTAGATGATATTAATGAGATGGTTTCACAGTCAATGAAGGACAAGGAGTTGCCTAATCATGTTAATGCATTTATGGAAGCAGACCCTCTACCATTTATGGGGGCCTCTATTCAAGCCTCAGCATTGGAAAATGCTGACGAAAATAAAGTGGCTAGCTCTTCATCAGCTAATGACATTAATTCGTGGGTCTCGAGCTCTTCAAAAATAGAATCTCAACAACATATTTTAAGCTACAAGGAGGCTGATGTTAATGATAGCATTGAAGATGTTGATAGTGACAAGGAGGAAGTGAACCAGATTTTGAAGGAACCATTGGTACTTGGAGAAATTAATGACTTTAGAGCCTCACAACTGGAAGGAATAAATCTTTTAGTGGATTTAAGACCAGCAGAAATCAGGAAAATCATAAGGAGCCAGTCTTTTATTGAAGACTCAAATTTTCAGGAGGGGGTTAATACTCAAATCAGAAACAAAATTGCAAATGAATTGAAATTAACAGTCGAAGCTGGAGCTAAATGGGGAGTAGAATTTGGAGAAGAGGATGTGGTTGCTATGGGTAAATTAATTGAGGAAGAAAACCAAGATTTATTGCAGTGTCTTCCTGCTGCGGTAAATCTTAATCTTAACTAATTCCTGGCCCTTCACCCCTTTCAAACATGAAGATTATCACTTGGAATGTTAGGGGTTTGTGTAGTAGGGTCAAAAAGAGATACTTAGCCAGCTTAATCAAGGAAAGAAGCATAGATATAATGATGGTGCAAGAAACCAAGATAGAAAAGATGGATGTGGCAGTTATCCGGAAAATCTGGAACAACGCAGATATAAAGTTTGCAGAATCAGGGGCTGAAGGAAATTCAGGTGGAATTTTGACTCTGTGGAATCATTAGGTTTTCAAAGAGACTTTGATCATTTCTAATAGAAACTTTATTCTTATTACTGGTGACCTGCTTGGTTTTTCCTGTGCTATTGTGAACGTATACGCTCCTAATGATAGCAATAGTAGAAGAGAGGTTTGGGAGGAACTCTTGCGGCTCAAATCTATTCATACTATCCCTTGGTGTGTAGGGGGCGACTTCAATGATATAAGATCTATGGGTGAAAGAGTGGGATGTACAAGGATTGAGAGGAGCATGAGAGAATTCAAAGACTTCATTGACAATTCTGAATTGAAGGACTTACCTATGGTTGGGAGAAGGTTCACTTGGACAAACTTTCAAGATTCAGAAATTCAGAGCAGGCTTGATAGATTCTTGGTCTCAGAAGATTGGGTTGCCAGATTTAAAGTGATCCAATGGGGATTGCCAAGACCTATTTCAGATCATTGCCCTGTTTTAATCTCAGATAACAACAGGGATTGGGGTCCCAAACCATTTAGATTCCAGGACATTTGGTTGAGTGACCCAAAATGTATGAAGCTAGCTGAAGAAGTTTGGAAAAACACCCTGACTCGTGGTTTGGCAGCTTGTCAAATCACCAAAAAGCTCAAGGAAGTGAAGAATAGCTTAAAGGTTTGGAATAAGCAAGAATTTGGGGATGTCAATGTTAAAATTCAGCTCATAACCAATAAGCTCCATCAACTGGAAATTCTGAATGAATCAAGACAACTGAATCAAGATGAAAAAGGGAAAAGGAAAGAACTAAGGGCGGAATTCATTAAACTCTCCAAACTAGCTAAATGCCTATGGAGACAAAAATCTAGAGTTTGCTGGTTGAAACTGGGTGATAGAAACACTAGATTCTTCCAAATTGTGGCCAATAATAGATTTCGGAAGAATCTTATTGGTTCTATTTCTGTTGATGGTTGTATGATTGAAGAACCTCATCAAATTAAGGAAGCAGCAGTCAACCATTTCACCAATTGTTTTAAGGAAGAACGTCAGTCAAGAGCAATGCTTGGGGGTGATTTCATTAGGAAGATCTCAAGCGAACAGGCGTCAATCTTGGAAAAGCTTTTTGAGAAAGAGGAAATAGTGGTAGCATTGAAAGATTGTAATAGCTTGAAGGCCCCAGGCCCGGATGGTTTCAATTTTTCATTTGTGAAGAAAGCTTGGAAATTCATTCAGGAGGATGTATATGCTTTCTTTGCAGAATTCCACTCCAATGCAGCCATGGCCAAAGGTATCAACTGCACCTTTGTCTCTCTCATTCCTAAAGTTGATGGTGCTTCTGTGTTTAATGAGTATAGGCCTATTAGCATGGTGAATTGTATATATAAAATTCTGGCAAAAGTGTTAGCTAATAGATTTAAAAAAATCATGCCTTCTATCATTGGTGATTCTCGAGCTGCTTTTGTTGGGGGAAAACATATCCTTGATGGGGTTCTTATTGCAAATGAAGTAATTGATTTCTGGAAGAATAGTTCTACTAGGGGTCTAATCTTAAAAGTAGATTTTGAAAAAGCATATGACTGTGTGAATTGGAACTTCCTTTTGAAAATGCTCAGTAAGTTTGGTTGTGGTAATAGATGGTGTTCATGGATTAAGGCATGCATTTCTACTACCTCCTTGTCAATCCTTGTTAATGGCTCTGCTACTGATGAGGTATTCCCCCAAAAAGGACTTAGTCAAGGTGACCCAATTTCACCTTTCCTATTCAATGTAGTAGTGGAAGCATTGAATATCCTCATGGAAAGAGCCATGGATGATGGCTCTATTGCAGGGGTGAGAGTGGGGGTGAATGGTGTTGCTATCTCACACTTGCAATTTGCTGATGATACCATATTTTTTTGTAACAACAATATTGAGGAAATTATTAACATCAAAAAGATTTTGAGATGGTTTCAGAACATGTCAGGTCTGAAAGTTAATTTTGCTAAAAGCATGATTTGTGGTACGTTGGTCTGGATGTTAATGTGGTAGAGCATATGGCAAGTATTGTGGGATGCAAAAGAGGGGATTTGCCAATGAAATACCTGGGACTACCCCTTGGGGCCAATCCAAGAAGAATTCATACTTGGCAACCAGTGATTGATAGGGTCAAGAAGAAACTCAAACCATGGAAGTCTAGACACATTGCCATGAGTGGTAGAATTACTCTCATTAAATCCACTCTAAGTAATCTGCCAATTTACTATATGTCTCTGTTTAGAATACCTGTGGCTGTTGCCAATACCATTGAGATGATTCAGAGAAAATTTTTGTGGGGTTAATTTGAGGATAAAAAGAAACTTCACTTGTTAAGCTGGGACAAAGTTACTAGAAATAGTAAATTTGGTGGGTTGGGGGTGAAAAGATTAATGGAGCATAACACTTCTTTGTTAGCAAAATGGTGGTGGAGGTTCAACAAAGAAAAGGATTCCTTGTGGGTAAAGGTGGTGTCCAGAAAATATGGTATCCAAGAAAATGAATGGTTTCCTAGATTGCCTAATAGAGGTAGACCTTCAAGTGTGTGGAAGGATATATTTTCAATTGGTCAAGCTGGGGTTGATATGGGGGAAGTTATTATCAGTGGTTTCAAAATTAAAGTAAATGATGGTTCTAGCACTAATTTCTGGGAAGAAACTTGGTTAGGTGATGTACCACTTAAGGATCAATTCCCTAGACTCTATAAAATCTCCACTCAGAAGAACTCCCTGATAGCAGAGACTATGGGTAATTTACAGTTTAGAAGATCGTTGAGGGAGTGGGAAATGCAAGATCTTGCTTTACTGTATGACCTTTTGGAATCTGTCCAATTGCATGACACCAACCCTGACTGCCTACAGTGGAGATGGAGTAAAGATTGCAATTTTTCTGTCAAGTCAGTTTACTCCAAATGGGAAGACTACCATTTTACTGAGAACAAGCTTCTGAATTCCTTGTGGAAAAATATCTGCCCTCCTAAGGTTGAATTGTTTTCTTGGTTAGCTATACAGAAGGGTATTGCTACTAAGGATGTTTTAGTTAGAAGGGGTATTATACCACAGGATTTAGTAATGTGCCCTCTTTGTAATACTGAAGCAGAAAACTCCTCTCATCTGTTGTTACACTGTAGACATGCTTGGAACATTTGGTCAGGAGTGTTGCACTGGTGGGCCTTGAAGTGGGTAAGTCCTTCAAATCTGGAAAACCTTTGGATTTTTTGGGATAATCAAAGTTTCAAGAAATTTGAGAAGAAATGTTGGATAGCTTGTTTTTTTGCTGTTATGTGGACTATCTGGACAGGGAGAAATGATGTAGTTTTCAACAACAAAGTGTGGGATGAAGCCCAAATTTTGGACTTGGTAAAGACAAGAATGGCTATTTGGATCAAATCCAAATGCAATATCAAAGATTATTCTGTGGAAGATTTTAAAAGATGCTTGGAAGGCATTAGGGGCTTGAGACTCTAGTTTTTGGGGTTACTGCTGTGGGTTGTGGTGGTGTCTCTGGGTTTCAGTATATTTGTTTGGTGGTGTCTCTGAGATTACTTCATTGACTATACTTGTTTGATAAGGCTGGTGCTGATATTTAGGGATAATTTTGTTTGTGATGATGATCTATGGGATTCAACTGCGACTCTGTGATCTATGCTTACTATCTGGATTACATCTGCTTTTGTGTACCGTGTTTGGTGCTGATCTTAGTGGCTACTTCGGCAATGATGATGATATAGGGGTCTCAACTGCTGCTCTCTGCTATGTGCCCATTTTCTGGGTTATATCCGAAATGTGCTCTATGCTCTGTGTTCATTTTCTGTGCTCTGTGCTCCTTGTTGGTCAATCTATTAAGCTGCCTGGACTCTCAATCGTGCTACTGCGTCTAAGGCTTCTTGGATTCCCACTGAAGATACAGATGGTTGTTGGATTGTATTTGTTTCTGGTCTTGTATTTTTGTTGGATTTTGTCTCAGGTTGGTATCTTGCCAATCTTGCTACTTTTGGTTATTTTCCCTTGGGTCCTTAGTGGCGTATGATTGTCGGTTGCGAGGGTGCCAACCTTGTTGGGATGTTCGTTTTCCGTTGTGATGCCGCGTGCTTGGGGTCCTTTTAATCTTTGTAATTCGTTTTCAAAGATTAATAAACTCTTTTTCGCCGATCAAAAAAAAAATAGTACATAATATGCAAATTAGTGGTGGCTTGCCACCATGTGAGGGAAATGACTAAAGTAATCTTTTTCTTTTTTTTTATAATTGGAGGTGATGTGGCTTTGTTAAGGGCAAAAAGAACAATCGCGCTCATAAAAATAAACAAGCAATCGAAAGCCAAGATAATGATATACGCAGTTTCGACTTAAGCAAATTGCTTAATCGTACTCCAAGGGAGCTAGGGGGTTTCACTATGATGAAGAATGAATAATCGCGTCATGACTTTTTGTGTGTTTCGACGGCGGATCGGCTTCTCCCTTCGCTCTTCAACAATTCTGTGTAGGGTTTGTTTCTACCTATTGGGGCCTTCCCGGTACCACCCCATGGGGATGGTCATACAATGGGGGCCACCCTATCCTTTACCTTTTATAAGAAATACAAGAGAAGCCCTAAAAAACACGTGCCTCGCAGCCATGCACGGTCGTCTGAGCCAGAGGTATCTTGGTCTGGACCACCGACTCGCTTGTCCGGACTAACTCTAGACCATCTCCGGACCATGGATACTGTAACTTGTTTTTTTTTCCTCTTGCTTGGTCCAAACCACCCTTTCCCTGGTCCGCACTTGAGATGCTAAAACTCCAAAAACGATTCAAAATATGCTAAATTCAACTTCACACTCAACAGATTATTCTATTGTGGTGCTCCCATAGACTCTCCAAATCATTTTTCTGTTCGCATTACAAAAGATCATATAAGGGCAACTAAGTAATTTCTCATATTATTTCTTTATCCACTCACTCTTATCTACTCATATCAACTATCAAGACAAACTCTTTCCTAACTAATCCCCATTTCTTAACTAATCCCTCCTTAGAACATATCCTTTTCTTATTTACCATCATTTTTTATCTTACAAAACCTTATACATCCTACAAAAGGTTCACTAGAGTTTTAGCTAGTGTAGGGCCCACTTAGCTATGGTTAACTAACAAAAGTAGGAGCTCCATAATGAGATAAAATAAGATGTGACTCACATAGTGCAAGAGCGGTTCGCCAACAATTGTTACCAAAGACCCAGTTCTAGTAACGGTTTTAGCTGCTGCTATTTGGACTCCATGTTTTTTAAGCGCTCCTAAAAATATCATTGGCAGATCTCTATTTTCCTGCAGTGATTTGCATGATCTGGGTTGATGATCAAACAACAAACACAAATTGCATGATCATGGGGCTTATTACGGTTTTATTGAAGCAACGTTAAGAAAAGGTATTAGTGTGTGTACATTAATTATGACTTTATATACTGATCCATGCGATAATTAGGACTTTAGGGTAATCAATTTATAAAACTACTAATTTTCTAATTTAATTTGGTGATGTATATAAAATCTTAGAGCCTGTTTGGGAGACAATTTTTCTCATTTTCCCATTCTCATTTTTTCTTTTTGACTATTTGGGGGAAACGCCGCAGAACTCATTCTCTGAAAATGAGTTTTGCAAAATTCACAATCTAGAGCAGAAGTGAAAAATAGGTTGAGATGAGTTTTTTGACTTCTCATTTTTCACTTTTTCCATTTTGATTAACAAAAAGACCTACAGAATGTATTCTGCACATATTTCCCAAACACTACTCCTGTTTTAAAATGCGTTCTACACATTTCTCCCAAACACTCATACCAAATCCAAAATACAATCTGACCATAAGCCAAAAAACCTAAAAGTTAAAAATGAAAAGCTGAGGCTCCCAAACACTCCCTTAATCTTCAACTGCACGGTATACATATAGTTTTTGCATTGTCTAAAGATATACACATATGATTTTGTTGCCACAATTTTGATATATAAAACGGGTCATTTCATAAAAAAGCAAAACGTAAAGGACTTGTATCCAGTAAATAGATCATGGGTAAAGAGGAGCTAAAAGTTTCCAGTAATGATACATTCACCATTGCAAACATTACATACTTTGCTTTGTCCATGAATAATGTGAATTACATATTCCCCACACCCTACCTTTATTATTTCCATATTTACTCAAACAGGTATGGCTCTACCCGTGCACACGAGATCAGTCAGATATGAGAGTTGGAAAAAGGTTTTTTTTTTTTTCATAGCTAAAGTGTGTCTGGGCTCACTTATGCGCACTTCGAGTACTAATCCTGCAAGAGAGAGTTCATGGTAAAAAAAATACATACCCTAGTCTATTTCGTAAATATTTGCAGAATGTTTAACCCCAAGGGTTGGCCCAGTGGTAAAAACCTGAAACTTAAAGAGTTTAATTAGGCTTTCCTTGTAGTCCATAAGGAGCTTTGCTTCAGTTTAATTGGGCTTTCCAAAAGAGTATAGTCAGATTGGCCCCTATTATCAGGGCTTTCCAAAAGTGCACGTTCCCCCGCTCAAAACCAGTATATATAGGGCATACTTCTCCTCCGGACTCCGGGAGTCCGGACCTCCTTGATCCAAGCATTTTTTTGACGATCCGATCTGTCCAATATGTTCAGAAGGTGTTTTCAAGGGTCTACGCGGGAAATCTTCAAAACAAAATACCGAGAAGGGCTTGATCCAAGCAGTTTTTCTCAAAACTATAAATATACAATTTTTGCTTGGATCAAGCGCTTCCCGGTATTTTTTTTGTGAAGATTTCCCGCGTGGACCTTGGAAAACACCTTCTGAACACATTGGACGGATCGGATTTTCGCTAAACAATTGGCAACACAAAAAAAAATACCCCAAGAGCTTCAATCCGGGGGTCCGGATGTGAAGCTCTGGGTATATATATATATACTAATATAATGCTATATTTAGCCTACACACTTCATATATATATCAAAAAAATTGTAGAATTAATTTTTTGCTTCAGTTTTCGTTGATTGGTTCATTTATAAATATTGATTGTAAATTGTTTGTTTATTTGAAGATTTATCTCTTCATTTTCTTTATTTTTAACCGTCGTGAAGAAATATTTTAAAATAGTCATTAATAAAACCATCTTGATCATTCGAAATACTTGTCCATGTCAATATAAACCATGTTGTAAAAGTTTTGTCTAAGATTATGTGCTAATTTTTTTAATCTTTTTTTATAAAAAGAATGCATTATAAATTTTGTAGTCAATAGTGAATGTATTAATTTAATAAGATCGTTGACTAGGAATTTTTTTTTATGATGATGACTAATAAGGTGGTCCCACTAAGTTAGATTTTAGATTCGTCCCTAAATATTATTGAGATGCATGTAAGTTAGTCCGGACACTTGAGCTATAAAAAAATTACTAGTAGTAGATACGAAAATGACCATGACCATATATATTTATTTAGAGCATAACGTATCGAAGATTCGAAGAATATCTCAATGCAAACTTGATCCTAAAAATTACGAACAAATACAGTGGTAACCTGTCTAGAATATTTTCATCCGTTATTTCTAATTTATTATTACACGGGAAGGAGGAATGAGCTTCGATTCCGAAATACAGCGTGTGGAGTATTCAAGAACTTTACCGCATGAGCTAGCCACCACTTGCAATCTGTCTAAACTCTTGAACCATAAATTTTAATTACATTACCATATTCCTGGGTTGGTTAATAATAAAATTGATCAAAGTTTACATAATTCAAGGTTTGACAATCCACATAATGGTCCTTTTTGTTCCTTGATTTCTAAGGAATTGTCATTGGGAAAAGGGTCTACCGCCCCCTCTCTCTCTCTCTCTCTCTCTCTCTCTCTCTCTCTCTCTCTCTCTCTCTCTCTCTCTCTCTCTCTCTCTCTCTCTCTCATATTCATTAAATAACAACATAAACTTTCTCACAAGTCTCACATGGAAGAAAACACCTCCCAAATTCAACTCTCCTCTACATATCCTGTACCAAGTCCAATAGCTACAAGCTGTCAACCCTTCAAAAACTCTCAAAATCTATCTTAAAAATCTCCAATCCCCTTCTCTTCCCTCTTTTTAGTTCCTCCCCTCTTCCCATTGCCCCATATGTTTCCTCTTCTCTCTCTTCTGCTCCTCTCTCATGGCCTTGAAGAAAACATCTCGTGTACTCCTCACCATTCTTTGGCTCTCTCTCTTCTTACTATTCTTTCATAAACTACACACTTTCAATCACTCCAACATCAACGGCACCGTCACGTCGGCCACCTCATCGCTCTCCGATCACCGTCCTCCGATTTCTAGAAAAATTCTAGCAACCAAGTTTGATTTCACACCGTTTATCAAACACCGTTACCGCCACCGGAAAAACACACCGTACAACCACGGACAACCGAGGCCATCTGGGAGCGAGATTGATCCGCGTTATGGAGTCGAAAAGCGCCTCGTCCCGACCGGTCCCAACCCGTTGCACCACTGATTTATTTGTACGTGGTAAAATGGAAAAGTGATAGGAAAATGAAGAAGAAGAAGATATGGCTGGTTAGTGAGAGATTTATTGTTATAGTTACTAATTGTAATGATTAATGCATTAATTTCTCCCTTAATTACTTTGAAGTTAAACTGTAGTTTATATTTGTCATATTGCATGTGATCATATTATATGATCCACTGAATTTTGAGTGTGTAAAGGTATTAATTTTCAAGACTTTATTGTTATTATTTCTTTCTCTTTTTTTTTCCTCCAAACTAGAGATATTCTGTAAATGATTGCTTGAATTGACCATAGTGTTATTGCTATTTTATTTTTTATTTTTTCCGTAGGATGTGTGTTGATGTGATTACAAAGAAACATGAGTAGCTGTGACGGCACGGCACACAGGGAAGAAATGATATTTAGCTAACGCCATAATGACATTAATTAATGTGGTTGGTTAGTGAATAAGAGTTTTCGGAATTACGATAGCACACTATGGATTTTTGCCACGTGGCAATCGTTGGGGCTATTCTTTTTTTTTTTTTTTTTGTGTGGATATTTTTGTAGGGATTAGATCCTCTCAAGGGATTAATTGGACGATCCTGTCCAGGTCTTTTTCAGGCTATTCTCATTTAGAAAATACAGCAAACACTGGATAAAAATCTATTTTTTTAGCCATATAAATACGTTTTGAGAACACATCAATATCAACCGATATCCAAATAGCATGATTTGTTGAGTGCATATTATTCCTCGACAAGGTCTAAAACATCAACAGTACCGATCATTAAAATAGGCCTAGAAGGTCCGTCTAGGATAGGATGAGGATGAGGTCCCACTGAAGCATGAATGTACGCCCTTCTCTTGCGTAGCTATACAATA
Organism: Vaccinium vitis-idaea; assembly: GCA_963854785.1. NCBI lineage: Eukaryota > Viridiplantae > Streptophyta > Magnoliopsida > Ericales > Ericaceae > Vaccinium > Vaccinium vitis-idaea. The sequence goes on from OY978224.1 coordinate 28,537,597, forward strand.
TTGGATTAGTTCCAGGTGATGTTTTCACCAACTCTAACTTCTTTTTTTCCCCTCTTTGAACCCACAGAAAAATACTCTTAACCATCGAAGTCAATTCTTTTCCAAAATAAAATAAAATAAAATAAAAAGGAGAAAGAAAATAGAGAAGGTTTTAGAGAAGCTTCAAATATTTTTTTGAACCAGGAGGGGCTTCAAATATTGAGCATTGAGCTTGTATTTTCTTTGCTTTAACTTAGGCCATCTCCAATGATGGAGTTAAATTTGTGTTGCTATATATGATACAAAAGTGTGAAAAATGGAATACAATTGTATGAGTTAAAGTTATTAATTCTTAATTATTTTATGCATTTATGTACCAATAATAGTATAACTAATTAAAATTGTGTTAGAAATAGGTCCCATAGTCCAGTCTTCGGGTCCCATAGTTGTACCCCACCGGCCACCAGCATCCTCTCTCTCTTTCCTCATTTTCCCCTCTCTCTTCCATGACCCAATTGCCGTGTTAAGAGCACATGTCTTGCCTTCTCTCTCTCTCTCTCTCTCTCTCTCTCTCTCTCTCTCTTCTGTTGTTGCTACATCAAACCTCACCTTCTAGTTTCTGAACTAACTTTTCTCTTCCTCTCACACACTTTAACTACCCGTTAATTACACTATTGGAGGCAAAAAAAAAAAAAAAAATGTTAACTATATAACTGATTTAATTTCTAACTAATTTGTGCCTTTTAACTCTATTATTGGAGATGGCCTTACTCTTTGACTATAAAACTACATGGCAGAACTAGAATTACTCACGGTGGAGTTAGTTATTTTGAGCCATCTACGATAATTTCTTTTGACAACAAAACGAAATAAGTTTTCAGAAGTCTTTGGTATACATGTTAGGGTTATGGCGTTACTTATGGGGTTAATGTGAAAAATAACACTAAAGTATAGCCACTTTAACAAAAAAATTTGACTAAACCAAATTAGTCAGCACATTTATTTCCTTTCTTGGAGAGATTTTTGTTGACATGTCTCTTGCCTTATATTTGGAGTATCATTTTCCTAAGACGACCGGAAATTATCGTACCAAATTTTAAAGGGTTTTAGACCGCAAACTAATCCACGTTTAGCTGATGTTGTAAGATAGCAAAATACAGTTTCAATGTTGAATTTTGGAATTTCTATTGGGGATTTGGAAAAACTAAGTCAACAGACAATAATATAATTTTGAAGAAATGGAAGTCTTTTCAAAAGATAATAATAATAATAATAATGTCTGTCAAAAAACATTTGTTGGTTGGTTTACACGAAAAACAAATATACTAAATAAAATATATTTTTCTCTCGTTATGCTTTCTCACTCCAACCATCACATTTAACTACTAGCTTTTCTATTTTCCTTGTCATGTATGGGTAACAAAATGTAATTAATGACTTCCTCGAGGGTTTGGTCGAGTGGTATAAGATGACAAGTAAAGGACTTACCCGGATCCAAAGAGCTGCTAGATCGAATTTCATGACACCAAACGGTTTAAATCTGTGAGCCACTAAAAATTTGTCTGGCTATTAATTTCGGGTCTTAGAATTAATCGAGGTCCCTCGATTGTTATAATTGGAAAGCCAATAAAGTCCTGCCCTCTTGCCCCTCTCAAAATGTGATTTTCTTAATTGTTGACTGCAGTGTGGGGCCATGAGAATTCAATTGTTGAAGGATCTGGTTAATATTAGTTCCCACAAGAATATCATGACCTTGCTATGGAGTGACCACTAATCATGAGATCTTAAAATAGTTCACAAAGTGTTCTGCATTTAATCAAGCACTTGAGTGTGTTAATTACTTCCCTTTAACTTTCTGATCTTATATGAGAAGATTCTTTATTTCATGTAGTATCTTCCCTTTTTTTTTTTTTTTTGGTACTACACCTTCCGTCCTTAAATGTTGGTCCAGTGTTTTATTTTGGGCAGTCTCAAAATGTCAGCCTTTTTTACATAAATTAATGTATTGTATAACTTTTCAATTCTACTCCTACTTTTTTGATGTGACAAGAACTATTCCAATAAAAAGTTGCAATGATTATGGGCTACATGGAAGAGAAAAATAAAAAAGTGTAATTATCATGTCTTAAAAAAAATTAAAATCCTAAAGCGGTTCTAACATTGTGGAACGGAGGGAGCAGTTGATAATGATATTTGATGCCTCAATGGCTATAGCTATCTAGTTGCGGTGGAATATTATTTTGTGGGTTGGCAAATTAAAGTACCTGAAAATACAAAGTAGAAATTTGAGAAACTTGTTTCATATTAATTAGTACTCCTATTTCTTAAGTTAAGATTAAGGATTATACCCTCTGAAAACAGTAAAAAAGAGGACAATGAAAACTTTAATTATACTGATTATGATTGCTAGCCAACTATCTCGCGATAATGATGAGAATTCCATTAATTCTATAATCAAATAGTGACGACATCACTATCCTATTAATGAATGCTAACACTTTTTCTGTAATGAATTCAGGAAATTCATATGTGGAACTCTATAGAAGAATTGAGGATTACCACAGTTTTTCGGGAAAATATCATTCACCAAATCTTTTGCACGCAAGTTAATTCAAACACCAAATTACAAAAATCATCATCTAATTCCATCAGAAATATCGGTGGGTTTCACCAAATAATTGCGACCCGAGGTTATAGTTATCTACTTGTAACAAAAGTTGGTGTCCAATCTCGGGGGAGTATTTGCTTTCTTTTTAGTGGAGGGGCGCGTAAGTTTACTTAGACATACATTCTGAATTATCAAATGAAAATCTTGGAGTGAGTTTGAAATCACAACTTGATATATCGAGGGAAAAATAAACTAACCGACCAGGACAGAGTTACGTAAGATTGAATCGTTTGACCCAAGAAAGTCATGGAACACGGCAGCTTGGAGACGGTCAACGTTATGCCATAAATCACGAAAATAAAAGTAATTTAAAAGAGAGAAGAAAACAATAGCAAACGGTGTCCTAAATTACACGCTTTATATTGGCATGTTACCACACAGTTGACTCATCCACCCTCGCGAAACACCAAAAAAATGACTTGTTGACATTTTTTTTTCCCCAGCGTCTTGTTTACTCTTTTGACTTTTCCACCCAATATCAAACAGTTACTTAACTCTCAACTCTCTACAACGAGAGAAAATTTTGGATGCAAATAGGTATTGTCTACGTGGTACCCTTGCATGACATTCGGACCGTTCAATCAATGCATGGACGGTTCGAATTATGGAGAGAGAAAAGTAGGAGAGAGAGTGTGCCGAAGGGAGGAGAGAGAGTGCTCGGATCTCAGCCGTCGGTTGCATTGATTGGATGGTTCGAATGTGGTGCAAGAGTATCACTTGGTACCCTATTTGCATCCAAAATTTTCTCCTCTACAACTATTTACTACTTCATCCGTCCTATTATTTTTGGTTTATTTTTCCATTTTGGTCCGTCTCAACATAATCACATTTCATTTTTGGTTATCCAATTTTATTGTTTTTTTTAATAGTATACTTGTAAAGTGTTCCTAGATGCATTAAAAAGTAGAATTAAAAGGTATTTGTTGGAAAAAAAAAGTGTTAGAAATCTGAAATAAATTATAATGATTAAATGTCACCTTAAATAGTTAAATTTTCAAAGAGGGATCAAAATTTTGGGACGGACGGAGTAGTTATTACCCTCTTGTACAAAGTTAACTTGTGTTGACAAAACTATGCCCTATTTAATTACCATTGACTGTAGTTATTAAAATGGTGTGAATATTCCATGTCTCCTATTCGGATCAAGCATAGTAGCCGTTGTGGCATCCCTATATGGAGTCATATATGAAGGCTAGTTGTCTTCTTCTTTTTTTTAATTTTTTTTTTGATAACTTCGGGTGTTTGGGTAAATTGATGCGTATTTCGATTAATTTTTAGGAACTTATCCTTACTATCCGTTAGTGATGAGCCTCGATGAAAGGCGATATAAAAATCCCATATGAACTAGCCCCATATAGGTCCAAGTATTTATTCTGCAGGTGCATGGCTTTAGTTGGTTCGGGTTAAAACCCACAGTTGTCTCCCTCCTAATTTGTTGGTTTATTTCGGAGATTCGTATCATTTTAAAATTGTTTGCATTTTTCTGTTTATAATATTTTTCATGATTTGGGAAATTTAAATAATAAAACGTATTGAAAGCTATCAAATAAAATGCAGATTATATATTTTTAGAGATCTATATTGACATATATAGACAATTGAAAAATAGCATAGACTAACAAACAAGGGACAAGAGGGAGTATCTTTTACTCCCTCAGTCCTAAAAAAGGATGCCAAAAAACATTATTCACACTTCTCATAAAAGTATTTATATTTTTTTATTTATAATGATTTTGTATGTGTAATATGAATCTTGTTTAATAGATCTCAGTTAATTTTATTAAAACAAAATTTAAAATAATAAAAATTATCAAATATAAATTTTTCTTTCAAAGATGTGAATAGTGATTTTCAAAAAAAATTTGGAACGGAGGGAGTTTGTGTGTGCCCAGCGGAAGTCTGGAAGTCTAGAACGAATTGTACAACTTTATAATCTCACCTTCTTACTTGGCCAGAAATACAAACCGACACTGGAGTGCGTAATACGTAACACTTTTCTTTCTTCTCTCTTTGAGACATAAAATCTTGCACCAAGGCACCTGCCGTGACCTAATATACGGAGGAAAAAAAGATGTTCGAATTTCGAAATATAGCTGTTCAAATTGTATATTCAACTAGAAACCTGGCAAGCAACACGTGCACATACCTTGTTAAGTGGGAGAAAAAATGGGCAAATGAAAATGAAGACAACGGGATTGCAACGAGTGCGAACATTACTTTTCTTCTTATTGGTTAAAATGGTCTAGGTCTTACTCCTGTAATACATTTTTTGATAAGAATGACGTCACTTTTTGTGTGATCCACAATGCATCAACAACTAGGAAAGAAGGTAATAAGAGGGTGAACAAAATTAAATCGGTAGCTTTCTTTCACGAGATTTTTATTATAACAAGTTTTGGCTTTTGAGGAAGTGTAAACATATCATATAGTATAACAAATAAACAGTACGGATCTTGCTACACATACAGATGCAAATGCATAGAGTGTGCTCGGGGACCCACTTTTGGGTTCCACACGAGTGATCCGAACCGTTCATTCTTCTTAAAACATTTTTCCGGGTGGACCCATAAAATTTAGCTCAATCGGACGACTAGAAGTGGTCGAACCGAAGTCCCACCGTTTCAATCAAAAGATTTTTTATTGAAATGGTGGAATTTTGGTCCACACGACCCGGCAAAAAAAAACAAAGAAGACGACATCATCAGCAGTGAATGCAAAGAAAAGATTCACACGAACTCCACGTTGTTCCAGATCAAAGAGAGAAAAAAAAAAAAAAAGTGCCTCCACGTTGGTAGAAGGAAAACCTCTGTTTTTTTTAGCTTTTCCAATTTCTGCCCGAGACTTCAACAAAATATGTGAGAGTGATTGTGAGTCCTACAACAAATTAGATTATGTATCCAAATAGATAACAAACTTAGCATTTTTATTAAGAGATTAAGTTATTTCCACCGCTGGTGAAAAAAAAAAGTTTTCTCCAAATCAATTGTATTGTCTCATGTGTCCAAACAGTGGTCTGGAATAGTAGACATGGACCGCAATGCAATTGATTTGGAGGAAACTTTTGTTTCCACCGACGGTGAAAAAAAATTAAACTCTTTTATTAAAATCTTTATGGCTTCGAAAAATAGAATACATAGACCATGTGATATTGTTGTGCAGCATTTACCGTCCTGTCCAACTTACAGGGCCTTATTCCCTGCAACTGCAGCCCATTCTCAAAATCACTAAAAAGGATTTGGCCAAATTCTATACCTGAAATACACCTCGTGAGGATTGGGCCTAGGGGTGAAATTTTAACCGGGAAAACCGAACCAGCCGAATAAACCGGTTCGGTTCGGTCAAAGGTATCGGTTCGGTTCGGTTTTAATTTTACAGAATATTTTTTCGGTTCGATTTTCGGTTTTTAGGAATTGAAGTTCGGTTTAACCGAACCGAACCGGATTTGATAAGTGACCCAATATCCTTTATACCTTGATCTCTACCGTTGATATCTTAAGCCAATCTCAACCATTGAAACTCTTTCTAACCCTATTTTTTTCACTTTTACAGCCAACAAAGGCACAGGCTACGGCAGCCTTCTCTCCTCTTCTCTCTCTCTCTCTCTCTATGAAGAGTTTGAAAACCTAGGAACACCGAGTCACCGACAACTCCATCATCGTCAATCGATCAACTCCATTTCTCTCTTGAAGACTATGGCAGGAACGCATCTTCGAAGTTTCTACCCCAAGAACGCATCTTGAAGACTCCACAGCCGCCGATGATGAAGATCTGAGGCTGAAGATCTGAACTTCTATTGAAGGGAGAATGATGTTCAATGGTTTTTTTAGATCTGAACTCCAAGAACGCATCAATGGTTTTTTTGTTGCTCTCCTTTTCATCTTTCTGAGATCTGTCGTAGACTTGAATCAAGAGTTTCATGATTTTGTTTCATTTTCTGAAACTCAGATGAGTCCCAAAATGGAGAACCGAAAAAACCGAAAGAACCGGCCGAAACCGGAAAAACCGATGTCCTTGTCGGTCGGTTTCGGTAGCTAGATAATGAAAACCGAACCGAATATTCGGTTCTCAAAAACCGGTAAAAACCGACCAGACCGAACCGCTTTCACCCCTAATTGGGCCTTATCCCGCAAGTTCTTTCGCCTCCCATCTCCGCAAGAATTAAACTAGAGTTTTTTTTGTTTTGATCGAACTCAATAATTTTTTATTACTAAAAAATCGGCCAAAGGGTTACAAAGTCCAATGTTTTAAAACCCGGACCAGAGAGCGAACCGGAAAAGGGACCGGGCGGATGGTTCACCGGTTCAACCGCGGTCGAACCGGAATCGAACCGTGATGTCATAATTATAATAAAAATATATTATAAATATATAATTTAAGAAAATAAGCATATTAAAAAAAATAACTACATTGAAAGTTTGACAAAGTAAGGACCTGGTGTGTTTTTCCAATCCCACATCGGTGGGAAAGTAAACCCACCCAAGCTTTTCTTCCAATAAAAGGCTGACGAGCCTCTCCCAGTATACTCAGTAGTCGTTTGAGGGCATGAGCTGGCATGGGGACCACTTAAGCTACATCCTGACGTCTTGATTTGCACACCAGAGCAAAAAACACAGTTTAAAATTTCCGGTCCGGTTCGACCAACCCGGCTCCGGTTCCTACGAGTTGGCGGTTCGACAGCCTTTAAGGAAAGGTTTTTAATTTCTAGACCGGTTCTGTAGAAGGAGCGGTTTTTAAATGAAACCGAACCGGACAAAGGTCCGGTTGACGGGTCAACCGGTTGAACCGGCCGGTCCGGTTCGATTTTTAAAACATTGTTACAAACCCCAAATCGGAACCCATCGAAGGATAAAAAAAACCCTGGTAATGGGGTTATCCACGTGGTTTGGATTGGAATACACTGAGTACATAGAACACCTACCCTTGAAAGATAGTAAAGAACAACTACTCTCAAAAGGGAGTAAAAATTCCACACAGAGAATAACTAAACAACAAAGTAAACATAAAATAAAATAAAATAAAGGGGAAACTCCGGTCATCAAATCTTTTGCCGGAGTCACCGCCACGTGGACACTTATTCGCCGAAGGGGTTGCCAAACCACCCTAAAATCTCGTGAGCTCCACAGATCTGGCCCTTTTGAGGTGCGGATCGAAGTCGACGACTGTGGTTCAAATCCTCCACCGCTCTCGACAAATGGAGGTAGGAAAATTGAGGCAACGGAGAACTTCGAAGCAGTGGGTTCGCGAAATAAGGGTATGGTTGGCTTTACGAGGGAGGGTGGGGAGGTGGGGTTGAAAGAGGATCGGAGAAAGCCCCCCCCGGACGGCTAAATCTAGTTGCGAAGGATACTAGATCTGGTTGCGAAGGATGTAGAGAGAGAAAGAGAGGAGGTTGGCTTTATAGGATCAGTGTTTTTGTCCAATTGCTAATTAAACTAGAGTTCCACAACTCACCCAATCCATAAAATCCCTCTATCTTTCACCAATTTCGTGTTTGAGTTCACCTAATCAGGTTGTCGCGAATTTAATGAGGTTAGAGATGGCGAAATTCCACTAGTTCGATCACTACATAATTTCAGCAGTTCCTTCTTTGATTGGTTATGTTGATTGATCTCTCACCAATTTTGTGTTTGAATTCACAAATTTAGGTATTCGTGAAAGTAACGAGATTGATGAACTTCCATTAGTTCAGTACATAATTTCAGTATTTTCTTCTTCGATTAGTTATTGTTCAATCTTCATGTGTCAGATGGAATCTTTAGCTAATGAAATTTAGGAGCTCGAAGCCAATGAAATTCCCTAGGAGATTCTTATGTAGTTCAGAAAAAGCTACTTATGTTTTGAAATCTAATAAAATTCATGAGCTTGAATGTGTGATATGTCAAAGTACCAGAGAATCCACGATATATCCAAAGTTGGATCAACCTAGTCAAATCATTCTTTAAGGAAAATGTTTTAGAGAAGTGCGAACCGAGGAGATCGATCGGTAACGAAAAAGATTGCATAATCAATCGACGAGGAAGAAGATTGCACGATTCATCAGTTAGGAAATTTGAATGCACGCACAAATTTTATTGGTTAGTTTATATTTTGAACTTAAGGCAAAAACGTAATTTCTCTTACCCACCTAGGCTTGCTTGTATTTAGAAAATGCGTTAATCTTTAATGGAAATTAAGGTTAAAATTTTTAAATTGGCTATAATTTTCCATATATTGTTAATTCATTCACCATAAATCTAATAGAATGTTGGGGGGTGTTTCACTGGAGTTACCTCTTTAGTCCCCAGTCCGGTACGGATGGGTGGTTGAATGTCTGAGTTGGCCTATAGTGAGCACGCCTAAAAAGGTAACTTGTACACTTAATACCATGTTAGAGCCAAGCCCTGACCGTTGAGAGTCCGGGAAGGCACTCCGACAGTCTAGTATAGGGGCTGTTTGATAAAACTGAAAACTGAAAGCTGAAAGCTGAAAAATTAAGTACTAAAAACTGAATTCTGAATTTTTTAAACTGAAAAGTTGTTTGATAAAACATATGAAGCACTGAATTTAAAAAATGAATTTTTTTTTTGTTCTAATTGTCTCTTAATTTTACTAATGGTCATCATGTATTTGTGGTAATGGTAGAGTGGTGATTGGGAGGTGGTAGAGGTAGTGGCGGGGTGGCGGTGTAATTGTGGCAGTGGAGTAATGGTGGTGGTGGAATGATGGTAAGTTGTGGTGGTAGTGGAGTAATAGTGTTGCAATGGTGGTGGCGGTGGTGGAGTGAGAGCGGTGGTGGAGTGATGGCGGTGGCATGACAATTATGGTGGTAGTATATGGGTAATGGTGATAGTGGTGGCGGTGGCGGTGTGATAGTGGTGGCGGTGGCGGTGTGACAGTGGTAGTGGTGGTGGTGGTGGAGTGGTGGCTTGGTAGTTTTGGTGGTGATGGTGGAGTGGTGGCTTGGTAGTTGTGTTTGTGGTGGTGGTGATGGAATGCTGGTGGTGGTAACAACGGTGGTGGCGATGGCGGTGTGATGTTTGATTGCAAGGATATAAGAATTCAGCCAGAATTAAGTAACTCAAAGCTACTTAATTGTTATCAACTTTTTAGCCTACATTTTTAGTGGCACTCAATCTGTTTTTTTTTTTTTTTGTCAAAAGTGAAAATTTTTATTCATCTGAAGGCGAAAGCCTAAACATCAGATAATAGGGAACCCCATGGGGGCAAAATGGACGTCCACAGACCGGACAAACCACTTGAAAGGGCTTTTTGAGCACAAGTGTGTGCAGCCCGATTACATTCACGTTTAACAGAGTTAAAAACACAAGAGACAAATTGATTCTTCAAAATAAGACAATCTTGTGTAATCACCGCAATGTCAGAAGGTGGTACTTTTGAGGTCGAGCAGCTATTCACAATTGATTCTGCATCAGATTCGAGGAATAACTGAGTAAGGTGAAGAGCAATTCCCAATTTCAATCCGTCCCGAATTGCAAGAGCTTCCGCAATTCTGGACGAGTTGATTCCGGGGTGCAAAGTTAGTAACATGCCGATAACCTTGCCGTCAACACCACAGGCAATAGCACCAGTTGCGATTGAGTTCGTGTGCTTAGCTACTGCCGCATCCACATTGATTTTCACTCCATTACCGACAGGACGTTGCCATACCAAAATCTCCCGTTGATTCAGTCTCCTTGGGGTAGGGGAGACCTTACTGTTTGCATCAAGGAACTCATAAAAATCACCCTGTGCCTTCCTACTAACCGTCTCTGTTGCCCAGACCTTTCTGTTAAAGCTAAAGTCGTTCCTTGCTCGCCAAATCCACCAACAATAAAGGAGACCCAAACCCATAGAAGAGGAAGGTAAATGGTTCTGATGGATACGTTCCTGAATGCAATCCCACCAATCTGTCATAAATCTGAACTCAAGAAGCTCCTCTGGCCTTAATCGGAAAAGGGATAGAATCCATATCTTGATAGCAGGTTCACAACGAAACAATAAATGTGTAATTGATTCCTCCGCTTTGCCGCACTGTAGACAAATCGGGTCAGTCTTTATCTTGCGCATTACCAAAGCTTCATTTGTGGCAACCGCAGTATTAAAACACTTCCACACAAAGAGTTTTACCTTAGGATGAACCGGTAACCCCCATAATTTCTTCCACACTCCAGGTAAAATATTGGAAGCACTAGTCTGACCATTCTGAATAACTTGAGGAACGTGTGAGCCTTCTTTTTCTAGATGATATGCTGACTTAACTGTAAACACGCCATTCGGGGAAGGGTGCCAAATCTTGCGATCTCTTTGGTTGGTATGACTGAGTGGGATTGATAGGATAGCATCTGCATCCGCTTGGTTAAAGATTTCCCTGATAATTGGGACTTTCCAGTACTTGGTGTCCGGGTCTATAAGATCAGAGACCCGTTCAATGTCATCTCTCCTTGGCGTGTTGTTATTTACTTTGAAGCTCGGAGCTTTAGGAAGCCATGGATCCTCCCAGACCCGAATTTCATTGCCTGACCGAACCTGCCACCTCCATCCTTTATCAATCAACTCCCGTGCCCATACTATACTCCTCCATGCCCATGAAGATTGATTACTTACTTTTGCGTGCCAAAAGGAAGTATGGGGGAAGTACTTACCTTTAAAGATCTGCCGAAACAAAGAAGATGTTCCTGAAACTAGCTTCCACCCTTGTTTTGCTAATAAAGCCCGGTTGAAAGATTCCATGTCACGAAGCCCCAACCCTCCTTCACCTTTGCACCGACTCAATTTTTCCCATTTAATCCAGTGAATCTTACGCTCTCCCTCCTTTGAACCCCACCAAAATTTTGCTATCTCGGCTGAAATTTGTTGCAAAAGTGTTTTAGGCAAGCGGAAACAAGACATCGCATAATTTGGTAATGTCAACGCCACTGACTTCAGCAATACTTCACGACCGGCTGGATTAATTTGGGAGTCTTTCCAACTCCGCAATCGCTTGATAACTCGGTCCTTAATATAAGAAAACAGGTCACGTTTAGTACTGCCAAGAAAAACCGGGAGACCAAGATACTTTGCGCCATTAGCTTCCATTGAAATACCCACTCTCGATGATAGATGACTTCGGGCTTGAACTGGGGTATTCGGACTGAAAAATACAGAGGATTTCTCTTTATTTATACGCTGACCTGATGCCATTTCATAAGAATCAAGAAGCTGAGAAATAGCATCACAATCCTGGTTCGTGGCTCGACAAAACACAATAGAATCATCAGCAAAAAGCAAGTGGGATACAATAGGACAATGGTGATTAATACGGAACCCACTTAGAACCTTCCTGCTGATATAGTCGTTGAATAGTGCTGTGAATCCTTCCCCGCACAGTAAGAATAAGTATGGTGAGAGAGGGCACCCTTGACGGATACCTTTACTTGGATAAAAAGTATCACCCGATTCCCCATTAACCGTGATAGAAAAAGAGACTGTTGTAACGCATTCCATAACCCAGGCAACCCATTTCGGATGAAAACCAAGCTGTCCCAATACCATTTCAAGATAACACCATTCCACCCGATCGTAAGCTTTCGCCATGTCCAATTTAAACGCAGCCACACCATGATTTCCGGATCGCTTGTGTTTGATGTAGTGTGTTAGTTCGTGAGCTATCAACACATTATCTGTAATCTGGCGCCCTCCAACGAAAGCACTTTGGTTCTCCGAAACAATGCATGGGAGGAAGTACTTAAGGCGGTTTGCTAGCACTTTAGCAATAATCTTATAAATTATAGCACTCAATCTGTTAAGCAATATAAAATGTGGTTATCAAACCTACTTAATCACTTATTACTTAATTGATTCAGTTTTAAGTGTTGAATCTGTGTTATCAAACAAGCCCTAAGTGGCAGTTCAAAAAAACAAGCCCTAAGTGAACGGATTGAGAAAGTAGACTGGAAAACTATAGAGAAAATGTATGTGTAAAGAGAGAGAGAGAAAGAGAAAGAGTGAGAGAGGGAAAGAGAGTCCAGAGAGATCTCGAATGAGATTGGTAAGTCCTCCTTTTATAGGAAAATGGTTAGTTGCTCACCAAGTCGTTCGTGTACCTCACATGCAACGTCCGTACTTGACATAGCACGCGATCTAGTCAAAGCGCCTCAAGTAGGCTCGTCACTTCGGCTAATGTCACACATGACACACCTGATAAGTCAACTAGCTTGGGAATACTCCCCGGTCCATTACATGGACCTGCAGGCACTGCATGCATGCAGCCTGGGTGCCGCTCAACGTCACATTTGTCATGTGAGGCCCCTAGGACGCCCTGTTCGGTTAGAATGATCTCAGAGTCTACTAGCTCGGTGGTAGTTAGGATGCTATGAACACATCGGTTCAGTGTCAGACGGCGTACTGCCGATGCCCACCGGCTTGGTAAGTGCAACCTTTCGCTGACTAATGTTGGCGTCGAACTGATTGCCTCGACTACCTGTTTGTCTGGCTGACTAGGCTTAGAGAAACCATATGGTGCCCAGACTGCATCTTAAACAGGGCCATTATCGCCACTAAGGAGAGTATCGGAACCATTGGTTCGGAAGATTGTCCTCGGCGTAATAGTCCCACTCTTGGGTTACACCATCTGCCGACGTGGTTTGTTCATCATCCCCAAACTGATCCCTAACCTCGGTGACTTGGATATGTCATGATCGTTTGTCCCTTGACCCTTTCCATCGCTAGACCGACCCGACCATCAGGGACTCAACTGCGAGTCAATAGTGGACCCTTTGGTCCTTAAGTTATCTCAGACACCTACATAGAATAATACTATCTCACAAATTATAAACTCTTTTGTGGTTGAACATGATCTAGTCAACTCAACCATAGTTTATAACTCTCGTATACTTGAACAAGATCTAGCCAACTTAAACAAAATTAATCCCGTTTTATATAAACCCCTCGCTATGGAGTTTTGTTTTTTTTTGTGTAATCAGAGTCCCTCGCTATGGTTGAGTAGACATGTTGAAAGTCTAAGATCCATCAAACGAAATTTGAAGATTCGCAGGGACAAAAGTATAATTTAGCCCAATCCACAAGAGAAAAAATACAGTCAACTCAAGAACGAAGGTTGCGGACTTGTGGCCTGTGTGGGGGGTTTTTGGATCCACCGTGCAGTGATGGCTTCGTCTAGTCCGTCGCTCCTCTTAGCTTCACCCTCACCTTCATCTTCAATACGCACCGGAAACAATTCTATCCAACGAGACATTCCAAGAGGGAATCGAAGAAGAATACGTTATCGAGTTTCGATCACAGCGGCGGCGGTTTCACCTAATATCGATGTCCCTCCGCAGAAATTACCCAAATTGGTTACATTTTTGGGTAAAGGTGGCTCTGGAAAGACCACTTCCGCTGTTTTCGCTGCTCAGGTATTTCTTTCTATTCTCTCTTTTCAATTTACACGATTTTGTGGTTGTACGTGTTGTGTAATTCTGCCCGTTATCGTGTGATGCCTTAAATGACACCAATTGTTTTGGAGTTCAGTTTTTTTGTGTGTTTGTAAGGCTCCTTTTAGGAAAGTAACCTCGAAGATGGATCAGAGATACAACATTACAAAGAGGGACCCCAAATTATTTCAAGTAACTTGAATCCACTGTTGGGAGTTGGAATTCTGGTGGTACACTATTACCTGATGTTCATAATAACATTTCCACAATCTTTATGATTATGTATAACCCTGTATATTTGGATGGCCGGAATCTTGAGGATGAACGGGAATATGATTACCATGAATCAAATTCCTAGTAGTAATTAAATACCTGAACTAATTCCATTCCAATGTTTGGAACAAGGATTTGAATCCTGTTGTAAACCGACCCGCAGGTACCAGATTTGCGTGAGAACGGTACCTTGATCCCCCAATACCGTTCCGTCTTCAATACCGGGGCTTACTGGCTGTTTTGGAAAATCTCGGTTGAGATAGCGGAAAATCACATTTCGTCTGGTATTTTGCAGACTGCTCCACCATGGCGAATCGGTGATGAAGGCATAAAGCTAGCGTTCCTTTTGTGCTAGGATCAAACTCTGATTTTGACTATGATTGGGTCCTTCCGTGGTAGAACCCGGTGAAGCGCTAGAGTTTGTGAGGTATTGTGGGAGTTTGAGACAAGAGACAGCACTACTGATCTTTGAGAGAGAGAGAGAGAGAGAGATAGAGAGAGAGGTGGTATTAGTATTGATCTTTGAGAGAGAGGGGTGATCGGATTGACGATGGGAGAGAGAGACACAGATAGAGTTCTGGACCTCTGGATCTAATTCTATAAAAGGAGAGAGATATGACGATACTTACAAAGTGCGACAAATAAACAAGTGGTTTGCTTCTTACCACAATGCCCGGATCCAATGGTCTATATTCATTGAGAGCAATCCAAAGGCCAGAATAATTATTGATTTATATTTATATATAATGAATTTATAACTATATATAATGATAGTACCGCTAAATCCAAAATGGTTCCCGGTACCAGTACCATACCAGTGGGAAAACTGGTACCCAATTCGGTACGGGATTCAGAACCTTGGTTTGGATTAATTAAGTAATCTTATTCAAAAAATATACTTTCCTTATTCTAAGGATTGAGCGATTCCAATTTACCATGGGATAATGGAAGGATCGGATTCCCACTTAGTGTGGGATTGTTGTTCTTGGTTGAATATGTCATGAGGAATCAAAGTCTTATTTCGTTTGATTCCAAACATATGAATCATGGGGATATGGCATCACATTCCCATTCCTCGTCAGTGTTCTTTCCATCCAAATTGAGCTTAATACAACAACACTACAATAACAGAACCCATCTAGTTCTCAATCATTGAGGGTATAGCGGGGGATGATTGGAGACAGACCTAACTTTTGGCAATACACACAAAGTGGCTGCTCTCAGAATACCACTGAAACAGTGGCCCCCCTAAACCTCCAAGAACCGAGGAGCTACAGGGATGTTTTGCTGTAGAACCATGCCCCATATCAAAGTTGAAAGGGATCAGGGAGGGCAGGCCTAGAAACCCAAATCAATTTTTGTGCTCATTACTATGCTTCCTTCATTCATGGTCCAGAGCATCTCATTAGTGAGCACACCCAATTTGAGCTTAATAACTCCATATCCCAAAAAACCACAACTCACCTACAAATAGCCAAAATTGATTGAACCCGATAACTGTCTCACCAAAGGTATTAATCATCCACGAAAATTGATTTAGGTGTCTAGGCCTGCCCTATCTGATGTCTTTTGGCTTTGATTTGGGGACATTGTTTTGCAGAAAAACGTCCCTGTAGCTTCTCGGTTCTTGGAGGCTTATATGGGCCACTGTTTCAGTGGTATTCTAAAAGCAGCCACTTTGTGGATATCTTCGGAATTGTTAAATTTTTTTTTATGGGCTTTACAAAGGAATCTTCCATGGGAATGGTGCTAAACTTGCTTCGTTGAAGTATTGCAGCCTTTAAGAAAACTCTTCAACACCATTCGGGATTGTCTCTTTTTAATTGGTTTACTTCTTTTGGTTGACGGGTTGGGGAGGGGGAGGTCTTCTACATGCTTGTGCTGACGTTATGGTGGCGGAACTGGAATGTTTGTCTTACTTCGGTTTCTTTGTTGAAGAAACATTGCACAACAATTATCAGCCTGTCTTAACAAGCTGACATCCCAGCGCATTTGAGAATTTGTTTTCACTTTTTATCAAATTTCATGTATTTACACAATTTGTCTCGAAATTTAACTTTCATTTTTTTTGTTGATCAGCATTATGCAATTGCTGGGCTTAAAACATGTTTGGTCGTACATTCCCAAGACCCTACTGCTGACTCTCTCCTAAATGTGAAGATTGGAACTTCTCCTACCACATGCAACAACAATCTTTCGGCTGTCAGGTTGGAAACTACTAAAGTGAGTCTTCCCCTCCCAATACCTTTTCCCTTGTCTGATACTGATTTAAATTCAAACATCTAGTTGAATTATTCCCTATAATTGCAGATGTTGCTTGAACCTCTTAATCGGCTAAAGGAGGCAGATGCTCGTCTTAATATGACCCAAGGAGTGCTAGAAGGGGTGGATAAGTAACAACTGTTTTCTACTTTTTAATGTTTGGTATTAGTGCATATGAAAGACATGGTTTTCATAATTTATTCTTTATACGTGGACTACTTCTCATCCGTTTCTTTCCGCTTTTGGTAGGTCGTGGGAGAAGAGCTTGGAGTTCTCCCTGGCATGGACTCAATATTTTCAGTTTTAGCACTTGAGAGGCTTGTAGGATTCATTGGGAATGTAGCTCAAAAAAGCCAACAGAAAGATAAATTTGATATAATTGTATACGATGGTTTTGGTACTGAAGAAACTATACGGCTGATTGGTGCAACTAGCAAAGCGAGGTTAGAAACTCTCTCTCTCTCTCACCATATATATATGCATGTATGTGTGTGTATCGGTCTTCATTCAGTCACATTTTCCTGTGCAGATTGTACTTGAAATATTTGCGGAATTTGGCTGAAAGGACTGATCTTGGAAGGTTGGCTGGTCCCTCTCTCTTGAGACTTGCGGAGGAAGCTATTAGTTTGAGTGGCAGAGATTCCCGTCTCAATGGGAGAATGAGTGCAGAAATTTGGGACCAGCTGGAACAAACTCTGGAGGTACCGTGATTGGTTTTTTGAATGGCGAAGAATTTTTCATTAAACGTAAAAGATCAAAAGATGAAATTAATACAATAGTAGAAGAAATTCATTGAGTGAGCTTCAAAGAGTACAATTACTTTTCTACTACTACTCGCGAAACTAAACCTACCTCCGGGCTACAGTGAGCTACACAAATGTTTTTTAAAAGGGGAAAAAAATGAGACACAGAACCGTTGACAAGATGCCAACAAAATAACCAAAGAAAGAAAGAAAAAAAGATTAGATGATCCAGACCTCCTAAGATCTGTGCGCTGCCCATGAATACTCCCTTGAAACCCGCACACCTGCCACATCCATCACGTAAACCTGCGGACCAGTTGCTCCCAACAAAACGTCACACTTTCTTCCTCTGCCATCCGACGACCTAATCGGACACACCCCTCCTAATACTACGTTGCTAATGCCACACATAGCCACCATTGTCACCGCCCGAATCTCACCTCCCACAGCCCCAAAAATGCCTCGCCACCCTAAACTCACTCTAAACACACCTCGACGTCTTAAATTGCACCAAACCACGAACGCCCTGCTGCCCAAAGAACACCTCCCGCACCACCATCACCGCCTCCCGAAATGCATACGTCCCCCTAAATATGCCTCGCCCACCACCATCGTCGCCGCCCTAAATATGCCTCACGCCACCCAAATCACACCTCCCACCATCCCAAACCACGATCCACCACAACCCCTCAATGCTGGAGCGCGATCCACCACAGATCCTCATCGTAGGAGTCGACGCTTGAATAAACACAGTAAAACAGAAAACATCCAATTTGATCCAAAAAAAGAAAAATTAAACTAACAGAAGAAAAAGTTTAAAGAGGGTTAGGTTTAGAGAGAGAGAGAGAGGTTTTCTTCTTGATCAGTAAACTAAGCTAAACTAAATTAACCATTTAATGTAGTATCCCGTGTAATGCAAGTCGATTCAGTTTGGTTTGTTGTGTGCTGTAGAGTGGATCTTCTGTATTTGAGGAACCAAGTAGATTTGGCTGCTACCTTATGATGGACCCAAACAGTCCAACTTCTGTGAACTCCGCATTACGTTTTTGGGGGTGTGCAATCCAAGCTGGTGCACAGGTTTCTGGTGCATTTGGTATTGCATCTCCAAATTCTCGCGAGACATCAATTGAAACAGTCAAGAAGAACTTTTCACCGTTACCTTGTTCACTCATTCCACATCTCTCAATGACTACTCCTCCAGATTGGAATGAGATAATGCTGAATGAGATCAGTGAAGCTGCAAAAGAACTTCTCTCTGTGAAAAGGAGACATAACGTCCCTGTTGTGCCTTCTGTCAGGTTTGATTCGGCCACAAAATCAATTACTCTCTTTATGCCGGGTTTTGACAAGTCAGAAATCAAGCTATACCAAGTATGCTCGCATCCTCTTGTATTTTTCTGTACTAGTTCTCTTTATGGTTGTTAATGGGTCCTTCTAGTTCTGATCCTTTCTAGAAATCTCGATTTACTAGGAAGTTGGAATGATTTGATTACACTTTTCCCAGAGGAGAGTGGAACCTTTGATGTTTTAGGTCGTTAAAGAGCCAAATGAAAAATATCTTGTTCTGTTGATAACATGATTAAGAACGGAAAAATTAAGTAAGATGGGAATGTGAAAGTAGTTTAGGAAATCTTTATTGAGCTTCTTTGTTGGTTTTTTTTTTGGCTCAGCAAAAGTCTGTAGTGTTACTGATATTTGAATCCCAGTGAAATGCATGGGAGTACATGGTGCCTACCATTGGGCTACCACTCCACTTGCAATACTTATTTAGCTTTGTTCTGAAGTAACGTGAAGTAGAGCATCGAGAGCATGTAGGGACAAGCTTTGTGTCCATTTGAATTGTTGGCTTCAATGCATCCAGTAATAATAATAGACATAATCCATTTATCTTTACTAAAACAGTGAAAGTATTGGTTTAGCAGGGTCTAATTGTTAAAACTTACTTTTTAAGCTGATAATGCAACTTCTTGAACCATCATCGACGCTTTTTGTGTGTGCGGGTACATGTCTTTGTTGTCTGCGCTGACAAAGAGTGTAAATTGACTATTGCAGTTCAGGGGAGGATTGGAGTTGCTGGTGGAAGCAGGGGATCAAAGACGTGTTATCCGCCTGCCATCTCAAATTCAAGGAAAGGTGGGAGGTGCCAAGTTTACTGAAAGAAGTCTTGTAATCACCATGCGATAGTTTAAGCAATTTTTCTTGCATAGGAGGGAAAGATAGTTGCAGATGGTACAACTATTTTGTGCATTGTAGTCTGGGTAGGGAGAGAGAGTGCAGTTTTTCTTGCTTGGGAAGGAAGGAGAGAGTTGAGCATGTTAAGTTGATACTTTTCAATAATTCATCATCCATGTAAAATGAAGCATTCAAAAATGGTTATGAGAAAATTCGCCTTTGTAGAGGATATGGTCCAGTAACTCGATAGTCGATATTGCCGGCATCCATTCTGGTGCAACTGTATAAGATTCTTTTTCCTTGATTGATTTGAACTGTATGATTGTACAGTGTTCAATATGAACGATGTTCCCCACAACTACATCAGATATTTTGAAGAATATAACTCAAAATCTATAAATAAGAGAGAAGAGAACCAATAAAACCCTCATGCTTCCAACTTATTGTCTTCTCCTGTTTGTGCACTGACACGCCCCCTTAGATCTTCAAAAGCCTTCATGCTTTCTGCATCAAACCCTCCCGCGAACTGAAACAAGCGAAATACTTCAGTCACTATTTGGAACATATTGAAATTTAATGTTCGAATGGCAACATCCAGTTTTCTGCAACTATTTTCAAACTTATTTCATTTAGGTTTCAATAGTGTTATATCCCTCTTGTTGTCCCCTAGGTTAATGAGGCGCGTTCCATTCAAACTGAAATCAACAGAAATTAGCCGAGGTAGATAATTTACCTGATGAACGCGGAAGGCAAAACGCACTCCTTGAAGCAGCAAAAATTCTCTGTTTGGTTCCTTCTCTGTTCCACCCAATGCATCAAGTTCTGATGCTACGCGTTTCATGTATTTCCTTGCCAATTGCACTGAAGAGAGCTTGATCTGCCAGGAGAAATCCGTTAGCCAGTTATTGTACTCATAAGCATCGTCACCTCTTATTGTATCCAGATGCTAGTGCAGTTAAATAATTAGGTTTCTAAATGTTTAACATTCCTCGAAGCAATTTATGCTTCAACAAATTTCGCTGATTTTGGGACAACAATGGCAGAGTGCCAGAGCCATTTATAAATTACAAATGCTAAACAATGATGAATCAATGATAAGTGCCCTTTCAAAAAAATAATAAGTGCAAGTTATAAAGTACAAATGATGCATTTAACAATGATGAAGTTTGTATAGTCAAGCTTCAAAGCTTACCTTGCCTACGATACCAGAATCCAGCAACCAATCAACTGGAATTCCAAATTCTTTGTATCGTGAAATAGCCATGTCACGTGTACGCAAGAGTGCATACACACTCTGTTCCACCCTGGTGTTGGATTAAACATGTAGATGGTTTCAGACAAGATGGGGTAATTTCCGAAAAGAAGCAATATGTCATCATCTACTCAACTATCTGAACTGCATATTTTAAGCAAGGTCCTTAAACATGCATGAGAAGAGGATTACATACTTTTCAAGCAACTTGTACATTTTCTTCAAAGCAGCTTCACAAGGGAGTTTGGGATCATCATTGAAAGACGCCACTTGTTGCTCCAGCTTCGCCAGGTCCTGATATTCAAAGGCTGCCTCTCTTAATGCATCTGCTTTCCCTTCTGGCCAATCAAAGTGTTTGAGAACTGCACGCTCGTCAACCTTATAAAAAAGAGAGAAGTACATGTTCTCAGATGGTTTATTTAGCTCGTTACACGTTACATATTGCCCAAGATAAAGTTAAACTAAAGCAAGGCAATATTGCCTACGTGAATGTTCTAGCTTAATGAGAATGCTAAACAAGAAGTGACCAAATATGAACTTTTTTCTGAGAAAACTTCTTATCTTCACCCGAATGAACAAAAAAATACAGATGAATTTCATATTCTCTTAGATATCCAAGTCTCTCAGAAGAAGATGATAATTCATCCCTTTTTTAGTGAAAAAAACCCTCATCCCTTTAGCTGTAAAAACTTCTTGTAAATGGCCTATGAATATCAGGCATACCAAGAAAGAAAGCTCCTCATCCAGCCAATTCACAAATGTCACCAAATCATTTATGTTGCTAAAGGTTGCTGCTCTGACTTCAGTAGCCAGAGACTGCACAAAATCACCTTGAGTTTCCACATCAGCTTTCACCTGGATTAAAAAAAGAAGAAGACAGTATTAAGCGGTCAGAATTTGTGAAGAGCCAGCGTTCTCTGAATGCGTGAAGTTAACTGCAACATAAAGATGCAGATCCGTACAGCTAACATGAACGACGATCTGTTCTCGATCTCCCCAATCATATTGTTCCTAGCATCCACTGCACTAGACGGCGAAGACACCAGCGATGTTGTTGTATCTTTCTTAGCCTCGCGTTTCATCAATGACTGGTAAAATTCAACAAGTTCAGGAGCCCGGTGAACTTTATCTCCACCTCCTGCCCCTCTGGGTAAGCTCCCTGGTGGAGGAGGTGGGCGAGGTGGCCCTCCAGGTGGTGGAGGGGGAGGTGGTGGGCCACCCCGTGGAGGTGGTGGCACGCCAGCTGACACCCCGCTAACTGGATTAATATTTCCACCAGTTCCAGATGATTTAGGTGGTGGACGTGGGACCCGGGGAGCTCTTTTCTCAATATGTGCAAACTGCATCCTACTCACCACTTGAGAATCTACAGTTTTTCCATCACTATTCGATTGCTCATTTGAGTCACCAGAGACAACTACTGCTTTCTCCTTCAACTGAGAAAGTTTTGGGGGCAAACTTATGGGTTTATTATCTGCTTTCGAAGCTCTAGACTCGAAGCTACTAGAACTTAACTTTGAACTCTCACCAAACCTCACTGCTCTTGCTTGATCTGCTTTGTCCTTGATCTGCTTCTCCCTCTCCAATGCCAACTTATGTCTGTCTTTATACACAGGGTACTTTTTGTCCAAAACCCCTTCAACCGATTTAGACATCAACTGAAAAGACGATGCAACCATATTCAGTGAATTATCAGAAGAAACCTTAGGAGTTTCAGGAGAATCAGGAACTTCACCAAAAGAAGTGATGGCTACAGTATCACCTGCATTCCTCAGCATAAGCGCTTCTAGTGGACCCCGTGGTCTATGGCTAATGCTAGCCCTACTAGGAGAGCTCCCCCCAAATGACCTAGCCGGCGATGAAAGAGTACTGGAATCATCTTTACTTCTTGCACCCCATTTCTTTAGTTTCTGCATTATACTAGGCTTTTTACTGAGACTGCTATACCTACTTGTGGAACTATCAATCGAAACATTGTCGAAATCCTCACTTCCAGGTGAAGATGGGTGGGAAAAGTTGCTTTCTAGATCAGTGTCTCCACCTTGGCCGCGTTCTGATCCTGCATATTCTACCATAAGCTGTTTGGCCTTTTCTTGGGACCTAGGGCTTAAGCTTTTGCTGAGGTCGCGAGCTAATGTCTTCCCAGAAGGGGTCTGGTAGTTTCGCAGCTCAAATCTCAAGCACGCATTGACCCAGCGGAGGTACACAAGCTCTTCTACTTCGCCGAATCTGTTCATTTGAAGCCCCTCCACTTGCTTTAACAGGTCTTCGTTTTTTTGCCTCAAGTTCTTGAGATCTTCTCTAACCCTGGCAACCATTTCAGTCTGCAGCAGCATGAACAAATGCAAGTTAGAAGGGTTAAACTCAATAGAAAACATGCACAAGCCATAATCCAAGTAGGTCCGATGCATCAATTAGTTAGTAAGTGGACTACAATTTCTCAGGAAAGGTGATGCATGTTCAAAAGGTGATTTCTGCATAAACTATAAGGCCAAATTTAGGGGACTATTCATTTGGTACCAAGTTCAGGGTAAATGTTCACTCTATGCAACTAGAAAACACTAATAACCTAACCAACTACGATTTGGAACGCCCATTCTGAAAACATGGTACACCTTAGTTCCAAAAGGGTGAGCAAAGGAATTTGAAGCTATCACAAAGTTTTTCATATTTATTTCGTCACAACTCACAACCTTAACCATTTGCATAGAAGAAAATGTCAAATGTGATAAGCTCCAAGTGGACCTTTCACAAGAGTGATGTATAAAAACTGGTCATAGACTCATAATGACTATGTGAAAGTTTTTTCACATGGATTATGAAGGAAAAAATATGTTGTGATGAATGTTTATTACATGCAGAAGTACATTATAGTATCGATAGCTACAGGGGCAGACACTTATTGTACCACAATCTATGACATGTAGGCTGTAGCACATAGTGTATTACATCTATTCATGTTCTATTAACATAGGTCTCACACAACTCCAAATACTCCACTTCAATAAAAAGAGAAAGAACAAAGCCGAGGACTAGCCATTGTAGGCAAAATAATCACAGCACAGATTTAAGCAAGCCTATATGAGTCCGCAAGTATGCAAAGAGAGCACGAGACTTTTACCTCTGTCATCTCAGAGAGGGTTCTAATTCTTGCCTCAGCAGCATCCAGTTTAACACTCAACTCCCTCTTTTCATACTGAAGCTCTTTACTTTTCCTCTTCAGCTCCACTACCTCCACCTCTAATTCCTTCAAAGCCTTAAGCTGCTTCTCAACTTCCAAATCTTTCCTAAACGCTCCTTCCTCCTTTGCCTGTAAACCACTCACTTGTTGTTTCAGCAACAATAGTTGTCCTTTAGTCTGATTTGCTTCTAATTGAATCTGCCTCTGAAGTTCCTTAATCTTATTCCTAGCCGCGTCCAACTCTTTTCTTGCAACAGCCCCATTAGAGACCTCTTCCTGAAGTTTTTTCCTCTCGGCTTGAAGTGAATTAATGGTTATGTTCAACATGTTTATTTCCACTGTCTTAATCTTGAGCTGCCTTTGCAATTCAGTGACATCCGATTCCTGCTCTTTCAATCCGTAGTACTCCAGCAATTCACCTTCTAGCTTCACTTCCCTCTCCTCCAATTCCCTAACCAAATTGCGCAGCCGTTCCAGTTCACTTGCATTATTTGCCATCTCGGTTTCGTAAACTTTATTTTTCTCTGCCGTGGAATTATTCTCTGTGTCATACTTGTCGTTGATGATTGGAAAATCAATCTCCCCAGATAAAAGATCTTCAAATTCAGGTAAGATATCATCTTCAAAATCAACTGAGTGAGCAGGGTTTATTATGCCGCTTATTAATTTAACGTCTTCTTTTTCCTCTTCCTCTTCCTCTTCCTCTTCCTCTTCTGCTTCCCCCTCTCCTTCCCCTTCCCCCTACAATAAATAAATTACGCCTTCAAAATTCAAAACAAGGATAAATATACAAGGAATGCTATCTAATCTTCGCAACCGAATACATAGCAAGTTAGGGAACTTAAAACACAACCAATGAAGTCTATTAAGATAAGAAACTTGGTCTTGATTAAGATTTGCAAGAATACTCACTTCCTGTTCTTTGAGGCTATCATTAGAACATGCGAAGTGCTCTTTCTCTTCCCCATCGGTCCGAGGTTGTTCAACGGACGATTCGCCATTCTCTGAGTCCCGGATTCACAAAACCAGTCACATAAGATAAATAGAGAGACGAATTCTTGATATGCAAAACACAAGATAAAACTATCAACCAACTCAATAGTAGACCTCTCAAGTCTCGACAATAACATGCTATTTTAACAGTGAAGCAAACTTTATCAATTTAATACTATTGAATGAAGCTTGCACAACCCATTAAGTACCTGAAGGCTTAATTAAAGCGGCTGATGAACTTGAGGCTTTGACATTGATTTGCTTAATTGCAAATGCTGCAATAGA
The DNA here is from genome assembly GCA_963854785.1 of Vaccinium vitis-idaea. Lineage (NCBI taxonomy): Eukaryota > Viridiplantae > Streptophyta > Magnoliopsida > Ericales > Ericaceae > Vaccinium > Vaccinium vitis-idaea. Next base: position 28,562,795 of record OY978224.1, read on the forward strand.
AGCAGCAACCAAAAAGCCCAACCTAATAACCATGTAGATGCAAGTACTGTTGGCAAGAAATACTTGACCTTCGTATCATCTACAGAGAAAACCCAGTTCCGAAACAAGCCTCCACCCATTTCTCCCCAAAGCCATAGCTCAAGGTTCAGACCATCTGGCCACTTGAAATGCAACAAGAACAACCCAAAACATTTTGTTACTACCTTGAAAATACCCAGATTAGGAAAGCAATAACCTAAGAAAAATCAGTAGACATTATCATCTTACCAGGTTTTTAGACCATTCACAGCAGAGAACTTGGTTGTATGTATAGAGGGTTTGATAAATGGAATTCCTTCACAACTGTCACGCTAAGAGACCACCAAAAGAAACTAGTGGCTAGTTTTTCTCGAAAAGGATTGAAATTCTCCCAATGGGTGGGTCTAGGTTGTTCACTCATTTCTTGAGAAGAACATGTACAGCCAAAGAAGCAAATATACAGACTGAAAAAGACTCCAGAAACTGTAAATCTGAAGGAAAAAATCATGGTCCTCTAGGGCATTTTCTGCCCCTTTGGATTATTTAAGCCAGCCCCCGTTACCGGTGGAAAGGTGCAAGATAATTATTTTGTCTCTATCGCCCAAACAGCAACACCTACATGCACACAAATTTGGTTCACACGAATTACCCACACACTTGTAAGTGTGTACAAGTGTGGGTAATTCGTGTGTACTAAATTTGTGTGTACCTAACATTTTTGATCGCCCAAATGGAAGCACCAACACTTTTTTAGTGTGAGTGGTGTTTGTCCGCTCATTCTTGGTAGAAATTTTAGGGTGCTGGGTACCCGTGGTGATACCCGATGTGTATCCTGACCATTAAAAAATATTTTAAACGATCTAACGAATACCTGAGAGTTTATTTAAAATCCGTACGTTGAGTACAGAGATATATGGACATCAGTGATATCATGTTATGGATACCATGTCAAATACCACTCGAATTCTTGGACCGGTAGCACTCATAGCCATACCCTAAACTGATGAAGACAAAATAGACAAAAATAGCAACTGAACATAAACTGGATTGAATTTTGCTACAAATCTTTTGGGTTGCTTACAAGTGTAAGGGCAAGAAGAACAATCACATGCAGAAAATATGCAAGCAATCAAAAGAATAAGAGACAAACACGCGTTATACGTGGTTCGGACTTAAGCAAATTGCTTAATCTTACTCCATGGGGTGCTGGAGGTTTCACTATGATTTGTAATGAACAACAATACAACGTTATGGAGGCTATACAAAACCCTAAAACAGCCTCAAATCGCACTAAAACCCTCGCGGTGGTCCAGACCATCCTTCGCGTGGTCTGGACTAAGGTTGCTGCAGTTAAAACATGAGCAGTTTACGGGCCAGTACAACCCAATGAGGTAATTTACTTGCAGGTACAAGGCGGCACAATTGCAAAGAGAAATGATGCACCTCTAGGTACAAGCGTGCGTATTAGGGTTGGTTTGAAAAGTCAAAATCAAGCCCACCCATCCCGATTCCCAAACAACACTGTTGATTCCCTTCTCCTCTCTCTCTCTACCCATCCCAATTTCTCTCTCCTCAAACCGTATGAAAGTGCCTAAATCTCAGGGTACCCTATGAAAGTGTCCAAACTTAAACCCTAGGGTACCCTCTAAAAGTGCCTAAACCACTAAAATCCTATAAATGAAAAGCATCCTAAACCTAAACCATAGGGTACCTTATCAAATGCCTAAATCCTATGGTACCCTATGAAAGTGCCTAAACCTAAACCCTAGGGTACCCTATGAAAGTGCCTAAAATCATAGGGTACTCTATAAAAGTGCTTAAAATGCTAAAATCCTATATAGGAAAGTGCACCTTAAACCTAAACCCCAAAAAAGGGTGACTTACCTTAATGGTAATTAAAAAAAAAAGACTTACCTTAGTGGTAATTAGATATCTCTTTCCTAGATCTAGAGGTAATTATCTGTTAAAACATGCCTCAGGACCCATGGTCCGGACCACCACTGCTGCGAGCTTGTTTTTGCTTCCTCTTTGCTGGTCCGAACCACAGATGCTGAAACTTCACAATTTGCATAAAAAAATGCCGAATTTGACTTCACACTCAAGTTATAACTTATACTCCCTATTTATTTTAATTTTTATTTTGGGTGGCTGCAATAAGTGTTTCTCGCATCTTTTATTTACTTGTGGAAAAAAATTTCAATAAGTTGTCAGAAATTGAAAATTATCAGCTTTAGCACAAAATAAGCTGCCACAATCAAGACTAAAAGCATCAAAATGAAGATTATGGGTAATCAGCTTTTTAATCCTGTTTGAGTTGTTTTTTTTTTTTTTTTTTAATATGAGGGAAAAGCAAAAGCCAGAAACTGCACCAAACATCACTACCACAGAAAATATGCTAAAACCTAAACCTTTACAATGAGTTGCAATGGTTACCGAGGCAAGAATAATTTTAGTCTTTCCACCCCTGAATCCCTAGCATACTTTTACCAGATATTCTTACAATGTCTAATTTGTAAGGATAAGGAAGTAAATGGAAAATCTCTTATTGACAAGAGGTAAGAAGTTAGGACCCACATGAAGGTTTGTCCATTTAGTAGCCACAAATAAAATGCGGCATTTTTCCTCGTTTTGCCCCACACAAAATTAAGAAGGGATAAAGTACTTAGTGAATTTGGTGGTAAAAGTTGAGGGTGAAGTTTACTTCCTGTCATTTGGTTAATGGAATGGAGCATATGGAAGGAATTGGCCAAGAGAAACCTGTGTAAATTAAACTTTATCACGATAAGGTTGGACCCCCTTTGTCCACCTGTTAGTCTTTTTGGCTTTTTCTCTGATATTTGATTTTCTCCGGTTTGGGACCCTACTAGGTGCCATAAAATCAGTCTCATTCTTGATATAAGGGTCCCATAAAATCAGTCTCATTCTTGATATAATAGCGGCGCGCCTTGGAGGGGTTAGTCTAGTTGATTGGTGGTCATTTTCCCGTACAATTATCTGTGGTTTTATTTTTGGGGTGAGGCAGCAAGGAAGTAATTTCTTCTGAATCCCAACTCCCAGTGTGAATGGTATACTTCTGATGTGACAGGAAAAGAAAAAAGACCTAAATACCCCGACCGTCTAACCAAATAAAATGAAAGTGAACTCCTCACCCAAAACCAACGTATATACAAGTTTATAATTCTTGTAAGAGCTTTATATTTAATATTTGGAATTTCCGTCAAACAAAATTACATGATACTTTCGTCCTTCAAAAAAATGAAGTACGAAAAAGATTAATGCTGAAGAGAGAAACTTGGCTCCGGTCGGGTATGGCCACGTGGTGTTCGACCGCGCATCTCGGCCTTCCAAAAGTGTTTTGGATGGCCCAAATTTCTAATTTCTTCCCCCCTCTCTCCTCTTTCTCTATTTGCAACATGGGCCGTCCAACACCACGTGACCATACCCGACTGGCACCCAAGTTTTTCTGGGTGCCGGCTGGGTACCATGTGGTAGTACCCAGCACATATCTCGGCTATCCAAAAGTGTTATTCAACGATCCGAAATTTAGAAAGTGAAAGAAGGGAGAGAGAGGAGAGAGGCAGGGAGAAATTTGGACCGTCCAAAACAATTTTAGATGGTCGAGATGCAGTCAGACTCCGTATGTGCGATACCCTATTTGCACCCAAAATTTTCTCCTCTAATGCACAATACCAGATTCCCTTGATACATACATATAGCAAAGTGGTATTGTTGTATGGTAATTCCAAAAATACCTACATTCCATATGTTGTGGTAATAATATGCCGTGACAAAACAACAAAACAGCCTTGTTTTTAAGGGAGTGGGGGCCCTGTAGTCAATACAGCCTGTAGTGAGTAAATCTCGGTGATCCAAAGTGTTTTAGATGGTTCGGATCTTAAATAAACTATTTCACGAACAATTTATTTAAGATCCAGACCATCCAAAACAAGAATGGACGGCCGAGATTCTCACTTTGAGTGTTTTGTGCCCAATTTTATAATTTGGAATACCTACCACTGTATATGAAATACATACCACGGTATCTTGAATACTTATTTTTGGGATACCATTACAACAAAACGATTTTGATGGACTATTGAAAAATTCCTCTTGGTGGTGAGTCCATTGGAAGGGAACCGGGGCCTTGCAGTGCAAAGAATTCGCTGTGCCATCCAGGACGGCTTTTCAGTCGTCAAAATATGCTTTCAATAGTTTGAATTTTAATATAACTCTTTCCGGAAGAGTTTTATTAAAATCCGAACCGTCATAAAGCACATTTAAACTGTCCAGATTGCACTGCATAGTGTAGTGCATTTGCTACACTACACCATGACCGCTACCCATTGGAATGGTTACAGCTTACAGGTGGTGAATCAGTCGAAGACAAGTTTTTGAAAGCAAGTAAAAGACAAAAAGCATATCATTTTCTGGATCTTAAAATTCCTATGGACCCCACAGCAGGATAGCAGCCAAAGGATTATCCCAAAGCACCAGTGGTTCTGGCTCAATCTCGGTGATGTCGATTATATCCATTGCCAAAGGCTCAATGCGCTCTCTCTCTCTCTCTCTCTCTCTCTCTCTACTATATGGATATAGAGAGAGGTTTTATTCTAGGATGGCTTAAAACTTAAAATCTTTTGAATAAAGACAAAAATCAGCCAAAACGCTCAAAAAAATTTAAGTTCGGATCACAATTTTTTACTTTTCCGAATCCTATCGTCGAGAAGAACCAATAATCCACAAAAGTTTGATCTGAAACTAACAAAATGTGAGAAAGATATGAACAAAGACACAAAAAAAAAAAAAAAAAAAAAAGAAAGAAAGAAGAAGCTGAGTGACTTATTATTTAGTTAGAGCTTGGGCCTGGTTTTGGGCCTCACTAGCCCAGTACCTCGTGTACTGACTTAGTTACAGCTTGGGCCTGGTTGTGGGCCTCTGCTTCAAATGATGGCCCTTACTACCAAGGCTTCGGTACCCTCTCTTTCTTTTCACCCATATACATACATGTGATGTACACCATTGAAAAACAGCTACTGTATTATTTTATACAGTTGGAACATCCATCTCAAAGAAACAGCCTATTTTTCGTCTACGATTAAGTTGGTGTATATCGAACCTAAAGCAGCACAAGAGTCTAGTTGATCAAGAATCCAAGAGGCAGAAGAAGTTCAAACCAGTTTGTCATTAGATGGAGAAACTCAGAAACCAATCACATCTATGAAATGGTAAAAGGAGGCAATGCAGGCTCTCACTTACAGCAAATTCACAAACGATGGTAAGAAGGCCACTTTCAGGCCCCAAATTCTCACCACAGTATTAGGAGCAGATACAAGTTGTCCTTTCTAGGTGAAGCAGGTAGCCGAAAACGGAGGCATTTACACTCAACTATACATTACTACAACACATAAAAAGATGGTGAGTAGTATAACGACTCGTTCGAACCAATTAGGTGTACAAGAGGATCACTTATCTTGAGTATACGATCTTAGTAGCATGTGGATTTTGGTGCTTCGGTGAAACTGCAGCTAATATCACAATCCCACTTAGCAGAGCCAACGCAATTCCTAAACCATTCACAATCATGGACTCTGTTGAATGCTTCAATACATTTCTCTTTGCTTGCAAGAATGTCAACTTCTCCAATAGCCCGGTCTCAGCTGTCACCACGGCTAAGCCGTAGGTATATAGACCCAGGAAGACGTGCCAAGGCAAGAGTCGAACCCTTATCGTGCGCCCCTCCCCTCTGTGCCAAAAGCTCAAGAAGCCCATCAACCACTGCACCGAAAAAGAGAGAAAAAGCTGCTATTAATGTTGCGTTTCTTGGCGTTTGAGTGCGTAGCCAGCGGCAGGCACCATATACTCCATGGACTGCGGTTTAAACCAACTACAACTAACAATACTGACATTTGCCGGGAAAAAAGAATGTTGTTTTTCTTTGGAATTCGAAACTCTTAGCAAGTGATCACATTGTGGAGGGGCCGGAAACAATAATCTAGTTTGTTATTTTTAATGGCACGCTCAGAGCGACAATGAGTGGGAGGACCTACTTGTCAATATGAGGGAAAGAAAGATGAAAAAAGATACTACTAGAAAGGTGAGCCTACTTGCTGTGCAATATACATTATGAAAAAAGGGCGAAATTACGTATGATGTGAAATCGAATTCTGTACTGTGAAAAAGGAGTAAAACCCGAAAAAAGACTATTAGGAAATACTGGAAATTTTTTGGGTACCTATGTAGTACCCAAACGTTGCATCCGGGCCGTTCAAAAGTATATTCGATAACCGATATTAAAACATCGTCTCTCTCTCTCTCCTCATTCTCTCTCCAAATCCGGACTGCCCAAAGGCAAAATAGACGGCCTAGATGCGCGAGGGGTACCACGTGGTACCCTCTCGGTACTGAAAAATTGCTCGGAAATACTCCTATGAAATTAATGACCAACAGAATACTAATTTTACACAAGGCATTGCTCAGAATGTTATGGATTCAAGAACAAACCTGAGCCCCAAACAAGATTACACAGATCAAACCCAACCAGGAATGCAAACTGAAGAAATTAGCCACAATCCCATGTTGCCCATGAAATTTCGTCCAGATCCCAAATATCCCACAACCCAAAGCCACTCCTTGAAGACACAAATGCACCGATTTCTTCAAATTTCTTGAACCTGGCAACCATCTGTGCACTAAAATCGCTGGGAAAACAACCAAATAAATCAAAACCCAAATTCTCAAATCACTTTCTTCTTCCTATTAAGAAACAATGTCCCGTTTGTTAAAACCCTTTCTTCTCTAAAAAATTTGAAAAAGAAAAAAAAAATCTGCTCTGCTTCACCTTCTCCGCTGATGAGAATGAACCCAATCACCATTAGCAATGGGTGGAGCACCTGTCCAAAAAACAGAACATAAGTTCATGAAATGCATACTTACATATAAGTGAATGTACACAGAGAGAGAGAGAGAGAGAGAGAGAGAGAGAGAGAGAGAGAGAGGGGATTTACTGAATAGATGAGGTGTTCACTTGAGGGAGAGTGAGGGAGGAAACTAGTTTTGAAGCCAAGAGCCCAAATTAGGACAAGAAGGGCAACAATGAGAGCTGAGAGTCTGGCAAAAAAGAGGAGAGGAAGTAGTGAAGCAGAAGCTGTGGCCATTGTTAGAGTGACCGACAACGCTCTAGATCTGCTGGAGTATTGAGTAAAAGCAAATGAAGCAGAAATGGATATTGTATCTTACCCAAAACAAAAGAAAAGAAAAGGATCCTGTAAAGTAAGAGTGTGTTCTTCGACAGATTTTTGAGACATAAAATCTCACATTCTATGACACTCTAATCTCAACACATAAAATGTGAAAGTGATTTTATGAGATTTTCATAAAATCCTCCTAAAATTTATAAAAAAAAAAAAAACTACTACATTTTATGAATTGAAAAAATAACTTCATTTTATCATCTCCATAAAATATTCATTTTATAAAATTTTCATAAAATACACCTAAAATCTATGGAAAAACAAGACCTAAACCTTTTTACGCATCTCCTTCTTTCGAGAAATATTGTACGTATGTAGGGAATTTAGATCAAATTTTTATACTGTAATTTACTTGCATCTCCATGATTGATGTGATCTTTACTTCAATAATGGGAAAGAAGCATTCTGTCTAGTCTCTTCTTTTTTGTGTCCATGATCTACAATAATGATCCGAATTATCCATTATGTAAATCTCATCTAATTTTTCAGCCATGAAAAACTTTTGTGTTGATTGAATACAGTCTGATAACCAATCAGATTACTTTAATCCTGACAAATATGTATAGACACACTGGATGAAAATCACTTTTTTCTACTTTTTGTTTTTGTTAAAATAATTTTTTTTGAATCATGTATCAAATGGTATCCAATCGACACAAAGTTTTCATTTGGTTAAATAATTAACGAGATTTACATAGAATAAGATATTATATATTAATGTGATCCAGCATAAGCCCGGAAAAAAGAGGGACTGAGGCCATGTTCCACTAACTTAGAGCATCCTCAACAGTCTCCTTAAATTTTTCTCTAAAATAAGTCATGAACAGTGTACATTTTTCATTTTACCTATTCACGTCTCCAACAATCCTCTCTATTACCCTCCCTATTTTTAATAAAATATGATATATGAGAGAAAAATAGGAGAGAGACAAGGGAGAGAGAGAATAAAAAAAAAAAAGTAATTTGGGGAGGCAGGCAGAGTATGGAGGGAGAGAGAGAAAGTACTAAAAGAATGGGTAGGGAGTGAACAGTGGCTCCCTAAATGGGGTGTGATTTGGGGAGCCACCGTAGATTTTGGTATTTTGTTCACCCGTGTAGGGAGTCTCATGGAGGCTGTTTTTGGGGATTGGCTGAACAAAATAGAGATAGAGAGGAGTTTGAGTCGTCTGTTGCACTTGCTCAGTTTTTTTGACTTTTTGTTTTTTTTTGGTTTTTTTTGATCTTTAGTTTTGCAAAAAAACTAACTTGTTCCACTAACTAGTTTTCTGGCTTTTAGTTTTGCAAAAAGACTAACTTGTTCCACTAACTAGTTTTTTTGATCTTTAATTTTGCAAAAAAACTAACTTGTCCACTGACTAGTTTTTTGACTTTTTGATTTTTTTTAGGTTAGTGGAATTATGTGATTTTTTGTGGGTTTTTTTGTTAGCGGAATGGAGTAGTTTTTGAATTAAAATTAAGCTGTTTTTTTTTAGCGGAACACCCCCTAATAGAAAACTCCTCTCCCATTGCTGAAGAGGAGCCAGATTTATAACGGCTCCACCTTCAACAGCACGTGGAATCTGAAGCATTTATGAAAATAGGAGCTGGTGCGTTTTGGACTGACGTATTAAACTTCTTGCTATTGAAAGCTGCAGGTGTTACGAATATTACTCCAATTATTATGAGAATGAAACAAGCATTGATTAAATGCTTTGTCGAGAGAATATATAGGCTGTGTTCGTTTCCTAATTTTAGTTTAGTTTTAATTTTGATGACATCATCATTACCTCCATTTTTCTCTTTATGTCTCTCCACTCGTAACACTTTTTGACATCATCAAAACTAAACTAAACTACCAAACGAATACAACCATAATACTATAAACATTTTTTTTGGGATTTACGTGAGATAGCTAACCCAGCTTGTGTGACCAACCTTGATAACCAGCTTGTATGACCAACCTTAATACATAAATAAAACTTTTGCTTCCCCTTGTCAAAAGAAGTAAAAATATAAGCGAAATTGTTATAGTGTGTGCATGGGATTCATCAAGATTCTAACTTTAGAGCATTTACATCTCACTTTTTAAATATCATCCTAAGCTAAATTGAGGAGATTTTTTTTAAAAATAGTCCTTTATCAGCCTCCTTAAAGCACCAAGATTGAAAAGAATTGATTGAAACACCTAAAAGTGATGAGCGTAAAGTAGAGAGCAGAGAGCTGTAATGGCCTTGTTCGGTTGGGAGCTTAGCTCCGGTTTTGGCACTATTTCAGTTTTGATTATATCAGCACTTTTCTCACTTTTCTCTCTATCTCTCTCCACTTATTACACCTGCTTACATCATCAAAACTAAATTAAACTCCCTCAAAACTCCCAACCGAACAAGGCCAATGTGTTTTTCAACCAATTTTTGTTTGTCAACTCATATAACCATACGAAAATATAATGCTCAACCCATGCACTTTCGCTTTTATTAAATATATAAATATAAATACTGATCAAGTAGTTGGGATGTTCATTCCGATTACAAAAAACAAATATTATAAAACTATTTTGCATCGTAACAGGAATCACGTGAAGAAACCTTACATGCCTATAATAAAAAAATATTTTAAGTTTTTGTATAACAATTGATCTTTCATAAAATGTAGTTTAAATATGAAAAGTCATGAATGTTTGTTTTGTAAAACCATGTATAGAGTTCTTAGCTATTCTTTTTCAAGAATTATTTTTCTCTTATTAAAAAACATGTCATAGAATTTTAGGTTTGATTTTGATCCAAATGGTTACAATTTCTGGCTCCACCCCTAGTCACACTCGTTTACTTTAGCACTTTGATTTGTCGGCTGCTGCAAAACATGCAATAGGAGATTGTTCTTGACCTCTAATGACATTTTTCCTTTTTCTATGACAAAAAATAGAGGAAGGGATATCCAGAAAATGTGATGTTTTTCTGTGAGGTACCACCGCCAGAAGGTGGTGAGACACCAATAGTGCCAAGCTTTCGAGTGGAGGAGCGGATGGTGGAGGAATTTCCTGAAGCAATTAAAGAAATGGAGGAGAAAGGACTGAATTATACATACATAATCCCTGTTCAAAATACACACTCCTTTATCGGAGGTGGTTGGCCGACAATTTTGGGAACTTCTGACCCTGCTGAGGCTATGAAAAGGTATATAATAGTACCATCTACATACATCGATTTAATTATGTGCATAAGTTCATATACACAAATATTTGGAATAGTTCGGTGCACGTGAGTCACTCATGTTTTGTGTCATAATGCGTATATGTGTGCATATGTATGTTGTGTATGTTTTGTGTTTACATATCTCAAAAGGGTCTCTTTGTGGGTGATAAATTTACCCTGCCTGCCCCATCCCCACCTCCATTTGGCAGGTCCCCAATATCGGGGTAACCTCTGGGTTTCTTATATTAATTAGGGGCTGATTGGATGTCAGATTAGTTTTCGATAAATTAAATAGTGAGGGTGGATAAAATAGAATGGGGTATATAGTTATGGAGGGTGGCCCCACAATGATGTGATGTTTATGAATGATGAATAAATTAGTATTTTGGTTTGGATGATTTTGTAAGTAGGGGGATTAAGTTTGGATGGATGATGTGAAATTTGTCAAAAGATAAAATTGCCTGTGTGCATATCCTTATTACATTATGCATTAATTAACATAGTTAAATAATAAAATTAATTTTTCTTTAATATAATTTAGAAAAATGAACTTATAAATTTAAATATCAATAGTTTTTATCATTTTTCTTTTTCATACTATTTTTAAAATGTTTGAAAAAAGGCTTTCATCTCCTCAAAATCGACATCACTATCTGAACCTTTCTTATTTTTTTGAGTATTTTTAAAAGCAATCGGAATCTCAGAATGTTTTACTTTGGGCTTAACATGTTCAGATTGTAATAGGTCAGCCTTGTAAGTTTGAAGGATCTCAACTATTTCTTGAACAGATTTTTCTTTTAACTTTCTCTTACCCTCTAGCATAGTTACTTGGAATTTTAAATCTAGGAGGTAAGGAGCGTAATTTTTTTTTAATAATAGGAAAGGAAAGAATTGGCTCACCCAAGTTCTCGCAGCTATTGACGATAGCAATGTGGAGTAGAATTGATTGAGATCTCTTCCTCCTGCATTTTGATGGTCACAAACTTCGTAGTAAGCCTTTGCAGCTTCGACTGCTTAACCATGTCCGTCCCCTCATGACAAGTAACCAGAATATCCCATACCTCTTTCACAATTTCGCAGTTGGCTATTTTCCTATGCTCATTTATATCAACAACATAAAATAAAATATCAAGTGCACGATTATTAGCTTGAAGTAAAGTTTTTTCAGCGATTAATAGCTCAGGATTGGGTTTTTTGAACCTGCTTGTCCTCTACAGTGTTCATGGGTTGAGTGTACCCCACAATACACGATTCTCAAATTTCTTCACCGGTTGATCTCATTATAGCCTTGATTCTAGATTTCCAATAATCAAAATTATCAATATCAAGTATAGGCAAGTTTCTAGACATGTGATTCATGTTAAATTCTCGTGATGGATCTGCTCTAGGAAAATAAATTCTAACGAAAGGAGCAGCCCGCTCTAATACAAAGTGAAAAATCAAGGTTCTCTAACAATCTGTAAAAAACCATAACAATATGAACATGAATCACTAAGTTAAACTGCACAAACCACGCAATCAATCAATCAGAGAACATATACGTGGAAAAACCCTAAATGGGTAAAAAACCACGGGAAGGAAGCAAATGATCACTATAATCATAGTGCAGTTACAGATATATCTATCCAAATGAAGTGAATCTTCACAATGTTCTAAGTATCACCTGCCAAGTCACACGTCCACCGCACTCAGTGATCTTGATCGCCAACGCCTTGAATCGCACAAGCCCTCCAAAAACTTCTTCCAGAAATCCAATGGAAGAAACACGAAGTTTGATGATTGAAGTAAAAACCTCTTGAAGCTTGGATTAAAGATCCATAGATTGTGTGTTTCAATATTCACTCACAATACTCTTGGGTTTTCGGGTTTGAAAAGCAAGAGGCTCTAATATCTTTTTAGCTGTCAAAATATCCTATGATGAAAATAACCGAATGTTTTTATATTAGTTGCAGCTTCGGTCGATCGCATGTGAAAGTCAATCGATCGCTTTCAAAACCCTTCTCGAACCGTGCTAAACTGTGCTACCTGATTGAGATGCCGATTTGTAACTACCCGGAATTTAGCCCTATTTTTTTTTTAAATGATATAGTTTTTATTTATAAAATCTAGTAATGGTTGATTTTATTTTTTTGATTTATTAGTCCTAATCTAGCCTAGATGATCCTAATCCCATTACACTATCCGGTTTCTCTAACCAAAAATCCTAAACTATATTTTGTCCCAACTAAATATCACCTCACCCATCTAATACATCATTTCCCTCATGTCAATGTGTGCTTAGCCATAAATGTCTATCACTTTTCTACAACCAATCACAACCCAACAAACAACCCCAAAGCTTTCCTCTAACCATGGTACATTACCCTCCTCTAATCACTTCATTAACCAAGAGTTTCTAGACCAACACTTCTGTAGACACCCCAAAATGAGACGTTTGTACACATTTTAATCCCCAATGATGAAAAGAAACACCCGGAAAGCCTCTCGTATTGAAATTCTCCAAGTCAACTCAGTCAACAGTACCGCACGGTACTCATCTCTCACGCACGGCACGGCCAGAGTCACGTACGGCAGATTTTTGAATTTTGGCGGTCAGATGTGCCGCACGACACAGAAAGTGTGCCGCACGGCACAGTTTAGGTGCCGTACGGCACTGTCACTTGTCACACAACTTTTGCAGAATTTCCAGCAACTCAAATGTTGACGAATTCGTTCCCCTGCTCATCATGGTTTCGTGCAAGGCTTCAAGGCTATGAAGTGGCCATCATTTCTTTGAGTGGTGAGGAAGAAAACTTGGAGATCAAGATCACTCTTTCCCTATAAATATCAATCGATTGCAACGGAAATAAGGATCGGGAAAAAATTGTGAAGAAAAATCATGAAGCTCTATCACTAAAGTTTACAACACTTCCTTGGTTACAAACCATCTTCATACTCACTTATAGTCTCCAAAAAGCAACCTTACTCTCCTTCCCGAAGCAAATCCAATAAAAAACCCAACCCTCTGTTTTCGGCTCTAAAAACCGTGAGGTAGCCACTCCAATTCAGTTCAAATCCTAGTCATTCATCATCTTTGCCATTACATCAGATTGAAGTTGGGAGTCCAGAAAGAGTTCAAACCACATTCAGAGGTCTCAGAAGTATTTCAATCCGAAAGTTCAAAACCGAGGTATAATCCCGTTTCGCCAAATTTCTTAAGTTTGGTACCCTGAGGGGAGGGGTACCAAGTGTGGAATGATCCCCTATATCATCTCCACACTTGGTATACCCATGTTACATCAAAACCAGTTTGATTTCATACCTCCCGGTTGCGTCGTACGGTGAAAACATCGCCTCGTACGGAGCGATTCAATGAGGAGGAACATTCCGTACTTAAACACACTGTTTTCCCATTCAAAGTAGTCTAATTTTTACCGTATTCCATGCCTTGTATGTGCTTCATTTCAGTCTTTTCGAAAACCAAAGTTTTAAAATGTTGTGCAGCCAATAGTGCCGCACGACACTCCTACTGTGCCGCACGGTACACGTGGGGTACTGTACGGTACTCCTTTGAAAATTTGACTGTTGAGCGATGAACAGTGCCGCACGGCACATTTTTCTGGTAAAATCCGAAATTTTGAACAGTGCCTTGCATGAACAGTTTGAAGTTTGGATTTTCGCATGTTTACTGTAAATTACGTATTAGTTATTTGCTTTTTCATTATTATCGTCTGCTTTGTTTGATTTGAAATACTTATCTGTTAATATTCAGCAACAAAATTGTTTCTAAAAATCCCACAAATGTTTAGTAAAGACCGATTTTTAATCGGGCGAACGGGGTGCATTAAAACCCTTCCCCGTTCGTAACCTGGCTCCCGAATCCGAAACGAATCTCTGGTTTCCAAATTGTTTTATGAGTCATTTTCTCGATCACTTTCAAATTGGTTTCTCGGGTCCCAAATCATTTTCCAAAAACCCGGGTGGCGACTCTATCTATTTTTCGAATCGTTTCGAAAACCCAACTGGTGGAAATCGACCGTCCACAAAATGGCGACTCTATCTATTTTTCGAATCGTTTCGAAAACCCAACCGGTGGAAATCGACCGTCCACAAAATGGCGACTCCCCTGGGGATTCTCAAATTAATCTCTGGTTTGGTGTTTTTATACTTATGAACTTCCCGAAAGCTTGTCAAAACAAAAATGCCTAGCGCTATCGCAAGGAAGGAATGGCGGACTAACAGGGCCTCGCCCGGCCATCCTGACTGGAGCTTTTTGGTTGTTTGTCTGTGTAAAGATATCAAAGAATAGATTAATTTGGAGAGCCAAACTTGAAAAATATTTGTGAGATTTTTGAAAACAATTTTATTGTTGAACTTTTGCATCACTTGCATCGATGTTGGATAAACCCTGCTGCTGCGTCTTGGTTACCCTACCCAGTTCACTGGTGTTAGGACATCCCCGGATGCTCAGCAACCTTGGACCGTGATGAGTCAGCCTGCCGCTTGACCTTTGCCATGCAGTACACTTGGCACTGGGAGGCAAATATTGGTTCTAGTCTAGGGGACCCCCTCATCCAAAACCGGCCTTTGCATATAACAAACCATAGAACCTTCCAACCTAGGACAGGGACCCACAGGTTAGGATTATGTGATATACCATGTTATGTGTTTACTGTTTTCCATATATTGTTATCATTTTGCATGCATTTGTATTATCATGTTTAGTTAGACCCCATGCTGTCACATTTTCCCGCGGTCTTAAGAGGTTGTCCTGCCCGATGATGAGTCGTGCATTCCAATGCATGTTGTTCAGATCAATTCAGTCCTTAGAATAACATGACTTAGGAAAGTCAAATCAACTTGATCCTTGACAATCCCTTGGCAATGACCTAACCGAAATTAGGAACAATTGACCCAAGCTGGGGCAGTTGTCCCTAAAATCAAAGTTAGACCCTTGAAAAGGAGTTATCAAGAACCAAGTTATTGGAATTTTCCCAAATCCTGCTATCCTAAACAAAGGATACACTGTCAAAAGAAACGCTGAGGATCGGGGCAGCCTTTTTGAAGACCCACTTTTGCATAGTCTAGGAGACTTGAAATCTTTGGAGTTTGAAACACTTCCAGTGTCAGCCGTGATCGAACGACTCCCTTTGATCCAGTTTATCCTAAAACACATTCTTGTTAACAGCCTTATTGCTCTGTCTTGGATGGTCACGAAAGTTGATTGGCTCTGGTTCCAACACACAGGAACTTAACCTACTGAGTAGTCGACCTACCCAGGGCTGTTGAAATCTTTTTGAGACTTAGGTTTGCATACATGACAACACAAGTACGACATTCCCATTTTTCAAAATAAAACAAATAAGGGCATTTATGAGTTTTGCTTTACTGTCAATCCTTAGCCATTCAGCCAAACAAGAAAACCACACCCAGCTCCACAAACAACCATACCTGTACATAAATCCAATGCTCAAGCCAGCCAAATTTCCCTTAGCTCCACTCCAAATGACCAATGCTCCACAACCCAAATTTTCAACCAAGTCATACCTGTGAATGAGATCAAAGCTCAAGCCAACCATTCTCGAAAGCCACAAAGAACCCTTTCTCAATTTTCAGAGCCTTTGTCCTTGATTTATGAGAAACTCCTCAAAACCGGCCATATCAAACCACTCCTTCCAACACCTCTACCTCAGAAGCTTCCATCTTACCATAACCCAGATGCCGTCTGCAGCTTCCATCAAGTGCCTGGTCATGCTATCGATGAGTGCCACCGCCTCCGTCATGAAATGCAAGATCTCATTGACAACGGATCCATCTCAGCTCCACTGAAGAAGCCAAACCAATGAACCACCAAGGACCATGCAATAGACCAGTCTTCCACGAGTCTTGGGAATTTTCAAGTTTCGAGTAAGAGTCTTCTCTGTTATTGAGTCAGTTTGTATTTATATTTCTACTTTGGTGTCTGTCCTCATATTCGAGTCTGTAGTATTCTGCTGTCAAGAAAAGAACAAAAACCAAAAATAGAGTCAGCTTTGTAGTCCCGAACTACGCACGACCTGATTCCTTGCACAGGGATACGTAGGCAACCCTCAGTGGTTCGGTCGCAACTTTCATAAATCGATGTCACGCTTTTGTGTTAGAATTGTCATAATAAACTTGAGTTTTTGCAATAATCCTTGAAAATGAAATTGTTTTCCACCATCATTTGAGATTCATGATAATCACTTCAAAATATGGGATGATTTTTGATATAACTCTCAGCTCTCACAAGAAGAAGGAGTTCCAGGCGCCATTCTCCAACGTCATCAAGGAGCAATGCTTTGACAAAAAAGAAAGAAAGAGGGGAAGCCTGCTAGGTCGAAAACCCGAAAGGGCGGCCTAGGCAAAGGCAAAGCTCGCTGGATCAAAACTTTGAAGTACGACCCAAGCAAAAGTTAGAGCATGTACATATTCTTTCTATCAAGTTGTGCAATTCAAAATGAAGAAAGGCATTCTTTGTTTTTATTCCCCAGATAAATATATCCCTTGATAGCCCTTTTGAGCCTGAATCATTTTCTTTGAAAAAGAACCCAGCTATGCAGCTATCCCCCACACTGGGGTGAATTAAGAGAAACGAAAGTGCCAAGTTATCAGCAAGATGTCCAGATGGAAGTGCCAAGCACATGATTGCTAGAGAAATGCCAGATTTTCAAAAGTACCAAATGCATGGTTGCTAGTGGCACGTCAGAATGAAAAATGCCAAGTTCATGGGCACAACCAAATGCAAAGCACTGAAAAGGACGAAATGAAGAAAGTGCCTATCAAAAGCCAAAAATGGGGCACGAAGGAAAACATTGAAGAAAATAGAAAGGGCACAAAAAAAAAAAAAAAAAAAGAGTTCAAGATAGCTGTTAGCTCTAAAACCCAGGAAGAACGAAAATTTCAGAGCCTTTATCCTTTCTTTGTCAAACCCCAAAGCCTTGGCCCCGTTATGACCTAAATATAGTCCTTTTAGATTGAAAAGCACAACTTGATAGCGAGGATTCTATGGAACAGTATCATTAAAAATCAAAAGTCAAAGCATTGCAAACTGGGGCACCTCAGATCCTCATCAGCAACCCGGGGGCAAAGCATTGCACAACACCAGCATTCGCCAGAAGCAAAAGTCCAAATCGAGGCACCTCAATGGAAAATCAGTGAATCAGCATCCCGACGGCAAGGGTTCACACTAAGAAATCTTGTGTTTTGATAAAACAATCGATTTAAATGAACATCATTTGATGGAGTGAAGCAATTTCAAAACCAAAAGACTCAAGTTCATGACAATTTCAAACATCAATTGTGGGGCACGTTTTGCCACTTCCCAAATTCTCGAGTTTGTCATCAGGTCAACATAGTCTTGTCAGAGTCCATTTCTTTGTCACAAGGTCGATCCAGCAAAAAATAATTCGCGTCCATTGTCTTTCAAATTCATGAGTAGTTATTCTCCGCCTAGACAGGGGCACCTTCAGGAAAGTCACTATTTTGAGTCTCTTGAGTCAGCCTAGTCTTGTCCAAATCTACCCCATTTGGTAAAAGGTCAACGAGTATGTCATCTCTGCCCAAACCATGGGGCATTTTTGTAAAGTCATTTGTATCTTCTGGGCCTTGTCCAAATTCACACAAGGTCCGTTCTCCAGTCAACCCTTGGTGGTCTTGATATTCTTAAACTCGTGAAAGATGATTTCAATGCATGGAAGGGCGTATGTTTGGATAAACGATTCAGAACTAAAGCTTGTCATCTATTGGGGCACATCAGCTCAACGCCATCTACTGGGAGTAGCATATACACCGGAGTTCAAGATTTGGGGCATGAAAGCTAAAAAGCTCAAGCCTCACAAAAAGCCAAAAAGCCCGAAAGCTCAAGCTCACTGATCAAGTGTAACTTCAAATCTAGACCCTATCCAAAAGAAAAGACAGTAAAACAAAAAGAGATACCCTGTTGCACCACCAAGTTTCTAAAGACAGGAATGTTGTCATTGTGTCATCAAATGTCAAAACCTGAGTCTCACACTAGAATCCTCATGAACAAATTTTCAATCAATCGTCCTTCGGGACAAGTTTTCAACCAATCATCCTTCGGGATAGTTTTTCATTCCATCGTCCTTTGGGATAGTTTTTCAATCAATCGTCCTGCGAGACAGTTTTTTTACTCCACCGTCCCTTGGGACATGTTTTCAATCAACCAACCTTCAGGAAATGTTTTCAATCAACTGTACGTCTTACGAGACATATTTTCAATCAATTGTCACTCGGAACATGTTTTCAGCTAACCGTCATTCAAGACATATTTTCAATCAATCGCTCGGACATGTTTTCAATTAAGCATCCCTTGAGACATGTCTTCAATCAACCATCCCTCAAGATGTGTTTTTCAATTAAAAATTTTCAATCACCATCCCTCATTGCGGCTTTTCAATACACTGTCCTCAGCGATAGTTTTTCAATTTTTCAATCAACTTCAATCAATTTCAATCAACTTCAATCAATTTTTCAATCAACTTCAATTGATTTCAATCAACTTCAATCAAATTTTCAATCAGCTTTAATCAATTTCAATCAAATCAACTTCAATCAGTTTCAATCAAATTCAATTTCAAGACTAGAAATGGTCAGCTTTTCAATCAACCGTCCTTTGGGTTAGTCTTTCAGTCAAGCATTCTTTGGAATAGTTTTTCAATCAATTGTCCTCCAGGGACAACTTTTCAATCAAATCAATTTTAAGGTCAATTTCTCAAATCAATCTACCTTCTGAAACAAATTTTTTAAACCAATCTCTAAACTCAATTTCAACAACTCAAGTCAATCAAACCACTCAGTTCTTCACGAGACCTCGCTGGTCTTGCGCACACATTTTTCACGAGACCTCGCTAGTCTCGCAGGAACCCTTTTTCGAAACCTCGCTGGTCTCGTACGAACCCTTTTTGGGGACCTCTTCGGTCTCGCACGAACCTTTTTGGAGACCTCGCTGGTCTCGCTCAAACCTTTCTGGGGACCTCGCTGGTCTCGCTCAAACCTTTTTAGGGACCTCGCTGGTCTCACTCAAACCTTTTTGGGGACCTCGCTGGTCTCGCTCTAAACCTTTTTGGGGACTTCGTTGGTCTTACACTAATCACTTCATAAGAACCTCACTGATCCCCCGCGTTCACAGAATCTCACTAGTTGCATTCATAGCACGCCACTTGTTTATTCCCCTCATTAAAACATCAAATGGTTTTGTAAGTCCTCTCCGACATTAACAACGATTCTTCTCAAACATCCAATAGTTTCGTAAGTTCTCGACGGCATTAACAACAGTTTTATCACCAACAACTGGTTTCGTAAGTCCTCAATGGCATTAACAACAGTTTTTTCACCAACAACTGGTTTCGTAAGTCCTCAACGACATTAACGACGGGTATCTCAGCACCGACTGGTTTCGTAAGTTCTCAACGGCATTAACGACAATTCTCTCAAGCACCAACTGGTTTCTATCTCGCTGGTTACATTCACAGCACATCATTCGTTTTTCCCTCGTTGAAAGACAGAGTGACAATTCTTGTAAACCGATCAAGGTATGTTTTCTAGTCACCAATTTACGTTTTGCATTAAGCCCTGACGAACTACGCCGGTCTGATCCCGACACAGGGGTACGTAGGCAGCTCTTACGAGCGCGACCACATGCATCACATTTTACTTGTTTGTTTTCGTACGAGGATGTCCACATCAAGGGGTGTCTTCTATCTTTGACGCGACTTCCATCACACAATGATTGTAAGCCTCGTCAAAGAGGGGCAACTGTAGACACCCCAAAATGAGACGTTTGTACACATTTTAATCCCCAATGATGAAAAGAAACGCCCAGAAAGCCTATAAGATTGAAATTCTCCAAGTCAACTCAATCAACAGTACCGCATGGTACTCATCTCTCACGCACGGCACAGCCAGAGTCACGTACGGCAGATTTTTGAATTTTGGCGGTCAGATGTGCCGCACGGCACAGAAAGTGTGCCGCACGGCACAGTTTAGGTGCTGTACGGCACTGTCACTTGTCACACAGCTTTTGCAGAATTCCCAGCAGCTCAAATGTTGACGAATTCGTTCCCCTGCTCATCATGGTTTCGTGCAAGGCTTCAAGGCTATGAAGTGGCCATCATTTCTTTCAGTGGTGAGGAAGAAAACTTGGAGATCAAGATCACTCTTTCCCTATAAATATCAATCGATTGCAACGGAAATAAGGATCGGGAAAAAATTGTGAAGAAAAATCATGAAGCTCTATCACTAAAGTTTACAACACTTCCTTGGTTACAAACCATCTTCATACTCACTTATAGTCTCCAAAAAGCAACCTTACTCTCCTTCCCGAAGCAAATCCAATAAAAAACCCAACCCTCTGTTTTCGGCTCTAAAAACCGTGAGTTAGCCACTCCAATTCGGTTCAAATCCTAGTCATTCATCATATTTGCCATTACATCAGATTGAAGTTGGGAGTCCAGAAAGAGTTCAAACCACATTCAGAGGTCTCAGAAGTATTTCAATCCGAAAGTTCAAAACTGAGGTATAATCCCGTTTCGCCAAATTTCTTAAGTTTGGTACCCTGAAGGGAGGGGTACCAAGTGTGGAATGATCCCCTATATCATCTCCACACTTGGTATACCCATGTTACATCAAAACCAGTTTGATTTCATACCTCCCGGTTGCGTCGTACGGTGAAAACATCGCCTCGTACGGAGTGATTCAATGAGGAGGAACATTCCGTACTTAAACACACTGTTTTCCCATTCAAAGTAGTCTAATTTTTACCGTATTCCATGCCTTGTATGTGCTTCATTTCAGTCTTTTCGAAAACCAAAGTTTTAAAATGTTGTGCAGCCAATAGTGCCGCACGGCACTCCTACTGTGCCGCACGGTACACGTGGAGTACTGTACGGTACTCCTTTGAAAATTTGACCGTTGACCGATGAACAGTGCCGCACGTCACACTCTCTGTACTGCACGGTACACCCAGTGTGCCGCACGGCACATTTTTCTGGTAAAATCCGAAATTTTGAACAGTGCCTTGCATGAACAGTTTGAAGTTTGGATTTTCGCATGTTTACTGTAAATTACGTATTAGTTATTTGCTTTTTCATTATTATCGTCTTCTTTGTTTGATTTGAAATACTTATCTGTTAATATTCAGCAACAAAATTGTTTTCTAAAAATCCCACAAATGTTTAGTAAAGACCGATTTTTAATCGGGCGAACGGGGTGCATTAAAACCCTTCCCCGTTCGTAACCTGGCTCCCGAATCCGAAACGAATCTCTGGTTTCCAAATTGTTTTATGAGTCATTTTCTCGATCACTTTCAAATTGGTTTCTCGGGTCCCAAATCATTTTCCAAAAACCCGGGTGGCGACTCTATCTATTTTTCGAATCGTTTCGAAAACCCAACCGGTGGAAATCGACCATCCACAACTTCATTATATTACCCTACTCCTCCAATCCGAAAATCACATACATATCATCCAAACTTATTTTTTTCACTTCACACCGCAGTGGGGCACAAGAGGGAGAGAGTTATTTCATCATCATCATCCTCCACTACTCTTCTTCTTTTCTATTTTTTTTTCCTTTACCGAGAGAGAGATGGCTGTGTGAGTGAAGAAAAGAAGAAAGAAGAAGAAAAGAAGATAGAAAAAGAAGAAGAAAACTAAGGAAAAGGAAGAAGAACAAGTCAGTCCGTTCGACGCGATCGAGACCCATCCAAATCACTCCGGTTTAGCTTAATCTTCGGAAAAGGTAGGTTACATCCTACTGAACCCATCGGTATATAATAAGTCGATTTTCGTT
This sequence comes from Vaccinium vitis-idaea, assembly GCA_963854785.1. NCBI lineage: Eukaryota > Viridiplantae > Streptophyta > Magnoliopsida > Ericales > Ericaceae > Vaccinium > Vaccinium vitis-idaea. The sequence continues at coordinate 28,585,041 of OY978224.1, forward strand.
GAGTAGAAACAAAACCCGAGCATTTCGCTAGTTGCATGCTAGTGTAAATTCGTTTTTGACATTCTAAGCTACTGGGTCCCGCCCAAAACAATCCGAACCCAACTTTTTCCATGATAGAATTGTAGTTCATATCATAACGAACGTTTTGGTATATAATACGTTGATTTTCGTTAAGTAGAAACAAAACTCGGGCATTTCGATCGTTGAGAAGTAGTATATATGCGTTTCTGACCTTTCGAACTACTGGGTCCCGCCCAAAACAATCCAAAACCAACTTTTTCCATGATAAAATTGTAGTTCATATCATAACGAACGTTTTGGTATATAATACGTTGATTTTCGTTAAGTAGAAACAAAACTCGGGCATTTCGATCGTTGAGAAGTAGTATATATGCGTTTCTGACCTTTCGAACTACTGGGTCATGTCCAAATCACTTCAAATCCAACTTTTTCTGTGATAGAAGTGTAGTTCATGTCCTAACGAATATTTGGATATATTATTTGTAAATTTTCATTGTGAATAGACAAAACCCGGACATTTCGATCAGTGGAGCGAATGGTTATCAACCCACTTGGCAGAGCACTGGGTAATTAAGTAATTAGTTTGGACAACTTTCAAAAAAGTTTGAGCAAACAAATAGGATCACGGTCAACTACCCCAGGCCAAATTACAGTTAGGCCCGAATCTTGATAAATTATAGTTTGATCCCTAAACTTAGATTTCTAACATTTTAAATATCAGATTTTGGTTACTTTGTATTTTAACCTTGTATTGTGAAATTTTGTATCACGTTAGATTAAATATGATTTAAATTGATAACCAAGTACATGACCAGACTAGGAAATGTGCCCGTGATTATCTCTTGATCATTTTTGCAATCGTACTTGTTTATTTATTAGACATGTTGATTTCTATTATTGCAAGTTGTGTTCATTATTGTTATCATTATGTGATTTGCGTGACTTAGCTGTAGCATTGTAAATTATTGTGCAAGTAATGTAGATGGGGTAGTAGGATACCGGGTGGTTGTGGTTTTCGAGAAACTTTATACGTGTTTTAAAATAAGAAAATGGAAAATGAAAATGCGTGGAAATATTGTTGAGCTGACGAGCTGTGGTTTCGGGGGTAACCGGAGTGGGCCCCGGACGGATGAACATTTTGAATACGAAACCCTAGATAGGACATGGTGGTGATTGACTCTCAAGAATGGTCGGGCTATAAGGGTGGCACTGTGCTTGCGTCGCAACCTGGGGATGAGTTGTGGGGCCGCATTCCCGGTGAATCTTGTTTGTCGTGCCTTGGGTCATGGAAGTGGTACTCGGGTATATAACCCAGGTTCTCTGTTCGGATCTTCGCAAGGGGGAGTTGAATCACACCAGTTGGCCTATGCTAGAGGTTGGAGGGTATGATGGATCTCGTGGTTGAGAATCCTAGATAACACTTAGGTAAATGGCTAGTAAGTAATCGGTAATGTTATTTTTGTTATCTCCTTTTATTCATTTATTATGCATGTTTATCTGTTAGATACGTGGGGTTAAGTAGAGTAGGATATTCTTGTTGGGTTTTTTAAGCTCACGGGTACTTGTACCGCGGTGATTTATCACCAGGTAATGAAGACGGAGCTGAGGGACCGTGCAAACAGACAAATTTCAACACTACTGAGGAGAAAGCCAACGAGCCTTGGTTTCCGTATGCTTAGTCGCTCTGAACAAAATTAGTCGACTACATTTTGAAAGCTTCAAGTCTTATTGAAAATTTTAATATTTTGACAGTTTAACTTTAATTCGATATGGTTGTAAAATTATAACAATTGCTTTCGGTACGGTTTTATGATGGATTATGGAATCTTTTGTGAAATTGTCTTTTAAATTTATTTTTAACGTTTCCGAAAAATCGGGGCGTTACACGATTGATCCCACAATTGGTCTACCCGATCAGAATGTGCATATTGTTCCTCTTGGTAAGCCGATTGATCTCCGCTGAAACCGATTGATCTATTAACCCTTGAATTTCATAAAAATGATTTCTTCCATTCTATTCTTATACAGACTTGCTACTTAGAAAATTAAAGTAAAATAATAAAATCACAACTTGATATTATTATGTGTTTTGTCATACGAAATTGTCAAAATAAGAGAAGTCTCCGGAATTTGGTCCTTACAGTGACTTTCTCCATACTTAAATTGTGATGCAGTAACTTTTGGATTAATAGTGTCATTTTGTGTCTTTAGTGGTAGTGGGTCTATAAATAGGTGTCTTCAGTTCTCATTAGGTAGTTTTTTGATAATTTGATTAAAGAATATAGAGATCTTTTGCTCCTTGCATCCCATTTGGGATCCTCTATCTCTTATTAATCTATCCCTTTATTTTGGTTTGCATCAAATTGGGTCATCAACTAGTAGATGGTGATACTAATCCTTTTAAGATTAGTCAAGGTGAACATATGTTAGACCGAACAACTTGAGTTATTGATAAATGTAATTAAGAAACTGCGAACTTTATCTTTTGCAGGGCTAAGGTATTAGCAGATATAGACATTGAGTGGTTATCAAATGGAAGCGCAAAGATGAGTTTTGTCCAACGGCCTTTAACCAAGGTTTTTGATGGAAGAAAGAGAAGAAAGATGTGGTTCAACACAGTGTACTTAGTGTACGGGAAGAAAGTCAATTCAGTGATGATGATGGACGGAACAGAGATACCGGAAAAAGTGGTGAAAAGCTGCGGAGAGATACTTGAAGAAGAGAGCATACAATTCAAGTGGGAGAAAGGTGATGTTTTCTTCTTGGACAACTTGGCTATGCAACATGGTAGAAGGCCCTCTCTTTCTCCTAGAAAAGTCCTTGTTGCTATTGGAAACTAGCTTATCTGAATCCAAATAGCACCGTGGCGGTATTCATTACGAGTTTCGAATAATTTTCACGCAATAAGGGTTGTGTATTTGTGGCGTTTTTATTTTACTTCCTTGTATTTTTATTTGTGAGCTACATTGTCCTTCAGTGGTAACTACATTGTCCTTCAGTGGTAATATGATATTCTGTATATTTCAAAAGATATATACAAGAAATGTAATTCGATCCTTTTTATCGATATTATATTAGAATAGTGTTGGTCTTTATCTTGTCCTACATTGGTTAGTTAAGTGTTGTAATGAGTTAAATCCTAATATAAATATTAGTTGTTATTGTTAGGGCTTTTGTTTTAAGAATGGTCCCCAATCTATTGGTGAAATGTCAATTTCGTCCTCAATATAAAAAACGGATTTGTTGCATCCCCAACCTTTGTAATCCACGTTTAATTGGTCCCAGCCCACACTCCGTTTGGAATCACCGTCAAAACAAGGGGCAATCACGTAAAACCCCACATCTCTCCACATTACCCTCACTCTTTGCCCTCTATATCTCCCCACCACCACCACTTTCTCTCCTCCCAAAATGGGGAGTGGCGATGATGGGCTGCAACAACAGTGGCCCACGAGAGAAGAAAAAGAAGAGACAATTAGAACAAAGTCATTTTGCTTTAATATATAATACAGATAAGGCCAGATATAAATTTGCAACTATAATAATGAATCTTTTAAATTAATTTAACTAAGTTTCAAACAGTTTAATAGTTTCTTGCACAATGATTTCTCTAAATTACTATACAGATACTCATTTCTATCTCTCGCTAGTTCTCAATCCTGCCTATACAAAGTTATATATTAACTGTGAAATATATTACTCCCTTCGTCCCATTTGGTTTATTAATCACTATTCTTTTTCTCTTTTTTTTTTTTTTTCAATTCCGTACTTTTAATATGAATCTTCAAAACGTTGCAAGATGAATCTTATTTGATAAATTTCAATTTGTCCTATAATACAAAGTTGTATGATCAAGCGCTTACTATCTCACAAAATTCGCAGGTGTTAGTGAAGGCGTAACTCTATTTCTTTATTCCCTATTGAGCTCAAGCGCCATTTGGTCAACTGTGACTTGGCCACCTGACCTTTGCTCCGGCAAGATGCTGGACTTGGCTCACTCTCAGCTGGCCTCCGCCCAACAATCCCCCCTCTAGCAGCTGCCCACAACCAGCATGCTACCCAAGAGAGTTAACCCCTTGACCTTGTCTCTGATATCACTTATTGGATTAGGTGCTAACCAACTCACCACATAAAAATTAGGTGAGTTGGTTAGCACCTGATCGAAATAGTGGTATCAGGGCGAGGTTACGAGTTCGAGTCTCATGCTACTGCAGGACATGAGATTGTTGGTTTTATGGGGACCAGCATCCACCCTGTACTCAAGGTGCCCCCTTGTTGGCGCAAGGCAAGCGTAATTGAACGACTAACCACATTCACCCGTTAGCGTTGTATGGGCAGCATTTCAAAGCGCCTTATTCTGTCTACCGCTAATTAAGTGTATGGCTTTGCGCTGCCATTTAAGATAACCTTCCACCTAACCGCAATTGTTTTTAGTGAGTTAGTTAGCACCTGATCCAACACAAAATTTCGAAATCGTGAAAATCATTATAGATTGAAAATTATAGCCAATTGAAATAAAAGAGACAAAAAGAATACTCTCTCTCCCACCCTTTTTAAGTGTGTTACTTCGTAAATCCAACTTATTAAAGAAATATCAGCGTTACACTTTTTACATCAACTTTTTTCTCTACTTTACACTTTTCACTTTTCACATAAACTTTTACCTCTACTTTCCAAAATTATCTTCCAATTATCTTCGATTTCAAAAGGGCCAATTGATAATTGTACAACATTTTACCCATTAACTTTTCAAACCACACACTTATTAAGGGATAGCTCAAAATGGAAATGTCTACACTTAAAAAGGGGCGGAGGGAGTAATTGACTGATAAAATATGATGGATGAGCATTATTATTATTATTGTTTGGAAGATATTTTTGTTGGATACCGCGCTCATACACCTATTTACGTTGCTTTCTAAAACCCCCGTGTGTTACATACAGAATTTGAAAAGTTCAAGATTTGATAGGTCAAATTATTGAGATTTTAGGCTGAAGTCTAAGAACCTATGAGTTAGGATTGAAATTGGATACTGTAATGTGATCTCTCATAAGACGTAAAATGAGACACACGAAGTCTTATTTGTTGATTTTAAGTCATTCATTTTATTAAATTATGATTTTTAAATTATCTTATTCTCTCGAAAATCAGTACATGATCAGCCTTATATGAGTAAATTAAACATGAGTAATTCAAATGGATAATTAACGAAGTTTGATTAGCCTAATATTTTCTGCAAATGACTTCATAAATAAACTACACGTAGAGTAGATTCAAATCCATGTCACCGGAGAGATCTTAGGAAAGATTGTCTCATCAAATGATTTTTCAAACAAAGCCGTAGTTGATTCCATTCACGTCATCTGAAAGATTTTAGGAAAGATTTTCAAATATGAAGATAGAGTCTAAGATAGCATTAAACCTTAAACCTCCAATTCGCTTGGCTTTGTTGTCCGGCGCTGTCAACCCTCCATCCGAACCGTTTAGCTCTCAATCAATGGTTTAAATTCGCAAATGAACTCTTATCTACCCGTAACAATATATTCTTACTGGTAAAAATACATTCTACATCTAAACCGTTAATTGTCGAAATAGACGGCTCGAATGGATTGACAGGCCTACTGTCTTTGAGGGACAGCAGAGCCCGGGTTCTTGAACCTGAACAGCAAGCAGCTCGCCATCACCTCGGACATATATAATATATTTATGTATTATATGTGTATACGTATATATAAATATATTGCTGATTAAAGAGGGTCAACATACATGTGGCATTTGAGCAAGAAAATGGTATGCTTGAAGTTTTATACTCCAAATAGAGCTATAGGGTAGTGTTTTTTTTGTGTAATTCAGGGTGTCCCGAGCCAGCTTGAGAGCATCTCGGACTAAATCTTACAGCCCCTTCTATAGCTGTTTCACACTTTTACACGTGCTGGCAAGGAGAATGGAATCTGAAACCTTAGATGGGAGTAAGCCAATAAGTGCCAAGCCAAGACCCCTTGGCCAAACCCTTGGGGTTGCTTTAGGGTAGTTTGGCTTAAATTAAACAAATTGTCTTTGTGAATCTGCTTTCCGAATTTCTGTTAGGTTTGCGTTAATTTTTCTTTTCAACTTCTAACGCCAAAGCGTATGATTCATCTCAAGTAATTTGATGAAAAGCTAAAACAGGAAATTACAAATTTAGTCCAAAGTAATACACATTTCGGCCAATTGTATGGTTAATGGTGGATTCTGTGGCGCAGAGAACAAAGAAATAATTCTGTATACTCAATAAGCAGTGGCGGAGCTAGGAATTGAAGTCGGAGGGGGCCGGATTATGAAAAAAAAATTTGGTTTGATGATTTTTCAAGACTATAAATCTAGTCAATCGAGTTTTGATAGGATGGTTTTGATAAAATAAAAAAATTTCTCGACTATTGTTGTTATCATATTACTTGACGAACACAGTATCATCATCGCAAGAGATCATTTATCATAATTTAGTATTTTCGAAATGGAAATTGCTCATACTATTTAATTATTTTCGAAATTTTATAACCTTTTAAAAAATATTTACAAAATATACTTCAAAATTAGAAATTGGGAGGGGTCGGGGCCACTCCCAGCCCCTATATATAGACCTCCGCCTTAGTCAACCTTTTATACGTATATTTAAATAATCAGCGGTCATCTTGAAATGAGGCGAGATAAATCAGAAAGTATACGACCCAACAAACAGAATAACCAGAAAATATCAATTGTTTTTTTGAACAGCGACGAAGAATTTTATTAATGTTTTAATGATGTATACAATGACATACTAAAGAGAACTAGGACACAATGGCATCTCAACCGAAAGCAGATATCCCAATGAGATTGACACCTGAATCTTGGCCAAACATATGCCATCCGAATCCCGAAAAAGGAGAGGGTTGACAAATATAAAATATTGTTCTCATTAAATCATTTTGCCACAAAGAGTAAAATGATTTGCCAGGGGGTTGGGTGTGGAAATATGGGGTTGATTGTGGAAATGCTGTTATATGGCTTTACACTTGTGATTGGATAATGCTGCAATAGGGTTTGAAGTCTATGATTCTATGATGGTATTGTGATGATTGGAGATGCGTATCTGTTCATTTGTGGTTGTTTTAATTCATTTTCTATCTTTTGGTTGGCTCTTTTCTAGACTTTCTTCCTTAATTCCAGAAAATTTATTCTTGTCGTCATATACAACTTATTTAATTTTTCAGAGATTTTAACGCTAATTGTCATATTGTTATCAGTCACAACTCACGAGTTCACAACTTAATTTATTTTCCTTGTAGGGAGCACGTGTAGTGACGACCAGATAGAGATGGAAGAATATGTTTTTGCAGATATTCAGAATATTTCAAGGACTTAGGTGCGTCAATTATTGTAATTTTAATAGCAAAATGCTATTGACACTACATCTGATATAACATCTAGATACAACACTTACATGGGGGCAAGACCAATATGTGGGACCGACCAGTGCGTCTCACCCCATGTGAATGTTATGTTCGGGTGTTGTATTTGGATGTTATGTCCGTAGCCTTGTTGTTTAAATAATAGGCTGTAAATAAAAGAATGGGATGGTAACAAAACAATAGAGTACTCTCAGATGCAAGGGTCACATGTTATAAGCAGTTTTACATTTTTTTTTTCTTTTTTACCTTTTAAGGGGAAGGTATGAGGTTCGAGTCTATGGAGAGATATCAAACCCAATTTGGTTTTTTAGCCCACTAACTAACTTTTCCACTAACCCCGCTGATGTATATCGTATAAATAAAAAAACAAACTTTAATTGCAACAATTTTGAGGAGTAAATGACCTGCTATTAACATTTCTTTGCTATTTTTATATGGCCAGAAAATTGAGCACGAATGAGAAAATAAATGCAAGGAATCGAGTTCCGGAAAACCTTTTTACCTTATTCTCTTGTTTTAGTGCAAAGGGCAAAAATTTGGGGAGAACCATGGCTAAATGATCCACAATATCCAAAGATTGTGACCCCAAACCCAAATGATAGTAGATGGACCCGGGTTTGTGATTTAGTAAACGAGGATAGTATGGAGTGGAAAGAAGCAACAATTAGAGAGATTTTCAATGGTCAAGAAGCAAAACAAATTATGAGCATCCCTCTGAGTAGAACTGGCATGAGTGACAGACGGATAATTTGGAGGAGTACAACAAATGGGAAGTTTACAGTCAAATCAGCGTATATCATTGCCAAGGAGATGATTCAGCAAACTAACAGTCGGAGTGTAGAGCGAGGGCAGGCTAGCGGCAGCTGTGAAGATGATGGTAAAGGGCGAGGATTTGGCATAATAAGGCACAGTAGAAAATTAAGTTTTTTATATGGCGTTGTCTTCAAAATATTGTGCCAGTTAACACAACTTTAGCTCAAAGACAGATTCAAGTAGATGTAACGTGTCCAGTTTGTGGTTTGGAGCAGGAATCGATTTCCCACATGCTATTCAACTGTGACAGAGCACGTAGAGTTTGGTTGTTATCGCCTTTCAGTTTTCGGCCTGAGGTTATGGAGACGGCCCAGTTGGGGGATGTATGGAAGGGAGTTGGGTTAAATGGTCAAGGGGAAGACAAATGGACAGCGCTGGGTATGTTTGCTACTTTTTGTTGGCACATTTGGCTGGCTCGGAATGAGTGGATTTTTAAGGGCGACAGAGTGGATGAAACGCGAATTCATGCGAAGGCTATGGATGATTTTAGTTCTTATGTGTTGGAGTTAAGCAAGATTGGCGCTGCTGCGATAGATACACGGACTGAGGAGAGTCCCATAGGTTGGGTACCACCTGCTGTAGGAGTGCTTAAGGTCAATGTTGATGGGGCATTTGATGCAAAATCTGGTAGAGGGGGAGTAGGGTTGGTTCTTCGGGATTATAAATGTGATATTTTGGAAGCGCAAGCCATCCCAATACTCCAAAGTTCATCTGCAGAATCTGTTGAGGCTCTAGGAGTCAGGTTTGCTTTGTTCGCAGCTGTCAAAGACATGAGCAAGGACTACATTGTGGAAGGAGATGCACAAACGGTGTTAAAGATGTTGCAGGGGACTTCGAATGTCAAGGCCAGTGTAGAAGTGGTCATCAAAGATTCCATTTATTTAGCTAGTCGTTTAAATTCTTGTTCTTTTAGTTTTGTTCCACGCGTTTGTAATAGGGTGGCTAATGCTATAGCCAAGTATGCCCTTTCTTTGGCTATCACTGGAACCTGGCATGGGAATTTCCCAAGTTGGGTTTGTAGAGAAGCAGCATTGGATGTTCCTGTTTCGTTTTGATCAATAAATCCTTCTTATCGATTGGCAAAAAAAAAAAAAAAAAAAAAAACCCTCTGGTCCCTTCTCTCCCACTCTCTCTCTCCAAGCATACATCCACATAATCCACTTGACCACATTAAACGTAATTTCTCAGTTTAAAAATATTTGTTCAAACTGCAAAACAAGAACTTCCATGAAATAATTAAAGCATTTTCCAATCCAGAAGTCAACACTTTGGGTAAAAAACCAAAAACCGGTTTTTTAAAAAACCATTTTGTCCTTGTTCAATTTTTTTTTGCATTCGTTAGTTTTGAATCAAGATTTTGTGGTTTCTAGATTCATCTCGACAAGACGAATCTAACAAGTATAAATTTGTGGTCAAAACTCAAATTTTTTTGAATAAAGCCAAAATAGTTGGATTATTGGCTAGTAATCCAAGTATTTTGGCTTATTCAAAAAAATATTTGGTTTGACCATAACTTTATACTTGTTAGAATCGTCTCGTCGAGAGGAATTCAAAAACCACAAAATCTTGACGCAAAACTAACGAATGCAAAAAAAAATTGAATAAGGACAAAACTGGTTTTTTTAAAAACCAAAAACTGGTTTTTTACCCAAAGGAGAAGCTTGGACAAATTGGCCACAGGTAATAAGAATTTGAAATGGTTTTTAGCGAGATAGAAGGGAACCCGAAGTGATATCTCAAGTTGCACCGGTGACAGGCTGTAAATCAAGATATTTTGAATTTTAAACTTGACAACTTCTTGAAGTCAGACTGGAAGAGAGAAATCGTTTGTGAATTCTTTAGTCCCCGCAATCAGGTCCTACTGCTTGGCTGAACTCTATTTACCGCATCAGTGAGTCTCTCTCTCTCTCTCTCTCTCTCTCTCTCTCAATTTCTAACAGTAAATGTTAATAGTTTCTGAAGTTAAATCGCACCACTGTCGACCATCGTACTTCTTTTTTTTGAACGGCAAAAAAGATTTTATTAATCTTTGAAAACGAATTACAAAGATAAAAAGGGGCCAAGAAGAAAAGCATCACAACGCAAGAGAGAAATCTCAACTAGGTTGGTACCCCTCACCGCGATGATCATATGCCATCTTGGACCCAAAAGGGAAATAACGAGGGTTAACAAGTGGTCAACCAAATACAATACTTGAGACTAAGAAAAAAATACATCGTGAAGCATTCAACCAAATTCCACCTTAGAAGCAGCACCTCAAAATGATCTCCACATGCATTCCTTTGGATAGACACCAAGAAATGACATACGCGCGCATTCCTTTAGGTAGGCAAAATCCCTTAGAAGCAGCACCATGACAGTAGAATCATCAATCCAAAATTTGGGCTAATATCAGGTAACATCAGCCAAGGCAGCAGCAGGCTCAGAATATCTGGAATCAAGATCCATAAACACATCTGGACTCCACGTACTTATAAGAAGGATCAAAAAGCATAATAGAGTCACACACATATCAAACTCCACACAGCATCAAAAAGAGCAAGAGACAGAAATAAGAACAGCAATGAGAATGCCCTGCTGCAGCAACAACATAGAGAAAATGAAATGAAATACCACACCGTATAAAATGCAGCAGAATCACAACAGATCTTAAAATGTTGAGAAAGCATAGCAGCAGAAAGAGGAACACCATCCCTTGAACATCCACAGAGGCACAGTAACCAGGTGACAAAAACCAGCAAAGGACCAAAAACTGCTCACCAAACCTCTCAGCCCAAACTTCAACGCCCCAAACCTTACACCCCACAACCCAAAGTGACATTAAGAAGCTTGAATAATACTTCTAATTCTGTAAACAAAGTCATTGACAGAGTAATCCTTATAATCCCACTTAGATCTCACCCATAAAGCTATTCTAATTTTGATAAGTTCCAGAAGATCATCCCAGTTTATGATTTTTCCTTGGAAACGATGTTCATTCCTCAGCTTCCAAAGGGACCAAAGAATTGCAAGAGGGATGCATTCCCAGATCAACTGAATATTAGATATGTGTTTAGTATACCCACCAGAGAAATAGAGACTTTAGATCACAAGGAGTTGACCATTGGATACCCCACCAGTTTAAGATTTCACACCAAACGTTCCAGACCTTATGACACATCAGTAAAGAATGCTCCACTGATTCTAAAACTCTCCCACATAATTTGCACTTTGCTTGTTCTTGGCTGTTGATAACACCTATTTTTAGCAAATGATCACCAGTTTTTAATTTTCCCAGGTGCACCAACCAAACAAAACATTGAATCCTGTAAGGTGCAACATTGTGCCAAACCCATTTCAAAGTTTTCCTTTCACTGATCTCAGTGTTTGAAACAGGGATGAGGGAGAGCTTGTACATAGAAGAAACTGAATAAGAGTTAGAGTTACATGCTTTCCAAGAGAGGTGATTAGGACAGTGTTGGAAGTTAATATGCATACCACTTAGGAGGTTAGCCATGGACTCCAATTCCTCAGCTTCCCATATGAATAGATTCCTCCTGAAATCAAAGCTCCAACCAAATTGTTCTTCTTTCCTTTGCGAAACCTCTGCAATAGATTCCTCTGAGTTGATAATTACTCTGAAAATGACAGGGAACATGATGCTCAGCTTCTCACCATTTACCCAATCATCTAACCAGAACCTAATATATTTTTCATCACCAATTGAAAGACTGATATTTTCTTTGAATTTGGACAAGATCAAGGGCTTTTTAGACTCAATTTGAATAATATCTTTCCAGAGAGTAGAGACATGCCTATTCATAACCATGCTTGGCATCCAGAGATTTGAGTTCATTTTGTATTTGGTACAGATAGTCTTTCTCCAAAGAGCATCTTTTTGGGAGCCAAATCTCCACCACCATTTTAAGAGTAAAGCATTATTCATCTCTTTGATTTCTCTCACCCCAAGACCCCCATCTTCCTTTGGTTGCTTAATTTTGCTCCAACAGACCATATGAATCTTCCTTTTGAGATCATCACTACCCCAAAGCAATCTAGCTTGAATACCTTCAATTTCTTTAGCAAATCCATCTGGAATCTTGAAGAGAGATAAATAGAAGATGGGAAGACTGCTAAGAACTGATTTGATGAGAGTAAGTCTCCCTCCAAATGACAGCACTCTCCTTTTCCAAGTTGACAACCTGAGTTTGAATTTTTCAATAATTGGCTTCCATGTTGACCTCAATTTTGGGCTAGCACCAAGGGGCAAGCCAAGATATTTGATGGGCAGAGGTTGAAATTTGCAACCAAAACTATTAGCAAACATCTCAATCAAAGGTTGTTCTAAACCCACACCACACATCAAGCTTTTGTGGTAGTTAATCTTAAGACCTGACATCACTTCAAAACCTTGTAAGAGACCTTTAGCAGGATTGATTTCTTCCATATCTGCTTCACAGAATATCAGTGTATCATCAGCAAACTGAAGATGAGTTAATAAAGGGCCATCATCACTAACCCTTAGCCCTTTTAAAGTCCCCAGTGATATAGCTTCCTGAAACATACATTGAGGCTTTCAACTGCAATGATAAATAGGAAGGGGGAGAGAGGATCCCCTTGTCTTATCCCTTTTTGCATTTTGAACTCCTTTGTTGGGGCACCATTCACTAGGACAGAGACAGAAGCACTTGAGAGACATTCATGAATCCAAAGGATCCAATAATCAGGATATCCAAACATTTTCATCATCTTAAAGAGAAACACCCAATTCAAATTGTCAAAAGCCTTCTCAAGATCTAGTTTGAAGATAAGACCTTTTACCTTATTCTCTTCCAACCATCTAGCACTTCATTTGATATGAGGACACTATCATGTATGTTTCTCCCACCAGTACATGCAGATTGTGCTTCACCAATCACAGAGTTCAAAGTAGGCTTCAGCCTTGTTGCAAGAACTTTTGATAGAATCTTATACATACACCCAATTAGGCTAATGGGCCTATATTCAAAAAGTTTAAGTGGATTTTGCACTTTGGGGACCAATGTTATAAATGAAGCATTAAAACCTTTGGGGAGACTACAGTTCTTGTGAAACTCCTCCATGAATTTCAGAATGACCTCTTTCATTAATTCCCAACCTTTTTTGATACAAGCAATGTTGAACCCATCAGGGCCTGGGGCTTTGTTTCCATCACATCACTTAATAGCATTCCAAATCTCCAACTCAGTGAAGTTTGCTGTAAGAGAATCTCTCATGGATTCTTCAATAAGGATGTTTCTATTTGGGCAAAAGAAGGGTCTAACTACCCAATCCTCAGTAAAGAGCTTCTGGAAATGGTTATGGACTTCCAATTTGATTAGTTGAGGATCCTCCACCACCCTATTATTAACAGTCACAGAGTTGATGAAGTTTTTATTTTGCCTAGCCTTTGCCATGAGATGAAAGTACCTTGTATTTCTGTCTCCTTTCAGATGCCATTGAACTCTTGACTTCTGGAGCCACATCCTCTCAAGTTGTCTATTGAGCTTCCACATTTCAGCTTTTAACTCTTTCCTCTTGAGCCTTTCCACTGACTGAATGGTACCATTTTCAGCTTTAAGATCCAAGTCATGGAGTTGCTCCTTAACCTTTCTAAGGTTCATTTGCATACTACCAAATTCTTCCTTGCTCCAAACTTTTAATGCCTCTTTCATGCTTCTTAACTTCTGCATAACAAGGAAAGTAGCCTTGCCTTTATCTTTGTTACCCACCCAAGCTGATTCCATAACTTTAATGCACTTTGAATTGGAAAACCAAAAGTTATAGAACCTGAATGGCTTTGGACCCCAATCCCTATCAACTTCCATCAATAGAATGGGGCAGTGGTCTGACAAAGTTCTTGGAAGACCACAAAGTTTTAGCTTGAACTTGTCAATCCATTCATGGTGAACTCGTCAACCATCGTACTTCAATCACCATTGTCGCCGCCCTTAGATTAACTCTCTTTGTGTGTGAAACCCTAAACCATTCGTGATACATTTCTAGAATCTTTACATTTAGAATTGACGGATCTCCATGTTTTCACTTGCAGATTGTATTTAATTCATTTTGATTTCGGAAATGGCTATAGATTGGCAGGCTCTAGATTGTGGATCTCGCTTCTGAAAGAGGTTTACTCTAATCATCTAAACCCAAAAAGTATAGCTTCTAATTACTTTTCCCTCTGCTCTTTGCATACATTGGACATGAACAGTGGATTCTCAAATTATATTTTATACTATAGTACTACTGACCAAAGAAAGTAATGATCATATATAAAAAGTAAATGACAGACTTTTTAAATTTGTGTGTTATATTTAATGTCCATGATCTTATTCTTTTTTTTTTCTTAATAGTTTAATTTGTAGTCTAACTTATGTGATTGCAAGCCCATCTCAATTTCGTGGTTAGAAATTTTGAACATGAAGCCTGTTTGGGTTTCATACAGTGGCGTATAAGTTCCATATAGGGTTATGGATTTATTTGACTTTTCCTTCCGGTAATTTTTGCTAACAATGGTGGATTCAATTAGAAATAGGCTCCTGTGGTGATGTTCATTTTGTTATTTTGAAGTAAGTTTTATGCTTAATCATGTTATGATTATTGGCTGTGTTCCTTGGAACAATTTCATGCAACTGGTGTGTGTTTTATTTTAGGAGCAAAATGGTCTAACCTCGATAGAGAAGCAAGCATGAAGTATGGAAAATTTGAGGGAGAAGAATTTGTGGTCTACGAATGAGATGATTACTTTGTAGATGGTTACATTCTATGTAATGGAAATCTTTTTATGTAAAATTTGTTGGAGAATTGTCTTCCAAGTTACGGAAAGAATCTTTATGTTATGGATGAAAATATTTGTAAAGATGATTTTATTGCAAGAAAGATGTAATGAAATCACTTTATTGTGATGAAATATCTTGTATAGGTTTATTGTGGTAAATTGATTTTTGTTTTGTCACAAATGGTGTGTATGGAGAAGAATTTTGGGACAAAAGTATGCTAATGGTGATGAATTAATAATGATGTTGTGACAAAATAATTGTAACTATTGTTCCTTTTTTTGGCGATGAATGGACTGTTTTCTCACCACAAGTTTATAATGACGAAATATCAGCACCAATTGTAACAAGTTTATTTCGCCTCAACAACTTTCTAACAACGAAACATGAGTTTTAGCAGCAAAATTGTTTGTCACAGTAATATTTTTATACCTTGGAAAATAATTTATTGTGACAAACATCAACCTAATGACAACAAAATAATGGCATCTTGTGATGAAATATTTTGTCACGACTATTGGAACATTTTGTGAAAAACTATTATTGTCACCGTAAGTTTTGATTTGTTGCAACGAATTTGGAATTTTGTCACAACAAACTTATTGCTACGGGCTTGTTGTGACAAAAGGGCGACAAAAATATTTTGTCACCATACTGTATTGTGACAAAAAAACTAACATGTAGTGACGAAAAATTTGGTAGCGAAATCCAGAATTTGTTGTAGTGACTTTGGAAGAACATCTCACAAGGTTCTCTATAGAATGATTATTTTTTTAAGCTGAAAGATACTGCATTTAGTTCTTAGTCGAAAGTTATGAATTAACTAATTTACAAATATAGATCAGAATCTTCAAGAAAACAAAAATTGGACAAGTAAAAGAGGTCAAATAAATTTGCATGAAACGAATTTTCCACGTTGAAATAATAAGTTGGAATCTGACTGTGAAGGGCCTGGGAATCGGAAATTTGTTCCTTTCCAGTTCTCATAGTCAAAACCTCAAAAATGTTGTCATGTGGTCATGTAGTTGCTTGACCGACCAGGTGACTAAAAATAAGACGCGTCCCAAGCGTAGGACTCTCGACCAGTGTAGCACAATATCCGGAAGTACCGGAGTCGAACCACAGAGACGACTAACGGTGTTGACTCAAAAGTGTGAAATTATAGTTTGACTGGCTCTTAGGTAGCCACCCCTTGTGCAATGAGATTAATTAATTAACTAGATTACCCAACTAAATTGATTAAATATGGATTAAAAAGGAGAGAACAGCCGAGGGAACCCAGCGTCCGCGACTAGCCTAACTAATGTTTACTCGGGCCACAATTACTCTTTTTACTGATTTTAGAATAGGAAAAAGGATCCCTAACAAATGCGCACCACCTGTCACCAGATTCCGTGCGCATTTGAATTCCGGCGATGCCTGGGTTTTGTTTGTTAGAAGAGTTTTCGTTTCCTAAAATTGCTCAAAAATCAAGTTAATTCGGTCCCGAGGTAAAACATCGATTAGCCTAGCTGCGAAGCGCCTTCGCCCCGCAGCCGCACTCTATACGACTACTCGCTCATGTTGCTAATAGTAACAGAAATTATAATAAACCTAGATCTAGACATGCTTGAGAATTAAAATCGAAACAGAGAATAATACCGCTGATTGCAAGAAGGGAAACAAACTTGAATATCACGCTAAAGCATCAATCCAAAAGCTAGAAAATCTGGAAATTCTGAAGTAAACTTGAATGAAAGCACTGAAAACCGTAGCCGAAAACTAAGAACAATAAAACCTAAGTAAAAAGTCTGGAACCCTAATTTCAAGCTAAAAACGAGTATATATACTAAATCCCGTAATCGTAATTAAAAACGACAAAAATCCGATGTGAAGGCTGAAATGCTGCCGTTCGATGGCCGTTGTAAGGACCTCGGTAGCGCTACCATACTTTACATGTAGCGCTCCCGCTTTCTTATCACTGCTGCTCCGTACAACTTCGACCGCTGACCCGTTGACCATTGACCATTCGGTAGCGCTACACCACGTTTGGTGTAGCGCTCCAAAACCTTCTGTTCACTTTTGAGCCCTTTTGTGCCAAACTTGAGCGCTCCAGAGAAATGGGGTAGCGCTCCCGGCGGGTTATGATCACTTCCATGCAAAATCCGTTCCATTCTAACTCTTGGTCTACGTGCATGTACTCCCTATGTCTCGAAATTCGCGCCCACATCCCTAGATTTCCTGCAAATTATGCTCAACACCCAAAAACACCACGTGCATATATCAAATGGAAAATAAAGCTCAAAACGCACGTCTAACATGCTAAACCACCCTACTTAGGCGCTCAAAAGCAAGCTTTCCACGCGCTATCACATCCCCCAACTTTATCCATCTCAACACTTAGTCTCCTCAGCCTTCCCATTCTCGATTCTCGTGCACGCCCCTCCAACAACTCCAATTAGCGCCAAAACACCTCTTTTCCCTGCAAATTAAGCACAAACACCAAATCCAACCACGTGCACACATTAAATGGAAAATGAGGATTAAATACACGAAAACCGCGCTAACTCTATCCTACTTAGGCGCTCAAAAGCATGCTTTTCACGCGCCTATCAGTTGTACAAACGTGACTTTGACCCTACTTCAATTGGGTCATCCACTAGTATGCAATGGTAGTGGTCGTATGCATATGTTAAATCAAACACCTTGAGCTAAGGTGGAAGCAGATATAGACATGGAGTTGCTACCAAATGGAAGTGTAGAGATGATCTTTGCCAACCGGCCTATAACCAAGGTGTTTGACGGAAGAAAGGGAAGAAAGATGTGGTTCAACAATCTGACCTTAACGTACGGGAAGAAAATCACCTCGTCATGATGATGGACGGAACAGAGATACCAGAAAAATTGGTAAGAAAGGTGTGAAGAGATACTTAAAGAAGAAAGCATACAATTAAATTGGGAGAAGGGTGATATTCTCTTCTTAGACAACTTTGCTATGCTACATGGAAGAAGGCCCTCTCTTCCTCCCAGAAAAGTTCTTGTTTCTATTGGAAAATAGCTTCTATTTGAAATCCCAATAGGTACTTGCGGTCTTCATTGTGAGTACATTCGGATGTTTGATCATGCAATAAAGGGTTGTGTAATCCTAAGATTTTTTTTTTTTGCTTGTATTTATATTTGTGAACTACGTTACATGTTCCGTGATAATATATATGATATTCTCCGTATTTACTAAAATTAAACAAGAAGTGTAACTCAGTCATTTGTATTAATACGTAAAATATTATTATAAGCATCTGTAACAAAGCATTGTTTAATATCTGAGAGGTGATTTCTACTCCAAAAGATAAAATAAACTTGTTTCAATACCAAGGAATTTATAAAACGTGTCCCAAGTTATCACTTAAAAGAACCGTTACAAACACTACCAATCAATTTATAATGATCGATCAACCAAAGAAAAATGCATATAATTAATTTCACATCATAAAAAAGACAGTTATGAGAAATGCGGCAGGTTGGTGAAAAATAAACCCCAAAGGCTCAAACCAATTAACATTGAGGAGTGTGATCTTGTGCTAAAAAATAGTACTTCTTTCGTCCTTTTCTTGGTCCATTTTTTAAATTCGTGCCATTTTCTAAGGTCTACGACAGCGGATTCCAATTGTTGCTACAATCGGGGCATTAGTAGCGGATATTAATCGACCACTAGCAAATTTCTTCATTTCCGAGATGCTCGAGTAAAGGCGCTGACAAAGGAGAATTTTTTTGTTCCAAACGGGTACCACCACATGGTACCCATCGGCGCATCCGAGATGTCCAAATATGTTTTTGACGGCCCAGATTTGCTAGGGTAAATTTGGCCTCAAAATTTACAAAAATGTCACCCTCAAATCTTGGCCGTCCAAAATATGTTTAGACGACTCGGATGCGCCAATGATTACCACGTGGCAGTACCCATTCGGCATACAAATTTTTTCCTTCTTCCATCACATGAATTTCGGGGGTACCAGTCCCAAATTCTTCCTTTTCTTGACGCTTTGACTCTTCCTCCACATGAAGATGGACAACTAATTGTTCCAGCGTAAGTTCCTCGGTTTTGTGTTTTAAGACTTTTATTATAGTCTTTCCAGAAAGGAGGAAGTTTATCAATCACAGACGAAACTATGATCGATTCATCCATGTTCATATTCTTAATCTTGGATTGATTTAAAATATGTTGAATTTCATGCAATTGATTAACCACAAACTTGTTATCTACCATTTTATAATGCATAAATTGACTAACCAGAAATTTCTTACTTGTTGCATCCTCAGTCAAATAGCGGCCTTCCAAATAATCCCACATCTCTTTTGCAGTCTCTGTATTCGAATACACATCGAACAGAGCGTCCGAAAGTGCATTCAGAATATGCCCCTTACATATGTAGTCATCGTTTTTCGAATTTCATCCTCACCCGAATCTCCTCCAAAGGCTCATCTTTTTTCTCCTCTGGGTACGGTGAAGTGAGAACATACACGACATTTAATAGCGTGAGCATGAAGTGCATTTTCTTTTGACAACTCTTGAATTTTCCACCATTAAACTTGTCCAATTTCACGAAATCCTATGTCAACTGTCGCAAAGACTTTGATGTTGACACCATCCGTAATACTGTTTTCGATTGTTGGTGCAAAATCTGGGAGTCTTCGAGAAAATTGAATGCCTTGATGATGGAACTTGCTTTGAGGCATGTTACAATGTCGCTTTCCAAAAATCGTATTCGCCCCCACAATTTGGTGTGCACTAGGTTGATAACGAATCTGTTCGGAGATAAAACGAAGCACGGTCTATGGACCTTCTACCTACGTCCACACAAACGAAGAACAGATAGAATACCGGGTTGAAAAAGTAATAATGAAACCAAGGGTCTATTGACACCATTTCTGCATAATAACGGTGTAACAGAACAAGAAAGCAACTAGAATGAATTTTGGTAGAGTAATGAAGCTAAAATTCTGTGTCAAATGTTTGTGACTAGGTCTATTTATAGACCCAAACGCACCTTTTCGCATGGGGTTACACCCTTTCATCAAGGGTTGCACCCATTAACCAAGAGTTTGTTGGAAAATGGGGTATTTCGTTTATAATATTTTTGACACTTTGAGCTAAAAATAAAGTGGGACCCAATAACCTTTTGAGGTAGGTCCGAATGTGAACAAAATTCATCGGGGAATGAATGAGAAATTGTCTAACAATGTGGATATGATTGTCATGATTAATTTGGTGCAACAAATTAATCTTTGAATTACATTTCATGAATTGAATTGGAATTCAATTTTATAACGGCTGTGAATTCATTCTTGCAAATTTAATTTGTTGTTACAAAATTCAATTTTGTATTTGATTTCAATATTGAATTTTGAGGCTCCCCATAGTAATGACAAAGGCTCCCTTTGACTCATATAAATTGGCTTTTTCTTTCATTGTTTTAATACACCAGAAAAAAATTCTCCCATTTTCTTTTACATTCGAGTTGTTCTTGTTTTTGTGTGAGAGAATACTACAGACTTTGATTTGCTAAACAATTCCGGCTAGGTGCAGCTGCTACTGTGCAACCATCTTATCCTGGAAAATAGATGCCGAAGATACTCAAGCATCCTGTGGTGAGGCGGCGATTTTGTTTTAAGGAGACCGTATGAAATACGGGATTCGGTTTGAATTTCTTTTCATATTTCAGTAATTTGTTCTTGTTCATTTTATTTATTTTGTAATCTCAATTTTGTATCCATTATTTGTGTTTGTTATTTTTCCCGTTATTAATAAAAATTTCAGAATCTGTTGTCCCTCAATATTTATTCCTACATAGTTGCATCCATTATCAAGGGTTACACCCATTGATCAATTTGCCATTGGTTTGAGTCACAACCTTTCCAAACAGAGTCACAACCGTACATGAAGCATTGCCAAAATTGCCTGCAAAATTTGCTCTCTGTCGAGTTGGTATCAATACCAAGATTCATGGTATCGTTAGCTAGACATTCTGATCGCGTTCACACCCATTGGTATCAATACCATGTCTGATTGTATCGATACCTAGGCATTCTGTACGCCACGGAAAGCAGTGGCATCAATACCTAGACTGGTGGTATTGATACCTAGACATTTTGTTCCCAAATATACGCCATGCGAGATTCCATTCAACCTTTTTGGAGTGGGTAAAATCTAATTACCATACTATTAGGCATAGCACGTAACAATCACCACGGGAGGGTGAATAGCATGGCACCACATAGGGAGTCCGAGAGCCCTGTGCCGAGCTAGCCAGGCCATGAATAAGGTCAGGATAATTAAGTAAGTTAATATATCAGGATGCACTAGCTCGGCGAAGGTCATAAAAGGATGCCCATGGTATGGCCGAGCTAGGTGGGCTACGTGTATAGCTTAAGTAGCATTCTGGAATGCATAAATCAGCTCGGCGAGATGAGCTGAGTTATGTACGGGTTATTCCGAGCTATGTGGAAGCACGGCACCGCCACGAATAAGGCGGCGAGACATTCCAGAATATTCTACAGCGGCTCCTTATGAGATAAAGAGCAATCCCGTGAAATAAGGGATTAATATGGGAAGTCCTAACGTGATTAGGAGTATACCCCATATAGGAGAGAATCCTATATGGAAAAGAAGACCCCTTCTAGACGAGATCTAGCACACTACTACAAAAAGGTATAAAGATCACGCCTCAAAAATAAGAAGGATCTCAGTTTTTGTAAAAACGTGATAAAAAATAAGGGTTAGATTTTTTTATCACGGTTAAGTATATAAACCGAGATGAAAGACTGTTTTAATCTCAGTCATCTATAAAACGTGATTGAAAATAGAAATAAAATTAAGCTTTAATCTCAGTCATTTAAAAATTGTGATTGTAAGTAAGAGTTTTAATCTCAGTCATTTAAAAAGTGTGATTGTAAGTACGATGAGATGATTTCATTTTTATTTTTAATCACGTTTTATAGATGACCGAGATTAAAACTGTATTTCATCTCGGTTTATGTATTTAACCGTGATAAAAAAATCTAACTCTAATTTTTTTATCACGTTTTTACAAAAACTGAGATCTCTCTTATTTTTTCTGTCTTGTTAAAAAAAGCTTAGAATGTGATGGATATTGGAGAACGGTTGGGAGTAAAATTTTGTGGGGAAAAAAGTTTCAAGTTTGAAAAAAATTATTGAGTTGGAGGATTATAATTATGCTGAGAAAGAGAAGAGGGATTTAGATGTTTTGATGGAAGAAAATTTTGTTGAATTGGAAGATGGGAGATCCCTTTTAAACCAAAAAAAGTTGTTGTTAGAAACTTATAGAATATGTGTTTAACCAAAAAAAATATCATTGTAACCAAAAATTAAAGTTTCTCAAATAAGCTTGGAAACTATAAGAGTAAATAAAGCCTAGCAAATCATAGTCAATGTTCAAGAAACTAATATGGGCAAGTGAAAGACCTACAAAAACTACTATATATATTAAATGGTTCAACAACATAATGAAATGTGTAATTGGTGGGGTGGATAGGTGTTGGTTGTCTTGTGTAAGAGGTCAAAGGATCAAATCTAGATGGAAGCAAGGTTTGCAAGGTAAGGTAATTTTTGGACATCTATATTAGTGAGAGAATTTTTTTCATCACGGTTTTTTCCATTTTTTAATCATGGTTTTACTAAAAACTAAGATCTTTTCTCAGTAAACAATCACGGTTTTTAGGCAAAACTGATATATTATATTGTCAAAGATCACAGTTTTTTTGGGTATTAATCACAGTTTTTCATGAGTTTTCATCACGGTCTAGAACCGTGATTGAAAGATGAGGGACTTTTAATCACACTAGGTTAGATCACGTTTTTTTGACTGAGATTAAAAGTGAAAGATCACACCAAAAGACCGTGATCTTTATGCCTTTTTGTAGTAGTGGCAAGACATGGAGACTCGTCCCTAATAGGAAAGTCCTATTAGGAAACGGATTCCTAAAGAGAATAGGAAACAGGGGGCACGAGATGCCTAAGGATGATGAACGTCTACACCTATAAATACAAGATAAGAACCATGACAAAAGGTACGCTGTGAAACCCTATTCATACGCATTGTGATTTGAGCATTCAAAGTACGTGACACTAACTTAGGCATCGGAGGGTCTTTGCCAACGAGAGGCAAAGGTGCTCTAACCCTTTTTCTGTCTTGCAGATTTAAGATTGCACCAAGGAAGCACGTGATCCAGAGCTACGTGGATTTTACTCCCCGTACACTTTTCCCAAATAGCTAGTGTGGGACAAACCCCTAACTCTTAAAGAAGCTTTCTCAGGTGATTTTTAGCGAGATGGAAGGGAACCCAAAGTGGTAGCTCAAGTTGCAAGGGTGATAGGCTTACCCAAACATTTTGAGTTTTAAACTTGACAACTTCTTGAAGCCAGACTGGAAGAGAGAAATCATATGTGAATTCTTTAGCCCTGGCATTGCTGGTATAATCTGCCTTTTGACTAGATCATGAAGAGAAATAGTGGAGGCGCGGGTAAACTAACCTGGACACTCCTGCTAACCGTGAAATCGAAGTACACAGAAGGGGAAAAAAAAAAGATGGAAGCAGTTCTAGTTTCTTTCAAAAAAAAAAAAAAAAAAAAACGAAGGAGATAAAGAAAAGAAATATTCGTGGCACTAAACAAGAAGTCGTGGCATTGTCCGGTTCTTAAGAAAGCCTAACAATTCTTATTTTATGAACTGAGCTAGAAATCTAATAATAGGTAGGTAAGGAATGGAATAGATACCAAATTATTTTAAGAATGTGATTCTAAGTTAAATATAGTCACAAGGAATCAGATAATTCTGGTCTATTCAACATTGAAATTGCCCCTGAAGAATCTTTTACGTAATATGGATCTCATGTTGACTTTTTTTATGAAGCGGGATAAGACTTGCAATGATCTCATTTATTAATCGGATTCGTTTACTTGCCGGTTTGCAATGTGTAAAGCATCAATTAAAAAATTACATAGATCGCGCATTACATACCCTTAATCGGATTCGGCGACCGTTACTCTTGAAGGTCAATATTATTGGTTTTAATGTATAACGATATCGAATGAATATAGTTTTTGGAGTCGTGTGAAGAATCGCGCGAGATCTTCCATTCGATTTCCATGATTGGTCTCCTCTATGCTTGGATGAAAAATCACGCAAGAGATCTTCACATTTTATAAATACAATCTTTATTCCGAGAAAAACTGGGTTGCCGAGCGGGTAGGAGTCACGTGGTACCGTCTAAAACACTTTTGAACGACCGAAATGCATGATTGACACCACCTCACTCACATCCGTTCGGCACCCAAATTATTCTCTTTGATTCCTAATAGCCGTGTAGATTTTGTTATTAATTTTACCAAAAAACAAATAGTCGTGTAGACGGGAAAATTTTCATTTCGCTTGCATAATGCTCCAATCGGTTTTTCCACCAGATGGCATCACGATGGGACCTACAGATAAATAAAAATATATATTATTTCAGCCACAATTACATATAAAAAAATATTATTTCGACGCAAAACGACAAAAACCACAAATGTCTAATTAACTGGTTCATTTGAAAAAACTGATTTTTTGATTTTTTTTTCGTTTTGTCTTTATTAAAAAAAAAAATGCATTTGTTAGTTTTGTGTCAAGATTTTGTGGTTTCTGGATTTATCTCGTCGAGACGAATCCAAAGAGTATAAACTTATGGTCAAAAGTAATAGTATTTTGAATAAAGCCAAAAATAAACAAAAACAAACCAGTTTTTTGGATTTTTTTTTGTCCTTATTCACAAAACTTTGAGTTTGGCTAATAATTTTATACTTTTTAGATTCCTCTCGTCGAGACAAGCCAAGAAATCACAAAAAATCGACCGAAAACTAACAAATGCAAAAAAAAATTGATTAAGAACAAAACGAGAAAAACCAAAAAACCAGTTTTTGTCAAATTAGCCAAATCACCCCTAACAATTTTCTCTTGAAGGACATCCCCATTATTCTCTTTTTTTCCTAGTCCCCGACATGCCTAAGCCTTTTCCATTTCCAAGACATCCTCAACCCCTCTTTCTCTTCTTCCTACGCACACATGGGAGACAAAACCCAACATTTTCCAAGATATCATATTTTCCGGGCAATTTTTATAAAACGGGGATTCGGGGACGGAACGGATCGGATCGGATTCGGGGGCGGGGATACCCCTGTCCCCGCCTCCGATCCGATCCCCGAACAAAACAAATCTCCAAAACCACGATCCATTCGGATCGGGGATCGGATTGAATTCGAATGGGTCGAAAGAAATTGTCATCCCTACTTCAAATCAGTTATAACTACGGAGTTCAATATCAACGTAAAATGAAGACAAAAGGTAAATATCATGTTGAGATAGAAAACATGATTCGAACCGTTTATCAAAACATATTCGAACCGTTCTGAGCTCATGATCGGGCAACTTTCGGAGCTCTAAGACATGATTTGAACCGTTTACCATTTTGAAGCAGACATGAAAAATATTCTTTGCAGAAAATTAAGTCAATCAAACATTATTAGTTTACTGATCAAAGAGTTCAATTTTGTTCACCGACCTTTAGTAGCATTTTGTTCTCCTTAATAAGATACCAGGTAGCAAGTGGTGGCTAGCTTATACGGTAGAGCTCTTGAATGGCCCACACTACATCCCGGTAATAGACTAGGAATAACGAATGACAAAAGATAAATAAATAAAATACCAGGTAATAGTGGATATACTGCTACTATATACACTAATTGAGGATGAATTTTTTTTCTATTTTAACTCCGCCATTTGGTCCCTTTTTCTATTTTGGAATGTCTTAAAATATAGGTCCTAGTTCTAAAAACAACTATCAAAATATGTCAAATTTCCCTCCCAATTTATTTTACAGTTTTTGAAATTCATGTCATTTCTAAATCGTTTTTATATCTTTTACTACATAAGATTTTTCATGAATTTTAAAACTTTGTATAAAACAACTATTGAGATCTATCAAACAAAATTCATATTACACAGTTTTGAAGGATAATTTTTGGAATTTTAAGACAATAATTTTGTTTCCTTAAAAAGTTGGATTCCCAAAAAAAACGAGCAATTTAAGCCGGAGGGAGTACAATATATCCGTGTAGTAAGTCAGCACCTTGCCATTCAAATTGTCTATAAATAGCTATCTCAACCTCCTCACCACTCACTACCCACACAAGAATCCCAAACAGACACTACAAAAGCTCCAGATTTTGAGAGAGAGAGAGAGAGAAATGGAATTCCCTATCAAGAACTTCAAGGTGGGAAAATTGGAGGGTGAGAAATTGGTGGATGGGGAAACCATGCCACTTGTGCTACAGCCCAACCACAACAATGATGTGGAGTCCCTCCTTGTTGTGCTTGAGAAAAATAAGGAGTGGTTTAAGCAAATGATCATCGATAAAAGCGCCGTTTTGCTCCGAGGATTTAACGTGAGGAATGCAGAGGATTTCAATGACATTGTGGAAACCATCGGATGGGAAAATGTCCGTTATGTGGGGCCAGCGCCGAGGACGCAAATTCACAAAAGAATTTTCACGGCCAATGAGGGCCCCCTATCTGATACTATTGTCTACCACCATGAGATGGTTGTGGTAAGCAGTATGCATGCTACTATTAGGGAGGGGCGTGTGAGCTTGGATTTAATTTTTCAGCCCTCCAATATTACTGGCTTACTGCCATTCGTCTCTATTAATTTCTGTTACGTATAATTTTTTATCCAATTTTTATCCACTTCACGGCCGCTACATGAACACCATAGTCGCTTCAGGTCTCCGGCGCCAAAAGTAATTTGAAAGAACTTTTACTTTTTGCACATTAATTTACCTATTGAAAGAACATTCACCTCTATTTGGCAGGTCCTTGGGTTGTATATAATTTGATTTTTCTATGATATTGTCCGCATTGAATCATTCGTAAAAAGTCATAGAAAATGAAAAATCACATAAATTTTTGTGTAATTAGTTAATATACTCAACAAAATAAAATAAATGAAGTAGAATCGAAAAGGTTCCAACCAAAATAAACACCATGAAGTAGACTCGAAAAGGTTCCAACCAAAATAAATACCTTTATTTGGGATTGTGTCTTGTATACAAATTTTTGTGAGACATTTTTGTCTTTGGCTAAAATCCTGCAGTCGACCTCTAATATACTTTTTTTTTTCCTTTTTGTATGACATTAATATAGATGAAGGGATATCCAGAAAATGTGATGTTTTTCTGTGAGTTACCACCGCCAGAAGGTGGTCAAACGCCAATAGTGCCAAGCTTCAGAGTGGCGGAGCGGATGATGGAGGAATTTCCTGAAGCAGTGAAAGAAATGGAGGAAAAAGGACTGAAATACAAATTCATAGCCCCCGGTCAGAATACACAGTCCTATATAGGAGGTGGTTGGCCGCTGTTTTTGGGTACTTCTGATCCTGTTGAGGCTGTGAAAAGGTAAATATATGTATTAGTACCACTTGCATATAAAGGTTTAATTATGTGCTTAAATTCATATAGATATCTCTAAACTACTTCAATACACGTGAGTCACTCATGTTCTGTGAGGCCCGCTTGCATTGAAATATTTTGTGGCCGGATATATAAACACACTAGGGTATGCTCATGCTCGTATGCTCGTGCTTGAAGGCACTTCGCATGACAGCTAAGATAAAAACATGCACCCAGCAAAAACATTGAAACCTCTAGGATTTGTGCATTAGTTGATCAAAACATTGAAGTCTGTCTATGAAACGGAAAATACATTGAAGTCTTTCTATGGAACGGAAAAAACATTGAAGTCTTTCTATGAAACGGAAAAAACAACGTTACAAATACTTACAACAGCCTCCACCTTTAGTCGTCGAAGAAACAGAGGAGGTGGGGGAGAAGAAAGGGAGAGGAGAGGCAAGGAAATAGGGGTGAGAGAGAGAGAGGGAGTGGACACGATCTCATTCTATTCCATCTCACCCGTTAAATTCATTTTGAGTCAATCTCAAGGGGAAATCTCTTGAAATGGGGGTTTGAATTTTGAAAATAATAAATCGAAACCGTGGATCAATTGTAGTCGATTTTTGAAATTTCAATCACAACCCTTCAATCTGTCACGAAGGACAGTTGTGAGATGGACAAAATATAAATTTGGTCTGTACTGTAATATTGATATACGTATCTTATGTGTATATGTAATGTGGTGTATGTCTACATATCTCAAAAGGCTCTCATTAATTTGGGAATGACTACCACGCCCCACCCCACCCCATGCTCGCCTACATTTGGGGTTTTCCCAGTATTGTGGTAACCTTTGGCTTTCTTATATTACGAGTATTTTTCGTTTTCAAGGAGAAGTGCATGCACGAACATGTTTTTTGTTCCAACTTTTTATGCTTTCGTAAAACTAGATTGAGAAAACTATTTTTTAGTTTTAAGGTAATTAAATTAAAAAATTGAAAATGCCAATTAAGTATCCATAAACAACCACTGATTTTAAATTTTGGGCAATTTTCTAGGTAAGTTTTCTATGCATGTAGCACTCCAATAACCCATCATTCAACGAATAATAGGAAGCAGAATTAGTTTCAAAGAACTTGATGAAATGAGGCACCCTATCGATTTTATTTTATTTTTAACAAAAAAAGACTTACTTCTAATAACTTGATGAAATGAGGCACCCTATCGATTTTATTTTTATTTTAACAAAAAAAGACTTAATAACTTGATGAAATGAGGCACCCTATTGATTTTTTTTTTTTTAACTGCAAAAAGACTTTATTAATCACCATAAAGGAGGCAACAATTAGAAGGAACAAAATCACACATCATCATAGAGTTGACAAACAAATGCCACTCGATCTATCAAACGTACTCGAGCCGCAATCGGTTACAAAGTCAACAAGAAGACAGCCAATGAACCAAAGCAAAAAAACTCACACAGGCACACCAAGCCATCAAATCCCCTATAAACTTAAAGAGCCCCAACCCAAAAAGAACTGAAATAAAGACACTCCCCGACCCAAAGATGCACAAAGCTATTTACTTTGCTCACGAGTTTTGTCTTGTGCTTGTATTTGGCTTTTCTCACTCGATGTATCATTTATCGAGTTTCTTAATACTCCCTCAGTCCCTTTTTTCGTGTCGCCATTTCCATTTTGTATTTTAAGTGTGTGCTTTTTTGAAATGTTAATGGGTAAAAATTTGTACAACTATCATTTTGCCCTTTTGAAAATTTAGTGGGTAAAGAGTTAATGGGTAAAAATGGAAGATAATTTTGGAAAGTGGAGGTAAAAGGATGTAAAAGTGTAAAGAGTTAAGGGGTAATGATGATGCTTCTTTAATACGTTGGATTTACGAAGCAACACTTAAAAAGGGACGGAGAGAGTAATAAGTTTTGTTGGTGATCAAAAAAAAAAAAAAAGAAAAGAAAAAGATGGCCAAATCCCAGATTATCAAACTTTAGCAGCAGCTCTCAAGGTTCTCTTTAGAATGATTATTTTCAGAAGCTGAAAGATACTACATTTAGTTCTTAGTCGAAAGTTACAAACTAATTTACAAATTAATATGGATCAGAATCTTCAAAAAAAAAAAAAACTGGAAAAGTAAAAGAGGTCAAATAAATTTGCATGAGACGAATTTTCCACGTTGAAATAATAAGTTGTAATCTGAATGTGAAGGGCCTGGGACTCGGGAATTTGTTCCTTTTTAGTTCAAAACCTCAACGATGTTGTCATGTGGTCATTTAGTCCATATATACACGTAACTTTGTCCCTACTTCAATTGGGTCATACCCTAGTATGCAATGGTAGTGGTTGTATGCATATGTTAAATCGAACACCTTGAGTTATCAAAAAAAAGTAATTACGAAACTGAGATCTTTATCTTTTTCAGAGCTAAGGTGGAATCAGATATAGACATGCAGTTGCTATCAAATGGAAGTGCAGAGATGATCTTCGCCAACCGGCCTATTACCAAGGTGTTTGAAGGAAGAAAGGGAAGAAAGATGTGGTTCAACATAGTGAGCTTAATGTATGGGAAGAAGTTCACCTCAGTCACGATGATGGACGGAACAGAGATACCAGAAAAATTCATAAAAAGGTGCGAAGAGATACTCGAAGAAGAAAGCATAGAATTCAAGTGGGAGAAGGGTGATATTCTCTTCTTGGACAACTTTGCCATGCTACATGGTAGAAGGCCCTCTCTTCCTCCTAGAAAAGTTCTTGTTTCCCTTGGAAAGTAGCTTCTATCTGAAATCCCAATAGCACCTTGTGGTCTTCATTGCGAGTACTTTCGGATATTCGATGCAATAACGGGTTGTGTAATTCTACGGGTTTTTTTTTTTTTTTTTTTGTGGCTTGTATTTTTATTCGTGAACTACGTTACATGTTCGTGATAATATATATGCTATTCTCCGTATTTCCTAAAATTAAACAGGAAGTGTAACTCGGTCCTTTGTATTAATACGTAAAATATTATTATAAGCATTTGTAACAGAGGATTGTTTAATATTTGAGAAGTGATTTCTACTCCAAAAGATAAAATAAAATTGTTTCAATACCAAGGAATTTAACAAACTGTCGTCTAAGTTATCGCGAAAAAAAAAAAAAAAAAGTTACAAACACTGCGAATCAAACTTATAATTACAAATACTTGTCTTCGATCAACCAAAGAAAAACAGATATAATTTCACATCATAAAAAAAGTTAAAGAGAAATGCGGCAAGCTGATGCAAACTAAACCCCAAGGCTCAAACAAGAATTGAGGAGTGTGATCTTTTGCTAAAAAATAGTACTTCCTTTGTCCTTTTCTCACAGTCAATATTCCCTAGCTCTGTCCGCATTTGTTGTTCCTTTTTTGAAATTCGTGCTATTTTTAAAGGTCTACAACAGCGGATTCCAATTGTTGTTACAGTTGGAGCATTAGTAGCGGGTATTAATCGACCACTCGCAAATTTCTTCATTTCCCAGATGCCCGAGCAATGGCGCCGGCAAAGGAGAAAATTTTGTGTTCCAAACAGGTACCACCATTTGGTACCTGTTGGCACATCCAAACCGTCCAACCATGTTTTGGATTGCCCAGATTTGTTGGAGTAAATTTGCATCCAAAATTTACAAAAATGGTACCCTCAAATTTGGGTCCAAAGGTAGTGGTCATGGTATTGCGAAACAGCACCAAGTCCACAAGATGCTTTCCGAAGGCCGGGGGCTACATACTCGCCACAAAGATCAAAACCACAGTCCATCACGGATACCGTAAAATTTCATCAAGAGGCATGTGGGTCAAGAGGCCCTTGAGCCATGGACTACACGAGAAATGCCAAGACTAACATGAGTGCCCTTGTGCCAAGACTTAGAGTTGGAAGCCCAATTATGGGGATTGAGAAGCGTGTATGGCTGTAGAGGCCTCTGTGCCAGTGATCATGCGAGATAATGCCAACATCATTATAAGCCCGTCATGGGCGAAGACAAGAGTGCCCATGTGGCGAGACAAGAGTTATCGAGCCGTCATGGGTACAGAGAAGCAAGTACGGCAGAAGAAGATTCTGTGCCACGGGATCTCCTGAACCGCGGGAACATCTCAACCGCGGGACCACTTCGGCTGCGGGACCATTTTAGCCGCGGAAGCCCTATTCTAAGAAGCATGCGAGATACAGCCAAGATCATTACAAGCACTCTGACAACAAGACTTAAGAACATTAATTCTCATAGACACCAAGAGGCATATTGGGCCGCGAGTGCTCTATGTCGGGTACCAAATGAGCTAGCATTAACATTGTTACAAGCGCCCCCTCAATGAGGCTCGAAATCATGAAGTCCTTAATGGGCGCCACAGAGGTGACAAAAAGACAAGTGATCGCAGAAGGCTCGACACCGCAGATCACGCAGGAGTAAGATGACAACATCACAACCACTCCCTCCGCGGGGCTAGAGATCTCTAAGCCCGTCCAAGAAGTCATCGAAGCTTAACAAGAGGCGATACATCCAAACAAATTTGATGTTCATAAGTGTTGGTCTAGAACTATATACGGATCCACCAGAGATCCAAAATTGAGTGTCCCAGCCTTGGGCCTCAAGAGCATGGCTAGATTGAGAACGTTGGCGAGCAAGACCACTTTGTCACGGGACCTTCTCAAGGAGTCGACCACGGACCTTAACCACGGGACCTCCTCAATGGGGTCGACCGCGGGACCTCCGGGTGTTAACCGCGGGATCTCCTCAAGAGGTTAACTACTAGCTTTAACCGCAGGATCCATTGCGGGACCACCTCAAGGAGTCGACCGGACCTCAATCGTGGGACCCACCACAAGACCTCCTCAAGGGGTCGACGACGGACTTGGACCGCGGGACATCTTCAAAGGTGTCGACCGCGAGAACTCCTCAAGGGGTCCACCACGGACCTCAACCGCGGGATCCACCGTGAGACCTCCTCAAGAGGTTGGCCATAGACCTCAACCGCGAGACCCATCGCGGGACCTCCTCAAAGATGTCGACCATGGGATCACTGCTTGCGTCCTTGGATTGTATTCCAAAACTATTACCCCAAGCGTAGGGTTCAAGTCGACGGCAGCATGATACCGGTAAGTCCGGGTCGAATCCACAGGGACCGAACGCACCCGGCGTGAGAGTTGTCTTGCAAGTGTAGGTTTTTAGCCTTAAAGCGGCAAACTTGGCTTTTGTGATTTTGTTTGGTGGAATTCACTTAACTTCGTGAATGACACGAGATTTAAAAAGACTAATTAAAACAAGGCTAAGTCAAAGGGGTTCACAACATCCATGGCTTAGGCCGATTCGATCTCCTCTAAAATGACCGGCTCGGGGGCGTCGTTAGACAACCCCGAACGGAAGATTTGGTTTTTAAACTCATTCAACTAGAAATGGTGTTTATCAAAGATTAGGATTTTTGGTTCATTTGGCAAACGGCCGAATTGACATCGCCCTAAGCATCACACGTGCCAAGTAGATAAACTCTTGGCTACGTGTGATCAAAGAGATTAACAAACCCGAGCTTTGTTACATAAAATTAATCATAATTCTTTGATTAACATGCAATGTTTGCATCATGGCGAGGAGAGTGAATCAACCTAAGTCACGGGGTGCTAATCACCCCATGACCGAGCCTACTTAACTACTCACACATCATGCTAGAAAACAAGTCTAGAATTTGGAAGAAAACTAAAAACATGCTTAATAAACTTAAAAACCGATTTTTAATGAAGATCCTAGGTTAGCCTACAATATTAGTACTTGAGAAATTATCAAACAACTTCTAAAAACAAGAGTTTACTAAGGAAATAGCAAGAAAAACATAAACACTAAATACTTGAGGGAATTGAAAATAAACTAAATATATGGAAAGAGCTAACCACGAGGAACAAGTTTAATACACGGTAAATAAACGGGAAATGAAAACTTACTTGAGAAAAACTAGAGAGAGAGAGAGCTTAAAAATCCTCCAATGGAGGAGTAAAAACTAGACTAAGGAGGAGGTGGTAGGAGAGAGGAGAGAGGAGGGTATTTATACTTAAAGCCCTTTACATTGGCTAATTAACCCAAAAACATACTATAAGTGGAAAGTTTCCATAAATGGAAGATATTAAAGCAACAAAAATCTCCATAAGATATTTCCTGATCGGGCTCAAAAGTTGCAGAAAAATGCAGCTTCAACCGGTAGAGCAAAAAGTGTCTACCGGTTGAAAAACCTTCTGTTCAGCTTCAACCGGTAGAGCAAAATGTTTCTACCGGTTGAAAGAGTAAAATTCTGAGATTTTTCTTTGTCTTGATCCCTTGGCCTCCCGGCTTCGTCCGAACTCGGAATGAGGTGATTCTTGAACCGTTGGAAAGCTCTATGAGTCTACTTTCAAACCCAATTGACCTCATCTTCATAGCCTTTGTATCTTGAGAGAAATGAGCCTTTTTCTATCGGTTGGTCATATTTTCTCGAGGCTCATAACTCCAAATTTCTTGGTCCTTTGTTCCGGGCCTTCCTTGAACCTTCCAAAGCTCCTTGAATCGACTTTAAAGCTTCGGCGATTGTCCTCCACGGCATTGCGGGACCTTGGGTACTTCCGGATACAACCGGGGATTATTTGGAGCTTTGGACACACCTTTTAGCTCCAATTTTCTGAAACTCATAAAAAAACACAACTCGCGCAAAATCAATCGTATAAAGACACAAAATGCACGTGTGTGTGATTACAACGAGCGAGATAAGCCCGGTTATATACAACATTTGGGGCTTATCAATCACCTCAACCATGGGAGCAAGCCTAGCCGACCATGGACCATCACAGCAATGGACATACCCTCTACCGCAAGACCAAGACTTAGCGGATCATGACCATGAGGGGTCATGACCGCGGAACTAAGACAAAGATCCAAACTGAGGGAGCAAAAACCCTACCTTGGGCCTCATGAGAATGGCTTAGCCAAGAGTGAGCAAGACCACCTTGGTCACGGAACCCTCTCGGTCGCGGGACTACCTTGGCCGCGGCATTATCTTGACCGCGGGGCCATATCGACCGAGGAACCATCTCGATCGCGGAACCATCTCGATCGCGGGACTATCACGACCGCGGGGCCATATCGACCGAGAAACTATCTTGACCGCGGAACCATCTCAATCGCGGGACTATCGCGACCGCGGGGCCATATCGATCGAGGAACCACCTCAATTGCGGGAACCACCGCGAGACCTCCCTAAGAGCAAAACTACTTTGCTGCGAAACTACCTTGGCCGCGATACCACCTCGACCGTGGAAACAACATATGGATACCAAATCACGACCCCAAAATGTTCACCAAGTGCATAGGCCACTCTCTGAGGAAGAGATAGGCCGAGAGATAAGATACGTCCAAGGGTGGGAGAACATCTAAGAGCCCGAAAGGCCAAAAAGGCTAGTGTAGCCAAGAAAGAGGCAAAGAACACGAGGTAGCCATTTATCTATTTGGGTCCCGAACAGGCACCCGTCCAAGGGTAGGAGAACATCCTAGATCCCAAAAGGACAAAAGGCTAGTGTAGCCAAGATAGAGGCAAAGAGCACGATGTAGCCGCTTATCTATTGGGAACCCGAATAGGTACCCATCCAAGGGGTAGGAGAACATCCGAGAGCCAGGAGGACAAGAGCCAGCGCGACCCGAATCTAAGGCAGATGGCGCAAGATAAACATACAAAGGCCCTAAGTAGGCACCCATCCATGGTGGAAGGTATTAGGCCAGACTGGCGAAAGTTAGCATGGCCATGTGCGTGGGAAATAATGCAAGAAGATATTCTGGAGGAAGAAGGATTCGTGGCTATTACTACCACAGTCAAAGAGATCGGGGGAAGCCTTAGTTCCAGCGGTGCAATGGACAATGGCCATGATGATGGGTCCAAGATTGTATTGATGACAAACCAAGCCAAAAACCCAGAGGCTATTGGATAGGTTCGACGAAGTCGACATACTTCATCGACCAAGGACAGAAAACGAGCTCCCCGATGCGTGGTCACGCTGGGGGCTAAAATCAAACTATTAGAAGAATGGATTGGATGAGTACCACAAAGAGGACGAAGCCAAGCGTATGGAAAAATTGCCCCGAGGTCGAACTAGACGATTGATGAGCTCTGATTGCGAAGCGAATCGAAATCAGGGAGGAAAACTTACCTCCCTCGACTCTTGTGTAGTATTACGTCATCCCCACTGATTTTTACTACTGTAGGACCAAGCCACAAGACCCATGAGCGGGTCCAAGCCGCGGGACTGAACCACGGTCCGATCCATAAACAAATCACATGACTGGGGAGAGGGTCAACTGCGGACCCAACAAAAAGGTGAACCACGGAACCAAAAATAGGGTACCAACAGCGGGACACACAACCGCGGGTGCCACTTCAAGTGGATGTAACTACCCCGAGTCATCAATTGTGAGTGTCACGGCTACGAGGGGTAGCATCGGACCAATGGAGAGTAAACATTGAGGCGATGGATGGATGGTGCGAGAAAGCAAAGAGTACAAGAAGGCAAGCGCTGCAGGGTCAGGGGGCCGACTCGTGAAATGAAAAAAGATGTGACCTCAAGGACGTTGACCACAGAAAAACGTTGGCAAGAAAAAGGATCCTCGAACCATGAAGACGTTGGGCCATGCCCGGATTGAGGTTATGCCTGGCAACACCTCATGCCCGGAATCAGGCCATGTTGGTGTAGAGAATAAAAAAAATTGTGCCGAACACGTGGCACGGATTTTGGAAAGACATGTCAAAAAAAATGGTCAAGATTGAGACTATAGAAAGGTAAAATTTGTGTCGGACACACGGCACACGAATTGGGAACGCACTTGGAGAAATGGTTGAATTTCAAATTTGGAAAAAATTACCCAAACCGAAACCCATTTGATTTGCGCTAAAGGAGCTATTAGACCACATGACCACTTTGTGGTTATCAAGACTTTGCACCAATTGAAGCCAAACGAAAGGAATTTTCGTTAAGGCATGGAACCCATATATGGTCACCATTGGAAGTCCCAACCAAGAAACCCCTTCACTGCATGACCACGGAGCGAACACTTGGGGCAAGAACAAGAGATTTGCACGACGCAATTTTAGCCGAGACTTGGGCATAATTCAACAGAGACTAAAAAAAAAAAAAAAGCCCGAAACGTGGCCCGATCGTGCCACGGCCTACATCGCTCATGCCTTGGACAAAAGGCGAAGATAAAAGAGAATTGATTCAAATTCCTCGAAGAACAGGAACATGACAGAGAGAGGACGTCAACTCCCCAAGAAAAAGAAAGTTCCAATACTTAGAAAATTTCAGTTTGTGTGACCGAACGGGGTAACGAGTTGCCCCGCCCGATCAGGGGGCTAAATGTAGAAGGGTAAAATTATAACAGACATGTGGCATGCATTTCAGAGAACACGCGGAAAGAGATTATCAAAACGTGGAATAACAATGAAATTGTCTCGAGTTGTACAAATTCGGAACAAGGCAAAGGACCCAACTTCGGAGTGATCAACTCCGGATACCCAACCGCCCGCGGCCCAACCACTGGTGGCCAACCCCGGTTTCCCAGCTCCGGGTCCCAACCTCGGGTAGTCACCTCCGGATTTCCCGACCCCGGGGTTCCAACTCCGGATTTCTCAACTCCGGGCTCCTAGCCCCGGATTCTCTCACCCCCGGTTTCCCAGCTCCGGGTCCTCAACCCCGGAGCAGTGCAGCCCCGGTTTCCCCAACCCCGGTTCTTTGATTTGGGTCTCAACTCCGGGTCCTTGGTACACTCTCTAGTTCTCAACCCCGGATCCTGGGTACTTATTTTCATAAACCAAAGTTAAATGAATACGATAATTTTGAGTTTTCTTTACTTTAATTTATTTATGAAAATAAGAAAGTACCCCCCTTTAGGAAACAATGACATTTCCAAAATTTTGATATTCCAATCTTATCAAAATCTCATCCCCCCACTTTTAGCACAAAGGCGAAAAACGACACGTTTTTCTCCGAAGAAAAGGGGCAAAAGACAACTTTGCCGTACTCGAAAAGAGTATCCAATTATACTATTGTGCTTAGAAAAATCCAAGGAACAAATACCGGGACTTTTTATCGGCCGAATCAAAACTTCCCGAAAAAAGTTATTTTTCCATACTTAACCAAATTTTTAGGCGACAAACGGGTGCATCGATCAAGAGGCGACCCGATGGTGACACGACCTATACCATTCGAGTCTCGGATGAGAGACGATGATGAAGGAATCGATTATGATTCCCCAAGATTTTGGGACACGACGAAGAGAGACGTCGGCCCTCCGAAGATGATCCGACCCGGACGATGAATCCGCCCTCGGCCGACTTGGCAGGGTCCGAAGGGAGGCCATTTAGAGGGTTGATCGCTGTATTGGAGTGACCAGGGAGGTCGTGACCGGGCCGCTCACTCGGTGATGGCAATGTAGAGCCTCGACCGTGCCTGATAGTGGCAACGGCGAGACCGAGGCAAACCTTGACCGCGCCGTGCACTCGGGATTACTGGAGATTTTGTGGTTTGGTGGCTAGGAACAAGGGTTTGTTGCGGAGAGGCACCCGCGGAGTAACACCCTCGGCCTGATAGTACGAAAGGAATATTCGCGCACTATTTGTGCGACACGTGTCCGGACTTTATTAGTCCACTCGGTCCAGAGGAGAGGTCAAGTGGCCTATAAATAGGGCACTCTCCCCTCATTTGGGGAGGACCTTTTAGAGAGATTAAAGAGCGACTCTAGAGAGAGAAAGACTATTTTTCTAGAGAGAAGTTGCATTTGACTCTTGCTAATTGGAGTGACGAATTCCTGCCAAGGGTCTTCCCTATTATTTGCCTTGTTCTTCACCAGTCCATAGATTCTCCCTTAGTCCCTCAAGTTAATCATCTATTATTCTCATCCCTAGTCAACTAATCCTTGATTTACGTACCCTACTAATTTTCACCCTCTTACAGGTGCAATCCTGATGCAATTTTGTAATCTAAATAAAGGGAAATCGCATGTAAATTGTTAAAGCAATTTAGTGGGGAGATGATCGTGTCTTCATGATAATGGATGCAGATGGCTCAGTTGGAGGTATGATTTGCGTAGGGGTCCCAAAAGGTTTTCCAAATGGAAATGCTGCATCAGAAACTTCACTTTAACTAAATGAATTCTTGGGTACTTTTATGGGTGTATTCCAAGATGGGGCTGCTGCTGGTTGCAGTTTGTGAGGATGCTATTAGTCGTCGAATTGCATTGTTTTTTTCTTTATCTCTGGTTGATTTCTTGCCGGCCAGATTGTCTTCTTTCCTTAGATCTTGAGAGGCATATGATTGTCGGTTCAACCTCGTTGGGATGCTTTCCCCTTGTAGTGATGCCTTTTTCTCTTGTTCTTTTAATCTTGTGTATCTCTTAGATTTGATTAATAAAATCTTTTTCGGTGTTCAAAAACTCTAGCGCATAGTAGTACCACTCTAAGTGGGACCCATGAGAGGGAAGGGTGAAAGAGATAAATGGTGTGTTTGGGAGTCTCATTTTAAGCTTTTTATTTTTAACTTTTTGGCTTTTTGACTTTTTAGATTATGGTCAGAATGTATTTTGAATTTACCAGAAGTGTTTGAGAGAAATGTGCAGAATGCATTTTGTAACAGGAGTAGTGTTTGGGAGATATGTCCAAAATACATTTTGTGGATATTTTTGTTAATGAAAATGAGAAAAGTAAAAAAATGAGAAGTGGAAAAGCTCCTCACCACCTCTTTTTCACTTCTCCTCTCTAAAGTCTAAAAAGGAAAACTCATTTTGGCCTAAGTCTCCCAAACATCCAAAACTCAAAAATGTGAAAATGAAGAGTGGAAAAATGGCTCACAAACACCGTCAAAATAAAAGTCAAAACCTTCTACAGTTGCGTCATGCGTGTTACGGGTGAAGAGAGAGACACATGCAGTGGCACAGTGCACAACTATAGAGTCTCTCTCTCTGGTATGAGAGCATCTCTCTCTAAAATGGGATTTCTGACCCCAGTGGTACACTATTCCCTCTAGACCTCTTACCCTTTACCACCGCCTTCTGCCACCGCCCCTTCCACTCGATCCTCTACTCTCTTCTCCAATAAACTCTTTACCCTTTTCTTCTCCCATCCCTAAACTATTCTTGTCCTCTACAACCTTTCCCATATTTTTCTACTGTTTCTTCATCTTTACCCTTTCTCCTTTGAATGGCAGACAAAGACTTTTTTGACCTAGAAGAAGGCTCTGGAGACTCAGAAGTTATCAATAGCCATTGTCTTGCTGGGAAAATACTAAGCCCTAAAACCCTCAATAATCTAGCGGTCTCAAATGTCATCAGAAGTGCGTGGAAGACTAGATCTGAGTTCTCTATAGTTCCATAGAGCAGCAACATCTTCCTATTTCGATTTGAGGATGAGGAAGACAGGAAAGCCATTCTAGGGGATGGCCCTTGGTCGGTCATGAACAATCTGTTGGTGTTACAACCATTGGAGGAAGGAAAAGCTATCACAGATATTGATTTCACTGTCTGTCCATTTTGGGTCCAAGTCCATGGGTTACCATTGGAAAAAATGACTAGAAATAACGCTGAAGCTATTGGTCGCCGGTTCGGAAACCTTCTCGGTGTTGAAGCTACAGCGGATGGTCTCCTTTTAAACAGGAGTTTTTTAAGAGTCCGAGTGGAGGTTAATCTCGAACTTCCGTTACCCAGGGGATTCTAGTTACGCCGGACTACAAGTTCAGGTGCGGACTGATGGATTTGGTATAAGTATGAAAGACTGTCCGATTTTTGCTACGCCTGTGGAAGGATTGGTCATGACAACAAGGAGTGTAAATTTGTCTCTCGAGAAGCTGGGCTTACATCTGGTTATGGACCGGAATTAAAAACTAACAGAGCCAAAAACCCTTTGATTCCAGGAGGTCCCATTCATAAGCAACGTGAACAAGCAGAAGACAGATTCAATGAACTCTTACGGCGGAAACCGACCATCCAATTTGAGAATGGTGGCGCGTGCATTACCAATGGGTTCAAGGAGAGTGATAATCAATTTCCCTTGCAGAACATTCGTACCAAGGTAGTGGAATTGGAGGAGCAACACCCACCTGTTTCTGTGATTGTCCTTGAATCGCCAGGTGGCACCCATCCCAGGAATCCAGGTAACAGCTATGCACCTCCTCTTGAAAATCCTGATACTGTAATACCCATTTCCTCAGTAGTTGGGTCATCCTCTGGGCCTGATACAACTGTAAAACCCAAGTCCACAGTAGCTGGGTCGTCCTCTAGGCCTGATACAAAGTCCATACCCTCTCCTGAGCCCAATACCCTTACCTTTACCGAGCCCAATACCCTTACAGTTACATGGCCCAAATTACTTACCATACCAGACTCAACCCAAGAGACTGACCTTACATATGAGCCCAGTTTGCACCCTGTCCCTTTTATTCACCCACATGTTCTCAGCCCAACTTCTATCCTTGTCCCAAACTCCCCCCCAAATTTACCTACGCCCGTCACCACCTTCTCACCCCCCAACTATCAAGAATCGACTTATTATGTTACTGAACCACTTGATAGCCCTAAAGAACCGTCTTCTCCAACAAATCTCGTAACCCCTATATGTTGCCCCACCTCAGAAATTCCCATTACCCTCTCTGTCTACAAGCCACAACACCATGACCAAATCACCTCAAACACTCCTATTAACCTCTCTGATCCCGAGCTACATCCCCATGTCCAAATCACCTTTAACAACCCAGACATACACCTTACCAATGTTTTCAAGTCTCTCTCTATAAAACGGAAAATTGACCCTGACCTTGAACCTGAACCCAACTCCAAGCTACTCAAAATCTGTGCCCCTACATGTGAACCTCCAGTTTACCCTCCTCACAAACCTTTCTCCAAAAAACCCAAAAACCTTTCCAAGAGGCGTCCCTTCAATCCAAAATCCACAACTACTGATGCTCATATTACTTCCATTCCGTATGAGCTGGGTATTAATTTCGCTATGGAAGAGTCAGAGATTCATGTGGTTAGTGAAGGTCCAGACCTTGTTCCACGTCGGAGAGCTTCCCCTGTGATAGAAAGGGCATTAGTGGCTGGCCCAAAACAGCCACCAGCTCGATGTTGATGATCAGGTGGAATGTGCAGGGGTTGGGGCGTCCCCTGACATTCCAGATCCTCCGAGGGTTGTGCTCGACCCATCGTCCTATGGTGGTTTTCCTGATGGAGACGAAGAACAATCAGCCTATGCTTGAGCGCATCCGCAGGAGCCTCCATTTCTCGAATAAGTGCTATGTAGACCCAGAGGGCACATCTGGAGGTCTAGCTCTTTGGTGGACGGATGACATTCAGGTAGATATTCGT
Organism: Vaccinium vitis-idaea; assembly: GCA_963854785.1. Classification (NCBI taxonomy): domain Eukaryota; kingdom Viridiplantae; phylum Streptophyta; class Magnoliopsida; order Ericales; family Ericaceae; genus Vaccinium; species Vaccinium vitis-idaea. The sequence goes on from OY978224.1 coordinate 28,626,935, forward strand.
CTGAAATCAAAAAATATAATAAGGGCCGTTTTGTCCAAGCCTTTGGATTCTTCCAAATGGGTATCTATGTTTGTTTATGCTCCCCCCAAACGTCATGAAAGGTCTAAATTTTGGGATTCTTTTATGAAAATGGGGAAAGAGAGCCAGTTGCCATGGCTGTGCATTGGTGATTTTAATGAGATAAGTTCAATTTGGGAAAAACAAGGGGGTGCTGAAGTTAGCAGTAGTAGAATAGAGAAATTCCAAGCCATGATTTCAGATTGTGCTGTAATGGATTTGGAATTTAAAGGGAATGCCTTTACTTGGTCTAACAATCAGTCGGGGGAAGCCAACATTAGAGAGAGAATAGACAGAGCTTTGGCTAATGTGGAGTGGCGACGCTTATTCCCTTGTGCTCAAGTCCTCCATGAGGTGGCTCTAGGCTCGGACCATTGCCCTCTTGTTCTGAATCTTAACTTGCCTTTGAAAAGAATTCCCAAACTTTTTAAGTTTGAGTCTAGGTGGATAACTCATCAAGATTGTGAGAACATCATCAAGGCAGCATGGGGAAGGGCAGGTGCAGGCTCTCATATGTTCAGACTTGTTCAGAACCTCAAGTTATGCAGGAAAGCTTTGTTGGATTGGAGTAAAAAGGCCTTTGGTAATTCCAAAAGAAAGTTAGAGTCCCTTAAAACCCAGCTTAGTCTCATACAAGCACAGGATCCTGATACGGATCTAATTTTGCAACAAAGAGAAATACAAAGCGAGATTGAAGTTTTACTCAATAGGGAAGAAATGTACTACCACCAAAGATGAAGAGTGAATTGGCTGAACTATGGCGACAGAAATACTGCCTTTTTTCACGCTACGATGATTCAAAGGACACAACGCAATCAGTTGATCAAACTGAAAAATGACAATGGTGATTGGCTAACTGAGGAGGAAGATATCAATTTCCATCTCAAGGACTACTTTCACTCTCTTTTCCTCAGCAACGGATTAAGGAATATGGAGAACGCCCTGTCAGTGGTCGGTAATTCTATCTCCCCAGTTATGAATTTGGATCTTACACGTGAATTCTCGGTGGATGAAATCGAGTTGGCAGCCTACCAGGTGGGAGCTTTGAAGGCACCTGGCCCAGATGGGTATCCCGGTTTTTTCTATCAAACATATTGGGAGACAGTGAAGAACGATGTTATCCGGGCAGTCAAGAGTTTCCATTCATCGGGTTTCCTGCTCAAAGAGTTGAATTCTACAAATTTGGTCCTCATCCCTAAGGTCCCAGCTCCGGAGAGTCTTACCCAATTCAGACCGATTTCTCTTTGCAACTTCAGTCTTAAGATTGTTACTAAACTTCTTGCTAATAGACTCAAACGCATTTTGGGGCAGATTATATCCCCTCACCAATCAGCCTTTGTGCCTGATCGTTTAATTCAAGACAACATCATCATAGCACACGAAGCGTTTCATCAAATGAAAATCAATCACAGAAGGAAAAGAAAGGACATGGCTATCAAGATTGATTTTAACAAGGCTTATGACAGAGTTGAATGGGATTTTCTTGAGGAAGTCATGAAGAAAATGGGATTTGATGGCAAATGGATACAATGGGTTATGCAATGCGTCACATCGGTAAAATTCAACATTTTTGCCAACGGAGAGAACAGGGGTAGTGTTTTTCCTTCCCGGGGGCTGCGACAGGGAGATCCTTTATCTCCTTACCTTTTCTTGATCGTTGTGGATGTGCTCTCCAAACTCATCTCCAAGGCGGTGGAGGATCAAATTATCAAAGGCATTCGTTTCAGCCCATCCTGTCCCATCTTGACCCACCTATTCTTCGCGGATGATGAAATTTTATTCTTAAACGCAGAAAAGGAGGAATCTCTAACGTGTTGAAGATCCTCAATATATACAATGAAGCCTCTGGTCAATTGATCAATTTCAGCAAATCGGGTGTCAGCTTTTCCTCAAATGTCAACCCCCCTCTCAAGACAGACCTCTGTAATATGTTGCAAATGTCTCCGATGAGTAGAGAAGAGAAGTATTTGGGGCTCCCTACCTTCTAGGGTCGGTCCAAAGGTGAAGCATACAATTATCTTTTGGAAAAATCCCTGTTGAAAATGCAAGGTTGGAAGAATAAGAATCTAAACTCAGCGGGGAAGGAAACCATGATTAAATCAGTGGTTCAAGCGATCCCTGCTTATGCCATGGCTTGTTTTGCACTTCCTAAGAAATTTTGTGACAAACTCACCTCTCTCATCTCTAACTTCTGGTGGAACGGAAATCCGGAGGACAAAGGTCTTCATTGGGCCAAATGGAGTACTTTAACACAATCAAAATATGCCGGTGGGTTAGGATTTCGGGATTTCAAGGAGTTTAATGTTGCTATGTTGGCGAAACAAGGGTGGAGGCTGACCGTCAATCCCAGCTCCTATTGGGGCCGTATGCTGAAAGGTCTTTATTTTCCTAATTCCAATTTCCTGCAGGCTTCGAAAGGAAGGCGTCCTTCATGGGCATGGTCTAGTTTGATTCAAGGTAGGGAGCTTCTATTGAAGGGGGTAAGGTGGCAAGTTTCGAATGGCACAACGATACGGTTTTTTGATGACAAATGGATCCCCGATTGGAAGGACTTTAAAGTGCACACTACTAGACCACCTGACTGCCCTATCAACTATGTGTGCGAGTTGATTGATCAGAGGAGAATGAAGTGGAAGGAAACAGAGGTCAGAGCCTTGGTGTCCAAGGAGGAGGCAGACTCTATTCTTAGCATTCCTCTTTCTAACACAGGAAAAGCAGATTTCCAGGTATGGCACCACAATTCTAAGGGCATTTATACGGTGAAATCTGGGTATCATTTGTCTGTGAATTGCCGAGAAGCAGAAAATTCAGCAAATACATCCACATCTTTCCATCCCCCTGATAGAGTGTGGAAGTTTATATGGAACCTTCAAATTCCACCTAAACTTAAACACTTTTGGTGGAAAGCATGTGGTAATTACCTGGCTACAAAAGAAAATCTCCATAAGAGGAAATGCAACCCATCTCCTTCATGCCCAATTTGTAAGAACTGTGTAGAATCTATCAAGCACATCTTATTTGGCTGTAAATGGACAGAGGCTGTGTGGTTTGGCTGTAATTTAACTTACAAGGTGGATTCTTTAACTATCTCGTCTGTCATGAAGTGGACTATTTCTATAATGGAAAACTTGGATTCAGCTTTTGATAGTTCTAAAATTCTGAGCAAGTGTGTTTGCGTAGCGTTGCAAATTTGGAAAAGTCGTAATGATTGGGTCTTCAATTCTGTTCCTGTTAACCCTGCGGACACAGTTAGAAAAAAAATTTACAATTGGGAGGAAATCCAAGGTTGTTTAAAAGCTCACGGCAGCGGCAGAAGCCCAGAAACTACCAATCCTATCCCCCAGCAGTGGATTCCTCCGAAGAAGGGCTCTTTTAAAGCTAATTGTGATGCAGCTATGAAGAAGGGCAGTAACCAAGTAGCTATCGCAGCTGTGGTTAGAGATTTCAGGGGCAGGATAATAGATGGCAAATGCAACTTGGTGTCTGCTTCCAATGTTATTCAAGGGGAAGCAATGGCTATCAGATTAGCGGGACAGATTTTGTATGCCAATAACATTATGGGTGCATCTATTGAGAGTGACAACCAATCTATGGTAAAGCTTTGTTCTACTGAAAATGTGCCTCCATGGGATTGTGCAGCTATTGTCAAAGATATTCGCAGTTTGTCTTCCAATATACACAATGCTTTTTAGCTGGATTCCTAGAAATTGTAATAGGGTGGCGCATTGGGATGCTTCCTCATGTTTGAGGAAGACAATCCCAGCCAATTGGGTTGGCAACCCTCCCCCTAGTCTTTCTTCCGTTTGTAATTCGGATGCCTCTTTTGAGGCTTAATTTTGCTATAAATTTCTGCAGTTCAAAAAAAAAAAAAACTGTAGAGCAACACCGCAACAAACGTTGCAGACACGACTTATAGCCAAGTCAAAATAATTGTTCGTCGAGGTCAGAGTCAATCTACACCAGACTAGACCCACTACTAATTACTAAATTAATCAGAAAAATAAAATTAAACCCACGGTTAGCTACAACCTCTACTGAATAATCCGATGGAAAATTTAATTACAAATTTGCACATAACAAATGATTTCCTTATTCCTATCATGGCAGTAACGTTTTCTCGTGGAATTAAGGACTAGGACAGTACCTATGCTATCCCCACGTGTATAAATAGGGAATATTTCAACCCGATTTCATCAACCCGATTACCACCCAATAAACAAAAGAGCTCTAGTGAGAGAGGGGAGAGAGAGAAATGGAATTCACTAGCAAGGAATTCAAGGTGGATGGGGAAACGATTCCACATGTGCTACAGCCAAACAGCAAGAATGATGTGGAGTCCCTCCTTGTGGTGCTTGAGAAAAATAAGGAGTGGTTTAAGCAAATGATCATCGATAAAAGCGCCGTTTTGCTCCGGGGATTTAACGTGAGGAATGCCGAGGATTTCCATGACATCGTGGAAACCGTCGGATGGGAAGATGTCACTTACTTGGGTCCGGCGCCTAGGACGCAAATTCACAAACGAATTTTCACGGCTAATGAGGGGCCCTTGTCTCAAGCCATTGCATTCCACCCTGAGATGGCTACGGTAAGCAATAAGCATGCAACGTTCAATATATATACCTAATTCCCGCTATGTTTCCTTCTATATTCCCGGTACCTCTATTTAAAATCTTGGACCCCCAATTTTTACTAATAACACCACAATTACTTTTTTTAATATGTTCATGTATTAATTCAACAAGTTTTGCTATATATTGGCACCTCCTATACAAAGCTCAATCCCAATTTATAAACAGTAAATTTGTGTTTATGTTGAGCTTCGATTTAGGTTCTAACATAATAAATCTGGACTTTCTACCATTATAGTTTGGTAAATTGAAAAGAAAATTATCTTTAAAACTACCGTGGATGTTAGCACATGACTTTTTTAAATCAATAAGTACTTTCCTCCAACCGTAAGAATTTCTCACTTACCAGATTGAAATTTTTTAATAGACTCACAACTGAGAGAGCGTAAAGTAGGGAGCTGTAATGTGCTTAATTTTCAACCAAATTTTGTTTGTCAAGTCATTTTAACATTCGCAAATAATGTTCAACACTTGCATTTTTGCTTTTAATAGTTGGGATATTCAATCCAAATCCTAATACTCCGTCCGTCCCTTTTAAAGAAACATCATCATCACACCTCTCACATCAACTTTTACCTTTATTTTTCACTTTTACCCATTAACTTTTCAAAAGCGCTAAATAATTATTGTACAGACTTTAACCATTAACTTTTCGAAACACACACTTATTAAGAGACATCTTAAAATCGAAAACTCTACTTTTATTTGGGGATGGAGGGAGTATGTGATATTGTCGCAAAACATAAAACTAACGGCATAATATTGCCCCTAACATTCTTTCCAAATACAAAAAAATAGATATTAACATGCAGGTTTGTAAAACTATTTTGCATCTTAAAAGGAATCACTTTGATGAAACCTTGCATGCCTATAACGAAAAAATATTACTCCGTATAAGTTTTCATATAACGAATGAACTTTCATTTGTCGTAGTTTAAATATGAAAGGCGTCGATGGTTGCTTTAAATCAATATGCAGATTTCGTACACATTCTCTTCCAAGATTTATTTTTCTAGTATGAAAAAACATGCCCTCTAAACGAATTTACTTCTTGCACTTTGATACCATAGCCACACATGTGATAGGAGATTGTGTTGGACCTCCAATGACATTTTTTTTCCTTTTGATTGGTTTGACAAAAAATATAGATGAAGGGATATCCAAAAAATGTGATGTTTTTCTGTGAGGTACCACCGCCGGAAGGTGGTGAGACACCAATAGTGCCAAGCTTCCGAGTCGCGGAGTGGATGCAGGGCCGGCCCTAACGTTTGGATTGCCCTAGTCGACCCTGATTTTGGTTGCCCACTTATTCTTAAGTCAAAAAAGTAAGATGACATACAGGTTAGAAAAAAAAAATCAAGTTTACATTGGACTTTTAACGTGAACTACTTCAAAAAAGTCACAATCAAAATGTAATCTTGGTTATAGTGCTATATGATGAGCAAGATCCGATTCAAGGAAAACTTCCCAAGAGTTCTTTTTAAAACAGTTTAAAATACAAAAAATAAACAAGAAGTATACAAAGATAAACGTAAAAAGATATGATTGTAAGAGTTTGTTATAAAGAAAATAAATTTGCTTTATATTTTAACTATGACTTGTATGGAAAAAAATAATAATAAACCGTGTTAGCTTATTCATTTTTTTTATTTATTTTCCACCATTAGAATTTTTAAATTTTCCACCATTAGAATTTTTTAATTCAATATAAGAAAATATCACTTCTATGTTGTTGTGTTTGTTAAATGTAAAAGTTTTAATAAAATGTAATTGAGCAGTGTGATTTTTGTAAAATTGTTTATTGGGTGGGAAAAAAATCCATAAAAAACAAAGAGAATAAAAAGGGGAAGAAAAACTTGAAAGATTCCAAAGTAAGAGAGATGGAGGCGTGGGGTATCGAACTTGTAGGGCTACCCATCAACCACTGAGGCAACCAACGGCTTTGCATCACATGTGGAAGCTTATTATATTTATATATAAGCTGATTTTTTTTTTTTGGGTTGCCCTTGCCCAGGGGGTTGCCCAAGCCCGTGGACTTGCTGGACTTACCCATGGGCTGGCCCTGAGTGGATGGTGGAGGAATTTCCTGAAGCAGTGAAAGAAATGGAGGAGAAAGGACTGAAATACACTTTCACAGTCCCCGCTCAGAATACACAGTCCTTTTATGGAGGTGGTTGGCCAGAATTTTTGGGAACTTCTGACCCGATAGAGGCTGTGAAAAGGTATGTTATATTATCGGCAATTACATAAACAGATTTAATTATGTGTATAAATTAATAAACAGATTTAAAACCGCTTATTTTCAGCAATTTTGTGTTAGATCAATGTATAACCATCTCGGCACGTGGATTTTTGGAACAGATCTAAAACTGGGAAATCTAAACCAAAACATTACATGCAAAAAAAAAAAAAAAAAAAGAAAGTTAAAAGCTATTAGCCAGAAATTGATATCCATGCCGGGCGGGGACCCTCACGTACGGGTCTGAAAGCCTCCACCAACGAGAGAAAGCACTACAAAGATCCTATAAGAAGGACAAAAGTTAGGGTACGTAAATTAAGATTAAACTAACTAGGGATGAGAATAATGGATGTTTAACAAGTGGGACTAAGTGGAGAGTCTATATAGAGATTGGTGAAGAAGAAGGTAAAACAGTAAGAAAGGATCAAGTGCAACTTTTCTCTAGGAAAAGTGTTTCTCTCTCTAGAATCGCTCTTGAAATCCATCTAATGGTCCTCCCCAAATGAGGGGAGAGTGCCCTATTTATATATTGGCCACTCGACCTCTCTTCTGGACTGAGTGGACTAATAAACTGTGGGCATGTATTGAACAAAAAGTGCGTGAATATTCCATTGTACTGTCAGGCTGCGGTCCCTCGCGACACCCGCGGGATGGTCCCGCGGGTGCTACTCCGCAAGTGCCCCTGCAGGTTCCTTTTTGCAATGAACCCTTATTCCTAGCCACCAAACCACAAAATTGCTAGTAATCCTGAGAAACGGTGTGGTCAAGGTCTACCTCGGTCTCGTCATCGCCGCTACCGGGCACGGTTGAGACTTTACCTCACCATCACAGCGTAAGCTGCACGGTCATGACCGCCTCGGTCGTGCCATTACTGCGACCAAGCCTCTAAATGGCTCCTCGGCCCCTGAGCCCTGCCAAGTCAGCCGGAGGCGGAACACATCGTCCATGTCAAATAATCTTTGGAGGGCCGGTGTCTCTCTTCATTGTGCCCCAAAATCTTTGGGAATCATAATCAATTCCTTCACCATCGTCTCTCATCTGAGACTCGAATGGCATAGGTAGTGTCACCATCGGGTCGCCTCTTGATCGAGGCAACCCTGTCTGGCACTCGAAAATTTGGCTAAGTATGGAAAAAATCTTTTTTTGGGAAAATTTCGATTTGCGCGATAAAAAGTCCCGGTAATTGTTCCTTGGATTTTTCTAAGACCAATGGTATAATTGGATGGTCTTTTTTAGTATGGGAATGTTGTCTTTTGGCCCCCTTTCTTCGGAGAAAAATGTGTCGTTTTTCGCCTTTGTACTAAAAGCGGAGGATTGAGATTTTGATATCTCGGATTGGGATTTCAATTTTCTAGCAATGCCATTGTTTCTGAAATGGTAAATTAGAGTAAATAAAACAAGTACCAAAGGGTCAATGGTCCAATCTTTACTTAGCTTTTTCCATGTGTCTTCTCAAAAGGCGTGCCACGTGTCCGGTGCATATTTACCCTTATATAGACCTAAATCAGAGTAGCATATTAGCCCAATAAGTGGAATGGGATCTTCAATTACAAGCTCCGGAGTCCCAAAAAACCAAACCTCACAGCGTTTATACCTTTGAAGGGATATAGGGACGAGGCTGTGTCAGGTGGCAGACAGGGCCGGCCCAAGGTTTTTTAGTGCTCTAGGCATGTTCTAAAAATGTTGTCTTAATTAGTGCAGCACACACGGGCACACCCCAAACACATTCAATAAACACACAAACACAAAAACATATATATACGGGAATCGAAAGATGAGATTAAATAAACTTACAAGTTATTGTTTGAAGACCCAAAATATCTTTGCGATTAAGAGATCAAAGAGTAGTTTCCTCCTCGAAACTTCAATCACAGTGCTTGCGATTCTCGTGAGTCGTGGCGATTTGTGGTCCCATGGATGGGACTTGGGAGTCGTCGAACGTCGTTTACATTTTTTTGTGGGGAATGCTGAAGTGTAAAGGGTAAAGGATACTTGTGTAAAGGGTTTTGATTAGGGGAATTGGGGGAAGCGTACAAGTATAGCGTAATAGTCTGATTTTTTTGTGAGGGTACTTCTTATGTAGCTCCTTCTTTATTAATAGGCCACCAAATGGGCCCTTGCTTAATTTATGTGTATCTAGGCCTACAACAATTACAGATTTTCAGGGTCCTAAAACCAAATTGGACTACTTGTTTGGATTTTGAAAGACCCCTACCTAGCCTAATCCTAAAAATTACGGGGGTGCCCCCTATTTTGGGTTGTTTTTTTGGTGCCTTGGGCTTAGGCCTTGCCGTCGGTTCCGGTGGCAGTGGCAATGGAAGGTGAGGCAGTAGAGATGATAGTGGAAGGCGAGGTGATGCGTGATAGGAGGAGTTGTAGGAGGTGAGGCGGTGACTGAGGAAGGCGGCGGAGAGAGGTGGGAGCTAGGGTGAATGAGATGTTGTGGAATGTGTCGGTGGGCAAAGGGGAGAACAAACGAAAAAAAAGGGGAAAATCTCACCATGGAGATGGAAATGCTTCACTGTAGGAGGGGGGAAAACAACAACATGGAGGGGTCTCTCAAGCTGAGTTCCACTAAAAATATCGTCTTCGGTGGAAGATTAATTTCACAACTCAATTTTTTTTCTTTGAAGATGATTATTTCGACAAGTTGAAAGATAGTAATTATTAGTTCATAGTCGAAGTTATTTATCAACATTATCTGATATCATTAAACTACAGATATAGATATTCTTAAAGAAAAAAATACCTGTAATAGTAAAAGAGGTCAAATAAATTTGGATGAGAAGAATTTTCCATGTTGAAATGACAAATCAGAATCTTAAACCAAAAGCTAGGGACTCGGAAATTTGTTCCTTTCTAGTTCTCATATTCAAAACCACAAAGGTGCTGTCATGGGTGAGTTAGTCCATACACGACTTTCTCTGTACGTGAATTGGGTCATCCATTAGTAGGCGGTGGTATTGGCCTCTTTCTAGTATTAGTCAAGGTAAACATGTGCCAAACACCTTGAGTTATCGAAAAAAGTAATTAAGAAACTGAGATCGATCTTTATATATCTTTTGCAGGGCTAAGGTCTTACAAGATATAGACGTGGAGTGGCTATCAGACGGAAGCGCAAAGATGAGTTTCGCCCAAAGGCCTTTAACCAAGGTGTTCGATGGAAGAAAGGGAAGAAAGATGTGGTTCAACTTAGTAAACTATACGTACGCGAAGAACATCAACTTAGCGATGATGGACGGAACAGAGATACCGGAGAAAGTGGTGAAAAGATGCATAGAGATACTTGAAGAAGAGAGCATACAATTCAAGTGGGAGAAGGGTGATGTTCTCTTCTTAGACAACTTGGTTGTTCAGCATGGTAGAAGGCCCTCTCTTCCTCCTAGAAAAGTCTTTGTTGCCATGGGAAACTAGCTTATTGCAATTGAACCTTGTGCTGTTTATATATATATATATATAGAGTAAGCTTCCTATCCAAACCCCTTTTTACGGACCTAACGTCCGGACCTCCACCTTCCCAATATTTTTTTGAAAATCCGAACCGTTAGATGTGTTTAAAACGTGATTTTAAGGTCCAACGCGAAGATTTGGCAAAAAAAAATACCCGGAAGGGCTTGATCGGGGCAGTTTTTCACAAAAACGCTATAAAAACAGTTTATGAAAAACTGCCCCGATCAAGCCCTTCCGGGTATTTTTTTTTGCCAAATCTTCGCGTTGGACCTTAAAATCACGTTTTAAACACATCTAACGGTTCGGATTTTCAAAAAAAAAATTGGAAGGTGGAGGTCCGGACGAAATAAAATCCGGGAGTTTGGATTGGAAGTTTTGTGTATATATATATATATATATATATATCATTTCTACACACACACACTGTATACAGTGAACTTCCAATCATGTATACCTGATGGGATTTCTATCAGGGATTCCTACAATTCTCCAATTTCCCGATCAAATTTTCATGATCCGAACCGTCCAATGTGTTTCTAAGATGTTTTTATGGGCTTCGCGAGAAATCATTAAAAAAATAGTGGGAATGGCTTCATCAGATCAGTTATCGAAAACTGATCGGATCAAGCCCTTCCCGGTATTTTTTTCACTAATTTCTCGCGGAGACCCGTAAAAGCATGTTCTAAATACATTGGACGATGCGGATCATGAAAATTTTAATCTGAAAATTGGAGTCCCTGATGGGAATCCATTAGGTTGGAAGTTCACTTATATATATAGAATAACTGGTTGTGTATTTGTGGGTTTTCTTTTTTTTTTTTTTGGCTTGTAACTTTGTTCGTGAACTACGTACATTGTTCCTTTTAGTGAATAATAGTGATTATATGATATTCTCTCCGCATTTCAGAATATATATACAAGAAATTAATATAATTTTATCCTTCTTATTGATACTTAAATTATTGTTTATAAACATATGTAATAGAGCATTATTAATACAAGACTGGTGGGTGAGTGATGGCCTTTTGGAAATTAAGTTCCCAAGAAGCCCCACTAACTCACAAAATTGTGTCTGATTTGATTGTGAATGGTACCCTGATTGGTATATATTGTGGATGACTCTACCATAAACTTGATTCTGGGCAACAATTTCCCCATCTTTTCTCATGTTCCTGATCACCCCTCGTGGGTTAACTCTGGAAATGGTAGCTTCTCATCAGCCGCTGCCTTTGACCTTATCTTCAAGGAAACGGGAGATGCGTCTGGTTGACAGTGGTTATGGAAAATGAAAACCCCGGCGAAATTCAAAACCTTTCTTTGGCTTATTTTTCATAATAAACTCCCCACCCACTTATTTGCTCTCTAGACGTAGCATATTAACTTCTGATTTCTGCCCTTGCTGTGGTAGCTCCCCTGAAGATCTAAATCACCTCTTTGGTGGTATTAAATCTTCAGATATTTGGCACAAATTGAAGTTTAACAATTTGATAAGAAGTGAATTTGACAGCCCTATCAACATCTGGATCTCTCATTATTATATTAGAAGGAAATCCCCTTCAAGTTTTGAATCTGATGTGCTTTGGAATTATTATTTTTTTATATTCAGAAAAAAAATTGCCTTTATTAGTTTGCATCAATTGTTTTTTGGATTATTAGTTCGTCTTGATAAGAGAAATTTTGTGGATTTTGTTCATGTACCTTTTCAATCATTTACCTTTAGTAAATTTTCAAAGATTTTGATCATAGTTTTTTATTTTTTAAATTCCTCTTATCGAGACGAATCAATTATAAACAAAAAACTTGAAATTAACAAATAGTATAATTTGGGAATTGCAAAACAAGGAAATAGTATAAACCTGAAATTAACAAATAGTAGTATAAAAAAGAAAACTTGGAATTTACAAATAGTATAAACCTGAAATTAACAAATAGTATAATTTGGGGAAATTATTCAAAACAATCGAAAGATTGAATTTGGGTCCTTTCGAATCGGTAAACATATGGGTACAGACGGGAATATCCAGAAAATGTACCGATCATGTTCAGGGACCCACTTTTGGGCTCCACATGACTGATTTGAACCTTTCATTATTTTTAAAACATTTTTTCGATGGGTCTTACAAAATTTCAACTCAATCGAACGATTAAAAATACTCAAACCAAAGTCCCATCGTTTCAATCAAACAAACAATTGTGAGATCCAAAGTAGGTCTCCGAACATGATCGGTACACATTTCTGGATATTCCCCGTCCGTACCTGTAATCCGGTCCATTTTCGAATTGCCAAACCCACATCTCTCTATCTTGTGGGGCCAAATTTGACGTCCAGGCGTACAGCTGTGATCCTTCAACCATCTCCCTCACTCTCTTAGTCTCAGTCTCTGTCTTCCGACTTCCATCGTCGAAACAGTCCAGCATCGCTCAATACTTCTCGCAAACTTCTCATATATCTGCGCGATCTCGCTCCCTCGGAAGCTTCTAAACTGCTAACCTCCTTGGATCGACCAAAATCTTCTCTCCTCAGTCGATCGATTTTTTTCTATGGCCCAATCGCAGATCTCTTATAGATCTCTCTGTGCTCAATCGCGTCGATTGTCTCTCTAAGGTCGCGATTACAGTCGGAAAGGCTTCACGACTCACCGGATCGGAGCGCTAACTGGTCGAATCGTCCTCTGTGCGTAATTGAATGATTGACTTTGCAATTAATTTCAACTGGTCAAGCTGCCTGCTCAGAGATGGGAAAGGTATATTAGAATTGCAATTTAATTTTGGAGTATTTCTTAGATAGTTTACATTATTAGCGCTTGATCTGAATCAGATCCTTACAGAATTCACTCAAGGTTAGCTAATGATCCCTGACTGTTTATCTTGTTGGATTTTCAGTCTGTTTGAGATCTATGGGCTAAGATCTGAGTTCAAATTGGAATTTCCAAGCTTGCTATCTAAACAGAAGAATTCCAAACAGCCTGATACACAAGCTCTAGTGAGAGAGGGGAGAGAGGGAAATGGAATTCAGTTGCAAGGAATTCAAGGTGGGAAAATGCGAAGGTCAGAAAGTGGTGGATGGGGAAACGATTCCAGTTGTGCTACAACCACCGGAGGAGGCCAATTACAATAATGATATGGAGTCCCTCCTTCTGGCGCTTGGAAAAAATAAGGAGTGGTTTAAGCAAATGATCGTAAAAAACAGTGCCGTTTTGCTCCGAGGATTTAACGTGAGGAATGCCGAGGATTTCAATAACATCGTGGAAACCGTCGGATCGGAAAATGTCCCGTATGTGGGGCGGGCGCCAAGGAAGAACGTTCACAAACGAGTTTACACGGCCAATGAGGGGCCCCTGTCTGAAAGCATTCTCTTCCACCATGAGATGGCTTTGGTAAGCAATAAACATGCGACTAGGAGCCCGCTAATTTCTCCAATAATATATACTCCCTCCGTTTCATTTAAAATGTTTTCTACGTATATCCGTGCAATTTTTAAATGTCTATATCTTTTTATTGGTAAGGTTTTCAAAGTTTTTAAAATTTTCGTTTAATAGAACTAATTGAGGTCTATCAAATAAGATCTATATTGCATATAAAATACATTATAGAATGAAAACTATAAGAGTTTTAAAAAAACACGCATAACCGTAGGGAGCATTTAAATTGAGACGGAGGGAGTATTTAGACTTATCGGGTTGGGTTAGGTTGAGTTGGGTTGAATTGAATTTTTAATCCCGTTTGGTAAGTGGGTTGGACTTGCAAATATTTCTCAAAATCAAGCTCGGCCCGTATGAAATAATACTAATGATATTTATTATATATTTTTGCTTATAAGAAAATATTACTACTAAGAAGGAAAAAACAGCTACTACATTAATTACATTTACACGGTATCCTTTAATTTACATTTAGTTACTGTAATTTAGAAAATAAATGGGATACTTGGACGGGCTTGTGAAATGAATCTTTTAGAGGACTGGTTTTGAGAATATCAAATGAGGCCCAATTATTAATAGATCGGGCTTACGAATGCACAAATCTCATGAAATGAAACTTTGAGGGGGGTTTGAGAATATCAAATGAGCCCAATTATTAATGGACCGAGTTTAGGAATACACAAATCTTGTTATTATCTAGTATAAACTCTGCCTGAACTCGACCGGCCTGATGTATGTGCACACCCACATGCGACAATTAAGCACGGGCGGACACACTCAAAGGGTGGGTGACAGCCTTGGATTTAAGATTGACTTGTATATTTTGACACCCCACAATCAAATCCTTGTTCGGACACTAAACTTAATTATTCCTCCTAGATTTCTTGACGTACTCGGTGGTTAGATTTTAAATCTCTAACTTTTCAATTGTCAAAATTCATTTCTCACTTACCAAGATTGAAAAGAATTGATTGAAACGCCTAAAAGTGATGAGCGTAAAGTAGAGAGCAGAGAGCTGCAATGTGTTTTCCAACCAATTTTTGTTTGTCGACCGGCCTGATGTATGTGCACTTTCGCTTTTATTAAATATAAATATAAATACTGATCAAGTAGTTGGGATGTTCATTCCGATTACAAAAAACAAATATTATAAAACTATTTTGCATCGTAACAGGAATCACGTGATGAAACCTTACATCCCTATAATAAAAAAATATTTTAAGTTTTTGTATAAAAATTGATCTTTCATAAAATGTAGTTTAAATATGAAAAGTCATCGATGTTTGTTTTGTAAAACCATGTGTAGATTTCTTACATATTCTTTTACAAGAATTATTTTTCTCTTATTAAAAAACATGTCATAGAATTTTAGGTTTGATTTTGATCCAAATGGTTACAATTTCTGGCTCCACCCCTAGTCACACTCGTTTACTTTAGCACTTTGATTTGTCGGCTGCTGCAAAACATGCAATAGGAGATTGTTCTTGACCTCTAATGACATTTTTCCTTTTTCTATGACAAAAAATAGATGAAGGGATATCCAGAAAATGTGATGTTTTTCTGTGAGGTACCACCGCCAGAAGGTGGTGAGACGCCAATAGTGCCAAGCTTTCGAGTGGCGGAGCGGATGGTGGAGGAATTTCCTGAAGCAATTAAAGAAATGGAGGAGAAAGGACTGAATTATACATACATAATCCCTGCTCAAAATACACACTCCTTTATTGGAGGTGGTTGGCCGACAATTTTGGGAACTTCTGACCCTGCTGAGGCTATGAAAAGGTATATAATAGTACCATCTACATACATCGATTTAATTATAATAAGTTCATATACACAAATATTTGGAATAGTTCGGTGCACGTGAGTCACTCATGTTTTGTGTCATAATGCGTATATGTGTGCATATGTATGTTGTGTATGTTTTGTGTTTACATATCTCAAAAGGGTCTCTGTGGGTGATAAATTTACCCTGCCTGTCCCATCCCCACCTCCAATTGGCGGGTTCCCAATATCGGGGTAACCTCTGGGTTTCTTATATTAATTAGGGGCTGATTGGATGTCAGATTAGTTTTTGATAAATTAAGGGGGTGTTCCACTAACTCAGTTTTTTTGAAAAAATTGGTTTTTCACGGTTTTTTATGTGATGTGTTGTGAGAGAATAACCTGTCTCGATGTTCGGAAAAAAACAGTTTTTTGTTAGTGGAACACCCCCTAAATAGTGAGGGTGGATAAAATAGAATGGGGTATTAGTTATGGAGGGTGGCCCCACAATGATGTGATGTTTATGAAGGGTGAATAAATTAGTATTTTGGTTTGGATGATTTTGTAAGAAGGGGGATTAAGTTTGGGTGGATGATGTGAAATCTGTCAAAAGATAAAATTGCCTTTGTGCATATCCTTATTACATTATGCATTAATTAACAGAGTTAAATAATAAAATTAATTTTTCTTTAATATAATTTAGAAAAATGAACTTATAAATTTAAATATCAATAATTTTTATCATTTTTCTTTTTCATACTATTTTTAAAATGTTTGAAAAAGGCTTTCATCTCCTCAAAATTGACATCACTATCTGAACCTTTCTTATTTTTTTGTGTACTTTTAAAAGCAATCGGAGTCTCAGAATGTTTTACTTTGGGCTCAACAGGTTCAAATTGTAATAGATCAGCCTTGTAAGTTTGAAGGATCTCAACTATTTGTTGAACAGATTTTTCTTTTAACTTTCTCTTACCCTCTAGCATAGTTACTTGAATTTTAAATCTAGGAGGTAAGGAGCGTAATTTTTTTTTAATAATACGAAAGGAAAGAATTGGCTCACCCAAGTTCTCGCAGCTATTGATGATAGCAATGTGGAGTAGAATTGATTGAAGATCTCTTCCTCCTGCATTTTGATGGTCACAAACTTCGTAGTAAGCCTTTGCTGCTTCGACTGCTTAACCACGTCCGTCCCCTCATGACAAGTAACCAGAATATCCCATGTCTCTTTCACAATTTCGCAGTTGGCTATTTTCCTATGCTCATTTATATCAACAACATAAAATAAAATATCAAGTGCACGATTATTAGCTTGAAGTAAAGCTTTTTCAGCGACTGATAACTCAGGACTGGGTTTTTTGAACCTGCTTGTCCTCTACAGTGTTCATGGGTTGAGTGTACCCCACAATACACGATTCCCAATTTCTTCACTGGCTGATCTCATTATAACCTTGATTCTAGATTTCCAATAATCAAAATTATCAATATCAAGTATAGGCAAGTTTCTAGATATGTGATTCATGTTAAATTCTCGTGATGGATCTGCTCTAGGAAAATAAATTCTAACGAAAGGAGCAGCCCGCTCTAATACGAAGTGAAAAATCAAGGTTCTTGTAGACACCCCGATTTTGACCCGAGAAACTTATCAAGCATCCCCAAAGGATCAAAATGCCTGATAAGAGCACGCGAGGCTTAATTGTGAACTTGGAAACCTCTCCAAAAGAAACCCAAGCCTACACCGCCTTCTAGTACATTCAAAACCCTCTTTTTTGATATATAATACGTCCCAATCTGTTTTGAAATGAGGGAGATGTGCCTGTTTTACCAAAACAACTTATTTTCCCGACCTTCTGAGGGTAAAATGGTCATATATTTTGATGTACAAATCATCTTGGGTTCAAACCACTTGGGTTAGAAAGTAGATTTGACAAGCTTTCCAAAGCTTCAAACCATGCGCAAAACAGAGTTCGGTAGCACCCGGAATGGCCCCGCGAAGTTTGGATTGTTGTGCAGTCTCCCAGTCCAGGCGCCTGGATTACCCTAATCTAGGCACCCAGACTCAATCCAGGCGCCCAAACTCGCCAACTCCAGGCGCTTGGAAGTGCTTCCAGTAAGCAATTTGGAGCTGGTTTTTTATGAAACTATGGACTCCCCCCTACATTGTCCCACGGTTTCTTCATTCCAAAATCCCTCCAACAGATTATCGCTCCACATTTTAAAGTTCAAATTTAGTTTCCCTTTTAAACTCAACCTAAAACTACCTTATTCTTTCTTTATATATACCTCCCCCCACTCCATTTCAAGGGGATCAGCTCTCCCTCTCTCCCTTACTGTTATGTTGCTAAATTCTTTCCAGAAATTCTATTCCAGTTGATACTCCTCAAATCCTCTCCATTTCAACCCCAAAAACCACTTTCTTGCCCCATTAATCCATCATCCATTCACTCCCATCAACCAAACTCCATCAAAGCACTCATAAACTACCCTTTGTGGCTCTGTAACTCAAAATCAGCAGCTACACTTCCATAAAACCCACTCAAAAACCCATTTCAAGTTCATTGATCAAGCCAAAAAGGTAGATTTTTCTACCAAAGTGCTCAAATAGGCCCTGAGGGGGACTCAACCAAGTTCTTACTAGTCTTCTATACTAGTGGAGGACTTGGAAGATGTTTGAATCATACAAGGAAGAAAATTTATTTTGTGTATCAGTAGCAAATCCAGGGGTCTGGACCTGCTCAATGCAGGCACCTGGATTCCCTCCTCCTTGTCATATTTTTTGTTTTTTTCTTGCATTTCAATCAGTCCATGGGAGATCATTTGCATACATTGATACTGGGTTAATCATTTCTCATGCTTAAATCTTCATTATAATGTACATTTGGAGTGTGTTAAAGGTAAAAACCATGTTTAACAAAGGGGTAATTATGGGTAAAAAGAAAGCTTGCATATGCTAATCAATCACTCTCGAATCTGATCATTGGGGTTCCAAATAAGTGTGGGAAGATCTTTATTGCATTCAAGCATTTCTATGACATTCAAGCTCATTGTTAGCATATTCATTATACCAAAGATTAAGATCATTTTACATTCTTTCTTTCTATTTTATGGTCATAAACCTGTTCAATAGTTCATCATATGCATAGAAGATCATGGTGCTTGCTAAGAATCAGTTTGACATGTTTCATTGCATCCATAAAACATTTAAAAATCATGGTTTGTTAAGCTTATGTTATGTTATAAGGATGATGTTGAGGTACATTCTGTTCATGGGGTCATTAAACATCATTCTAAGAGTGTTAGAACAAGTTGTAAGCATTGCACTTGTTTGTTTTAAGATCTGGAAGGAAGAAAGTTGTGCCTGATGAGTGATTCAGGCGCCTGTACTAGGGGATTCCAGGCGTCTGAAGTCATTCCACGCCTGGAGTGTCCTCTTCCAGGCGCCTGGAGTTGCTTGATCCAGGTGTCCAGTTTGCTTTCTAGGTGTGATGATGCGATGTTAGTGGTTGGTTTTGGGGGGTCTTTTGAGGCAGTCCAAGCATGGTTTAACGAAGTTTAAGTGTTTTGTGCATATAGATCATTCACTCATGACATTTCGCACAGGCATCCACAATCATTTCGTTAATCTCTTAATGCATTAACGTGCTCCCGTATGAATTTGTAAATAAAGTCCGTATAAACAACATTTTCAAAATTCCTAGAGCATTGAGTAGAGACCGGTAACAATGCTGGGCGAGAGGGGTGCTTTAAATTCCTTCTCCTCTCGTAACCTAGCTCCCGGACCCGAGAAATCTCGTTTTAAAAGACCGGAGAAAATATTTTTCATACCAAGGGCAAAAGAGTCATTTTTCAATAGGTTTCTCGGGTATGGTCCTCAAACCCGGGTGGCGACTCCCATCCATCAATTCAAACCGTTTTCCAAACCGCAATCAATTTCGTGGACATCCCGCGGGGTGTTCACAGTTCTCTAACAATCTGTAAAAAACCATAACAATATGAACATGAATCACTAAGTTAAACTGCACAAACCACGCAATCAGAGAACATATACGTGGAAAAACCCTAAATGGGTAAAAAACCACGGGAAGGAATCAAATGATCACTATAATCATAGTGCAGTTACAGATATATCTATCCAAACGAAGTGAATCTTCACAACGTTCTAAGTATCACCTGCCAAGTTACACGTCCACTGCACTCAGTGATCTTGATCGCCAACGCCTTGAATCGCACAATTCCTCCAAAAACTTCTTCCAGAAATCCAACGGAAGAAACACGAAGTTTGATGATTGAAGTAAAAACCTCTTGAAGCTTGGGTTTTCAATATTCACTCACAATACTCTTGGGTTTTCGGGTTTGAAAAGCAAGAGGCTCTAATATCTCTTTAGTTGTCAAAATATCCTATGATGAAAAGAACCGAATGTTTTTATATTAGTTGCAGCTTCGGTCGATCGCATGTGAAAGTCGATCGATCGCTTTCAAAACCCTTCTCGAACTGTGCTAAACTATGCTACCTGATTGAGATGCCGATTGATCCCACAATTGGTCTACCTGATCAAAATGTGCATATTGTTCCTCTTGGTAAGCCGATTGATCTCCGCTGAAACCAATTGATCTATTAACCCTTGAATTTCATAAAAATGATTTCTTCCATTCTATTCTTATACAGACTTGCTACTTAGAAAATTAAAGTAAAATAATAAAATCACAAGTCGATATTATTATGTGTTTTGTCATATGAAATTGTCAAAATAAGAAGACTCCGGAATTTGGTCCATACAGTGACTTTCTCCATACTTAAATTGTGATGCAATAACTTTTAGATTAATAGTGTCATTTTGTGTCTTTAGTGGTAGTGGGTGTCACGCCCTCATTTTTACAAAACATAAATAAAGGAGTTTCAACAATACATAAGTCAAATGATGAGATTTTCATAAATCCATCCCAAAAGGTTTCCATAAAATAAAGTACATCTTTAACCCATTGGCTATCAAATGTTCGGGCACCCTTGCCCCAAAGGTGAAATCAATAATATTCCATAAGTTATTACAAGTTCAACGTCAAAAAGATAGTGAAAAGATTAGAGTTACATTATCATTCCACAAAAAAAAATTTAATGTATGGAAGATGAATAAAATAACTCCATGTCATGTATGCTCATCATCCAAGTCATGCACGATTAAAGCGGGTACCTGAAAAGGGATAGGGTGAGCACACGCGCTCGTAGGAGAACTATTCTACTAACGCTAGGTGTATGAATGTGATATATGCACATGAAACCATGATATCTCAAATGGTTATACCAATGTGAGTAACGGTAACCAAATTATTAGGGAAATGATTTGGAGGCACCAAAGTACCCAAATGATTGCCAAGTATCCACCAACAAACCATATGTTCAAAATATTTCCTAAGTACCCAAACACCACCCACATATCAATTTTCATTACACCCAACTATCCAAGTTGATCACACAAGTCTAAAATCAAGTTACATGTTGAGTTTCGACAAAACACAATGGATAGTTCAAAAATTTCATTTCTCACCTCTTTCGTTGAAGAAAATCATCATTTCATTAATACTAGGGATTTAATCCCTCTACCGGATTTCATAGGCTCCGCGTGCCTCTGCCAGATTCTGTAGGCTCCGCGTGCCTCTTCCGGGTTCTGTGGTCCCCACGTGCCCCTGCCGGGTTCTGTGGGCCCCGCGTGCCCCTGCCAGATTCCATAGGCTCCGCGTACCTTTATAAAACAAAATTCGTCAAATGATGACATTGGTTTGAAACATCTCATTTCCCAATATTCCATTCAAAATCTATTTTCTCCAAGTTCATTTCATCACTTCACACATTTCGATAAAATGTACTACGCCCACGCCCACACCCACACACGCTTTCTAAAAACCAACAAACATTCATGTGAGATAACATGACATTTATTTATAAAACCATAGTTCTCGAGTCAAAACATGGTTGAAAGTGATACCAAAAGTCGATTTTATGAAGGAATAAGCGATCGGGGACCAAACGGACATCAAAGGGTGGCCGAAGACCGCCCTAAAAATAGGGGCAGTGGCTGGAAATTACAGAGGCAGCAACATATGAACAGTAACAGTGCAGATTTTCACCTCTAAGGTGTGGAATTTCAACTCAATAACAAATGAGATAGTTTAGACTCAAATTGGAGATGCTAGGTAACAATTAAACATGGAGGGAGGTCAATTTCACTCCCAATTTCACCAAACAACAAGCAATTTCATAGATCAAAGAATCAAAGAGGAAAAACCTCACACAAATTGGGGAAAACATGAAATTCAAGGAAATTGAGGTCTAGAACCAACTATATGCAACAAATCATAAGCATACAACTAGAGAGAGTAGAAATTGTTCCCATACTTCAAGGCTTTGCTTGAAAATGGTGGAGAAATGAAACCCTAGGTGTAGAAACCTTCAAAACCCGAATTTGGAGCTCTCGGTGCGAATTCAAGGTGACCCGAGCTCGCCATGGCGCGTAGAACGTGAAAATGGCCTTGGTTCTTGAAGTGGTTGAGTGAGGAGGGTGGGATTTGAGCTTGGTGGGAGCAAAAATGGTGGAGAGGGAGGAGAGAGAGGGAGCCGACGGGTTGGGGGAGGGAGGGAGAGAGTGTTTTGTTCTTTTATTACAAACTTCCCCCACACACTTCTAATATAACTCTCTAATTACACCTCACACCCAAATGTCACTTGTGTATATAATATGTGACCCCACCACTTATTTTCATAAACCAAACATAAGTAAAGACTAACTTTAATTTATTTATAAAAATAAGGAAGTACCCTCCATTTGGAAACAATGGCATTTCCAAATTTTTGAAATTCTAATCACATCAAAATCTCATCCCCCCACTTTTAGTACAAAACCGAAAAACGGCACATTTTTCTCAGAAGAAAATGGGTGAAAGATGACTTTGGTTTACAAAAAAATAACTTCCGATTATACCGTTGTGATTAGAAAAATCCAAGGAATAATTACCGGGACTTTTTATCGGCCAAATCGAAACTTCCTCAAAAAGTGATTTTTTTATACGGGTCTTTACAGTGGGTCTATAAATAGGTGTCTTGGGTTCTCATTAGGTAGTTTTTTGATACTTTGATTAAAGAATATAGAGAGTTTTTGCTTCTTGTATCCCATTTGGGATCTTCTATCTCTTATTAATCTATCCCTTTATTTTGGTTTGCATCAAATTGGGTCATTAACTGGTAGATGGTGATACTAATCCTTTTAAGATTAGTCAAGGTAAACATATGTTAGACCGAACAACTTGAGTTATTGATAAATGTAATTAAGAAACTGCGATCTTTATCTTTTGCAGGGCTAAGGTATTAGCAGATATAGACATTGAGTGGTTATCAAATGGAAGCGCAAAGATGAGTTTTGTCCAGCGGCCTTTAACGAAGGTTTTTGATGGAAGAAAGAGAAGAAAGATGTGGTTTAACACAGTGTACTTAGCGTACGGGAAGAAAGTCAGTTCAGTGATGATGATGGACGGAACAGAGATACCGGAAAAAGTGGTGAAAAGGTGCGGAGAGATACTTGAAGAAGAGAGCATACAATTCAAGTGGGAGAAGGGTGATGTTCTCTTCTTGGACAACTTGGCTATGCAACATGGTAGAAAGCCCTCTCTCTCTCCTAGAAAAGTCCTTGTTGCTATTGGAAACTAGCTTATCTGAATCCAAATAGCACCGTGGCGGTATTCATTACGAGTTTCGAATAATTTTCATGCAATAAGGGTTGTGTATTTGTAGTGTTTTTATTTTACTTCCTTGTATTTTTATTTGTGAACTACATTGTCCTTCAATGGTAACTAAATTGTCCTTCAGTGGTAATATGATATTCTGTATATTTCAAAAGATATATACAAGAAATGTAATGCGATCCTTTTTATCGATATTATATTAGAATAGTGTTGGTCTTTATCTTGTCCTACATTGGTTAGTTAAGTGTTGTAATGAGTTAAATCGTAATATAAAATATTAGTTGTTTGTGTTTGGGCTTTTTTTTAAGAATGGTCCCCAATCTATTGGTGAAATGTCAATTTCGTCCTCAATATAAAAAACACATCTGTTGCATCCCCAACCTTTGTAATCCATGTTTAATTGGTCCCAGCCCACACTCCGTTTGGAATCACCGTCAAAACAAGGGGCAATCACGTAAAACCCCACATCTCTCCACATTACCCTCACTCTTTGCCCTCTATATCTCCCCACCACCACCACTTTCTCTCCTCCCAAAATGGGGAGTGGCGATGATGGGCTGCAACAACAGTTGCCCACGAGAGAAGAAAAAGAAGAGACAATTAGAACAAAGTCATTTTGCTTTAATATATAATACAGATAAGACCAGATATAAATCTACAACTATAATAATGAATCTTTTAAATTAATTTAACTAAGTTTCAAACAGTTTAATACTCCCTCCGTCCCAATTTTATAGTCCCTTTTGGGAGTTCGTGTCACTTTTCAAAGTGTTATATCTTATAATCTACAATGTTTTAGGTTATTTTGAAAACTTTGTTTATTAGATTAAATTAAGATCTATCAAACAAGATCCATATTGCATATAAAATGTATTACCGATTGAAAGATATAATCGATTTTTTATCCGGTTAGGATGGAACGAGGGACTATAAAATTGGGACTGAGGGAGTAGTTTCTTGCACAATGATTTCTCTAAATTACTATACAGATACTCATTTCTATCTCTCGCCAGTTCTCAATCCTGCCTATACAAAGTTATATATTAACTGTGAAAGATATTACTCCCTTCGTCCCATTTGGTTTATGTGGTGTCCTCAAAAATCCAATGAGCCTTCTCTAACGATTTCTGACCCGAGTGAGCGGTGAGTAACCTCCAAGAGCCCCTGCACAAGTAACGCCCGCCGTTAGCACCCGACCTGGCCGGAATGTGGCCAGGGAAGGCACTCCAACGATCTAGTAAGTGATCGGAGAAGAGAAGTGTATTGAGAGAGTAGATGTAGAGAGAGAAAAATGTCGTCCCGATTAGGGCCTCTTCGCTTCATTTATATAGGCTTCCCAAGGACAGGGGCAGCCTGGTCATTTCGGCTCAGGTGACGTCACCGAGCAACACGAATCGGCCTCACAAGCATCGCATGCATGCCTCCTCCAATATGGCTGTGACATGTGGCATAACCGCTCGGCGTAGCTCATGCTGACGCAGAAACAGCTGTAACGTGCACATGGGCCTTCCCCCAGTTTGTTACGAGCGTTAACCGCCTCGGGTGACGTCATAGAGGACGTCACCGATATCTCGGATCAGCTTTCCAAGCCATCTCGGATGACTCGTCCGGTTCTCGGTTAATCTCGGATAAATTCCACCTCGGATGATTCGTCCGGCATACAATTGATACCGGCCGAGACGCCGGGTTGTCTCAGAATGGACTGGCCCCGTCGGCCCATGATACTTTGTTCCTTGGCTGGCCTAGAGATCTTCTTGGGCCCAAACCCTGTTGGGTTCCTCAACCGAGCCCCACCTGAGTCAATTGATTTCGGCCCACTACAATAGCCCCTCAACTTCTTCCGAGGCATTTGGTTCCGAGAAAGGAGTTGATCGTCCTTGTTCAGGCCGCTTCATCAAACCGAGCTTCCAGGGCCTTTACCGAGTCGTCCCAGATTCAATAGCAGTGTTTTCGCGACCGAGATCCCTCCTTCTCGATTGTTCGTAGACCAATCTGGATCTAAACACGTGTCAGTCGATGGCTGGTCGAGACGCATTCACACGGATTAGGGTTTTGTCTCGAAGAGCCGTGTCCATGTGAACCGTCAGGGGTAATCTTATCCCGTCACATCTGCGACAGGTGTCACTCCCCCATCGGCGTATTAAGTCCTGCTTCGTTTCCCGCGCTGCCGTTTAATCATCCCATCTTTCTATAAATTGAAACGTTGCGGAGAGAGAAACACTTTTTCTTCTCTCTCCTCTCACGTCAGATTAGCCACCGCAGTTTGTTAGCTTCACCTCCGGTGAGATTTTTCAGTACTGCAACGCCATAACCGCCGTTGTATCTTGTCTTCTCCGGCAAATAGCACTGCGAAGAGCCATTTGCTCCGCCGCAGTCGCCACTTTTTCAGGGTGTATCTGAGGTAAAGATTTTCCTTTGAACTCTTCGATTTCTCCTTATTTGATCGTTGATCTCTGCATCGTTTTCCTGTTTTGAAACGATCTCTAAGGTTTTTATTTGATAAAAGACATTTCTCTGTGGTTTGTCAAAAATTCTCAAAAGTTACGATGAACAGACGCTCGACTGTTCATTGCTCTCTCCGTAGGATCTCCTTTTTTTTTTTTTTTTTTTTGAAAGATTTTAGTCTAGACCCTATTTGTCATCCGAGACAGTAAATCCAGACCTTGACCGAGCCAAGGGCCCGAGCCATCACTAGTCCTTTTACTGCCTAGGTCCTTCGAGAGGCTTAAACCGCACTGGTACCGAGTAGGGTTTCGGTTTGGCAATGTACCGAGCCAGATTAGCCACTTAGTAACCTGAATTATCCATTTAGATCACTATCAGTTGGGGCTAACTGTGTTTTCACCCGTGCACTTTGTCAGGTTCGGGAGCCCTGGATCCCATCGAGATCTCGTCCGGGAGCTCCGAGCATTTTAACTCGGCCCAAATCGTTGCTCATAGCGAGAGCTACTTACGATATCAGTTTTGGAGAGTTGGCCGAGCCCCGAATATAGATATGGCGTCAGTGGACATGGATTTCGATCCCCTCGGGCCGGGCCCTTTTGCTGACGAGACCCCTAGCGGGGACGGAGACTCGACAGATAGATCTGTAAACCAGATACCCATAGGGGATAGAGCCACCGTGGTTGATGTCGCCGACGGTGATCTTGATGTAGAACAAGGGGCCGAGACCGGTGACGGCGAGTCCGATAGCGGCTCCGATGTCGACGCTTCCGAGGTTAAACCGAATCCCTACCTCCGCTACTTCAGCGGCAAGCCCGCAGATTATGATAGGTTTCGTAGGAAATATAGGATCCCCGAGGGCGTTGAGATTAACCTTGTTCACCAGGAGAGCATCTTCTTTGCTCCGGAACATATCACCGTACCCCTTTTGGCCATCACAGAAGGGGGGTTACGGTTTCCCATTAACAATCTTATGAGGCAGTTCCTTTTTGAGTATCAGATTAACCCTCTTACAATGTCTCCCGAAACAAACCTTCTGATAGGCGGTTCTTGTCACTTCGAAGTACTCCGAAAAATCCTAGGCCGTACCTTATCACAGATCTCCCTGATTCAGACCCTTGGGCAAATGACTTTGTGGAAGTGCGAGGTCCCTTCGAATTTTCTTCCGAGGACGAAGGACTGTACCCTATTCCTCGGGAAAATAGCTTTATAGGTTTTTATTCTTTTCGAGCCCGTTTCATCATTACTTTTGACTTTTCCCTTATTGGATTGATTGTTCACCCTTATTTGTTGTTGCAGAGCTATCCCCTATGAGTGCTCGTTTGCTGAGGGCCAAGAGCGACGATCATATCCAAGCGGCGTATAGGGTACCGGTTGAGCAACGCTCGGCTCACGTATTGCTCGGATACAAACCCCTGTACACCTCTTTTCTAAAGAAAAGGAAGAAGAATCCCAAAAAGAAGCAGGATGTAACTGAAGAGGCTGGTCCGAGTCGAAAAAGAAAACGTGCCGTAAGTAAAGGCAAAACAATCGTGCCCATCTCAATTTCTTCTGACGATGGTAGTAGCTCTTCCAACACCGAGTCTGAAGTGGACCTCTTCCGAGGAGTTGAACACCTTCTTGGTAGGATTCGTGAGCCGAGGGAGGTCGATTTTTCGGAGGAAGAACCTGGTGAAGTCATGGATGATCTGCCGAGCCTGTTGCCAGCGAAGAAGAAATCAAAAACGAAGAAAAACGGGACATCCCCGATTGCCCCGAACGCCACAATAAAGCGCACCACCAATGCTGACAGTAATGCTGCTGTAGCCGAGCAGCAGAAGAAGCAAAAGATGTTGACGCTCGGAATGGATGCAGATGCTGGGGCTTCGAAGGTCGGAAAGTCACCAGTGAGAATTGATGTCTCGGATAAGGAGCTCGGGAAGAAAGTTGTTGAGGTCACTTCATCACCGTTCCAGTTTACCCCAACTTTGAAGTCCGGGAAACCTGTTTTGGTCTCGGATAGCATACGAGAACATCCAGCGCTTGCTTTGCCTGTACTCAAGGGAGTTTGCCTTCCCGAAGACATGAAGAAAGTCCCGCCGGATCTTGACTCCAACATCATGGAGATGTTTTCCCACATGACTCTGGTATACTCGAATACTACTGATAATCTGTATCTTCTAATTATTTCTCCGAGAACCCTGCTTATAATTTGTTTTTGTTTCAGGCCTGTCAATCCGCAGTAGCTATGCATGATAAGCTTCTCTCGGTTACAGGGAGCGTCGTTTCGATGAAGAGCCGTTTAAAAGACGAGAGTAAGCTTCGAGTTAGAGCCGAGAAGCATGCAAAAGATCTAACTATGGAGTTGGAGGCTGCTCGGTCGCAACTCACTGAGCTGGAGCTTGCCAAAAGGCAACTTTCTGAGATGGAAGATCTGAAGAGACAGCTTGTTGAGATAAAGTCAAACCGTGAGCAGGAACTCCGAGACGCACACAAAGTAGGGTTTGATGAGGCCAAACAAAAGGTGTATGAGTATTACAAGGGTCAGGTCACCGAGATCAGAGACAGCAATTTCCGAAGAGGGGCAAAAATATATTATTTCAAAGGGGTGGCTAAAGGGTACGGGCTTGGATTGGAAGCTGGCAGCGTCTCAGCTGAATCTGCTCTTCAAGCCGTCCCGGATGTTGAAGCTCCGGAGATTGAAATCCCCTCGGAGGAAGAAGAAAAGGCAGACGAAGAGGAAGTTGACGAGAACGGTGGGATTGCTGACAATATCGGAGCTGCAAATGATGCTGAGACTGTAGATGACGAGCAACCGAAAGATGGTTGAAGCGATTTCTTTGTTTGAACATTTTGAAACGAAACTATCTTTCCCCCGAACTTTTTCTTAGTTTATTTTGCTGGTACGGCTGGTAGAATTATACGCCAGACCGTTGTATTTCTGTGGTTGTCTACAACACTACTTCTCTTTCTCCCTCTGAACTACTTCTTTGTTTCGTTTTGTCCATGGCTCGGTGGAATTATATGCTGAGTCATTCATGGTGTTTGTGAAGTTAATGGCTAAATGGATGGTTTACATGTCTTTGTTTCTTCTGTCTCTCTCATCATGTTTGAATGATCTGTCTCGGATATGTATAGTAATACCCCCATTCATCTCGGCTTAGGGCAACTAAATACCCCTGGCCTAAGTTGAGATGCATGTTTTGGAGAATTTATGCTAAGGCATATAAAGTAACCGAAGCAATTGAGAATTGAGAATAATTAAATGTTCAGGATAATAATTATATGTTCCGAGAGAGACATCGTAGGTTCGGTGTAAACATGCCTCTGAGAGACGATTAGGTGATTGCAATACCCCCAAGAAGAGATTTGTTTGCTCGGTTCCCCGAGTCAATTGTGTGACTTAGGAGTATAAGTTATCATTGAAATGATACCTATTGACAAGATTTGGATTGACTCGGTGAAACGTGCCGAGATGATTGTTAACTTAAAAGATAAGGTATTGGTGGTCACTACCCCTGTAGAAGGGTTTTTACGTCGAGCTCGGTGTATTGTCCGAGACATTTATGTTAGTACCACCACGAGGGTGTGTGATTTCATCGACGTAATTATTGGATTGGCTCGGTTAAACCGAGCGGTCTTATGGGATGACACCCATGTGTGAGGTTGTGCCTTTAGCCGAAGCCGTTTGGTACGAGTACCGAGACACGATTAAAAAGACAATAGTTGAGATCGAAAAAGGCTTTCATTGATAAACTTCCGAGAAGGTAATACATTAAAATTCCATCACAATTTTTCTAAGTCTGCATCTCTTCATCTGAGAACAACACCCTTAAGCATAGTACTTTCTCAAGTTGTAAGCATTCCAAGGTTTGTCCACGAGCTTCCCAGTCATGTCTTCTATCTGGTAAGCTCCTTTTCCCACCTTCTTAACGACTCGGTAAGGACCATCCCAATTAGGCATCAGCTTCTTTTTCTTATTCTTGTCCGTAACCTTCTTGAGAACCAAGTCGTCCGGGCAGAATGTCTTCAACCGAACCGTTTTATTATAACCCTTAGCAACCTCTTGCTGATAAGCTGCCAACTTCACTCGAGCTGCATCTCGCTTTTCCTCGGCCAAATCCAAATCGTTACTTAAAGCCGTGTCGTTGGTGGTTTCATCAAAGTACTCGGTTCGGATTGTGGGTAACCCCTTCTGGATAGGGATTACAGCTTCAATACCGTACCCAAGGAATAGGGGGTCTGACCCGTGGAACGTCTCGGGGTAGTCCTGAATGCCCATAGCACGTGTGGGAGCTCTTCCGCCCATTTTCCTCTTTTTGCAGTTAGCCTTCTTTTGGGTCCAGTCGCGACCCTCTTGTTAGACGCCTCGGCTTGGCCGTTGCCTTGAGGATAAATGGGCGTGGAGTTGAAGAATCGTATCCCGAGCTTATCGCATACTTCTTTCATCTGCTTTCCAGTGAACTGCTTGCCGTTGTCCGAGACGATTGCATACGGAACCCCATATCGAGAGATGATGTTCTGCCATAAGAAGCTCTTCACATTTGCCTCGGTGATAAAGACTAGCGGTTCGGCTTCCACCCACTTAGAGAAATAATCTGTAGCAATTATAAGGTAGCGAAATCCTCCCGGAGCGAGTGGTAGTTCTCCCACGATGTCCAACCCCCATTGGGCAAAGGGCCATGGGCTAGTGATCGGTTGAAGGTCTTCGGCTGGCTGGTGAATCATTGGCTTGAACAACTGGCATTTGTGGCATTTCCGAACAAAGTCTTCAGCATCTTCCTTCATCTTCGGCCACCAATACCCCTGCGTGATGGCTCGGTGGGCGATAGAGCGTCCCCCCGAGTGGCAACCTCCACTGCCAGCGTGGAGTTCGTGGAGGATCGAATGCACTTGATTCTGATGGACCACCATAAGGTACGGGCCAGTCCGAGAGCGTCTATATAGAGAACCTGTTGGGGAAAGCCAGTAATTTGCAGCTTTGCATCTAATCCGGTGGGCTTCTCGTCGGTCTTCAGGTAGCTTGTCGTCTCGGAGATAAAATACGAGCTCGTCCATCCAGCTTGGTCCGAGCTCAATATTCATCATTTGAGTTCGAGGGGGATCGAAGCTTGGCGAAGAGATTGTTCCGAAGGAAATGCTTCGTTGCTCGGAAGTTTTGCATGCGGATCCCAATCCTGCGAGTGCATCAGCGTGGGCGTTGTGCTCTCGGCCCACCTGGTGTACTTCGATTTCTTCGAATGTCTCGACAATATTCCTGGCTATGTCTAGGTACTTAGCCATTCTTTCATCCTTAGCGTCATATTCTCCGTTGAACTGGTTCAGAACGAGTTGAGAGGCGCTGTAAACCATTAAGGTCTTTACGTCCATTGCTTTGGCTAGCCGAAGGCCAGCGATCAGGGCTTCGTACTCAGCCTCATTGTTAGAGGCCGAAAAATCAATTGTGATAGCGTTCTCGTGAATAACGCCCTCGGGGGAAACTAGTACAATACCTGCTCCAGCACCTCGCTGGTTTGAAGCTCCATCCACGTGCAACTTCCAAGCATTACCGTGGAACATATGCCAAGTGGAGAATGGAACGGTTGCGTGTTCTTCATCCGAGCTCTGACTCGGCTCTCCTTCCGAGAGAGGCTGCTGGGCTTGTTCTGCTACGTCAGTGCCTTTGGTTGATTCGTCGTCCGAGACATTGTTGGTCACATCTTCGATCATGATGGGCGCGGCAGGGTCTTCGGTGGTTTGCTCGGGTAGGGATGGGTTGGGTTCTTCTTGGTTTTGTTTTTCTTCTCCTGGTGTTAGCTCGGCTATGAAGTCAGCTAACACCTGCGCCTTTATAGCTGTTCTAGGTCGATATTGGATGTCAAAGTTAGCCATTTCACATGACCACTTCGAGACCCGTGTTGAGAGATCAGCTCTTCGGAAAAGTGCCTTCAGTGGATACTCGGTTAGAACGATGACTGTGTGAGCCTGGAAATATGGGAGCAGCTTCCGAGATGCAGTTACGAGTGCGAAGGCAACCTTTTCAAGGGGAAGGTACCTTGTCTCGGCTCCAGTCAGCGTCTTGCTTGCGTAATAGACCGGTCTATGCTCGGTTCCTTCCACTCGGACGAGAACAGAACTGACAGCGTGTGGAGAGACAGAAAGGTAGATGAAGAGATCTTCATTTTCCCGAGGTGTCTCCAGTAATGGCGGCTCGGTTAGATAGGTCTTCAGGTGTTGCAGAGCTTTCTCACATTCTTCTGTCCACTGGAATTTCCTCTTACTTGTCTTAATTGATTGAAAGAGAGGACGGCATACGTCAGCCGAGCGGCTGATGAAGCGGTTGAGAGCTGCTGCCATACCCGTAAGCCTTTGGACCTCTTTGATCGTTCTCGGCGAAACGAGCTGTTGTATAGCCGTAACCTGGCTCGGATCTGCTTCAATACCCCTTCTCGTCACCAAATGGCCTAGGAATTTGCCCGACCCAACTCCGAAAGAGCACTTCTCGGCGTTGAGTTTTAGGCCATGCTGCTTCAGTACTGCGAACATCTTTGCGAGGTCGGCGATGTGGTCTTTCTCTAGCACGCTTTTCACCACCATGTCGTCGATATAAGCCTCTATCGTGTCTCCGAGCTGATCTTTGAACATCCGAGACACCATCCTTTGGAAGGTAGCCCCAGCGTTCTTCAGCCCGAAAGGCATGACTTGGTAGCAGTACAAACCCCTTGGTGTGATAAAGGCGGTCTTCTCCATATCCTCCGTATCCATGAAGACTTGATGATAGCCCCTACATGCGTCCATAAAGCTCAACCGAGCGTGTCCTGCTGTAGCGTCCACGAGTTGGTCTATCCGAGGGACCGGGAAACAATCCTTCGGGCAGGCGTCATTCAAGTTCGTGTAATCTACGCAGACCTTTAGCTTTCCGTTCTTCTTCGGAACTACCACCGTATTTGCCAGCCATGTAGGGTATTGGACTTCTTGGATTGCTTGGGCTTCCAATAACTTTTCAACTTCGGACTCGACGGCCTTGGCGTGAATTGCCGAAGACCTTCGTGGCTTTTGAATAACTAGACGTCTCAGTGGGTCGACATTGAGCTGGTGTTTGATGAAGCTCGGATCGACACCATGCATCTCGTACGGAGTCCAGGCAAACACCTCAATGTTTGCCTTGAGAAAGGTCACCATCTCATCCTTTTCGGCCTCGGTTAGAGAGGACCCGACGAGAAAGAAACGGCTCCCATCCTCATTGGTTGGGACTGTGACGAGGTCTTCTATAGATTTTGCCTCGGCTGGTCATCCGACGTCTTCCAAAACAGGTGCCTCGGGTACTTCCACCCACTGCACCTACTTCGGTTTCTTCTTCTCCTTTCTTCCCACGGTTGAAATATAGCATTTCTTTGCAGCTATCTGATCGCCTTTCACATCTTCCTGCTTTCCCTTTGCCCCAATAAACCGTAGCACCTGATGGTACGTGGACGCTACGGCCTTCATCACATGCAGCCAATTTCTCCCCAGTATGATGTTGTACGGGCTTGGTGAGTTAACGACAATGAACTCTACTTGTTGTGTTACCGAGCCAGTGATGACTGGAAGAGTGATTGTGCCGAACGGATACACTGGTGTACCACTGAACCCGACTAGAGGGGTTTCGGATGGCTTAAGGTCCTTGCTAGTGAATCCGAATCGCTTAAACAGTGAGTAATACATTACCTCGGCCGCGCTCCCTTGGTCTACCAAAATTCGTTCCACCTTTGCTTCCCCACCTTGAGTGTAATGACGAGGGCGTCGTTGTGAGGGAATTGCACCCCTTCTAGATCCTTCTCGGTGAACGTGATCGTCCATTGAGACTCCTTAGTTGGGAGCCTGCGTTTCGGTTGTTGTTTAACCGAGAGAACCTCCAATGCTTTGGTCGCTTGCTCGATTTCCTTGTACACCCGAGCCCCAACATTCTTGTAACCGGGCCGTGAATCACGTGCATCACCACCATATCCTCCTGAGTACCCCCAGCAGCAGCTGCCCCTTGGCCCTGAGCTCGAGCTAGGGTTTTGTCCTGGTCAATGTAGGAATCCAGGTTTCCAGCCAAGACGAGAGTTTCTAAATATGCCTTGAACGGCTTGCAGGATGTAGTGTAGTGGCCTTGCTCTTGGTGGTACGTGCAGTAGACTTTCCTGTCCTTAGTTTTATCTTGAGTCCCCATCTTGTGGTCCGGCCAGTCAAAGAACCCTTCATTCTCAATCTTCCGGAGGAGCATATAGATTGGCTCGGTGAATACCGTGCGCTCGGCTACAAAGTCACTTGCCTTCGGGAGTCTCTTTGCCGCGTCTGCTTTAATGGTGTTTACTGCTTTCTTCTGATTACCCGAGACATGGATAACCCTGGGAACGGAGGAGGAGGTTGGAGCATCGCGCTCGGTTAAGAGTTCCTCAAGCTCGATATATTTATTTATCCGTTCCATCAGGTCGTCCATGTTCTTTGGTGGGTGTAACATCAGATCTGTGAAGATAGGGCTCTTGCTTTCCAATTCGTGCTTAAAATGGGTCGCGACAAGGGTCTGATCACAGCCCTGGACCTGATGAAACATCTCCCAGTACCTAGCAGCGTACTGGCGTAGAGTTTCATCCGGGCGCTTTCTTAATCTGAGAAGGGAGTCTACCTCTTTCTTCTGAATATTGCTTGTTATGAACCGAGAAAGGAAAGCCCTCTTCAGAGCTTCGTAGCTGCCAATAGATCCTTCGTCAAGCTTGTTGAACCATAGAGATCCGAGAGTCCCTAGGCTTGTTGGGAACACTTTGCACATTATGGCTTGATCCGAGGTGTAAAGGTTGATAATCTGCCTGAAGTAGATGAGGTGGTTGTATGCGTCCGTGAGGGCATCGTAACGGTTGAACTTTGGGAGCGCGAATCCAGCTGGCAACGTCGCCGAGGCGATCTCCTTTATGAAGGGAGACTTTGCCAACTGTTTCAATCGCTCATCGACGCTCGGCAAAGGAGGGAGAGACGGGGGAGGAGGGATGGACGGTACAACAAACCCGTCGCTGGTACGGGGGCGCTTCTCGGAATTAGTACGGTGATGCTCATCATGGCGGCGCTCATGGCGATGCTCGTGGTGACGAGTCTGCTCCCGGGTTTCCTTCTCTTTCCTTTTCCCCCCAGCATCGTCATGGTGAGCTCTGTCGTTAGTTCGGTAGGCATGACGCTTTCTCGTATCACCATCGCGGATGACAGTTAGATTTGGCTCTTGCGGAGAAGTTTTCTTCAAGTGCTCCACTCGAGCTCGGAGATCAGCGGAGTTTGTTTTCTGCGGGGGAGTCTTATGGCGCCGTCGACTGGAAGAGCGCTCGGTTGGAGCGGCCTCTTTGGGGTCCTTTCGGAGATGGACTGGTTTGTATTCGCCATCTTCGAAATAGTACACCGTCTCATGAGATGCAGACAACTGGGAGTACGGTGAACGGGCGCTTGATTTCGAGATCTGTGAGGAATAGTGTCGGGAAGAATCGCCTTGGTGGCCCCTTGAGAGGTGCTCGGTTGACGGGTTCGCGTGCCGGAGCACGAGAGCCCTATTGTGAGCCCTCTCATTATTAGGGTCACCGATGCGATCCTTGGCCGAGCGTCTTTGGCCGGAGGCTCCGCCGTGAGATGTTGCAGTGGTCTCTGCTATAGCCTTCCATTTGACCGTCTCGGTCAGCTTGGAAAGCTGGGCTCTCATGGCTGCCATCTCAGCGACTCGCTCTTCCAAGTTGTGAGTGAGTTGTTGGACGGTGAGTTGCTGTGAGTCTGGGCTTGGAGTGAGTCCGACATGACCCGTCAGAACAGAGACAGAGATGTGAGGGGTGGAGGGGATCTCTTTGGGATCCCTGGAGGAAGAAGGGTGGACAGGATCGGTGGGGTTTGGTGGTTGAGTTGGTTCGCCGCCCATTTCGGGTCAATTGAAGCGAAGAAAAGAGAGTAGAGAGGGTGGATCTGGGGAGGAGCACCGGAGGTTCTAGGTGGAATTCCCCAGCAGAGTCGCCAATTGTTGTTAGAGAAGGCTCATCGGATTTTTGAGGACACCACAATTGGCGACTCTGCTGGGGAATTCCGCCCAGAACCTCCGGTGCTCCTCCCCAGATCCACCCTCTCTACTCTCTTTTCCTCGCTTCAATTGACCCGAAATGGGCGGCCCCTCCAACTCAACCACCAAACCCCACCGATCCTTTCCACCCTTCTTCCTCCAGAGATCCCAAAGGGATCCCCTACACTCCTCACATCTCTGTCTCTATTCCGACGGGTCACGTCGGACTCACTCCAAGCCCAGACTCACAGCAACTCACCGTCCAACAACTCACTCACCACTTGGAAGAGCGAGACGCTGAGATGGCAGCCATGAGAGCCCAGCTTTCCAAGCTGACCGAGACGGTCAAAAGGAAGGCTGTAGCAAAGACCACTGCAACATCTCACGGCGGAGCCTCCGGCCAAAGACGCTCGGCCAAGGATCGCATCGGTTACCCTAATAATGAGAGGGCTCACAATAGGGCTCTCGTGCTCCGGCACGCGAACCCGTCAACCGAGCACCTCTCAAGGGGCGACCAAGGCGATTCTTCCCGACACTATTCCCCAGCAGAGTCGCCAATTGTGGTGTCCTCAAAAATCCGATGAGCCTTCTCTAACAATTTCTGACCCGAGTGAGCGGTGAGTAACCTCCAAGAGCCCCGGCACAAGTAACGCCCGCCGTTAGCACCCGACCTGGCCGGAATGTGGCCAGGGAAGGCACTCCAACGATCTAGTAAGTGATCGGAGAAGAGAAGTGTATTGAGAGAGTAGATGTAGAGAGAGAAAAATGTCGTCCCGATTAGGGCCTCTTCGCTTCGTTTATATAGGCTTCCCAAGGACAGGGGCGGCCTGGTCATTTCGGCTCAGGTGACGTCACCGAGCAACACGAATCGGCCTCACAATCATCGCATGCATGCCTCCTCCAATATGGCTGTGACATGTGGCATAACCGCTCGGCGTAGCTCATGCTGACGCAGAAACAGCTGTAACGTGTACATGGGCCTTCCCCCAGTTTGTTACGAACGTTAACCGCCTCGGGTGACGTCATAGAGGACGTCACCGATATCTCGGATCAGCTTTCCGAGCCATCTCGGATGACTCGTCCGGTTCTCGGTTAATCTCGGATAAATTCCACCTCGGATGATTCGTCCGGCATACAATTGATACCGGCCGAGACGCCGGGTTGTCTCGGAATGGACTGGCCCCGTCGGCCCATGATACTTTGTTCCTTGGCTGGCCTAGAGATCTTCTTGGGCCCAAACCCTGTTGGGTTCCTCAACCGAGCCCCACCTGAGTCAATTGATTTCGGCCCACTACAGTTTATAAATCACTATTCTTTTTCTTTTTTTTTTTCAATTCCGTACTTTTAATATGAATCTTCAAAAAGCTGCAAGATGAATCTTATTTGATAAATTTCAATTTGTCCTATAATACAAAGTTGTATGATCAAGCGCTTACTATCTCACAAAATTCGCAGGTGTTAGTGAAGGCGTAACTTTATTTCTTTATTCCCTATTGATCTCAAGCACCATTTGGTCAACTGTGACTTGGCCACCTAACTCTGCTTCGGCAAGATGCTGGACTTGGCTCACTCTCAGCTTGCCTCCGCCCAACAATCCCCCCTCCAGCACCTGTCCACAACCAGCATGCTACCTAGGAGAGTAAACCCCTTGACCTTGTCTCTGATATCACTTGTTGGATTAGGTTCTAACCAAGTCACCACATAAAAGCAATTAGGTGAGTTGGTTAGCACCTGATCGAAATAGTGGTATCAGGGCGACGTTACGAGTTCGAGTCTCATGCTACTGCTAGACATGAGATTGTTGGCTTTATGGGGACCAACATCCACCCTGTACTCAAGGTGCCCCCTTGCTGGCGCAAGGCAAGCGTAATTGAACGACTAACCACATTCACCCGTCAGCGTTGTATGGGCAGCATTTCAAAGCGCCTTATTCTGTCTACCGCTAATTAAGTGTAAGGCTTTGCGCTGCCACTTAAGATAACCTTCCACCTAACCGCAATTGTTTTTAGTGAGTTAGTTAGCACCTGATCCAACACAAAATTTTTGAAATCGTGAAAATCATTATAGATTGAAAAATATAGCCAATTGAAAAAAAATAAACAAAAAGAATACTCTCTCCCTCCCTTTTTAAGTGTGTTACTTCGTAAATCCAACTTATTAAAGAAATATCATAATTACACTTTTCACATCAACTTTTTTCTCCACTTTACAATTTTCACATCAACTTTTACCTCTACTTTCCAAAATTATCCTCCACTTTTACCCACTAACTTTTCAAAAGGACCAATTGATAATTCTACAAACTTTTACCCATTAAATTTTCAAACCACACATTTATTAAGGGATAGCCCAAAATGGAAATGTCTACACTTAAAAAAGGACGGAGAAAGTAATTGACTGATAAAATATGATGGATGAGCTTTATTATTATATTTTTGTTGGATACCGCGCTCATACACCTATTTACGTTGCTTTCTAAAACCCCCGTGTGTTACATACTACAGAATTTGAAAAGTTCAAGATTTGATATGTCAAATTATTGAGATTTTAGGCTGAAGTCTAAGAACCTATGAGATGGGATTGAAATCTGATACTGTAATGTGATCTCTCATAAGACGTAAAATGAGGCACACGAAGTCTTATTTGTTGATTTTAAGTCATTCATTTTATTAAATTATGATTTTTAAATTATCTTATTCTCTCGAAAATCAGTACATGATCAGCCTTATATGAGTAAATTAAACATGAGTAATTCAAATGGATAATTAACGAAGTTTGATTAGCCTAATATTTTCTGCAAATGACTTCATAAATAAAACTACACGTAGAGTAGATTCAAATCCATGTCACCGGAGAGATCTTAGGAAAGATTGTCTCATCAAATGATTTTTCAAACAAAACCGTAGTTGATTCCATTCACGTCATCTGAAAGATTTTAGGAAAGATTTTCAAATATGAAGATCGAGTCTAAGATAGCATTAAACCTTAAACCTCCAATTCGCCTGGCTTTGTTGTCCGGCGCTGTCAACCCTCCAGCCGAACCGTTTAGCTCTCAATCAATGGTTTAGATTCGCAAATGAACTCTTGTCTACCGGTAACAATATATTCTTACCGGTAAAAATACATTCTCCATCTAAACCGTTAATTGTCGAAATAGACGGCTCGGATGGATTGACAGGCCTACTGTCTTTGAGGGACAGCAGAGCCCGGGTTCTTGAACCTGAACAGCAAGCAGCTCGCCATCACCTCGGACATATATAATATATTTATGTATTATATGTGTATACGTATATATAAATATATTGCTGATTAAAGAGGGTCAACATACATATGGCATTTGAGCAAGAAAATGGTATGCTTGAAGTTTTATACTCCAAATAGAGCTATAGGGTAGTGTTTTTTTTTTTTTTTTTTGTGTGTAATGCAGGATGTCCCGAGCCAGCTTGCGAGCATCTCGGACTAAATCTTACAGCCCCTTCTATAGCTGTTTCACACTTTTACACGTGCTGGCAAGGATAATGGAATCTGAAACTTTAGATGGGAGTAAGCCCATAAGTGCCAAGCCAAGACCCCTTGGCCAAACCCTTGGTGTTGCTTTAGGGTAGTTTGGCTTAAATTAAACAAATTGTCTTTGTGAATCTGCTTTCCGAATTTCTGTTAGGTTTGCGTTAATTTTTCTTTTCAACTTCTAACGCCAAAACGTATGATTCATCTCAAGTAATTTGATGAAAAGCTAAAACAGGAAATTACAAATTTAGTCCAAAGTAATACACATTTCGGCCAATTGTATGGTTAATGGTGGATTCTGTGGCGCAGAGAACAAAGAAAGAATTCTGTATACTCAATAAGCAGTGGCGGAGCTAGGTATCGAAGTCGGAGGGGGCCGGATTATGAAAAAAATTTTGGTTTGATGATTTTTCAAGACTATAAATCTAGTCAATCGAGTTTTGATAGGACGGTTTTGATAAATTAAAAAAATTTCTCGACTATTGTTGTTATCATATTACTTGACGAACACAGTATCATCATCGCAAGGGATCATTTATCATAATTTAGTATTTTCGAAGTGGAAATTGCTCATACTATTTAATTATTTTCGAAATTTTATAACCTTTTAAAAAATATTTGTAAAAATATTTACAAAATATATTTCAAAATAAGAAATTGGGAGGGGCCGGGGCCACTCCCAGCCCCTATAGACCTCCGCCGTAGTCAACCTTTGATACATATATTTAAATAACCAGCGGTCATCTTGAAATGAGGCGAGATAAATCAGAAAGTATACGACCCAGCAAACAGAATAACCAGAATATATCAATATTTTTTTTGAACAGCGACGAAGAATTTTATTAATGTTTTAATGATGTATACAATGACATACTAAAGAGAACTTGGACACAATGACATCTCAACCGAAAGCAGGTATCCCAATGAGATTGACACCTGAATCTCGGCCAAACATATGCCATCCGAATCCCGAAAAAGGAGAGGGTTGACAAATACTCGTATAAAATATTGTTCTCATTAAATCATTTTGCCACAAAGAGTAAAATGATTTGCCAGGGGGTTGGGTGTGGAAATATGGGGTTGATTGTGGAAATGCTGTTATATGGCTTTACACTTGTGATTGGATAATGCTGCAATAGGGTTTGAAGTCTATGATTCTATGATGGTATTGTGATGATTGGAGATGCGTATCTGTTCATTTGTGGTTGTTTTAATTCATTTTCTATCTTTTGGTTGGCTCTTTTCTAGACTTTCTTCCTTAATTCCAGAAAATTTATTCTTGTCGTCATATACAACTTATTTAATTTTTCAGAGATTTTAACGCTAATTGTCATATTTTTATCAGTCACAACTCACGAGTTCACAACTTAATTTATTTTCCTTGTAGGGAGCACGTGTAGTGACGACCAGATAGAGATGGAAGAATATGTTTTTGCAGATATTCAGAATATTTCAAGGACGTAGGTGCGTCAATTATTGTAATTTTAATAGCAAAATGCTATTGACATATCATCTGATATAACATCTAGATATAACACTTACATGGGGGCAAAACCAATATGTGGGACCGACTAGTGTGTCTCACCCCATATGAATGTTATGTTCGGGTGTTATGTCCGTAGCCTTCTTGTTTAAATAATAGGCTGTAAATAAAAGAATGCAGGATGGTAACAAAACAATACAGTACTCTCAGATGCAAGGGTCACATGTTATAAGCAGTTTTACAATTTTTTTTTCTTTTTTACTTTTCAAGGGGAAGGCCTGGAGTTCGAGTCTATGAAGAGAGATCAAACTCCATTTGGTTTTTTAGCCCACTAACTAACTTTTCCACTAACCCCGCTGATGTATATCGTATAAATAAAAATAAAAAAAAACAAACTTTAATTGCAACAATTTTGAGGAGTAAATGACCTGCTATTAACATTTCTTTGCTATTTTTATATGGCCAGAAAATTGAGCACGAATGAGAAAATAAATGCAAGGAATCGAGTTCCGGAAGACCTTTTTACCTTACTCTCTTGTTTTAGTGCTTTACAAGTCGTTAGGAAAACAAACCCTCTGGTCCCTTCTCTCCCACTCTCTCTCTCTCCAAGCATACATCCACATAATCCACTTAACCACATTAAACGTAATTTCTCAGTTTAAAAATATTTGTTCAATCTGCAAAACAAGAACTTCCATGAAATAATTAAAGTAATTTCCAATCCAGAAGTCAACACACACGAAGCTTGGACAAACTGGCCACAGGTAATAAGAATTTGAAATGGTTTTAGCGAGATAGAAGGGAACCCGAAGTGATATCTCAAGTTGCACCGGTGACCAGGGGCGGAGCCAGGATTTTTGACAGGGGGGTCAATTTGAACAATTTAATAGGTTTGCGCAAAAAAGGAGGTGTGAAGTGGGGTTAAAATAGCAAAAACCTGGGCAAGGGGGGTCAAAATTTGAACTCTTAATAGGTTTGGGCAAAAAATGAGGTGTAAAGTGGGGTCAAAATAACAAAAACTGGGCAAAACTATAACTACTCCTACAAAAATTTGGACCTCAGGGGGGTCAACTGACCCCCTTTGTCTCTTCCTCCCTCCGCCCTTGCTGGTGACAGGCTGTAAATCTAGATATTCGGAATTTTAAACTTGGCAACTTCTTGAAGTCAGACTGGAAGAGAGAAATTGTTTGTGAATTCTTTAGTCCCCGTAATCAAGCCCTACTGCTTGGCTGAACTCTATTTACCGCATCAGTGAGTCTCTCTCTCTCTTTCACTCTCTTTCTCTCTCTCTCTCTCTCTCTCAATTCTAACCGTAAATGTCAATAGTTTCTGAAGTTAAATCGCACCACTGTCGACCATCGTACTTCTTTTTTTTGAATGGCAAAAAAAGATTTTATTAATCTTTGAAAACGAATTACAAAGATTAAAAGGGGCCAGGAAGAAAAGCATCACAACGCAAAAGAGAAATCCCAACTAGGTTGGCACCCCTCACCGCGATGATCATATGCCATCTAGGACCCAAAAGGGAAATAACAAGGGTTAACAAGCGGTCAACCAAATACAATACTTGAGACTAAGAAAAAAATACATCGTGAAGCATTCAACCAAATTCCACCTTAAAAGCAGCACCTCAAAATGATCTCCACATGCATTCCTTTGGATAGACACCAAGAACTGACATACGCATTCCTTTAGGTAGGCAAAATCCCTTAGAAGCAGCACTATGACAGTAGAATCATCAATCCAAAATTTGGGCTAATATCAGGTAACATCAGCCAAGGCAGCAGCAGGGTCAGAATATCAGGAATCAAGATCCATAAACACATCTGGACTCCATGTACTTATAAGAAGGATCAAAAAGCATAATAGAGTCACGCACATATCAAACTCCACACAGCATCAAGAAGGATTAAAAAATAGGAATTGTGGCCCGAGTAAAGCATCGGTTAGGCTAGTCGCGGACGCTGGGTTTCCTCAGCCGTGCTCTCATTTTTAATCTGCATTAAGTAAATTAGTCCAGTAATTTAGTAATCAATCTCATCAATCAAGGGGTGGCTACCTAAGAGCCAGGTTAAAAACTACAATTTCACACTTTTGAGTCAAACACTTTAGTCGTCTCTGTGGTTCGACTCCGGTACTTCCGGATATTGTGCTGCACTGGTCGAGAGTCCTACGCTTGGGACGCGTTTTTATTTTTAGTCACCTGGTCGGTCAAGCATTTTTGGCGCCGTTGCCGGGGACGGCAACAAGTGTTCAGAGGTGTTTAGTCGTAGTTTATTTTTGTCTTTAGGTTAAGTCATCATAGGTAGAGGTAAGAAGGGTTCTCCTAAGCAGGACCCTCTTTATTTTCGTGACCCTACGCATCGGTTAGTTCGAAGAGAACTGGGGTCGAGTCAGCCTTTGTCTCCTAGTTTTTCATCTTCTAGCTCAGAGTCAGACTTAGCTGAACTCCATTCAGAACCCATTCCCATTAGTGGTCTTTTTATAGAATTACCTTTCGAGTCAGTAAGTGTCAGTAATCCACTTTACCAGCCAGAGTCAGAGATAGAGGACATGGTAGACCAGCGGGTAGCTCAACAGCCGTCCTTGAGGCAACACCTTCATCCCGAGAGGACCACTCCTCTCGGACCGATTGTGTTCCCTCGAGAGACACAAGAGGCACGCAATGCCTTTACTGTTAAACCTGGTGTCCTTAACAGCCTCCCTAGTTTTTATGGGAGGGAGTGTGATGACCCATACGAGCATGTGCGGACATTCGAGGGATTGGTGCGCAACCTTGCGTCCAATACCCAATATGAGAATGCATGTCTCAAGCTGTTTGAGGCAACATTAAAGGATGGCGCACTCTTGTGGTTTAGAATGCAGAAGTCTCAGTCCTTCACTACCTGGGCGCAAGTGCGCAACGCTTTTTATAGAGAGTACTTCTCTGACGCTAAGACTATGAGTTTTAGGCGTCAAATCCAAGGTTTTAGACAGGAGAGAGGTGAGTCATTTCTCAAGGCTTGGGAGCGCTTCAAGGAATTAATCCTCAGGCTACCACACCATGGCTTTGAGAGAATTCAGCTAGTCGAATTCTTCCACTTGGGTCTCAACGCGGAGACTGTCCAGCACATAGAGTACTCTTGCAAATGAGACGATTTCTTGTCCAAAACAGCAGATGAGGGGTGGGATTTCTTAGATGACCTAGCTGATAGGCAGAGGGCTTTAGAACCATCCGATTTTGAGCGATCCGGACCTTCTGGATCCAACATTGTCCCTGTCACCATTTGTGACCAGCGCCTTCAGGCTCAGGTTGAGAAAATGGCTTAGCGATTAGAGGAACTAGAGGTGAGACAGACTCGCCCAGTTAATGAGGTAGGAATAAAGGAAGTTTGTGTGTGGTGTGAATGTAAAGGGCACACCGCGACTATCTGCCCGGGATTTATTGC
The DNA here is from genome assembly GCA_963854785.1 of Vaccinium vitis-idaea. Lineage (NCBI taxonomy): Eukaryota > Viridiplantae > Streptophyta > Magnoliopsida > Ericales > Ericaceae > Vaccinium > Vaccinium vitis-idaea. The sequence goes on from OY978224.1 coordinate 28,671,086, forward strand.
CGCAAAGGGTGCGAATCAGTTTAATCAGGAAGAGGTCAATGCTGTCAGGACATGGGATCCATATTCTAACTCTTATAATCCGGGATGGAGGGATCACCCCAATTTTGGGTGGTCGGATTCCAGACCCGTAGGTGGAGGTCAAGCGCAACCTCTTGCGCTACCTCCGCCGCAGCAATTTCCACAGTCCCAATCGTCCAGGCCCCCTCAGGGTCAAGTCATCCCATATAACTACCAGCCACAGCCTGGTAGGGGGGCAGGTCCATCCACTAGTGGTCCTCCCCCAGGTTATTCGCCGATGACCGCGCGTAATCATAAGTTAGAGGATACTATCAATTACCTGATGCAGTCACAGACGGCATTTCAGACGGAAACAAGACAGCAAATAGGAGCCCTTACAACCCAGATGTCACAACTCACTGCGGTGATCAGTCAACTGCAACAGGAGAAGGGTAGGTTTCTAGCCCAGGGTAGTACAGCGGGTGCCCATTATTTGGAAAATTCTTCAGGTCCTAATGTTCAGAGTCCGAATCAGGAGGAGGCAAAGTCGGTCACCATTCTCAGGAATGGGAAGGAGATCGATAAGTCCATCCCGCCAAAGCAGAAACCAGCCCCACCCCCGGAGCCGGTTGATGCACCGAAAGCGACTCCTGATATTGTTGATGTCCCGAGGAAAGAAGTAGAGAATAATAAGGAGTCACCTGAGGTGGTGGTGCCTGCAGTTTTGGCTCCCATGACTCCAACGCCGCCAGCAATGCCATTAGCTCCATTTCCACAAAGGTTGGCGGCAAAGCCTAAGCAGAGTATGAACCTTAAAATGTTAGACCTTTTTAAGAGGGTGCAATTCCCTATCACGTTGATGGAGGCGATTGAGTCTTTTCCCCAGTGTGCGAAGGTTCTGAAGAACCTTTGCACGACAAAACACAAGAGTCAAACCAATGTGGTTCTGACCGAGCTAGTGAGCTCCATTCTTCAGACTGAGATTCCTGCCAAGTGCAAGGATCCAGGGTGTCCCACCATCCCTATAGCTATCGCAGGCCAGACGTTCGATAAGGCATTGCTGGATTTAGGAGCGAGTGTTAACTTGCTCCCCTATTCAGTATACTTGAGGCTAGGTCTAGGCGATCTGAGAGCTACTCCTGTCACGCTGCAGTTGGCGAGTGGTGGAAGATGTGTTGATTCGGGTAGGTGAGTTCCAATTTCTTGCTGATTTCATTGTCCTAGATATTAGTCCAGATATTAGTCCAGGTCCCGAGGTTCTAGAGAAGACTCCCATCATTTTAGGTCGTCCTTTCTTAGCCACCTCCAATGCTGTTATGAATTGCAAGACTGGCAAGGTCCAGTTATCTGTTGGCAAGGAGAAGATGGAGGTGGATGTTTATAGTGTTAGTACTTTGGGTGAGGATGATGAGGAGTCAGAGGAGTTGTGTTTGATCGACACACTCGTTCAGGAGCACATTGATACAGTCTTATATAAGGATCCTCTGGAGATTGCTCTTACCGCCGAGGAGGCGTCATTCTTAGATTCTCCAGAGGTGGTCAATCTGTTAGATATGTTAGACGTCGAGGATTTGTGTGAGAATTTGTGTGGGGTTGCTCATGACCCAATGTTCGAGCCTCTGGGCGACCCTCCGCCCAAGGTTCTTCCGTCGTCAGTTCAGCCGCCAAAACCAGAGTTAAAGCCTCTGCCGGACACGCTCAAGTACGCCTTTTTGAAGGGCGATGATACTTATCCGGTTGTGATCTCCTCATCCCTTGAGGTGGATCAAGAGAGGAAGTTGCTGACGGGTAGCTCACGCGTACTATGCTCTTCATTGAGTGTGGACCCAGCCTCTAGCAATGGAGGTACCCATCATTGACTTGGGTATTTATAGCTTCGCACACCGCTATTAAAATAAGGATCGTGTGCCCAGCTCCGGTTAGTAAGGGCAATTGGTATCTGCCCGTGTCTGTTTTGGGGGATGGGGAGAAAAGTATGACACGTGAGACTGCGTGAATGTCTGGTGGTGTTCTTTCTCTTCATTATTTCTTGTTGTGGCCCGGCTTCCACGAGCGGGCGGTACTGATGTCATTTGTTGCCTAGTAGGTAGTTGGTTCTTCAGTCTTTTGCAGGACGAGCATGCTACCACACCAGCCTTGGTAGTTTGGGCCTCTCCACCGGAGTGAGTGAGGCATTCAGGAGCCTCGAGCAGGGGTGCCACGAAATGTGGCGGTTGTCAGTCCAATAAAGCTTCGGCACGGCTCTGTGTGACTAGCTGTGGACCTCCTTAGGTCCGAAGGAGCGGATCCTGGAAGCCGTTCTGATGACGAAACGCAACGGTGACAGCAAATTCCCCATACATCGGCCGGGGTCATGATGGTTGGCTGCCATCCGACGGTCCATCTCTTTCCCTTGTTTTTCCATTTCTATATTTGTCTTCATGCTCTGAGGACAGAGAAACTTTCAAGTTGGGGGAAGGGGTGTACTTTGTACACGTTTATTTTTGTTTTGAGCGTTGTTAGTAGGTTTAGGGTTCATTTTTTTTAAGTTTTGGTTAATTTTTTAGTGCGGGGATACGATTGTTATGCTTGTTTGTATGAGTTAGGTGAGCATGCTAGATCTTTCTCTAAATATCTGCATGTTTAACTTGTTCACATGCATAAATCTGGCATCCCCGTTTGAGTAGTTTTGCACCATAAGCAAGTTTGAGTAGGTGTTCTCACTTTGTGCACAGTATATCCTTAAAGCATCCCATGTTTCGTTGTTCTTCACTTTCCGCACTTGCACAAAATAGTAGGCGTTTGTACCACATATCATAGTTTGAATATTTTGCATGCATGTTGTGAGAGTTGGTGATGTGCTTAGGGGATGAAACAAGGCCATCTTTGCATGATAAAACCACTAAATGTGTCCCATTGATCCCATGTTAAACTAGTCTGTGTCAGTTCCTGTGTCAAACTTAGGAAACCGGTGATAGGGTGGAATTAATTTGGTGGTCCAGCTCTGTGCACATTTTAGAGGCCTCAAATCATTGGAATAAAGGAGCATCATCGTTTTGGAAAAAATTAAAATGTTGCTTTTGGGTGCCATGTCTTTGGTTTAAAAAAAAGAAAAAAAGAACCCCTAAACCTTAATCCATTTCCTTTTCCCCCCAAATTAACCCATCTTAATGACAAGAGAGAGATGGAAAGACGGTCAACTGACCCTTTGACCCGTTGCTATGAATTTCCAAGTTTTCCAGGAAAAAAAAAAGAAAAGAAAGAAAGAAAAAAAGAAAAAAAAGAAAAACGCGGTCAAGTTGAGGGGGGACCATCCGATTTTTCCCCACACTCTCTCTCTCTCTCCACCCCATCATTCTCCTTTTCCCTCTTCCTTCTTCTCCATTCAAACCTTAACCTCCAAACCTTCCAAACCTAAACTCACCAAAGTTATGGAACCCTAAGAGGCAAACTGAGCTGGAGTTGAGCTATGATTTCGAGGATGTGAGCATGAAGGAGTGTTGAGTAGTGAGCGCAGAGCTGGACTGGGGGTGGTGTTATTTCATGTGTCTTTGTCGGAGTCCTGTTATTTTATGTGTTATTGCATGTGGTGGTGTGACATTGTTTATATCCTGGGGGTTGGATGTGAGTCGGTGGTTTGAGTCTTGTCATTCTATGCGTTGTGTGTTGAGCACCGGTGTGGTGCCGGAGTCGAGGTGGCGGCCAGTCAGGGTAGACTGTCCATGCGCTTCTATAGGCTGTCACCTTTTGCATGTTATCTTTTTCGTTTGCAACCACGGTCATTATAAGCCTAATGAAGTCCTTAGTTGACCCGATGCACATTGTTTGACTCTCTTACATGCATGTTTTATATTTGGTTATGAGTGTGTGGTATCCTATATTCGTTGAGCTTTCCTTGTCATAACTGGCATTGTCTTGATTGGCACGTGGTGATTTCTTGTTTCATCCCACGTTGGTCGCCAAGCGCCTCACATGGGATGTTGAGTGTTCCAGTGAGTGAGAATTGCAATGTGACTATGTGGGAGCATTTTCATCTCTATATTTGTGATGGTGCGGGATTGTTCGAATTTTCGCTAGGGCATGCATGTGACTGAGTTGTGGGTAGCAAAGAGATGAGATTTAAATTGTTCACTTGAACTTTGTACAGGTTGCATAACTTTCGTATCCCCGTTTGTGTCCCTTGTGAGTTGTGTGTTTTCCTTATTTTCTTTATTATTTCGTTCGTAACTAGGGACTAGTAACGCTCAAGTTGGGGGATGTGATAGGCGCGTGGAAAGCTTGTTTTTTAGCGCCTAAGTAGGGTGGTTTAGCATGTTAGACGTGCGATTTAAGCTTTATTTTCCAATTGATATATGCACGTGGTGTTTTTGTGTGTTGAGCTTAATTTGCAGGTAATCTAGGGATGTGGGCGCGAATTTCGTGACATTGGGAGTACATACACGTAGACCGAGAGTGAGAATCGAATGTTTTTGCATGGAAGTGATCGTAACCCGTCAGGAGCGCTACCCCATTTCTCTGGAGAGCTCAAGTTTGGCACAAAAGGGCTAAAAAATGAACAGAAGGATTAGGAGCGCTACACCAAAAGTGGTGTAGCGCTACCGCGTGGTCAAAGGGTCAACGAGTCAACAGCCGAAGTCGTACGGACCAACCAAAATAGCGAAGCGGTAGCGCTACAGGTAAATCTAGGTAGCGCTACCGAGGGCCTTTTACGGGTCGTGGAACGGCAGCGTTTAGCCCATCTCGTCGGATTTTCGTCGATTTTTATTAGGATTACGGATTTGAGTATAAATACTTGTTTTTAACTCATATTAGGGGTCCAGACTTTTTACCTAGGGATGATTGTTCTTAGTTTTTCGGCTACAGTTCTTCAGATTTACAGCATTCTACATTCAAGCTTATTTCAGATCTTCAGATTTACAGCTTTTGGATTGGTGTTTTCAAGTTATATTCAAGATCGTTCCTTTATTGCAATCTGCGGTATCGTTTTCTGTTTTCTATTTTAATTCGCAAGCATGTTTAGATCTAGGTTTATTATAATTTCTGTTACTATTAGCATCATGAGCGAGTAGTCGTATAGAGCGCGACTGCGGGCGAAGGCGCTTCGCCGTTAGGCTAATTGATGTTCTACCTCGGGGCCGAATTAACTTAAGTTTCGAGCAATTTTAGGAAACAGAAACTCTTCTAACAAACAAAACCCAGGCATCGCCGGAATTCGAATGCGCGCGGAATCTGGTGACAGGTGGTGCGCATTTGTTAGGGAGCCTTTCTCTTATTCTAAAATCAGTAAAAAATAGGAATTGTGGCCCGAGTAAGCATCGGTTAGGCTAGTCGCGGACGCTGGGTTCCCTCAGCCGTGCTCTCATTTTTAATCTGCATTAAGTAAATTAGTCCAGTAATTTAGTAATCAATCTCATCAATCAAGGGGTGGGTATCTAAGAGCCAGGTTAAAAACTACAATTTCATACTTTTGAGTCAAACACTGTTAGTCGTCTCTGTGGTTCGACTCCGGCACTTCCGGATATTGTGCTGCACTGGTCGAGAGTCCTACGCTTGGGATGCGTCTTTATTTTTAGTCACCTGGTCGGTCAAGCATTTTTGGCCGTTGAAATTCTGGTCTATTCAGCATTGAAATTGTCCCTGAAGAATCTTTTACGTAATATGGATCTCATGTTGACTTTTTTATGAAGCGAAATAAGACTTGCAATGATCTCATTTATTAAGGCCTTGTTCCTCAATAGATTTTAGGTATATTTTATGAAAATTTCATAAAATGAACATTTTATAGAGGGGTTATAAAATGGAGTTGTTTTTCCAACTGATAAAATGTAGTGGTTTTCCTATAGATTTTAGGAGAATTTTATGAAAATCTCATAAAATCACTTTTACATTTAATGTGTTGAGATTGGAGTGTCATAAAATGTGAGATTTTATGAAACAAAAATTTGTTGAAGAACGAAATCGGATTCGTTTACTTGCCGGTCTGCATTGTGTAAAGCATCAATTAAAAAATTACATAGATCACGCAGTACATGCCCTTGGCCGAGTCATATTACTTTTCGTACCAATGAATGGCCAGGACTTCGGCGACCGTTACTCTTGAAGGTCAATATTATTGGTTTTAATGTATAACGATATCGAATGAATATAGTTTTTGGAGTGGTATGAACAATCGCGCGAGATCTTCCAATCGATTTCCATGATTGGTCTCCTCTATGCTTGGATGAAAAATCACGCAAGAGATCTTCACATTTCATATAAACAATCTTCATTCCGAGAAAAACTTGGGTGCCGAGCGGGTAAGAGTCACGTGGTACCGTCTAAAACACTTTTGAACGGCCGAAATGCATGATTGTTAGAATAATCACCACACGCACACAACAGAATACGTAAACAGTAAAGGAAATCAACACAGGAATTTACGTGGTTCCCCAAAACCGGGTACGTCCACGGGAGCACACAGAATAGTCGTTTATTGAAGAGCACACACTAGGGTTTTACAATAGAGAGTATTTATATGTGGCCACTACTCCTATTCCAACCCTAACTCAACATTATAGCCTGAATACCTATAATGCCCTTGAAACACCGTTCACAGGCTTTTTAAGCCTATCGGAATCGATACAAGTAAAACCCTGTATCGATACCCATACATTCTGTTCACTCCTTGTTGCCTCGGTATCGATACAGAGAAACACCTGTATCGATACCGACTCCTCCCAAATGCTTCCCAGCTTGCTTATCGATTCCGGGAACTTCTCAGTGCCTCTCATACACACCATATGAGCCACAAGTTCCAACAATCTCCACCTTGGCGAATATCCTCGCCCATTCAGAAGACAACTACATCGATCCAACAAGTTGTTGGGAGGACGCCTCCTTTCTAGCATCTGGAGACATTAACCAAGTCCAAGCAATGCTCGAACTTGTCCACAGTCACAATCTTTGTCAACATGTCAGCTGCATTCTCAGAAGTGTGCACCTTTTCCAATATCAAATCACCAGAAGCAATCAACTCTCTCACCTTGTGAAATCTCACGTCAATATGCTTGGTCCTCGCATGATACACCTGGTGCTTCGCCAAATAAATGGCACTCTGGCTGTCACAGTACAACTGCACTCCACCTTGATCTATGCCCAGTTCTTTCACCAAACCCTTCAACCACAATGCTTCTTTAGCTGCCTCAGTCACCGCCATGTATTCAGACTCAGTAGTAGATAGAGCAACTAGAGGTTGAACCATGGATCTCCAACAAATAGGCCCACCCGCAAGTGTAAACACATAACCCGTAGTAGACCTCCTGTCATCCATACCCCCAGCATAATCCGCATCCACAAACCCTACAACTGAAACCTGATCCTGCTTTGCAAACATAATCCCACGGCCTACAGTACCCTTCAAGTATCTGAACATCCACTTGACTGCCTTCCAATGCTCTCTGCCTGGATTGGCCATGTACTTGCTGACTGTGCTAACCGCGTGTGCTAAATCGGGTCTAGTACATACCATTGCATACATCAAGCAACCAACTGCGCTGGCATAAGGCACCTTTGACATATCCTGAATCTCTTCATCAGACTTCGGACACTGTGATGTAGACAACCTGAAATGACTCGCCAAAGGTGTGCTAACAGGCTTAGCACTATCCATGCTGAACCTTTCCAACACTTTCATCACATAATCCTTTTGAGATAACCACAGCTTCCCTGCTGACCTATCCCTGCGAATCTCCATCCCAAGTATTTTCCTAGCAGCACCCAAATCCTTCATGTCAAACTCTTTGCCCAACAAAGATTTCAACCTGTTCACCTCAACCATACTCTTTGCAGCAATAAGCATATCATCCACATAAAGTAGTAAGAAAATACATGAACCATCATCAAGACTCTTAACATAGACACAGCAATCATACTCACAGCGTGTGAACCCAATCCGAATCATGTAGAAGTCAAACCTCTTATACCATTGTCTTGGAGACTGCTTCAGCCCATAAAGTGACTTCTTCAACCTACACACAAGGTGCTCAGTCCCTGGCTGCATGAATCCCTCAGGCTGCTCCATGTAAATAACCTCCTCCAAATCACCATGGAGGAATGCCGTTTTCACATCCAGCTGCTCTAACTCCATATCATAGCTAACCACCAATGCCAAGAGAATCCGGATGGAAGTGTGCCTCACTACTGGAGAAAAGACCTCATCATAATCAATCCCCTTCCTCTGCAAGTACCCCTTTGCTACCAATCGAGCCTTGAACTTTTCCTTTTCCTTTTCAGATGCAGCTTCCTTCTTCTTATAAACCCACTTGCAACCCACTGTTTTCTTCCCTTGAGGCAGTTCTTTCAGCTCCCAAGTCTTGTTCTTATGCAATGACTCCATCTCCTCCACCATGGCTTCCATCCATCTGTCCTTTTCAGGAGTAGTAATAGCCTCCTGAAAAGTAGACGGATCCCCACTGGTAGTGGACAATGCATAAGCAACCATATCCTCAAACCCATACCTCTCCGGTGGCTTGATAACACGTTTGGGTCTCCCTGTGGCTATGCTCTCCTGCTGCTCCTTCTGCTGTTGATCAAGCTGTTCTTTTGGTTGAGAACCACCTGTGTCTCTACCTATATCTGTGTCGTCACCTGTGTCAGAATCACCCAGCTCAATCTGTATACCCAGCTGCTTGCTACTTTCCCCTGACTCGGATTTCTGTACCCCTTGATGTGCCTTGACCATTGAATCCTCATCAAATACCACATCTCTACTGATCACCTGCTTCCTTGCTTCTGGATCCCAAAGCTTGTACCCTTTCACCCCTTTTTCATACCCAATAAAGATACACTGTTTGGACTTCGCATCAAGCTTCGACCTCTCATTACCGGGAACATGAACATAGGTTGGACACCTAAAAATCCTCAAAACTGAGTAGTCAACTTCTCTGTCTGTCCACACCTCTTCCGCTACCTTTCCATTCAAAGCAATACTAGGCGACCTGTTTATCACAAACACTGCCATGCTCACTGCTTCTGCCCAGAACATTTTTGGAAGCCCTGCATTAAGTCTGATACACCGTGCTCTTTCTGCTATGGTTCTGTTCATCCTTTCTGCCACCCCATTCTGCTGCGGTGTCTTTCGAACTGTCCAGTGTCGCTGAATCCCATGCTCCTCACAAAACCTTAGAAAATCCCCATCCTTGTACTCTGTCCCATTATCTGTCCGGAGGCACTTAATCCGCTTCCCAATCTGATTTTCCACCTCAGCTTTCCACATTTTGAACGTTGCATAAACCTCAGACTTGTGTCGCAAGAAGTAAACCCAGACTTTCCTTGAATAATCATCGATAAAGGTCACGAAATACAGAGATCCCCCTTTCGAGGCTACCCTCGCTGGCCCCCAAACATCAGAATGAATGTAGTCAAGAATGCCCTTTGTTCTGTGAGCAGCATTCCTAAACTGCACCTTACACTGCTTCCCCAGAACACAGAACTTACAGAACCCCACTTTGCACGATTTCACCCCTTTCAGCAGATTCCTCTTATGTAGCTCCAACATCCCACGTTCCCCCATATGCCCCAACCGCATATGCCAAAGAATGGTATCATCAGTGTCAACCATTGTGGTGGCAGCAGCTCCACCTACAACTGTACTCCCTGTCAGCTTGTAAATATTACCAGGAACTTTGGAACCCTTCATTATCACCATGGCACCCTTTGTCACCTTCATCACTCCACCTTCTGTTTTACACCCATAGCCATTGGAGTCTAAGGTTCCCAACGAAATTAGATTTTTCCTCAACTCTGGAACATGTCTAACATCACCCAAGGTTCTCACAACACCATCAAACATCCTGATTTTAATTGTGCCTATTCCTATGACTTTACACGATGCATCATTACCCATAAGAACATTACCACAATTCACTGACCTGTAGGTGTCAAACCACTCCCTGTTAGGGGACATGTGATAAGAACATGCTGAATCCAGAATCCATGAGTCTGCCAAGTGATCCGGATTGGCAGAGACTGAAAGCATATCACCATCTTCAGAATCATCCTGCTCCACCACGTTTGCAGAATTCGATGGTCCATCTTTCCTATCCCCTGCCTTTCCCTGTTTCTTCTTCCAGTTCCCTCCTTTGCCCTTCTGCGGACAATTTTTCTTGAAGTGACCCGGTTCATGACACCTGTAACACTTCAACTCAAAACCTGCCTTCGATTTCGATCTCCCACGCTCAACAGATTTTCCCCTCTCCACCCTTCTGCCCCGTTCCTCGTACCCTTTCACCACCAGTCCTTCACCCTGTACTGACTCAGTCTGTAACCTGCGCTGATTATAGGCCAGAAGGGCTGCAGTAACTTCCTCCAGTTCTAGGGTTTCTTTCCCCCAGAGTAGAGTGGTAACGAGATTATCCAGAGAACCCGGTAAAGAGGATAGCAACATCAGAGCCTGATCTTCCTCTTCGAATGTTACTTCAATCCGCAATAAATCACTAACAATCTGATTGAACGTATTGATATGCTGAATTAGGTCAGAACCCTCGACCATCTTCAGCCCGAATAATTTTTGCTTCAGAAACAGTTTATTAGTCAAGGACTTCGACATATACCTGCTCTCCAGCTTCGTCCAAACCCCATCCGGCGAATCATCGCCGATCACGTGATACATAACTTCGTCTGCAAGACACAGACGAATCGTACTCACGGCCTTTGCCTGCAAATCTTCCCAATCATCGTTGGACATCTGCTCTGGTTTCTTGGACGCCCCGCTCAACGCCTTCGACAAACCCTGCTGCACCAGCAGATCCTTTACCCTCTGTTGCCACAGTCTGAAATTACCAGTCCCGTCGAACTTTACAACATCGAACTTCGACACAGATGTATTCCCCACCATTGTTCTTCGTGTGATTCAATCCGCGTGAATAAACCCGCGCTCTGATACCACTTGTTAGAATAATCACCACACGCACACAACAGAATACGTAAACAGTAAAGGAAATCAACACAGGAATTTATGTGGTTCCCCAAAACCGGGTACGTCCACGGGAGCACACAGAATAGTCGTTTATTGAAGAGCACACACTAGGGTTTTACAATAGAGAGTATTTATATGTGGCCACTACTCCTATTCCAACCCTAACTCAACATTATAGCATGAATACCTATAATGCCCTTGAAACACCGTTCACAGGCTTTTTAAGCCTATCGGTATCGATACAGGTAAAACCCTGTATCGATACCCATACATTCTGTTCACTCCTTGTTGCCTCGGTATCGATACAGAGAAACACCTGTATCGATACTGACTCCTCCCAAATGCTTCCCAGCTTGCTTATCGATTCCGGGAACTTCTCAGTGCCTCTCATACACACCATATGAGCCACAAGTTCCAACAATGATTGACACCACGTTACTCATATCCGTTCGGCACCCAAATTCTTCTCTTTGATTCCTAATAGCCGTGTAGATTTTGTTATTAATTTTACCCAAAAACAAGTAGTCGTGTAGACGGGAAAATTTTCATCTCTTGCATAATGCTCCAATCGGTTTTTCCACCAGATGCATCACGGTGGGACCTACAGATAAATAAAAATATATATCATTTCAGCCACAATTACATATAAACAAATATTATTTTGACGCAAAACGACAAAAAGCACAATCTTCTAGTTAACAATTTTCTCTTGAGGGACATCCCCTTTATTCTCTAGTTAACAATTTTCTCTCGAGGGACACACACACACATGCCTAAGCCTTTTCCATTTCCAAGACTTCCTCAACCCCTCTCTCTTCTTCCTACGCACACATGGGAGACAAAGATATCATATTTTCCGGGCAATTTGTATAAAACGGGGATTCGGGGACGGATCGGATCGGATTCGGGGACACGGATACCCCTGTCCCCGCCTCCGATCCGATCCCCGAAATTTTTCAAAAAAAATCCCCAAATTCGATCCGATCCCCAAACAAATCTCCAAAACGAAGATCCATTCGGATCGGGGATCAAATTGGATTCGAACGGGTCGAAGGAAATTGTCATCCCTACTTCAGACCAGTTATAACTACGGAGTTGAATATCAACGTAAAATGAAGACAAAAGGTAAATATCATGTTGAGATAGACAGGGCCGGCCCAGGCCCAAGGCCCACAAGGCCTGGGCCTAGGGCACTCCAAAAATGGCTCAAATTTGGGGCACTCCAACACTTTGCACAAATGAGCTTGACTAGAACACTTTTTTGACCCAAAAAAGAAAAAAAATCTATTATTAGTTATAAAAGAGCCCAACCATTGTGGCCCAATATTTAAAAAAAGACCCAAAAACCATTGTGGCCCAATATTAAAAATAAGGCCCCAAAGGTGAAGTTGGTTTTATAGGTGAAGTTGGTTTCATCACTTCTATGAGTATCCAATGTGGGACTAAAGGGAGCAGTGCAAGTTTCACTTCTATGAGAGCATGCAACAGATTCTTTTGTTTAAGAAAATATGTCAAGGTCTTAGAGATAGGGAATAGAAGAAGCCATAGAAATGGAAGAATATCAAGTAGCGGAGCCTACCTCAATACTCAAATTTATACAAATAATCAAAGACTTCAAGCCAATTTACCCAATGAAGCCATAAAGGCTGTGTTAGACAGTTAGCCAGAAGCTAGATAATTTCTGCGGGATTAACAAAATGCATCGAGACAGTCCTTTACAAGAACAACTCGATTTAAAGGACACAAGTATGGATTTAAGTTTGAATCACTTCACTGGAGAAATATCATCAGGATCCAAAAACACTCTGTTTGAACTACGAAAAGTCCAAAAAATTACTAGAAAACCAAGATGCAAAGCAAACTACTAAGGCCATCTCAAATCCTCAATCCGAGTAAAATATTTGTTAAAAAAGCTTTGATTTGAAATGATGCATTCCAACCCTTACTCTTTTCTTCTCATCAGACCTTTTCCAAAAGCTTCCCAAATTATCCTTATATGGCCGAATCCTCCTTCGACCATTTGGTCCATTTCTTTATGAAAGTTTGATTTTGGAGAAAGCTTTTTAATCCCACATCGACAGAACAAGTGGGAGTTTTTGCTTCCCTTCCTATATAGCCTCAACTTGACTCTCCCTATTTCCAAGTGGCAGAACAAACCAACAGCTAGTGATGATTTTATATGCTATGTTTGGTTTTAATTTTAATTTTTTTTAAAAAATATTGTTAAGAGTGAAGGGCACAATATTGTAAGTAGGCCTAGGGCACTTTGGACCCTTGGGCCGGCCCTGGAGATAGAAAACATGATTCAAACCGCTTATCAAAACCTATTCGAACCGTTCTGAGCTCATGATCGGGCCACTTTCGGAGCTCTAAGACATGATTTGAACCGTTTACCATTTTGAAGCAGACATGAAAAATATTCTTTGCAGAAAATTAAGTCAATCGAACATTATTAGTTTACTGATCAAAGAGTTCAATTTTGTTCACCGACCTTTAGTAGTGGGTGAATATTACCCCCCATGATCGTGGTCTTATTTCGATGATCAGAATCGTTCATCTTTTAGAACGTGATGTTTTAACTTGCCTTTCAAAGAATCAACACAATTGGATATAGGTAAATGATTGTTTAATGACAATTTAAAGTTCAAATTTCTGTCTACTAGGTTCTCTTTAAGAAATTTGTATAGAAAATTTAGACAATATGGTCATATTCACTAGGGAACCAGACTGCTATGTATGATATGATTGTTCAAATTTCATGTTTGGACCTTGTCCAGAGCTTGAAAACATGATCCGAACAGTGCATTTTTTAGAACAAGACACGAAGGATAGCCACATAAAAAATCTAAAGCTCGCGCGCCCATGCAAGAGTTTTTGAAGAAAAATCATGTTACTCTTAGAAGTTGTTTTTTTCTGTAATAAAATTTTCCTTTGTAAAGTTGATAGGGATGCACAGAATTTTTTTTTTGAACGGCGAAAAAATTTATTAACAGAATTGTAAATTGGATAATCCTTGGGTTTATAGTTGTGTTTATCTCTATATGTTGTTGTGTATATGATAGAATCCCATGTGATGGGACCATTGGAAGTTTTAACCAAGTCATTGCTTATCTGTTTTATAGTATTTCTATTTCTACAATTTAATAATTCAATATGTTAATCGAAACTATAGATATGATTATCTGTTTTATAGTATTTCTACAATTTATATTGACGAAATTAACATCATCTTCCATATGTTATTGCCTTTTTAAAAAATATATATGATCCCACACCAAACCTTGAAATTCTATGTTGTCGGTACAAGGCAGATGTCTTCATTTTGAAATTCAAATTAAATATATGATCCCGTATCCTGCCATGTCACTTATCCACGTCAACCAGTAAGGAAACAATCGATGTGCCCTATAGCGTTTTTTTTTTCCTCCTTAATAAAATATCAGGAAGCAAGTGGTGGCTAACTTATGTGGTAGAGCTCTTGAATGCCCCACCCTACATCACAGAATCGAATCTCATTCTCCCATCCCTCATGTAATAGACTAGGAATAACAAATGAAAAGAGATAAATAAATAAAATACCAGGTAATAGTGTATATACTGCTACTATATACAGTAATTGAGGATGAATTTTTTTTTCTATTTTAACTCCGCCATTTGCTATATACTCCCTCCGTCCCAAATTGCTGATCCCTTTTTCTATTTTGGAATGTCTTAAAATATTGGTCCTAGTTTTAAAAACAACTATCAAAAAATGTCAAATTTCCCTCCCAAATTATTTTACAGTTTTTGAAATTCATGTCATTTCTAAATCGTTTTTATATCTTTTACTACATAAGATTTTTCATGAATTTTAAAACTTTGTATAAAACAAGTATTGAGATCTATCAAACAAAATTCATATTACACAGTTTTGAAGGATATTTTTTGGAATTTTAAGACAATAATTTTGTCTCCTTAAAAAGTTGGATTCCCAAAAAAAAATCGACCAATTTAGGACGGAGGAGGGAGTACAATATATCCGTGTCGTGTAGTAAGTCAGCACCTTGCCATCCAAATTGTCTATAAATAGCTATCTCAACCTCCTCACCACTCACTACCCACACAAGAATCCCAAACAGACACTACAAAAGCTCCAGATTTTGAGAGAGAGAGAGAGAAATGGAATTCCCTATCAAGAACTTCAAGGTGGGAAAATTGGAGGGTGAGAAATTGGTGGATGGGGAAACCATGCCACTTGTGCTACAGCCCAACCACAACAATGATGTGGAGTCCCTCCTTGTGGTGCTTGAGAAAAATAAGGAGTGGTTTAAGCAAATGATCATCGATAAAAGCGCCGTTTTGCTCCGAGGATTTAACGTGAGGAATGCAGAGGATTTCAATGACATTGTGGAAACCATCGGATGGGAAGATGTCCGTTATGTGGGGCCGGCGCCGAGGACGCAAATTCACAAAAGAATTTTCACGGCCAATGAGGGCCCCCTATCTGATACTATTGTCTACCACCATGAGATGGTTGTGGTAAGCAGTATGAGCTTGGATTTAATTTTTCTGCCCTCCAATATTACTGCCATTCGTCTCTATTAATTTCTGTTACGTATAATTTTTTATCCGATTTTTATCCACTTCACGGCCGCTACATGAACGCCACAGTCGCTTTAGGTCTGCGGCGCCAAAAGTAATTTGAAAGAACTTTTACTTTTTGCACGTAAATTTACCTATTGAAAGAACATTCACATCTTTGGCAGGTCGTTGGGTTGTATATAATTTGATTTTTCTATGATATTGTCCGCATTGAATCATTCGTAAAAAGTCAAGAAAATGAAAAATCACATAAATTTTTGTGTAATTAGTTAATATACTCAACAAAATAAAATAAATGAAGTAGAATCGAAAAGGTTCCAACCAAAATAAACACCATGAAGTAGACTCGAAAAGGTTCCAACCAAAATAAATACCTTTATTTGGGATTGTGTCTTGTATACAAATTTTTGTGAGACATTTTTGTCTTTGGTGAACTAAAATCCTGCAGTCGACCTCTAATATACTTTTTTTTTCCTTTTTGTATGACATTAATATAGATGAAGGGATATCCAGAAAATGTGATGTTTTTCTGTGAGTTACCACCGCCAGAAGGTGGTCAAACGCCAATAGTGCCAAGCTTCAGAGTGGCGGAGCGGATGATGGAGGAATTTCCTGAAGCAGTGAAAGAAATGGAGGAAAAAGGACTGAAATACAAATTCATAGCCCCCGGTCAGAATACACAGTCCTATATAGGAGGTGGTTGGCCTCTGTTTTTGGGTACTTCTGATCCTGTTGAGGCTGTGAAAAGGTAAATATATGTATTAGTACCACTTGCATATAAAGGTTTAATTATGTGCTTAAATTCATATAGATATCTCTAAACTACTTCAATACATGACGTGAGTCACTCATGTTCTGTGAGGCCCGCTTGCATTGATATATAAACACACTAGGGTATGCTCATGCTCGTGCTTGAAGGCACTTCGCATGACAGCTAAGATAAAAACATGCACCCAGCAAAAACATTGAAACCTCTAGGATTTGTGCATTAGTTGATCAAAACATTGAAGTCTGTCTATGAAACGGAAAATACATTGAAGTCTTTCTATGGAACGGAAAAAACATTGAAGTCTTTCTATGAAACGGAAAAAACAACGTTACGAATACTTACAACAGCCTCCACCTTTAGTCGTCGAAGAAAAAAAAGGAGGTGGGGGAGAAGAAAGGGAGGGGAGAGGCAAGGAAATAGGGGTGAGAGAGAGAGAGAGAGAGAGAGAGAGAGTGGACACGATCTCATTCTATTCCATCTCACCCGTTAAATTCATTTTGAGTCAATCTCAAGGGGAAATCTCTTGAAATGGGGGTTTGAATTTTGAAAATAATAAATCGAAACCGTGGATCAATTGTAGTCGATTTTTGAAATTTCAATCACAACCCTTCAATCTGTCACGAAGGACAGTTGTGAGATGGACAAAATATAAATTCGGTCTGTACTGTAATATTGATATACGTATCTTATGTGTATATGTAATGTGGTGTATGTCTACATATCTCAAAAGGCTTTCATTAATTTGGGAATGACTACCACGCCCCGCCCCGCCCCATGCTCGCCTACATTTGGCTTTCTTATATTACGAGTATTTTTCGTTTTCAAGGAGAAGTGCATGCACGAACATGTTTTTTGTTCCAACTTTTTATGCTTTCGTAAAACTAGATTGAGAAAACTATTTTTTAGTTTTAAGGTAATTAAATTAAAAAATCGAAAGTGCCAATTAAGTATCCATAAAACAACCACTGATTTTAAATTTTGGGAAATTTTCTGTGTAAGTTTTCTATGCATATAGCACTCCAATAACCCATCATTCAACGAATAATAGGAAGCAGAATTAGTTTCAAAGAACTTGATGAAATGAGGCACCCTATCGATTTTATTTTTGTTTTAACAAAAAAAGACTTAATAACTTGATGAAATGAGGCACCCTATTGATTTTTTTTTTTTAACCGCAAAAAAACTTTATTAATCACCATAAAGGAGGCAACAATTAGAAGGAACAAAATCACACATCATCATAGAGTTGACAAACAAATGCCACTCGATCTATCAAACGTACTCGAGCCGCAATCGGTTACAAAGTCAACAAGAAGACAGCCAATGAACCAAAGCAAAAAAACTCACACAGGCACACCAAGCCATCAAATCCCCTATAAACTTAAAGAGCCCCAACCCAAAAAGAACTGAAATAAAGACACTCCCCGACCCAAAGATGCACAAAGCTATTTACTTTGCTCACGAGTTTTGTCTTGTGCTTGTATTTGGCTTTTCTCACTCCATGTATCATTTTTCGAGTTTCTTAATACTCCCTTAGTCCCTTTTTCGTGTCGCCATTTCCATTTTGTATTTTAAGTGTGTGCTTTTTTGAAATGTTAATGGGTAAAAATTTGTACAACTATCATTTTGCCCTTTTGAAAATTTAGTGGGTAAAGAGTTAATGGGTAAAAATGGAAGATAATTTTGGAAAGTGGAGGTAAAAGGATGTAAAAGTGTAAAGAGTTAAGGGGTAATGATGATGCTTCTTTAATACGTTGGATTTACGAAGCAACACTTAAAAAGGGACGGAGAGAATAATAAGTTTTGTTGCTGATCAAAAAAGAAAAGAAAAGAAAAGAAAAAGATGCCCAAATCCCAAATTATCAAACTTTAGCAGCAGCTCGCTCCTTGTGGAAACTTTATATCCATCTCAAAACTAATTGGCAATGAGTGGAGAGGTCCCAACATATATTAAGTGATCACTCATTCCACTCTTAGGCAATGTGGGACAATATTTTCTTAACATCTCCCCTCACGTGCAGCCGCATTTGAGGTCTGTCACATGTAGCCACTTTTTGGGTCCTATCATCGTGCAGCCTTTTTTGCTGGTTTGTAATCGTGGGTGTGAGATTGCGATTTTTTTTTATTTATTTTAAATGTAGAGTGGAATAGGCCCCGCTCTGATACCATGTGGAAACTTTATATCCAACTCAAAACCAATTGGCAATGAGTGGAGAGGTCCCAACATATATTAAGTGATCACCCATTCCACTCTTAGGCAATGTGGGACAATATTTCTTAACACTCCTCACCTTGCTCTTCCATCAATATCTTACTTATAACTTCTTCTTCATCGCTCTCATAGCTCAGTTTCATAATTTTCATTCAATAAAATTCTATTCCTATAGAGTCATCCTTTTGATACTCTCGCCATCTTCTTTGTTTTTTGTTGAAATTGTGCTCTATCAATCGGATCAACAAATAATGTTCTTCCGCGAAATAACTTTGGAAGAACATCTCTCAAGGTTCTCGTAAGAATGATTATTTTCAGAAGCTGAAAGATACTACATTTAGTTCTTAGTCGAAAGTTACAAACTAATTTACAAATATGGATCAGAATCTTCAAAAAAAAAAAAAACTGGAAAAGTAAAAGAGGTCAAATAAATTTGCATGAGACGAATTTTCCACGTTGAAATAATAAGTTGTAATCTGAATGTGAGGGGCCTGGGACTCGGAAATTTGTTCCTTTTTAGTTCAAAACCTCAACGATGTTGTCATGTGGTCATTTAGTCCATATATACACGTAACTTTGTCCCTACTTCAATTGGGTCATACCCTAGTATGCAATGGTAGTGGTTGTATGCATATGTTAAATCGAACACCTTGAGTTATCAAAAAAAAGTAATTACGAAACTGAGATCTTTATCTTTTTCAGAGCTAAGGTGGAATCAGATATAGACATGGAGTTGCTATCAAATGGAAGTGCAGAGATGATCTTCGCCAACCGGCCTATTACCAAGGTGTTTGAAGGAAGAAAGGGAAGAAAGATGTGGTTCAACATAGTGACCTTAATGTATGGGAAGAAGTTCACCTCAGTCACGATGATGGACGGAACAGAGATACCAGAAAAATTCATGAAAAGGTGCGAAGAGATACTTGAAGAAGAAAGCATAGAATTCAAGTGGGAGAAGGGTGATATTCTCTTCTTGGACAACTTTGCCATGCTACATGGTAGAAGGCCCTCTCTTCCTCCTAGAAAAGTTCTAGTTTCCCTTGGAAAGTAGCTTCTATCTGAAATCCCAATAGCACCTTGTGGTCTTCATTGCGAGTACTTTCGGATATTTGATGCAATAAAGGGTTGTGTAATTCTAAGGGTTTTTTTTTTTGTGGCTTGTATTTTTATTCGTGAACTACGTTACATGTTCGTGATAATATATATGCTATTCTCCGTATTTCCTAAAATTAAACAGGAAGTGTAACTCGGTCCTTTGTATTAATACGTAAAATATTATTATAAGCATTTGTAACAGAGGATTGTTTAATATTTGAGAAGTGATTTCTACTCCAAAAGATAAAATAAAATTGTTTCAATACCAAGGAATTTAACAAACTGTCGTCCAAGTTATCGCGAAAAAAAAAAAAAAGTTACAAACACTTCGAATCAAACTTATAATTACAAATACTTCTCTTCGATCAACCAAAGAAAAACAGATATAATTTCACATCATAAAAAAAGTTAAAGAGAAATGCGGCAAGCTGATGCAAACTAAACCCCAAGGCTCAAACAAGAATTGAGTGTGATCTTTTGCTAAAAAATAGTACTTCCTTTGTCCTTTTCTCACAGTCAATATTCCCTCTGTCCGCGTTTGTTGTTCCCTTTTTGAAATTCGTGCTATTTGTAAAGGTCTACAACAGCGGATTCCAATTGTTGTTACAGTTGGAGCATTAGTAGCGGGTATTAATCGACCACTCGCAAATTTCATCATTTCCCAGATGCCCTAGCAATGGTGCCGGCAAAGGAGAAAATTTTGTGTTCCCAACAGGTACCACCATTTGGTACCCGTTGGCACATCCAAACCGTCCAACCATGTTTTAGATGGCCCAGATTTGTCGGAGTAAATTTGCATCCAAAATTTACAAAAATGCTACCCTCAAATTTGGGCCGTCCAAAACATGTTTGGATGGCTCAAATGCACCGACCATTACCACGGGGCAGTACCCATTCCTCGCACAAAATTTTCTGCAAAGGAGAACCAATAACATTTGGCCCGCGAAAACTATTGGTGCTGAAATGAAATCCCCAATCCTCATTCGCGTTGAAATGAATTCCCCCGAATGAAATCCTTCTAGCAATTAGTGGACTCTCTCTCTCTCTCTCTCTCTCTCTCTCTCGGGGGACATTAGCACTCCATAGCTGAGTACAATTTTTTTTTTCTTTTTTTTTTGGGGTTCAAAATTGATGTGAACATGACTTTCGGCTCTGCATATGAATCCTAACCCTCCTTCATGGTTGAAAGTGTCGATTGGAATAATATTTGGTATAGAGAATGGGCGTAGTGGTGTGAGTTTGAAGTCTTGGATTGATGAAAGTCATAATTTGCTTGGCAACGATGTGTTGTTGAGAACTGGGGTACTGTTTGTTGAAACTGAAGTTCTCGGACCCTCCAAATGGCCACTGAAGTATATACTCTCTCTGTCCCAAATTGCTTGTCACTTTTGAAAATTTCAACTTTTAAGCAAACATGCAATAACTACATTCAAATTAAACAGATTCAATAATTTTCAATGATGCCCTTATATTTTCAACTTTTGAATGAAATAGATACATGCAATAACTACTTTCAACTTTTTTTATGTTGACCCAACTTCATGATGATGCTATAGTGGTTAAATACCCTAGATTTTTCTTAATTTGCTTAGTAGTTTATAAATTCTCCGTTTCACCAAGGAAAAAAAAAAAAAACCCGTTGTCCTCTATTTGTGGGGAGATGGAAGCAGTTTGGGTTTTTTCAAAAAAAAAAATAGTCTATTAGTGCCATGAGTATCACTCGTGGCACTAAAACAAGAAGTCTTGGCATTGTCGGCTACTTTAATTTTATTCTGCAAATTTTTAAGATTTTTGTATTTTTTATATGTATATTGAGCAAGAAATCTAAGATTATCACCGAGTAGGGAAGGGAGATCAGATTAACAATGTGA
Source organism: Vaccinium vitis-idaea (assembly GCA_963854785.1). Lineage (NCBI taxonomy): Eukaryota > Viridiplantae > Streptophyta > Magnoliopsida > Ericales > Ericaceae > Vaccinium > Vaccinium vitis-idaea. Next base: position 28,692,544 of record OY978224.1, read on the forward strand.
CTCCTTATTAAAAAGAACATCATGAATTACATTTTTATTATGGCCTATTCGCCTATAGAAATAGGGCACGTATGGCTAGATTTTTATTCCGGTCTATACTATGCAGTAACAGTCGCTAAAGGATCATTTTACATGATAGATATCTCGTGTGAAGCAAAATAAGATTGAGGTAGATCGCACGTTACACTTGGTCGTGTCATACTTCTTTTCATAGCAATTCAGTGGTCAGACTTTGCAAGATCATTACTCTTAGAAGAAAATATAATTCGTTCTATTGGATAACATATCGTATGAATCTAGTTTTTTACGTGGATAATGTATACATAATCATTGAATGTTTCCATATTTGGTCTCATCACGCAAAAGATCAAGTTTCATTTTAAAAATAAATAAATATATATATCTTGAAGAGTAAGAAAACAATTTCTATTATTTGGTCCACGAGAAAGAGATCTTCACATTCCATACGATCTTGATTCTAAATAGATGTATACATTTTGTATTATTTTTGTGTACATCTTATATATTATTGTAAAATGACTTTTCGTGAGGAGGACTCTCATCGTGACAAGTGGCGCGATTTGGTTGGGTTGTTATTGAATATTTAGGCAATACATGTGACACTCTTATTATTCACATGATTTGGAAAGATAACCATAAGTAATATTAATCACAGACATTATTTTATATATGTGTTTTGAATTTGAAGAGGATTCTTTCCTAATCCTCTCAATCTCACATGAATGTCCATTTCTTAAGGAAAAAAATTTGTTCACCCTCACCAAAAGAGAGTGAACAAAACCCTCACTATCATTAGCTAAGAGGAGTGGTCCCTACCACTCTTAACCCAACCCAACCCAACTCAAGTTACTTATATGCTTAATTTCAGGAAAAACCCCTAAATTCTTAATTCTCTTTTCTAAACCCCTCACGTAAATTTTCTGTAATGTTTAAGTTAGTTTCCTAGAGTACTCCGATTTTTGTTCCAATCCCATAGAATTTATGAGTCTGCCACGTTCCCTAACGAGGGAAAAACGACACTTAAAAGAAAAAAGCGAGCATCCTATCAGACCAATCAGGAAAACAAGAATCATTTCTTTAGACATACCCATTATTTGGATGAATTTCAAATTCTTATGATAATAATCTGGTCAGTTTTGAATGGAAGGTTAAAGGTGTGAGAATTTATATAGGGAGAGTTGTTGCTATAACATGCCTTTGGTTTGTGAGGTTGCGAGTAATTCTCTCCAATCCATTTGAATTACATGAGGGTGGTTTTCAAGGTTTCCTACGCCACACTATAGCCATTGATATCGGTAATCAACGGCTCCAATTTTATCTCAGCTATGACGGCTCGGACCATGCAAATGTCGAGATGAAAAATCCGTATAGCTCAAATCTAAGTACCATTTTTTCACCAAGATCACATGTATGTAATTGGTTTTAGGGACCCAGTTTTTGCATCTTAATTGTTCATATCATCAATCAATGATTTACATTTTCGACAGACTCTTTCTAGAAAGAATAGAATCTTCTCGAGAAAAGTCTTTAACAAATTTGAACCACTAAAAATAGTTTTCGACAGTCGAAATTAAATGACCTATCCTTTACGGTCAAACCTTAGACCTGATTTTTCTAGCATTTTAAACCCAAATTCATAAACCAAAAGATTTCTAGCATTTTAACAACCAACATGCATATTCGATTATGAAAGTAATTCGAAATGGTTATCAATTAAACCCAAACTGACTTCTCTTATTGCATCAATTAAACAATTCCGTTGTCCAATACTCGGCAACGGGGACGATTCCTGCCAGCAACTCAGGACAGCGGAGCATACAAAACAACCAAAGATTCGTACATAGCTTGACTAAAATTGCTTGAATGAACTTTTCCATAAATTAGTAGTAAGTACGATCCATATAACGCAAATAAAAAATGTCTCGATTCTTGAATAACATGGATAAACAACCAACGGGGACGAAGAAACTGAACTACATAATGTAAGGTGAGAAATAGGAAATTTACCGGAACCAAGCAACGGGGACGATTCCGGCACGATACTCGGCGATTTTAAGAAACATGGGCATGGCGAGGTCGAAGTGGGTCCAATTTCTTCATCTTCCGTCGTCATCGTCGTTGTCTTCAAGAGAGAAGAGATTAGGGCTTCACCATTTTTTTCTTCTTCCATCATCATCCAGAGAATAGGCTTAATTTCTTTTCTGCTCCTATGAACCCTAATTTAGGTGGGGGTTCAATAAAGAAAATTAAGAATTTAGGAGTTTTTCCTGAAATTAAGCATACAAGTAACTTGAGTTGGGTTGGGTTGGGTTAAAAGTGGTAGGGACCACTCCTCTTAACCAATGAGAGTGAGGGTTTTGTTCACCCTCTTTTGGTGAGGGTGAACAAATTTTTTTCCATTTCTTAAGGATCGTCTTTTGGTTGGAAAGGAACCAATTGGCGTTGTAAACAAAGATTTTTCGCTCTTATTCTCTGGCATCATCGTACTACTAATTTTTTAATTGGTTCATTATTCCTTTAGTTTCCATCTTTTATAGGGTCATTCTTTCAAGTTTCAACTTTCTGGTGGTATGAATCACTTTCAGATGGAAGATAATAAATGAAAAACATTTTTCCCCTGTCATTTGGTAGGTTGGAGGGTTAAGGGATCGAAGTTCGAATCCACAACGGCAATACTCAAGTCCAAACATCAAGCATGGTAAGGGAGAGTTCCTCACGCCCAATGTAAAGCCTTTGTTTTCTTATGTTTGTTTTCTATAGTTGATCATTTCTCGGTAATTGTGAAAAAATTGACTTGAAAATTGTATATTTATGGGTTATGGCAATTTCGTGGTGATAACTAATCGGGCCAGGTTGTATGATGTAATCACTTAGATTTTTTTTTTTATGTTTATGTGGGACGTTTTTTCACTACAAGAAATTTCACATTTTCCGACTAACTGTTTGGTCGGCTAAGGTTACCAATTTAGTCGGGAATTGTGTAATTTCTTGTAGTGTTTGGTTTAGTCAGTACTTTGATTTTTCTCAAACGATAATCATATGAATTTTTGTTTTTAATCCAAATTTCTTCAGTTTTTTTTTTTATATTTAAAACTCCAACACTGTTCAGAATGTTGGAATTCTTTTATATCCCCCTATTGATTATAATGATAGTGATTTATTCAACTCTTTTAACGCATTATTATCTGTTATAGAAAGCTTGATTATTTCGTATAACAATTAGAATTTGCTAGAGAGAAAGTAAGCTATTACGACGATAGAGAAATACAATTGGAAAACTTATTATTATTTTTTAACAATTATAGTAGCAAAGAATGCAAAGAAAACGAGAACCAAAATTCATATTTTAAGGTAATACCAATGGAATTGTTTGCTATTGTAACCATATTTAAACTATCCTCATCGTGTTAGCACTACCCATAATGTTTGCGTTTCCTTGAATTCGGAAGCATTTACAGGGCCAGGGGAGTTCAATGGCAAGGAGCAAGACAATTTAGAATTTCTCAGATTCTGATTTTGAATTTTAGTTCTGAAAATTGCTAGAAATGTGATGTTTTGGTGGAATTCCATGCCAAACTACTTCTTCCTGGTTTTTTTTTTTTTTTTTTCCTCCTTCATTTTTCAGAGCAATCAAGAGTATGCATGGAATGGAGCATAACAAACAACTATTTCACATGGGTTAGTAGACAAGAATGTGAAAAATATTTTTTCAATTTTCCTGTTCAAAGCACGGGTTTTATGCTAGTCTTATATATTATTGCAGAATGACTTTTCATGAGAAGAGCTATGGTTGCGACAAGTGGCACAATTTCATTGGGTTGTCATAAATTTTTAAAGTAACACATGTGGTACGTACTCTGTTATTTCCACTCTCAAAAGTTATCCATGTTATATTAAAAAATTTACCTTATTAAATTGGTCAAGATTTGTAGAGAAGATTATTGCAATCAGATCATCTTAGATTTCAAATTATTTTTCAATCAATAATTTGAGACACGCTAAAGATGCTATTAATTTCTGTAATTGTAGTTTAAGTAATTTAGCTTATGCTCTTTTGTTTTTTTATGTTGACCCAACTTCATGATGATGCTATAGTGGTTAGAAACCCTAGATTTTTCTTAATTTGCTTAGTAGTTTATAAATTCTCAGTTTCACCAACGAAAAAAAAAAACCGTTGTCCTCTATTTGTGGGGAGATGGAAGCGGTTTGGGTTTTTTCAAAAAACAAAAATAAAAAAAAAGTCTATTAGTGCTATGAGTATCACTCGTGGCACTGAAACAAGAAGTCTTGGCATTGTCGGCTGCTTTAATTTTATTCTGCAAATTTTTAAGATTTCTATATTTTTTATATGTATATTGAGCAAGAAATCTAAGATTATCACCGAGTAGGGAAGGGAGATCAGATTAACAATGTGACTCCTTATTAAAAAGAACATCATGAATTACATTTTTATTATGGTCTATTCGCCTGTAGAAATAGGGCACGTATGGCTAGATTTTTATTCCGGTCTATACGATGCAGAAATAGTCCCTAAAGGATCCTTTTACACGATAGATATCTCGTGTGAAGCAAAATAAGATTGAGGTAGATCGCACGTTACACTTGGTCGTGTCATACTTCTTTTCGTAGCAATTCAGTGGTCAGACTTTGCAAGATCATTACTCTTAGAAGAAAATATAATTCGTTCTATTGGATAACATATCGTATGAATCCAGTTTTTTACGTGGATAATGTATACATAATCGTTGAATGTTTCCATATTTGGTCTCATCACGCAAAAGATCAAGTTTCATTTTAAAATTAAATAAATATATATCTTGAAGAGTAATTAAACAATTTCTATATTTGGTCCAAGAGAAAGAGATCTTCACATTCCATACGATCTTGATTCTAAATAGATGTATACATTTTGTATTATTTTTGTGTACATCTTATATATTATTGCAGAATGACTTTTCGTAAGAAGAGCTATGGTTGCGACAAGTGGCACAATTTCATTGGGTTGTCATAAATTTTTAAAGTAACAAATGTGGTACTCTGTTATTACCAATCTCAAAAGTTATCCAAATATAGGTTACGTTATTTTCAAAAATTTACCTTATTAAATTGGTCAAGATTTGTAGAGAAGATTATCAATCAGATCATCTTAAATTTCAAATTATTTTTCAATCAGTTAGTCGTGAAAAAGAGATCATTTACTAGGTACATTCAAGTTTCAAAAAATCCAATAATTCAAGGAATCTTTCAAGATTTGTTAATTTAAATTCAAAATGTTTTTTTTTTTTTGAAAAGCAAAAAGATTTCATTAATCTTGAAGATGTTACAAGACTAAAAAGACAAGGAAACAGCAAACAAGCAAATGTCAGCCCAATCCGAGACCTACTCCATGATTGGTAAGAGATCAATCAAGGAACCACCTAAAAGGCATAAAAGCCCAACACCCACATGGGTCCATTTCAAAAAATTCAGCCCATAAGAAACACCCAAGGCCCAAAAATGCCTAGATAAAATGGGCCAAGCCCAACCAATAAAACCCTAAAAAGCCTCCCCTCAAAGCACAGCCGCCCCCGCTGCCAACACTGCTGCACGCCGGCCAAATGAAGAGGAAAACGACCGTTGCCACCACCGCCACCGGAACCCGGGGAACAAGCCCCTGTTGTTGCCCCAAGGACGGACCAACCCCGTCACAAACTAGCGACCAGATACACCTATTGCCGCCGCCGCCAAAACACCACTGGCCCTTGATGAACCACCCACCACAGCGACCGGATCTGCCACAACCAAACCCACCCAGCGCCTCCCAACAAAACCCCAAAACACCAGCCGTCATCCATCACAAGTCGTTAGGCAAGAAACCGAAATCATCCATCAATGATCCGGTGTGAGAGACGAAAGAACCAACGTGCCGTTAGGCAGGAATAGCTGCTCCCAACAAAGCAGCCATGGCCGGCCACAACCAGTGCAAGGGGGATGGAGGAGAACGGGAACTGCATCCAAAAAGCCAACCCATCGCCGCCGCCAAAACACCACCACGGGACACCACCAGCCGCCACCACCGCACCCACCTGTCAAAGGAAAACGAGAGAGAGAGAGAGAGGTGAATATCCCTCCCCTCCCGCCGCCGAGAATGGGGGGGAGGGAAAGGAGGAAGAAAATGAAGGTGGCGGCTAGGGTAAGAAGTTTTAGAGAGAGAGAAAGCGATAAGTTTCTTCTGCAACAGGATAGTATGTAGTGTGGTAGTAATGATACCTTAAATTCAAAATGTATCCATGCATTTATGGAAATTAAGAAGCTCTCACTATAAAATGTCTTCTCCTTTTGATTTCACGGTACGGCCAAACACCTCAACCTTTCAATCCAATCATGGAGGCACTTTGAGTTATTTTTTTGATTCACATCCAATGTAAGTCTTTTTGCATCTTTTATTCTTCCAAGACTTAGACATTTCAGATCTTTGTTGTCAAAACATTCAATGCATGTTATGCATGATAGGCGCGCAATATCTCAAGATATAAGCGCCTAAGTAGGGCGAATTAGCGCATTAGAGGCGCGTTTTATTTCATTTTCCACTTGATGCGGTGTTGTCTTTTGTTTTTGGTGTTTCTGTCTATTTTGTAGGAAACAGGTCGGAAAAGAGCGCATAAAGTGGGCACATGGCGGTCAGGCACGTAGGGAACCAGTGGGGCCCAAGTGGGGACGGCCAAGCAAGCTGAGGAAACAATTTAGAGGAGACGGTATCGATACAGGGATTGTCCTGTATCGATACCCGATGCATGATACGCGAACAGAACTTATGGGTATCGATACAGGACTTATCCTGTATCGATACCGAGTGCCTTATAATCGGCTTTTTGACTTTGTTACGGATTTTGACTTCGGAAGAGGTATAAATACCCCGTTTTGGGGCCTAAGTAGCCACAAATTTTACCTAGGTTTTGAGTTTTTGAAGATTCGGCTACAATTTCATTCAACTTCTACGTTCAAGTTCGATTTTCAGAATTCCAGTATTCAGTTTAATTTGCGGATTGATTCTCAAGTTCAAGTTTTCTTCCCTTTTGCAATTTTACGGTATCGTTTTTCATTTTTTTATAACTTTTTCGTTGAGCATGTCTAGATCTAGGATTAATTTGATTCTTGCAATCTTTACAAGCATGTGTGAGTAGTCGTTTTGAGTGCGGCCGCGGGACCAAGGTGTCCCGTGGCTAGGCTAATTTATGTTCCACCTCGGTGCCGAATCAATTCAATTAATGCGCAGTTTTTGAATACGGAAATTTTTCTAGCAAACAAACCCGGGCATTGCCAATTCCAATTGCGCGCTGAAATCGGTGACAAGTGGTGAGCACTTGTTGGAAACTATTTTCCATATTTATAAATCTATTACTTGAATCATTGTGGCCCGAGTGAATGTGAATTAGGCTAGCTGCGGACACCGTAGTGCCCTCGGCTGTGCTCTCCTGTTTAAAACCGTAGCCCAGTAGTTGAATTAGTTTAATTTGGTTAATTAAGTAAATCATCTGAGCAAGGGGTGGCTACCTGAGAGCCAAGTACAAACGTAGAGCTGACATAGTTTGAGTCAAACACCGTAGACCGTCTCTGTGGTTCGACTCCGGTACTTCCAGATTTATTGTGCTGCACCGGTCGATAGTCCTACGCTTGGGACGAAATCTTAGTTAATTTTTAATCACCCGAACGGTCAAGCATGCATGTTGTTTCATTTACCATCCTACTTACTTAAATTTGTGTACCCTGTCGTTCTATATAGATAGGTGTGCATTGACCAAGGCCACATTAACCTGGTGGCTAATGAGATTAAAACTTTCAAAAATGATTTACCTTCCTTTCCTATTTACCTAATTTGTTTTCACATTCATATTATAAGTTTTTTAAAATGCAACCAACTTTAAAATTTTTTAATGCCGAACACATTCATTCGTTAGATGCATTTTTGGACGGCCCAGATTTACCCGAAGGGTACCACATCAACCATACTCTATTTGCACCCAAAATCTTCTCAAATCCTCTGCATGCGCATAATTTATAGTAACGATAAATAAAAACTAATGACAAACAAATCAACTTTTATGGCAATGATATTTACAAGGTGCATTATATGGGAGTTATGCTTAAAGTTAAAAGAAACATTATTCTCTCAATATCTTTAAAACGTGGAAGAAGTGGTGGATTCATTTTTAAAGAAAACTTCATAATGAGAATTCTATAATCTCTCTACCAACTTGCTCACTACTGGAAGATTCAACCATCTTTTCACGATTAGTTAATTAATTCTATTGTGTCTGTCCATTTTGCAGGATGAATTATGAGATGTTGATCCTATTATTCTTCATCAAAATATTTTTTTTTTAATGGATTGCTCATTCAATTGAAAAGATGGTTACCTAAATGGCGTGCCAGTAATAACGGTCCTTCTTATAGAAAAGCATGTAATGGATTATGGAATGTCAAAAAAAAAAAAAACACATCGTGTTAGATTGGCATCATTACATTAAGGCTAAACTTGATGAGAGAAATTTAATTGCTGCTACTGCTAGGATGTATGTAGACAAAGATATGTAGATTTTGTCAAGAGGATCATGGGCACCCTTAAGAGTTCATTGGTATTAAGCCATTGATAGTTCAAATTATCTTTTGAATAGTACAGGCTTCCTGGGAAACATGAACAGCCATTTCTACAAATATTTTCAGATTGTGCACTTTACATTTTGTTCTAAAAATGACACAAATTTTTTTAAACATGAAAGTGCTTTATTTTTTAAACTAAGAATGCCATATTTATAAATAAAAACAAAAAAAACAAAAAGACCAACACTTGGGAGATGGAGTGAGTATTTTTGTTTTTGACAATTAAATCAAACTTATATATCTTTCACTTTTGCATTTGCATTAACCCGATGTAATTGAATTCGTCTCGTGCATAGCACGGGTTTTAAATGTCATTTCTTCCTTTGCTTTTTCTTCTACGAACACTAACAATGCATTAAAAATTAAACAATAATTTCATTGCGTTACACCCTTTCACGTTTGTCTTTGTAGAATGAAATTAATTTGACTTTTACCCATTATTTCAAGGAGCAGGAGTTAGAGCAGCCGATCGAAGATATGAGGATCACAACTATAAGGAGGACCTATGGTTCATGTCTCCGTGCATAGACTAGATCAGAGACGGAGTTCAAGAGGTGGAGGTTGCACGTGCAATCTTCGGATCTAAAAGAATATTATTTTTGTATTGAAATAGGATGTTATTTCTTCAAAATGTGTGTTATTTTTTGTATTAAGCATATCGATGAGTGATTGATCGATGAAAGTGTAATTCTTGAGTATTAAGTACGTTGACGAGTGATTAATGTATGAAAAATGTGTATCCTTTTGGTTATTAGAAATAATTAATCTTAAAACCCTTGTGCCTTTTTAATGTACTGGTTACTCCCTCCGCCAATAAAGATAATTCACTACCAAAAAATTCTAATTTTTGGATAAAAAATAAAGTACTTCTATGCATGATTTTTTTACATTTCTTGACCAAAAATTAAACAAACAATTGAGATATTTATCTAAAATGTGCACGTCGTATTATAATAAACTATCTTTGTAAAACAAAAATAGTGCCACCTCTCAGTCGAAATTCTAACTCCATCCCTAAACAATATTATTTATTGGTCAATAATGACGCTCAAACCGGTTTCTCCACCACATACATGCATCTTATGATGGCCCACACAAATACCCATAAAATCGTGGAGGAGAAGTTTAATGGGGCTTAGGTCCATAAGCACTGTATATTATTCGGCGCAAATGATCTCTTCTGTCTAATTAAAAACTAGCATCAACAAATTGAAAGGAAAAAAAGACAAAACAATTGCATGGGCAAGCACCAATAACACTTTATTGGAGGGCTGGCAACCAATTTTGTACATTTTTCATTTTTATTAAGCAAATATCTTGGAGTAGGTCAGCAAATATCTTGCCAATTCACTTATCCATGGCAACCAGTGAGGAAGGCTGGCAACCAATTTTGTACATTTTTCATTTTTATTAAGCAAATATCTTGGAGTAGGTCAGCACACACCTTGCCATTCCAATGTTCTATAAATAGCTATCTCGACCCTCCTCAGTCCTCACTACCCACTACACATAAGAATTCCAAACAGACACCACACACAATTAGCTCCAGACTGAGATAGAGAAATGGAATCCACTTGCAAGGAATTCATGGTAAATCCCCTTCTCACAGTGGTTAATCGACTTGTGTCGGCTAGGTTTACCACTATGAGTTCGCAGGGTCAAGTTCCCTCAGTAGGAATTTATCCTCGGAGCCACCTCACCTCAAACAAACGCGGGAGAATGGCTATGGGAAAGGCTAGAGTAATTAGTCCAGTTCATTTGGACACTCTTTATAGTCAAGAAGTAAAGGAATTCAAGGTAGGAAAGTGCAAAGGAGAGAAATTGGTGGATGGGGTATCCATTCCTCTAGTGCTGGAACCACCAGAGGGGCCCAACAAGAAGAACGATATGGAGTCCCTCCTCCCGGCGCTTGAAAAAAATAAGGAGTGGTTTAAGCAAATGATCATCAAAAACAGCGCCGTTTTGCTCCGAGGATTTAGCGTTCGGAATGCCGAGGATTTCAATGATATAGTGGAAGCCGTCGGATTTGAAAATATCCCTTATGTTGGGCCGGCGCCTAGGACGACTGTTCACAAACGAATTTTCACTGCCAACGAGGGGCCCTTGTCTCAAGCCATTGCATTCCACCCTGAGATGACTGTGGTAAGCAATGGCACTTATTCACAATCCCAATATTTGATTCTCATTACATATCATTCAATATTCTTGCTACCGCTATGTAAAACCTTGCCACCCCTATTTTGGCTAATAAATATTAAAAAATATTGTCTTACATTGCTTGGGGAAGAAATAGAAGATCGTTTAATATATGTTGGGGCATCTCCACTCATTGTCAATTGGTTTTGAGATGGATATAAAATCTCCACATGGTATCAGAGCGGGGCTCCTTCCACCTCACTTTTGAAAAAAAATACAATCCATACCCCACGATGATAGACCAACAAAAAGGCTGCACAATGATAGGACCCAAAAGTGGTCACATGTGATAGACTTCACATGCACAATGATAGGACCCAAAAGTGGTCACATGTGACAGACTTCAAATGCGTTTCTCACTTACCTAATAAAAGAGTTGATTGTAAAACTGTTTTGCATTTTAACAGGAATCACTTAAGATGGAACATTATAACAAAAAAAGATTCTAAGTTTTTGCATAACCAATGATCCTTATAAATTAAAGTTTAAATATGAAAAGTCTTCGATGGTTGTTTTAATTCAATGTGTAGATTTTGTATATATTCTCTCATTAGAACTATTTTTCTATTGTGAAAAAACAAGTCATACAAATATAGGTAAGATCGATTTTGACCCAATTGGTTAAAATTTCTGACTTCGCCCCTGTGACACTCATTTACTTCGTGCATTTTGACATCATTGGATGATGCCGTAGCCACACATGCAATGGGAGATTGTGATGGACCTCTAATGTTTTTTCCCCTTTTTTATTTGACAACAAATATAGATGAAGCAATATCCAGAAACTGTGATGTTTTTCTGTGAGATACCACCACCAGAAGGTGGTGAGACGCCAATAGTGCCAAGCTTCCGAGTGGCGGAGCGGATGGTGGATGAATTTCCTGAAGAAGTGAAAGAAATGGAGGAGAAAGGACTAAAATACATATTCACAGCTCCCGGTCAGAATACAGAGTCCCTTGTGGGAGGTGGTTGGCCAGAGTTCTTGGGAACTTCTGACCCTATAGAGGCTGTCAAAAGGTATATTATAGTACCATTTACTTACACAGATTAATTATGTGAATATATTCATCTGTGTGTGTATATATATATATATCCAGAATAGTTACGTGAGCCACTCTTTTTTTGTGAGGCCCGCTCGCATTAAACGATTTTCTGACTAAACATGTACACACATATACCTATGTATGCAGAGTCGGAGCTAAAGAGGGGCCCCTTCCCCCAAATTCCTATTTTGGAGTATATTTTGCATATTTTTCTATAGATTTTCTTAAAAAATTATAAAATTTTGCCAATAATTAAAATGTAAGAACAATTTTCATTCCGGGAATAGTAAATTATGATGAATTATACCGTACAATAATGATATTGTGTTCGTCTAATGATATTATAACAAGAATACTCGAGATTATTTTTTTAATTCATCAAAATCAAACCATAAAAACTCGAATGACTAGATTTAGTTATGAAAAAATCTTCGAACCAAAATTTCTTCGATCACTAATTCGGCCCCCTCCGATTTCGATTTGTGGCTCTACCACTAAATGTGTGTGGATATATATGCGGTGTATGTTGCATAACTCGAAAGGCTCTCATTTAGGGGTGATAAATTTACCCCGCCCCAGTATTGCGGTAACCTTCGAGTTTCTCATAGTAGGGTTTTCTGTTTTCAAATAGAAATGCTTGCACGAACATGTTTTTTTGTTCCAATTCTTATGCTTCCAAAACACTAGGTTGAGATTTGAGAAAACTGTTTTCTAGCTTTTAAGCAAACAATAGAAAACTAACAATATTATTACTGCGTGCCAAAAGAAGTATTGAAAAAAAAAATTGTGAATCTGTATTTAAATTTCTTTGTTAATGTCAAGCCTGTACTTGATTGATCTTAATTATATTATCCAATAAGTCTTCATTTAACAATAATAGGAACTGATTTAAGATTCCTTCATTAGTCAACCAGAATTTTTCAAAGCACTTGATGAAATGAGCCATCCCTTTTGATACTCTTACCATCTTTATTACTCCATTATTTTATTTTATTTTTTTGAAGTTGTGCTCTTTAATCGATTCATCGATTGGAACAACAAATAATGTTCTTTCGTGAAAAACTTTGGAAGATTGTTTTCACAATTTTAGTCAATATGATTATTTTCACAAGCTGAAAGATATTAATTAGTGGAAGCCGATCTCCTAAGGGCTCCCTTATACAAAATTCCGTGCGGACCAAGCCCTTTTTCAACTTTCCGGATCAAATTTTGACGATCCGAACCGCTCAATGTTTTTAAAATGCGTTTTCCATATGTACAGTTTTATCGAAAACTGTTTGGATCAAGCCCTTCCGGGTATTTTTTTTTTGAAGATTTCCCGCGTAGACCCTTAAAAATGCATTTTAAAAACATTGAGCGGTTCGGATCGTCAAAATTTGATCCGAAAGGGCTTGGTCCGCACGGAATTCTCCTAAGGGAGTCCTTAGGAGATCATTGTCGACTAATTTGTTACTTAGTTCTTAGTCGAAGTTATCAAAATCATCTGATAACATTAGGTTAGAAATATTGATAATCCTAAAAAAATAAATAAATAAATAAAACAACCCCTGAAATAATAAAAGAGGTCAATTAAATTTTAATCTTTGAGAAGGCTTAGGACTTGTAATTTTGTTCCATTCTAGTTCAAATATTCAAAACCTCTCCAAGATGTTGTCATAGGTTTAGACCTTGGTTTGTCCTGGTCCATATATGACTTTCTCCCTACTTCAATTGGGTCATCCACTAGTAGAGGGTGGTATAAGTCTTCTTAGGATTTCTCAAGGTACGCATGTGCTAGACCGAACACCTTGAGTTATCGGGAACAAAAGTAATTACGAAATTGAGATCTTTATTTTTTCAGGGCTAAGGCATTAGCAGATATAGACATGGAATGGCTACCTGATGGGAGTGCAAAGATGATTTTCGCCCAACGGCCTTTAACCAAGGTCTTCGACGGAAGAAAGGGAAGAAAGATGTGGTTCAATAATGTGTACTTAATGTACGCATACAAACTCCACCCTGTTGTGATGATGGATGGAACAGAGATACCAGAAAAATTGGTGAAAAGGTGCGGAGAGATACTTGAAGAAGAGAGCATACAATACAGGTGGGAGAAGGGTGATGTTCTCTTCTTGGACAACTTGGCTACGCTCCATGGTAGAAGGCCTTCTCTTCCTCCTAGAAGAGTCCTTGCTGCTATTGGAAACTAGCTTATCCCAAAGCACCTTGTGGTCTTCATTGCGGGTACATTCAGATTACGCATGATCATGCAATATAGGGTTGTATGTTTGTGGGGTTTTTTTTGGCTTGTAATTTTATTCGTGAACTACATTGTCCCTCTTAGTGATAATTAGGTGTTGTGACTCATGCACTAGTGTCGTGTCCGTGGCTTTGAATATGAATTCAGATAATTACTACTAGGTCTAGTTTTGTTGATTCTAATTCCCTCCAAGTCAAGGTCAGTATTTTAATTACCTCCAACTCTAGTTGCTAGTTTAGATTACTATTATGCCCTTTTACAATCCAGAATAATCCTCGTATTCCAAATAGATCGTGAAAGACGCCATATCCACTGCCTTCTCCAATTCTCTCTCACTGTTACCGATGGTGACGCTGCACCTCTGCTTATGTCGACAGTGGCGCCATAAGACCATAAACAGCTGGAGAGAGCAGTGAATCGAAGAAGATGGTGGACAGGAGGTAAATCAAGGTCAGGGAAAAAATGGCGATTTGAGATGAAATTGGAAATTGAAAATGGCGATTTTGTTAGATTCATCGCCGGAAGATACATCGCCGCTGCCATAACTCCAGTTTCCGACGACTGGTTAATTTTTGGGTGTGAATTTTTTTCCTGCGGATTTTGAGTGCGAATTTTGGGTGCGAACTTTTTCCTAAACTAGATAACTACAATAAAGATACTTCCAGCTTCAAAGAAGATGAAACAACTCAGATAAATTGCAAATTTACAGCCCGGAAAAATTCGCAGGGCTGCGAATTTCTAAAGCTTCTTCAATTTTGGGTGCGAATTTGTATAAATTACTGCAAATCCCAATAAAAGAGGACAAAAACATTGTCATTTCTTCAAAATAGAACCCTGCGAATTTTGTATAATGCATTGCGAATTTGTAGATCTGAAAAAATCCGTTGCTTTTCTTCAACGCCATCAAGGCGCCGTCAATGTTTTCATAGTTACAAAGCTATAGCCTTTGCTTTTACCAATGCTGTTATGGATTAAAATACCTTCTTCAATTTTGCCTTTGAATTGATGAATCTTGTTAGCTATATTGTCCAAGACTGCGTTGCCTTCTTTGATTTCGCCATAGGCGGAGAAGAAGGCGCGAAGCTTCTCTGTGGTTTATGGTTGGCAATGGATCGGACGGCGGAGAGGACGCCGGGGTGGTGGAGGGCAGCAGATTGGACGATGGAGAGGAGTTGCCGAGCTGTTCGTGGGTGGAGTTGCGGAGCTGCTACTCTCTCTCTCTCTCTCTCTCTCTCTCTCTCTCTACTTAGGTTGCGGGGTAATTTTGGGGGTAATTTTGGTAGAAACTAGGGTATTTACCTTGGCAGGAATGTTTAGAACTTGGGCTGGACCCGGAGGGAATCAACTCCAATTTTTTGTACTGGCCCGTAAATCCCTCATATGAATTCAGGTTTTGCCCCTAGTTCGGTGTGGGCCCTGTAAAATTTGTGATTCAAATCGCGGGAATACCAAATATGAAATTTAACTTTTCTTCCAAAATTCATTCTTTATTTAGGATTCTTAATTCTGAATTAAAGAATTGAAGATTAGATCGATTATTTATAATTATTTAATCCATACTTCCTCCGTTCCAAATTGTTGGTCGCTTTTCACTATTTGGGATCTCTAAAAAGTTTTCTTTATCTTTTAATTTATTATCAAATATAGATCTTATTTGATAGATCCCACTTAATTTTATTAAACAAAATTTATTGAAATCATTAAAAATATTATAGATTGTAAAATATGGGAAATTGTTTAAGAGCAACTCCAACTAGCGTTGAACCAAATATTGAATCAAATTTGAAATTTGAGTAAAACCCCAAAAATCAAGCTCCAGTCCTTCACTCTAACTCATTTCAAATCAAGGGAGAATCAGAGTTTTCACCAAATCAAGGGAGAATCAGATCCAAAACCAAATTTGCAATGTCTATATTGTGGTGGTAGGCAGTGATGGTTGCTGGCGTTGGTTGGTCAGAATTGGACAGAACCCTTGCTCGATGAAATATTTCCTCGTTGATGAAAGCCAAGATGGTCAAAAAGCTTTCCTGGTAAGAACACTTGCTCTCTCAATATTCCTGGACAAAACCCTTGATCACAGATCTCTCCTTTGTCGAACGCTTGCGTGGTGGTGGCCACTGATGCTTGTGGTGGATGCCTCCTTTGGTGCGATGGTGAAGGGATTTGCGTGGCAGTGGGCTTGATTGTGGCAGCGGATGCCGGCAGGAGCCGATGGACAGTAGAAAACTTTCAAATGAGTCAAGGGCTAGAAAGACCCATCTCAAATCAAGCTTTTACCTAATTTTTCACTCAAATCTGAGTTTAAAATTGTGTAAAGCCTTGAGATGCTCGAAGTGCACACCTGCACTAAAGGAATCATTATTTTGAAATGGAGGGAGTGTGATTTTTCAGAATTGGGGGATGGTGTTGTTCCTTAAGGGACAGCATGCATGTTGTCCCCGTCCGAGCCGTCCATGCTCGACGATCAACGGTCTAGATGTGTTCAAACCCAAATAGATCTGCACCGTACATTACCGAACTGATCTGGGCCGTTAATCGCCGAGCACGGATGGCTCGGATGGGGACAACACGTCCCTCAGACCACCCAAAGAAAAAAATTCAAATTATACGACGGCTCGATATTTGTGTGACACCCCAAAGTGAGCCCACAAAATTATCTATCTTGTACAAAAGTATGCAAAAGTGAGCGGAGCAAAAAATACCAAAGGAAAAAAATAAAGCTCAAAATGCCAAAATTGGCATGGAGCACCCAAAAAGGAACACGAGAAATTTTACGTGGTTTAACCTCAATGCCTACCCTACAGAACCGAGAACAATTCCACTATAACAATGAGGATAACCCACGCTTGATATTTTCCTCACATCCCTCCGCCACATTGTTACAACCCTTTGTTTCACTCGACTCTCACAATTGCCCACACTGTAATTTCTTTTCTTAGTGTTCTCTGAGATCCACATAAGCCCATGTAAACGGACCTATGTGAGTTTTTCAAACAATAAAATCTCTTAAAATCAAATTTGCTAAAATCATCAGTTGATTTTATCAAATGAGAGATTTTTGCTAAAATCAACAAATGATTTTAGCAAAAGTAAATTTTGGGAGATTTTATCTTATTTTATCTTTTGAAATGCACGAGAAGAAGGTCCTGGAAAGATTTGAAGCGCCCTTTGGAGTACCTAAAGAAAGTCGCCCATTGACTAAATCATCTCTGGAGAAGTCTTCTAACTTTCCTTCCCAATTTTCCTAGGCCATTTAGCGTGGGGAAAACCCCAACAAACACCCTCTTTTCCCATGTGAAATGCATCCCCGTACTCGGATGCCTCTCCCATGCTTATTCAAAAACATCGGCAAAATCAAATTGGATGCAAAGGAGACCCTTTTTCTTGGACAGAATTTTTGTGTCAACTTTTTCAAAACCTGTCAATTGAGGCACTTGTTCAATCTTACTCTTCACACATAGCAACTCGCTTGTTTGCGACTACACATGCCACACTTTCGTAATCTGATGCCTCTCTTTTTTGCTTGTTTAGGGTTCAACATTCGCACGCCACAACTCAACAGGACCTTGAAAGTTGTAACCAATTTCCCACCATTTTTCCTTCTAACATCACTTTATCATTTTTACAAACCTCAAGAATGCCACCCTTTGATGCAAAACTACAACCGTTTGAATCTAACATTTCCTAGGAAATAAGATTTTTCCTCAATCCGGACACATGTCTAGCACCGGTCAATTCACAATCCTTCCATCGGCCATACGGAAGGGTACAATCAAGGTCTTAAACGACGATTTTTTAATGTGCAACGGTAACGGTTTTGATGTACGATTTTTACAGTGTCAAACATTATGTGACGGGAATCAAGTGTGATTGTCGTGAATTTGCTAAAATCCTTAGCGCGCAACACATATCTCAATGGTACACATCCTTTTTTGCTCTTTTACTTATTTTCTCACATTTTAACCATGATTTCGAGAAGCAATACGTATTTTTCCATTTAGCCTGTTAAACAAAATTAAATTTACGCCTTTTCCTTTTCGGTTTCTCAAGATAAACTCGTTTACAGTGAACTCTCCAAGTGTCATACAAGGAGTTGGAGCAATGTCGAATCCAAATACAGTGTCAAATATCTCATCACTCTGTTTGTCGACCACATACCGGAAGAGGCAAATCATTCTTTGGCTCACTACAATCTTCACCAACTATGGGAACGTCAAAGAAATTTACATCCCTAGCAAGAGGAGCAACAAAAGGGAGCGGATTTGTCTCGCAAGGAGGCTGCTGTGCATAGACTGCACAGCAGCTGCTGCGCGAATCCGGACTGTCCGTTGCTTGGATGGGTGGCTCAGATCTCAAACAAATTATTTGCGTGAATAGTTTCGTTGCTTGGATGGGCGTCCCAGATCTCAAACAAATTATTTGCGCGAATAGTTAATTATTCGCGCAAATAGTTTGTTTTCAATCCGAACCGTTGAAAACACTTGTGGACGGCTGTGATTCTGCACAACAGCGTCCCCGAGTCCTCGGATTTGCCGCCGTAAATGACGGGGGAATTAAGAACCAGTGCACCAATGATAATCAAAATCTAACCATCGGGATATGGGAATGGTTGGTTACTCATAAGTGGGTTACTCATAAGTGCAGTTGCAACTTTACACAGGAAAATGGATTTGGATGATGTCAAACATGAACTCTACAAGGACGAAATTCAATTCTCCGAGTTCGTTCTATGGGTGGCAGACTTGCACGTTCTCATTACCTTTCTTAGCTCAGAACTCAGAGATGATGTCATCAAAGAGGAGTTTTGGGAGTGATGTTTTCACTCCAGTAGGCCAGGGAAAGATTTGCTTGATATCATGCACGGGTATCCCACTTAACGCTTGGGATTAGGGGTAAGCCCAACAAGTCACTGGGTATTACTGGGCCTGGAGCTTTAGCCCACGGTGCATGGGCTTTAGACCCACCGAAAAATACTGATTTTTAGAGGTATGTTTGTCCAATGTAATACTCCTAGTATGTATCCAGATTCTAGAAAATCCCACCTAAATATAAAATCAAAGACCCAACAAGCATGCAATAAAAAAAAAGGCCCAAACAGTGCGGTGACGTAATTGTAAACTTTATAATCAAATGACCCATTTTGAAAGAGAGAAAAGCAACTTAGTCACCTTTTTTACAGAACTAAAAAATCCATTACAGAGAGTCTTTTCCTTCTGAAATTGAGAGACCAGTGGGCCCACCACTTTCCCAACAAAATTACTCTCTCTCTCTCTCTCTCTCTCTCTCTCTCTCTCTCTCTCTCTCTTCTAATTTTATCTTCCTTGGTTTTATGTTGATTTGGTTTTATATTGCTTGAACTTTGGAACCGGTTTTGAGTGATGCTTTTGAAATATTGCAATGTTTAACTTTTTTGGATTAGTGATATTAGAATGATGCTTTTGAAACATTAAGTTAGAGGTTATTGTTTTTTAGATTTTTGTTTCTTGTTGATCAATGTTCTTTTGCTTTGAGAAATGTGATTTGTTATACTGGAAAATTTTAAAATGTATGGAAGTGTGTCGTAAAAAGTGTAAACATTGGAAACTTTTAAAAATTAGGGCAAGTGTAAAAAATACACCAAAGTGCATAGATCCTGGGATTAGTCGAGATGTGCGCAAGCTGGCCAGGACCACCTAGTTATCAAAAGGAAAAAGTATAAAAATACACTAAAGTGCTTTTTTTTTTTTTATCTTCTTGTATGTTTATTGTCAGCCTAGTAAGCTGACAATTGAATGACTCTTGTTGAATTCGTAATGGGCCCATTTTTTCTATTACCACTTTAAGCCTTTTAAAAGTCAAGGCCGGCCCTGCCCCTAGGCTTGGCAACCCCCGAGCCTGGGGAAAAAAAATTCGCCACCCCAAAAAAAAAAAAAATGGTGAGAAGATAATGCTCTGGTTTTATTTTTGGGTTCAATAATTCATCTCAGGGCCTTTCCTTTGATATCCAGTTGCGTTTTAATGGTTGCTGTCATGATCAAGTTCAGATCATCTTTAGAATATAGCTATTTTTGCATCTTGGAGGCACTTATTGGAGATCTAGGATGCTTTCACCTTGCGGAAAACCAATCTTCAAGACTTCAAATGATGATGAGATAGCATCTTCTTTGATGCCTCTTTTGTACTCCCTCCGTCCCAATTTCTTGGCCCCTTTTGGGGAAATGGGTTTTTAAGGGGTGTGAAAATTTTGTATTGACTTTTATATTTTGCCCCTAAATCCAGTCAATATTACTGTGCCCAAATTTGTGAGGCTAATTTATTATATGAAAGTCAAAACATATTCAATATGGATCTTGTTTGATAAATATCAATTAGTTTTATTATACAAAATTTTCAAAATCATAAAAACCGTTATAAAATAAAAGATAATAGACTAGCCAATTAAGATGGGAAAAGTACTTTTTAAGGGTAAAATTGGAAAGTGACCCAATTTTGATGGATGTTTTTAGAAGTGGGACAAATATTTTGGGACATCCCAAAATGAAAAGAAGGACCAAGAAATTGGGACGGAGGGAGTATTGTACTACCACATGTTTGGTTTTCAAATGTTTTAGGCTTATTTGGGTGAGGCTGGTTGATTTCTGTTCATCCTTGCCTCTTTTTTGGGAGCTTAATGGCATGTGATTGTCGGGAGGGTTAGATGTCAACCTAGTTGGGATGTTTCCCTCCCGTTGTGATGCCGGTTATTTTGCTTCCTCAAGTGTATCCGGATTTCTCTTATTAATAATATATCTCCTTTTTCGCCGTGTAAAAAAAAAAATTATAACGGGCAACAGCCTATTGCCAAGAGTCAACCCAAAAGAAAAGAAAATTTGTAAGAGGCAGCCCAACTTGGTTTTACAAAATTCGGCCCAAGAAGCCCAAATAGAATAAAAGATTCATAAGAGGCGGCCCATCTCTCACCCTTAGGTGCAACAGCTGCACATCATCCACCGCCATACATTGATCACCGCCTCTGCCCACCGATTGGACCCCCTCCGCATGTCATCCACCGCCATAGGTTGCAACTCTGTATTTGTTACTTGTGATTTCCAAATTGTAGTCTGGTTAATTTGTTTACCATATTAGCTAATTTGTACAATTGACATGGATTTGTTACCTAATCAATCCCAAAGTTGACACATGTGGTTTTATGGTGTATTAATCAACCATGAAAAAATGGTTTTTGCTTGGGTTGTGATTTTATGATGCACTAATCTACCATATGTTTCATGTTTTTTTTTTTTTTGTGGTGCATTAATATACCATGTTTTTATGGTTTTTGTATATGCAATCTGACTTTTATTCTTGGACTACATACACCTATTTTTAAGGTGCATTAATGGTTCATTTATTTACACTTCTATTTGTTTAGAAATGTATCATTTTTCTATAGTTAATTTGGTCACGAAAATCGTGAAATGATTTTCATGGTACATAAATCTATCATGGTAAAAAACAGGTGGATTACTAGGAAAATGCATGAAATCGATATAAATATGATATATATAGGTAATAACGTTCTGGAATGTTGTGCCATTGTGTGTAAATATGATATATATATAGGTAATAACTTAAAAGTATTAATAAATATAATAATTGTACAAGCAAAACACAAGTAACCATTCAGTCGTGTGGTTAGCACCAATGCCATCTACGCGTCAGGTCATGTGTTCGATCCGTGGCTCCTTCAAGGTATATATGGAAAACCGGTTCGGTTCACGTTAAAAACTCTTGAACCCTGAACCAAACCGGTTTTAAAAATTTTAAAATCCTAGGAACCGAACCGGATCAAGAAAAAAACAGAAAAAAAACACTCGGTCCGGTTCTTTTTTTTTTGTTCACCCCTATGAGATATTGACCTGGTTGGATAAAAAAATAATAAATAAATAAATTCAGAACAGGCACAAACCATGTTATTTCCCACCTTTTTTTTCATTTTCACTTCTAATTTCCCTCGTTCCCACTCCAGAGATGAAGCTCAGGAAAAGCCCTAGCCCACAATTTCTACGATTGAAGCCCTCTAATTTCTACAGATCGAAGCCCTCGTTTTCCTCTCCGAAGCTGCAAGTCCTCTCTCTCTCTCTCTCTCTCTCTCTCTCTCTCTCTCTCTCTCTCTCTCTCGTGTCTCTTGTATCTGGCTACTGTGTTCCTCCGCCTCTGCTATGGGCAATCACAACGTCGACCTCACAGGTATCTCCATCATCTCTTTCTCTCTTTGCCTCATTCCCTCTCTCGAAGCTCATGTCTGCACCACAGAACATGTGATGGTAGAATTTCGATTTAGGGTTATTATTCTGGTTCAATTTTTTCATAAGAGTTTTCCTTTTCAACTTCTAGATCTTTGGTTGTCATTTCTCTTCGATTCTGGCGGTTATGTAGTTGCGAGATTTGGAGAAAAAAGGCAGCCATGTGCACAAAAACAGGTGTTGCGTTCTAACCAATTTGTTTCTATTTGGTCGTTTTGGTGATTATATTTTAGTAGTGTGTTAATACCTAGTTATGGAATTTGTAAGGCCAATGGAAGCCTGTGCTAATATGTGATTGGAAACACTATCTAGAATTGATTATTTTTTTTGCCTTCTTTGCAGCCATGTAGTTAATGCTAATTGTCTCATCTCTCGTGGGTCTCTCATTGTAGCAGCAGGTACACAATGTTATTCCCTCTGCAGTTTGAACCTCAAATGATAATTTGCTTAGGCCATAACTTTTTCTTTTCCGGTTATTTTTAGGCTTACCATTATGCCCACCAAGTGTTTGATTATTTGCTTAGGCTGACATGGTTAATTCATAATAAATGAACGCGCTTCGTAATATTGGTGAGTCTGAAGGTAAATCAAATGTAAATCAAGTCATGCATCAATTGGAAGTTGAAACAAAGGTATCTTGGAAAGAAGTGAATGAAAATGTTTTACGTATCGAGTGAAGCAGGACCAATGGATTTATCTACTAATAATGCAATTATTCCTGTCCTTGAGTAATCTCTTTGACTCCTTTATAATAAACAAAGTTTGTTGTGATAGCTTGGTGTCCTATTCTGACTTAAACTTGGAAGGGTCACTATTCTATAGGTGAAAAAATGATGGTTAGGGTGGATTGGTGTAGGAATAGTGGAGAACAAAGGAAAAGTCCACACAAAAGATGAGAAAAGTGCCATCTCCCTGGTTTCAAAATTTTTTACTTCTAGAATATTTTTGGCCACCAAATAATCACAAAACACAGTTGCTTTAATAGAGTTATCGTCCATTCAATATTTACATTGTGTGGGTGGTAGCAACCCTTCATCTTAGAACAAGCAGAGAGTGTATCACGGAAAATTATGTTGCATTTGTTCAGTTTTTCTTGATTGATATGAAGTTTTGGAACTGAACTTTTAGTTGATCCTTACTACATATCTCCGTAGCTATTTATATATAGTACTTTTGAGTTTTTATCACTCCTTTGAAGGTTTTCTTGTAGTTGAAATTTCAGATTTCGGAATTTTACTTAAACCTTTGGTTGCTGGATTTTGAGCTTGTTTGCTAGATTTCACATAAACCAGTCCTAAAATCTTTGCACAATTGCGCCTTTGAGCAAGTCTTATTTGGGTCTGCCTTTGATTGTAGTTGACCAAACCATTTTCTGTTATTTGGGTCTCCTGACACCATTGAGCCAGAGGCCGATGGTCTGTAATTTCTCAAGCAAAAAAATAGTTTTGCCATTACTTAGTCAAATTTGGGATTAGAAATGGCAAAGCCATTTATTCCCACAATAAAATAAAAAAAAGTACATCAACTATTTAATAAATAAAAAAAGTACTTCAACTATTTAAAAAAAAAATCCGAACTTACAAGTGGTGAGTCATCCAAACTATAACACGATAAGAAGGCACGGCGTCGGCACAACACGACTAAAACAACGCACGGCACGGTACGACTAAAAAAACACACGGCACGGCACGACACGACACGACAAAAAATGCACGCCACGGCAAAAAGGCACGGCACGACACGATAAAAAAAGGAACGGCACGACAGAACACGAGTAATCAACGGCAAGGCATGACACGGCACAATTAACTAATCGGGCACGGCACGACTTCAAAAAAGCACGGCATGGCATGGCACGATGAAGTAAATGGGCACGGCACGGCACAGCACGTAGCACGGTTGGCACGGCACGCCATGACACGATGAAGTTAATGGACACGGCACGAAGCACGTTTGGCACGGAAGTTGAATGGCACGGCACGACACAGCACGCACGTTTGACACCTCTACTCCAGACCTTGTAATGAAGCCACGTTGGTTGAGAGATTGAATGCCCATTAAAGCCTCGTTGGTGAGAGAAATTGAATGGTCCCACTTGAAATTGGCTTGGGGTAGTAAATACAATCACAACTACTCCTTCGATTTTGTCGGCAACAAGTAATTTTTTTCTTGGTTTGCCTTAAATGATAGAACAATGATAGGTACACACCCTCTCAACCACTCTCCATCACACCCTCTCTCACATGTGTGGTGGGCCCCACTGGGACCCACCCGGTGAGCCCACCACACATGTGAGAGAGGGTGTGGTGGGGAGTGGTTGAGATGGTGTGTACCTATCATTTTTGTAAATGATAATAGTTGATAGTGGCAGATCTGAAAATGAAAACAAAATGACCTCCTTTTTTTGGGTAAGAGCAAAGATACCTCTTTCTTCTTCGATGAAACCAAGGTTGAAGGTTCTGCTTCTTCTTCAAGCGTCTATTGCAGTGTACGAAAGAGCGGGTTCAACTTGTCTCTGCTTACGGCTTGGCACACCGGAGCTGAAGAACGGCAGAAGGGGCTATGGGTGAGAGTAGATCTTCACTCTCGTAACTTCTGGGTTTCGAAAGAAACAGAGGTTGTTCAATTTCGTCACCGGGTTATCGTTTCCGGCTGAGACAAAATTGACACTCAAAAATTTTATTTTGAGGGAGCTAATTTTGAGAGAATTTTTGGGATAAGCCTGAGCTCTAATACCACTGATGCAAACAGAAGAGTATCAAATAAATTCTCT